>OX596182.1:4485000-5685000 GCA_951394245.1 Cyclophora punctaria | reverse complement strand
TATTTATCGAGGAAGGCTATAGGCTACATTTTATCCCGGATTTCCTACGGGAACGGGCACAACGCGGGTAAAACCGCGGGGCACTGCTAGTTATTAATAAGGCGGTTTTTGCTTCTATTTTTGGCCTTTATGCCAATTTTAGACGACTACACTATTTCACTAATTTTGCGCCACCTACGCATTAGAGTCTCAGACATTTTTGTTTAAAATATCAACCGTATACCTAGGTATCAAGGTTAGTTATTTTGGTCACAAACACGGTAAACTAATAAGCACCCGTAAAATCGTATTCTAACGATTATTGAACTATCTTTATTGCTTATTAATAAAACACCGTAAAATAACAAGTTTTTAATAAATTGGATGTGACAAAAAATCAATTTGGTGATGAATATCTTTGGAAGTCATAACAGTAGGAGTCATAATTACTAAGTTTATATGACATGGGTTTTCACTTCAATTTTATTATATTTTTTATTAACTGTTTTACGTCCATACTTGGAGACGTCCAATACTTCCTGAGTAGAGATTTAATGAGTGATTTTAACATTTAATGTATGAAAAAACGTCAATTAATAAATCTATACTAATACATATTATAAAGAGGCAAAAATTTGCAAATTTGTTTGTTTGTATGTTCGGGGTAATGTCAGGAATTATCAGTCCGATTTGAATAATTCTTTTTGTGATAGATAGCCACATTCAACGGGAAGGATATGGGCTACTTCTCATCCCGAAATTCCCACGGGAACGGGTACAACGCGGGTGAAACCGCGAAGCGCGGCTAGTAAATAATAAATTAGTTGAGTTTTGATTTAAGGGACGAATCTGGGTGCTATAGTACGTAGTGATATGTAACACAAAAAAAATGTGTGTGAATGAACATAAAATCAACATTATTGTTGTTACTTAAGCCTAAAGCATTTGCATAGACACACTTATTTACATAGGACACTAGATATGCAACGGGTGTTCATAAAATATGCCACAGTGTACAATTGATCCTTGCAAACACGTGTGTACGTTGCCCTAGTTTTTGCAAAAAACATGACTGTGTATTTTATAGTCTGTAGCCGCCATTATGCGGTTTTGTCTTGAATAAAAACATACAACCCCTGTTTAATAATAACATGATAATAAGTACTTATCATAATATTATTTTAGGGTGTATTTTAAAACGACTCTTAAATCTAATTAGTATCACATGTTTAAGAAACATAAGCTGTTCGTTTAACATTGTATTTTGTGTTGCGCGAAATAGAACACTATTTAAAATAAACGTCATTTGTTTTTGAACATATTTAGGCGCTAAATTAAACAAATGCAATATGCTTTTAGTATCAAATTTTAAAAGTTGGAGTAGGTATTCCTTTTCTGACTATTTTCTTTTTGGTCGACTCTGTGGCTCGACAATATTTTGTTTTAATGTTTTGGGAGTTAAGACTTGTTTAAAATACGTTACATTTTTATTTAAATTATTCACAAAGTTGTTATCTCAAATCAAATAAATATTACTACTCACTTCTATTGTGTTAAAGTATTCATAACAATAAGAAACTGAGAAATGCTTACATTCTTTACACATTTAAATGTATAATCATTAATCATCTCTTGAACATCATTTACTATTACGAGTAGGTTGCTTATCATAGATTTAACCTAAGGTAGGCGAACTTTGAGGTACCTTTCAATTTAAAAACCTTTAAGTCGTCTGCTACTCGCGTTTTGTATGAAAAGCAAAAGAAATTCCGTGCAGACTGCGTACCATTACTGCAATGCGCAGCAGGATGACTAATAACGCTTATATTGAAAGAGCCCCAATATTATTACATAATTTAAAATGTAACTAACTCAAGATCCATCTGTGCGCTAGAAACACGAATGCAATCCTACAAAATGTTCAATTTCGCAACAGCAATCAATATAATTCAACGAACTATCTATTGTCATGTCATCGAGTACAGAGCGAACGTTGCAAATTCCTGAACAAATTATAAAATAACATATAAACATCTGCCAATCAAAGTTATTGCTCGAACATACAATGGACCCTTCGACGCTCGGAAATTAAGCAAAGTCGAAAAACAAACAATCGCTGATTGAGTCTGTATGTGCCGAGGGGATGTGCAGTGCGTCCAAAAAGGGTGTTCTCAATGGTCAGTTAATTGATCAATAAATCAGACTCGATCCTTTCACTTTAGTTGCGCGTCCACCCAACAGATGGGGTCACTCGTGCTTATTGTTTACTTACATTATATTAAGAGCAATAAATTATTCAAATACCAGTTTTTAAAGAGTTATGTCATCGTTTATTAAGAGCTATTGAAATGTTGAATTCAATTTTCTTTGGTCTCGTGCTGTTAAATTGTTGCAATCAGTTTGTTTACATTTTTGTTTGTTTTTTGGAAGCAGCTGCTGGTACTGTCCCTCACAATTTCATATTTGTATTTTTATAATACTGAGTTTGTTTGCTTTGTAATGCATATAGGACTTAACCTAGATTTATTTTTAAAGTATCAATGGAAACATTTTCCTCCCCTTGTGATACACACAAATACCTACTTGCTATTATTAGCGTTGCATCGGCTTGTTTTATTAATATTAAATATGACATCAAAACTTGTAACATGCATCTATAAATGTTTCAACAATTTAAAACAACCATACAAACTTGCAAATAATTACTAAGAACTCATACAATACAAGCATTGAAATACGAAAAGGTACCACCTTGGTATTTCTTTAGAACCCCGCTAAATATTCCCCATAAAACTATACTATTTAACATTTGAATGTTACTTTTGCTTGTGAAATAATACCCAGTCGTTTGAATAACTTTTCCTTATCGGTCCGTCACTAACGAGGTCTATTGTCGACACTTAAAGAACTCCAGAGGATCTGAAGTGCAAAAAGGCTCTGATTTATAGAGTGACTCAAAAGATTGATGGAGACTTGAATCAGAGTCTATGTCGGATTAAAACGCTCTCTTTTATATTGTTCTTTTTTTAAAGATTAAATGACACTTATATCTATTTGTAATAATTATTAACGTAATTTTATTCATTTGTGAATTGTGTGTCATTAATCCATTGTAAATTACTAATGCAATGTGCATTAATTTTTTTACCAAATACTACTAGCGCCATCTACGAAAACTATGCTCTAATAACAGCGCCATCTCGTGAGAATTCACTGTAGCGTTTCGTAGTTCACGGCAACTAAGAACCAAGCGAAGCGCGGACGGCAAATGGTTCGTACAGCGTTTCAATTTAGTTCCTCTGTTTGTCAACAGGCGGCAGCACGTGTCAGCGCCATGGAGCTCGACGACGACAGGGGGCGCTCGCGCTCAACACGAACTTTTCGAATTACTGGAGCGGGTACAATGTTCCCGGTTAGATGACCAGAGGGCGGTTTTACCACCTTATTTTTCTCAGGTAAGTTATTTTCAGATGTTTAATCTTTAGGAATTACTGCATGCTATTATAGGTACCTACCTATCTAATCAATAGGTATGCGGTAAGAGTGTGCTATAAAATGCATTCTCCTTATAAAAATGTATTTAAAGATTTTATATTATAAACGCCCTTTAAGCCACTCAGTAATAGTATTACTAGCTTTAATACCTGTCTACATATTTGGATCACAAAAGAATCTCCCACATACATTACACATTTAATAACAGCCATCAAAAAGATAAGAAAGAATTGAGTCATCAAAATAGATTCGCCATAAATTTCAAGGGTCAATTCACACGAAGTTCGTTAGCACTAGAGGAAACTGTTTGTCCGATGCGCCGATATGGAGCTCACCAAGTAACCACTGGTAACCACCGGATGCCACGACGGGGTGGCAAGCGAAGCATGTCGGAAAGAAAGGAACGAGGTTACACCCGTGACGATTTGATGAATGCGCCACTTGCTCGGAATTTAGTTTAGATTCAGTGCTTCGGGGTGTAATTTGGATCTATTGTTTGACATTTAAGTTGCAGTAAGCAAGCATGTTTGTGTAGGTTAGTGGGACCTAAACGCCTCCGACATGGTCTGCCGATTAAATAACCGGGACCGACAATTTAACGTGCAAAGCACGGAGTGAAGCACATAACTAGCAGTATCTATTTATTATAAAATATTTGCATAAGTATTATAAGAATTTCAATTAATATGGAGACTTTACATTATATTTGAAAGAATAAATATAGTAGGTATCTAAACAGGTATCCTAACGCCTAAACCGCTTACTAATTCGCGAAAATTTTATGGTTTTTTGAATCTAAATGACCATTTCAACTATGTCATCAAATAACATACATATTTGACACAGTTTTTGTTTAGAAATCTCTTCAAAACTTCACTCATATTTTCATTTTCAAAACACAACAAATCGGTTTACCTATAAACAAATAGGAATATGTCCATGATTGCGGTTTAAAATATAATAGGTAGGTACTTGAATTAAGCTAACCGCCGCATTTGCGTTCAATTAATAATTTGGTTTCATTTGTCCGCAACAGGAGGTGTGTTGCCATTATTTTCGGACACATTTCAATGGGCGGTATTTAATAATAATTACCTACCTATTAGGTACGTGTTATCAATATCACTACTTAATATAAAACTAAGTCGCTTTCCGCTGTCTGTCCCTATGTACCTACCTATGCTTAGATCTTTAAAACTACGCAACGGATTTAGATGTGGTTTGTTTAAATAGGTAGATAGAGTGATTCAAGAGGAAGGTTGATATGTTTTAAAAATCCCGAAATTTCTACGGGAACGGGCACAACGCGGGTGAAACCGCGGGGCGTGGCTAGTTTAAACTAATCGGAGGGCTATATTAATAGTAGGTAATATTAGTTATAGGTAGTAGTTTTGTTTCACGTAAATACATTATAATTCTTTTGAACCCTCGACGCAAAAAAGCGGTGTTATAGGTATAAGTTTGACTTTGACATCTCTCTGTGTGTGTTTGTTGAGGTGTTGTGAGTGATGGGCCGATTTTGATGGCGTTTTTGTATCTGAAAGCTAGTTTCTTGGGGGATGTTCTTAGCTAGGTATGTTTTGTATAACTGGGTGTACTTATAATATATGTGGTTTTGCGCTAATACAATAAAAATAACTAATAGGTACTTATGAGTATGGAATCGACATTATTAATATGTCTTACTTTTGCTAGTAAACGTTACAAACATTAAAAGTTGTCTTATCTCTCATCTGTTTCCCTAATTACTCATTTTTAACCAAAATATTCAAATCCCTCGTCTCACTCCGCTAATATTAAAACTGGGCCCTGTAATATATTCTTTCCTTCCGATTAACATTAAATGAATATTTATTAAACAAGATTGCTGCATAATATTTACTTTTTAGCTTCTAAGTATGAATGAAATATAAAACCGTGTAGGTAAGTACTTATTATTATGAAAACCTCCATAAAATATGTAGGGATGAGGTGCCTTTTTTATTTCGATGTAACATCCCTCGACTTATCCATATTCAGGATAAATGAGCCTTATTATGTTTTCATAGAAAGAAATCGACCAATGTCAATCTTCATAGGTAGGTACTAGGTACTAAGTATAATACCTGTAATGAAGCTGAAGAGTTTGTTTGTTTGTTTGAACACGCTAATCTCAGAAACTACCAATCCAATTGAATAATTTTGTAATATATATCCACATTCAACAGAAAGGTTACAGATTTATATTTATCCCGAAATTCCCACGGGAACGGGCACAACGCAGGTAAAACCGCGGGGCGCTGTTAAATAGTATATAATATTTCTTACTCTTTTTGACTAAAACTGCTTGGCGGCACCTTCTAGTTGAATGTGGCTATCGATTACAAAAATAATTATTCAAATCGGATTGGCAGTTTCTGAGATTAACGCGTTCAAACAAAAAATCATACTCTTCACCTTTATTACATTAGTATACATCCATCCATCCATCCAACTACCAATTCGTCGTGAAATATTCGTAGGATCATACACTGTCTTATTACCTAGGTCTACTCTGTAGTAGCGCATAGTCCCAGCACTCTAGGGGTCAATTTAATTGGGCCAATAAATTGGTACCTACTGATTTTCTAGATTGAGACATTTACGCATGAAGCTATTATTAGATATGACTGCTAGTGTTACATAAAGTGTATTATTTGTTTAAATTTTTTTTTACCGCCCTTAAACAGTAAAATTTACCCAGAATAAAGTGATAAAAAAAGAAAGTCGTAAGAAAATATCTCCTTTATGTATTAACTAGCAGCGCCCCGCAGTTTCACCCGCGTTGTTCCCGTTCCCGTGGGAATTTAAGGATGAAAAATAGCCTATAACCTTCCCGTTGAATGTGTCTATCCATTACAAAGAGTATTATTCAAATCGGATTGATAGTTTCTCTGATTAGCTCCTACAAACAAACAAAGTTTTACTTTACCTCTTTATAATATTAGTATAGACACAGATTACTAAATAGTTACTACGTAAGTATAGATGTTTATTATATTGGTTTAACTGAAATTAATATTACCTAATCAAAATTTAATTTAAAAATTACAGATATTAAAATAAACCCGTTTTGTCTATTGTTATTCGAATTAGAGTTATCTACAAGTAATATATAGTCTATAGTCTCCATCTTTGTTTGTCTTTGTTAGTCACACCATCACCAACTTCAAAAATAGAATTCTATATTTAAATTTGTTGTAGATTGTCAAACATTCCAATAATACCGATACCCAAGCAAGGCTGCGTCACAGAATACGAACAAGTTACTACTAAACTAATCTCCGTATTCTACTGGTCATATCAAGTAGCTAACTACCACAATACAATGTTTCGACCTTGCTCAGATTGGGTCATGCAAACATACGGGTTTAATGGGAGAATCGTGAAATTTTGTGTTGCAATCTGTTAGTTTGTACTAGTGGGTATGGACGGTAAATTATTCGCCTTGGGCGTAGCTACGAATTAATTAGTTGGTCTATTTATATTAGAAACAGTGCATTAGGCACGAACGCGACGATATACTTAGAGGGATTGTTATGACTTCACATACATATGAATGTAAACTAATTTATATACATATAAGACAATTGATAACCTATAAATAAATAAAGATAGCTTTTTGAATACTAGAAAGTTTCAAAAAAGTAACTCCTCATAAAAGTTCCCCCGACGTTAACTTCCTAAGTAAAAACAATAAAAAGTTGAAACCGTGAATCAAACCATCTTTCATACAAAAACATTCAGACATTCAAATCTTTCCCCCCTATTCTTTAGACATACAAAAATCTATATCACCTTAAACTCGTTTAACCTAACTATAAGCATAGGTACAATCAAAACTCAATAATTTCAGACCATCTAAGATCGGTTCAACACCCACATAAACATTTGACGCACCAAGTATTCACTTAAGTGCCTCGAATTACGCCGATACGCAGGCCAGTCGGTGTAATTATAGTAAGGCTATCTGGATACCCTTTATGGAAATATGGCTGGCAGAATGAAATTGTAGTGGATAAAAGGTTATAAATAAGGAGTTATGTTTGCGTCTAACTAGGCGTAGTTATTGTTCTAAATAAAGAATCGTGGTACATAATATGTTCTAAAATTAAATTTGAATTAATACTAGAATGGATGTATTTATGGATTGATGATTAACAAGCCCGTTGGCACAGTGGCATGTGAGAGCGCTTGTTGTATCAGGGGTTGCGGGTTCCATTCCTGCGCGGAGTCAACAATATGTAGAAGCAAGTTGTTGGCGACGACGACGTCTGGATGTCAATTATAAACTAATATAAAATATTTGTGTTAGTTAGATTCCATTGTACAAGCTTATAGCTAAGCCATGTGTAAATTTGCCCCGGTATTTATACTATTTATACCTAAACTAAGTTTCCTGCGTTTATTTAATTCACATGTATCCAAGAATCTAATCTTCCATACAACGTTGATAAATAACAAATATCGTAAAGATTTAGTGTAGAGAGCTCCTTGCACCACGCTCCCATATTTCTCAAACTTTCACTACAGAATGAAAATGCCAGACAAATGTTCTTGAAAAATAAATGAACGTTGCAACTCTTTGTAAGGAGTAGACAGCAGACAATAGGTCGTAGATGACAATTATTTATGTACGAAGGGACGGTCAAGCACTTGCTTTAAAGACATGAGTATTCTTTGCTATATAACCTGTTTGAAAAACAATAATTACTTCGCTATATTCAATTTATCTAAAACTAGCAGCGCCCCGCGGTTTTACCCTCGTTGTGCTCGTTCCCGTAGGAATTTCGGGAATTTTTATACATATAAACCTTCTTGAATCACTCTATCTATTAAAAAAACCGCGTCAAAATCCGTTGCGTAGTTTTAAAGATTGATTGTGTGTGATTACCACCATTTATGCACATTTTTAATCGATATTGTACCAAGTTTATCGAGTTTTCAACAGAAATTGTCTAACATTAATGAAGATCCGATGATTCTAAAGATTCTGAGAACCAAATCGCTTGTGATCTTAAGAGCTGAAACGAATCGAATACAACTCGATTCTAATGTTAGTACCTCATTTACTGTCCGAACTGACTAGGCCTATTAACAGGTATTCAGTTCCTGTAAGTATAAAATATACTAGAACCTACTACGAATAAAAATGTTTGCGAGGACGAATCCTACTAATGTTATAAATGCAAAAGTTTGTAAGGATAGATGTTTGTTACTCTTTCACGCAAAAACTACTAAACGGATTTGGATGAAACTTTACAGTAATATAAGTTTATACATCAGAATAACACATGGGATCGTTTTATCCCGAAATTCCCAGGGGAATGGATACAATGCGGGTGAAACCGCAGAGCGCGGCTAGTACTTTATATTTGAAGCTCTTTTGACTGAAAAACTTAGATTTATTCAGACAACGTCAAACCTTTACAGGAGGACTTTAGCAAGCGAAGATCAAAAGTCCCTGAAAAATATTATATTTTAGAAGGACCTTTATTCATTATTTGAGCTTTGAATCATTTTAATGGTTAACTTTTTGAAACTGTCCGATTACTATCTAAGATTACTAATGAGTGAAAATGGTAGGGACTTCACCAAATCTGAGAAAATAACGATAACATATTCTAAATTGCACCTAACGCCATCTATTGAGTGCGGATGAAACCACAGGGAACAGCTAGTGTTTTAGACAAGACAGCAGTAGGAGCGTGTACCTTTGCTCTAACGACCGCCAAATGAGGCACATGCATTCGCATAAGTAATGTATTGCTTACATAATCACTATGAATAAGGATGGGACTTTGCGATATCATTGCGAATAACTATTGTGTCTTATTAATTTTGTAGTGAAAATATTGTTATTTAATATTGAGCTTAAAGAAACATGACGTTATTTTTTAATTAAAATTTTATTAGACCTATAAACATATGTTTTACCGTGCGGTTTCACCTTCATTTATTCCGTCACTACTTACTGTTTAAACCTTCCCTGGATTACGACAAACATTTGAAAACCAAAATCAGCTAAATCCATCAGCGAGCCAAATCAAACACGATTAATTTTTATATAGATAAATTTAAAGATTTATTTAATATTAATCTACTATATAAAAATAAGTCGGCTTTTCCTCCCTGACGCTATAACTCCAGAACGCACGAACCGATTTCTACGGTTTTGCATTCGTTGGAAAAGTCTCGGGCTCCGTGAGGTTTATAGCAAAGAAAATTCAGGAAATTCCCACGGGAACGGGGGCGCTGCGGGTGAAACCGCGGGGCACAGCTAGTGTTGTTATAATATTAATATTAGGAGATAGATTGACAATGGTTCGTTAATGAAACTTTGTTGAACTATCTCCTATTACATGTAAATTGGCTGAACCAATTATAATACAAAATTGTTTTAAATGACAGGTACTAACATCGTAGTCTGGATAACTTTCAATACAATAATAACATATAATTCCGACTCCTACGTTTTTGATAATGAATATGAATTCACGTAACTGCGTAGGCGGGAAATTGACGCGTTCCTGAACCTTTTACGCATTATGAGACGTCATATTAAAACGACGATCGGACGTACAAAAACGGAAAAACCGTTTATTTTCATTTATGCTTAAAGAGTCGAGAAGAAAATACTTGTCACTATACACATATCTTTACGAAAAAAGAATCTTGCAGTGGCTCTGAACCGACTTTAAAAAAGGAGACGGTCTCAATTTTAATATTTTTGTTTTAAAGATGTACATACTCATTTCATTGAAGTCTATTTTAAAACTGCTTCTTCAAATAAGATCAATAGATTCAAGGCAGTTTTTTTATTCCTATTCAGTAGTTGCGACTTTTCTTTCTCCCTCAAGTTTCCCAACACTATTTGCTACGTGATCCTCAGTATGCAAAACTATATCCCTTGCTGATTTCTAGGTTCAATCAGTCACGTCAGTTCCGATCTTACAAATACGAAATTTATTCAATATCCTTAATAAAATATGACGTTAATTAATACACCCTTTCAAATTGAAAAATAATTTATGTAGAAAAAAACATAAGCACCTAATGGATAAAGCAAAAAACTCTTCTATGTGTAAAAAAATGCAATGTTTTTTATGAGGGTAGTTACGTATTGTTTGTTCGATTAAACTGTTTCATAACGCACGTAAACATTATCATAAACAAAAGGTGTTACGTCAATTTAATTTAAATATCGAATAGAAAGTGCGAGTCGGTGCGAAACGGATATTTTTTTGCTGTCAATTCTGCATAAGGTGCGGTGACACATCCTTCCTCAACTACTATGGCATCTTCTTCCGCCTAGTTAAGACTCTTTGGTTCCCAAAAGCAGCTGTGTAGAAGTCCGTTAACAACACCTGTAGATATCCTATTGTTCCCTTCCCTTGGGGTGGATTCTCATTTCACATAAGGGCCAAATGCACCGGAAATTCCCACACAATTGTGTTTTTGATAACCACTTCATATCGTTAAGTGTGAGCACGTTTGTTTCATATTTTTATTTATTTTACACGCGACTTGTTTGATTTTACTGTAAAAGTAAATAAAAAATTTAATGCCGATTGCCTTGACTTTAAACTGCTCCAATTTATTAAACCTCAGTTTCGCACTAAACAATAGAAAATCACACTAGAAACGTTTGAAAAGTTTTTGTTGTTCTCCGGTGATACATTCACCTGTCTTGTCTTGAAGAGTGGATATCTGTTTGTCCTTGTTTGACATCTTATTCTTATCGTTGATGAGAAAGAGACGGTGGTTTCTCCGTAAGGCTCGCCGGGAAACATGTGGCTCTGGCACGCGCCGCTCCATTCGGTTTTGGAACGCAAACCGCTGCGGACGTACCGCTGTCTCCGGCCTCGAGCAGTAGCCATTCGATCGTGTTTGACAAATCTTTTATAACTCGCGAGTTTATAACTGATACGCGATAACTTGTCTCCGCGGGGACAATTTCAAGTGCATCTCGTGATTCATAAACATCGAATAATATTTTATGAACTGTTTACAAGTTACCGGCGAGTGTTGACGTATTCGTAAATGAGCGAAAAAGTTTTACCTAACCCACTTTAAAGAGGTGACAAAGACGAACTCAATCGAGAGAAAGTTTAAACTTCACTACTCGTAAATATAAAACAAACAGGCCGAAACCATTTTCAAGGAGTACGAGTATATAATTGAAAAAGTTCCGGACGTTTTATGGGAAATATCGCAGCTGGGTGACCCGAAAACTGTAATAAAAATAAACGATTTACCGGAAGATTTATCTCGTCTTTGAAGTTCGATATTGAGGATGATTAATAGTGCGTGTGTTAGGATGCGATTCGGCCACCGTTGAGTTTTGGGGACTTCCAGTTGGCTTTATGAGGGAGCGGAGATCTTTGCCGATCAGTAGCGAGGTGGCGCTTAAGGGGGATAAGGATGGAACTGGGAAGTTGGTTGTGAACTCAGTGTTGTGCGGTGTGGTGGATGAACTGTCGAACGGGAGGAGTGGCCGGCGGGGCTCGTGGGTGCGCCACGCCGTCATGGGGGTGCTGCGCTGGAAGGACCTCACCGGGGTCCGGACCAGCACTCCTACTGAACAGAAAGAGGTAACACTCTCGTAGTCATATGATGAGAACTTTACATCTCTCTATGAAATCACGAGGCAGAACTGGTCAAATCATGTCGTAGGACCTTTAAGATTTTAATCATGATTGTTTTGATTTTTTAAATTATTTGTTTACTCTCTGTCTCTCTCGCTCTTCTCTCTTTCTCTCATTCTCTCTACTGGCTATTTACCCTACTTTGTGAGTCAATCTCTTTTGTCTCTCGCTTATTTTGCTTTGTGATGATCATGGAAAATCATCAGTTTATCGTTTGTTTATCCATAATTTATATCACGCATACTTAAATGACTAAACCAAAGCAAATAGTCATTACTACTAGACTGAAAGTCGTCATAGGAACCTTGTATCGTAATAGGAAAACAGCTATCAGGTACTATTACTATTCAATCAATTACTTAGAAAATGACGTTCAAGTTATTGTAAGAAGTTACATCAGTGGTGACGTTATCCTGCGAGTAGCTGGTTACTTCAAAATTAACGTAAGTCGTAAAATTAATTTAATACAACCTACGAACGAACTTTTGAAGTATTCAGACCAATGTACTGGTGTTGCCTAGATTTAGAACATCGAGCTATGCACGACCGATGAAAAAAAGTAATTCCAATTTTCGAGCTATCGCTTGTTATGAAATTGTTTTAATTGGTTTTGATAGCTAGATGGGTTTTAACCGTTGGTACTTTACTGCGTAGATTCGGAAAAATCCATCTTCTTACTTTAGTGTATTTCTTTTAAGTTATTTACGTATGATATTCTTGTCCTAGCCAACTGTTCCTTTAGTGAGTCCATCAGTACCTTGTTTTACTTTATCCATTTATCTATCATCTATACCTATAATTCACAACAGCATTTGTTTTTAAACTACCGTCTTTATTAAATCGTGTGTACTCGCCTAATGATCACATTAGCCAAACTTTGTTTACAATTCGAGGTCGGTTGTAAACACACCCATTATTTATTTCGACATTTCTAATTGATCTGTTGATTAGTCAGTTAATTTAGGAACTTGATTTAGAGTATTAGTGGTCAATATTATTGTTTATTTCAAATTTACCTAGGGAGGTGCTTAGATACGTGCCCTTGGCAGTTTAATATAGGTACCTTATTATTTTCAATCACTTGTAATCTCTACTTTATGAATAGAATGGACACTTTACAGTGGACAAGTAAATCGTCTCACTGACGATATCAGTGAGACCTTGATAAAAGGGTAAACGTAAATACCATGTAAAGGTTACTAAAGGAACTTAAATCTAATAATAAATCTAAAAACCTACCTAATATAAATCTAAGCACATTTAATATCGAATACAAAGTTATACCAAAAGTGAATAAAACTCGTAATGTAGTTAATGATGATGGAGTCAAGAACAGCGAACGTCACAAAAAACCTGCTAAAGGTTTTACCGACAAACAAAATGGTGTTGATGATTCATCAGTGAAGAAAAAGTATAATATATAGTTAGATTGAGTAGCACTCGGATAAACTCAATAAATAAGTACATAACACCACAACATGATATCATAAAACAAGGTATTCGCATCTGTATGTATGGTCATGATAAACTCAAACACTACTGAACGGATTTTCGACGGAGAAATGTATAAAGCGAATAATAAGGATAGTTTTTATATAAAAACTCAGAAGTGGGTACAAAGTGCGTAAAACCTAACAGTACTTCTGAGTTCTGGTGAGGTTTGTATATGAAAACGTCCATAAATTATGAAGAATTAAATAACATTCGACGACATGATAACAAGTGAACAAGATGAATAATATAACACGTTTTGAGTCATGCATTATGTAAAGAGATGAGTCAAAAGACTCTGGGTCAGGAATGTTTGCCAATTTTTTTCTAGAATTTAAATAGAAGTTAGTACTACGCACTTTTTATTTACATTATGCAATTTACAATATCCTGTTGAATCTGAATATGGTTTAGTTAAATACTGTGTGTGTCTGTGACTTCGCCCACAGCGTATCCGTATTTTTATTACTTACTAGCAGCGCCCCGCGGTTGTACCTACGTTGTGTCCATTCCTGTGGGAATTTCGGGATGAAAAATAGCCTATGTTACTCGTGGAGAATGTAGCTTTCGAATGGTGAAAGAATATTTAAAAAAGGTCTAGTAGTTTTTGAGCCTGTTCATTACAACCAAACAAACAAAGTTTTCCTCTTTATAATATTAGTGTAGATATGTCTTCCAATATAATTACATTTGTCGAATCGTTAACTTTTCCCACAGGAAAAGGCATAGATAGAATTATGAACAAAGAAATGTTATCCCAAATATGTTATTATAAACTTACATGTACGTAATATATAATTAATCTTTTTTAGCATAAACAGGATAATGTAAGATTACAGCCTTCAATAACCAAATGGACCCAATTAAAGGCCAATACTTGGCGACTTATTTCCGTTTATCAAATATTAATTATTCATTTCAATTGTTAATTTACCTCATTAGTGTCTGTCGTATTTATTTCATTGTTATCGGCGTCTGCTAAATGTTTTGCATTCGTTAGCTGTTAATGACCAATGGTGATAACGCCAAGGGTATTTGTTATGGAGACGTTTATTATTATAATGAGCCATTCGTGTCCCAATACTGGGCAAAGGACTGTCCTCCATCCTTCCATGCATCCCTGTCCAGGGTCACTTCTCTCCAGTTGGTCTGGTATGCGTATTAAAAAAAACAGACGTATTTTTAAAAATAATTAATATTATATTTTATAATATAAGTAGTGCTTATGTATTTAGGAAATTAACGCTAATTTGTGGATTAAGTATCCCAGCTAGCATTTAATTCATAACTTTTTGCGATACCTAGTATGTTTCAACCCAATGAGGGTAGAAAGGAGTTGCAATGGATAGCCACATTAAACGAGAAGTTTACTGTCTATATTTCATCCCGATATTCCCACGGGCACGGGCACAACGCGGGTAAAACCGCGGGGCACTGTTAGTGTTATATACATTTAAAGAAACAAGAAGAAAGAAAATGAAAGCTTTAAAAAAGCTTTAACAATGTTTAAACAAAAGAACATCAATAGACTAAAACACCTGGATGAAATGATACTTTGATAATGGTGGCTTAGCCTTGCGGTTAGTGTTATGTATTGAAATACTATACTTTATCTATAAAGTGTATTCTACCTAGTCACAAATCTTGTTATAAATAAACAGATTGTACTACATATCCAATAAACCGTAACGTAAGGAAAATATGTTAATTATTCCAAATCAGATTCTAAACAACATTCCTATTAAATTCTCATAATTGTTCATGTCCAAATATTTTTTTGTCACAAATATTTGCACGAATGTTTGCCCCAAATAACAATTCCTTAAAGTTACATAATAACTGATATTTGCAAAGACATCAAACGGAAAGAAGTCACAGCGAATATTGGCGAGGTTCGGCGAATATCGTCCGGATATTTCTCACTCCAATTACTGTTACAACGGATATTGGTAGGGTTGTCACGGTTTATTAGTTTTACACTATTTTTTATACTATTAAATATAATTGAAGCGTCCAACATGGACGGTTCAATGACTTTCATGAACTGACATTTACGAGCATTTTGTGCGTTAAGTAAACATACTTAAGGTTCTAAATTCATTAAATTTTGATATTAAAATGCCGACCAAACGTCAGTGAATTACATAAACGTCAGCCTTACAAATAAAACCGTTATCCTGGTATATTTAAAATCCCTTTAAATTTTGAATGTCAATAAATCTTTAATGCCAAATAGGATTTTTATTATTTGGAAGGTTTTATTACTGTTTAAGTTTAAGGCTCTAATTGGGTTTTAAAAATCTTATTTTATTTACAGTTACATATATAAAAGCCCTTTATTAGGGAACCTTTCAAATTAAGTTAATATATCACACCGTCAGATTATCAATAAAAAAATAAGCATTGTATGGAAAACAAACGCTTGACCCTGTTCCGCTATCATATCACATCTTATCACAAACACCGATTAAGATAACCAACAAATGACACTAGAATAAAGGAAATGATAAATACTTGTGTAATCCGATAAGACACTCCACTTTCTCTATGATGTCACAATGACAGATAATGCGGCAACTTGTGACACAAATAGAGTGTCAAAATTTGACAAATAGTGTGGCAGCCCTGAGCTTATTACCATAGATGTGACGAGATGGGCTGACACATTTGCGATGAAAATGTGTTAGTACAACGGAGATTTTGTAGGGAAAATCCTTTATGGTTCGCCCGTTTCGATGTGTGATATGAAGTTTGGGGATTATGGCTTAGTAAGAGATTGTATTACAAATTTGTTTCCTTATAAGTTTATAACGAAAACTCTTCTACGAAAATGTATATATACAGCACATACTTGTATAATTATTCTAGTCCATTTATGCACCGTTAAATAATAATAATGGGTTTCAATCTGTTTAAAAATATATTCATGACTCTTAAGCGACCGATTTCGTCAAGATGTACGGTCAAATCTATAAAACTGATTTTTTTTGTGGACACGGTTCCAGTTGAAGATTACATTATAATTGGAGGTTATGACTGCATAATGACGTCCAAACTACTGCATCGGTAATACGGTCAACCGTGCATGCCAAATGTAAGTTTGTCAAGTGCAATAGTTGGCAAGTTGTCAAGTATTTTACAGCACATGTCCAGTGTTGTCAAGTCGGTCAGTGACACGCGTTGATGTTCATTTCGGTGCTATAGAGATGTTTTCTGTGGTTTTACCCACTTCATAAATGTTCCTGTAGGAATGTTGGTATAAAAAGTTTTTATAATTTATTTTATTTTATTAATATTTTGGAGTATCAACAGCTTGATAGATAACATAATATGGAACATTACACAATACACTTAAGCCAATTATAGACGCCCACGAGTAAAACTTTTGCTAAGTTTAATTCTGTTGCATCGGATTTTTGGTAAGATACTCGTAACAGATGAGTAGTTTAGCGTGTAAAAATAATCATCTATTCAACTATCTTCACAAACCCCAGTTTCGCATAACCTATGAAATTTACCAAAAAGAAAATTGCGATGTAAAAGGCCCGTACTACCTTGGAATCTTGATTCAAATATTGGTAAAATATTTTTACACAATAATTAGTACTCTAACCTAACCATGATTCCAAATATTTGTCGTCATACTGTAGTGATATAATAAACAATTTCGCCGTACGATTCAATGTCCGCATACCAATAACAGTATTTTCTCCTTATCATAACGACAGCAGTATAATTGATTTCTGCATAACATTATTCAATAATAATACTTACACGTGTTATGTTATGAAATCCTGATAACAAAGTACATTAACCACTATTTACTAACGATACATAACCTCCTTCTAAGACACGTTAAAAAAACAAAATACGACCTGACAAATTCCCACACGGTTAATTACACCCAATGTAATGATCCTTTAGGAGAGGTTAATGAGTATGACTTGTAATGTAACGAATCACTACCAGCAATCTCAGAAAGCTGCATTTTCTATATTTGAAATTGTATTTTTTTTTGTTTTGGCAACATGTCAGGTTAAAGTGCAAGATACACATAGTGCGGGTGCGAGCCGGGTGCGAGTCGCATGACGTTGTATTTCTTGTATGTATACGAAAGGTGTCATACTGCCCGCAGCGTGCATGTGTGTCTTGTGCTTCAAGAACGGATCAATTTAAACATTTATCTCCATAGAAATAAAGTTGAAACTTGATTTTATTTTAAAAACTTCAGTCGTATCTTTTGACAAGTATACATAAAACAGTCGTAATAACACGAATTTAACTATATTATTTAAATTCTAAGTAAAAATAGCTTGCAACGAGAAAGCAGCGGAACGCAAATTATAAACCTAGTTATCTTTGCCACCAGTAATAGTTATGATTTACTTTACCACTCGTTAACGTTAATATCTCAATTAATGTTTTCAGAGAACATGAATGAATAAATTAAATTCAGTGACAAATATAAATTATATGTAAGGCGATGAAAAAGGTTCATATAAACTGACTTCACTAGCAGTTCCGCGCGGTGGTTCTACCCGCGATCCAATAGATGTCGCTAGTGTGAACATTTTGTAGATCACGCTTACGTTATCTTCCCAGATTTATTGTATTGAGCTGAAAAATCTTCCTCTTCATAAAATTAGTATAAAGCGTGATTTAGACGATACAATTTTCTTGTACATTCAAGTGCAATTATTGAATGCAATAAATGAAGTGCGATAATTGCCCTTCAAGAATTGTACGCAACTGTTTACACGAGGATACAAGTAAAAAAATTGAACGCAATTATTGAATGCAAGTCTTGACTGAAAATAGTTGCAAATGTCTTCTGTTTAGACCAATACAATAATGTTTAGGAGATTATTGCTTTCAAGTTTTGACTTGTCTAAACAGAGAGTTGTATGTGCGTGACCCGTCAATGAAATGTCATTGACGGGTTGCTTCAAGTATTGCACGTATTTGCGTTGTCAAATTTTTCATTCAAGTGTTGGGAGGTTTTGTAGAGTCTGTTTATTAAAAAATATGAGTCAAAAAGTATTAAAATTTGGTTCTGCTGACTTATTAAAGTTTATAGAGATTTACCGCAGCCATGAGTGTTTGTGGGACACTGAAAATGTAAACTACAAGAATCGTGATGCACGTAATGCTGCACTTGTCGCATTTGCACAAGAATTTGGAGTTGGCGGTTTAGGACCTAAGGAAATTACAAACAAAATAAAAATTTTAAGCTATTGCATAACTTCTATCGCGGGCCTTGAGCGCGGGGACCGAATCCAGAAATTCCGTAACGAAAAAAGCTCACGCTCCCCACTAACGCCATCTAGTGATAGAAAAAATAACTATGCAATAGCTTTACCGCGGCAGTCCCCGAGTGCCACACGTCTTTTCTATTTGTAATTCTACACAAAGATTGTTAGACGCTCCAAGAACTCCTCTTCTTGCTATCCATTTTTTGATCCAACACCTCTTTTTACGACGATTTCTCAATATTTCTTGTCTCAGAAGAGCAGCAACGATTAACATACCTTCACTTACTGCACTCGTGTTGGCAAATAAAAAGAAAATTGAATGCAAGAATCGCCTAAGAAATTGTTGTATGTGCTGTTTACACCAAGACAATTTTGGCAAGCAAAACTTGCGCAAAAGATCAAAATGTTACGTACTGTTTAGACCATGCAAGAAAATAATTGCTTCAATTTTATTGTATGCAACAGGCAAGAAACTTGTATCATGTAAATGGCGCTTTATATCATTTTATACAGCCAAATATAAAAGATGTTGATCCATCAACCTTTAAAAACTGCAAGATCAAGTAAACACAGCCATTTTACGGCCAATAAATATTAGTTTACTGTAACAAAAATGTATAAAACCTACAGATCAATATAAAATTAGTAAAACACGATAGTTAATGTTAACAGCATCGAATTCAAAGACGTTATTATTAGATAGAACATCCGTACAGTTTATGTTTCCTCTATAACATTGTAATTGGGACTTTTGGAACATTTAGGAAGAATCCTCGTCGAAAATAGATCCTGTTTCGAAAGTTACGGTTAAATCCTGCCATTATATGAACAATACGGATTAAATATGCTTATTTTCATCAGAGCTATTCAGTTTACTAGAGCTATTCTAAAAGCTAGATCACATATTTCTACTTTTAGATTTTCTGATCACACAGGGAAAAGGTTTCTCCCACACAAGTTAACACAACGAAACAATAGAGATAATTAATAAAGTACACCGTATATCAAAAATGGAACATAATGTCGCACAAAATGTACACGGAACAATTTTTTCGAACATTTGATGGAAAAATCTCCCTGTGAAAGTTCTTAATGGATTCTCAGAGTATTTCCTGCGTCTCACGTGTGGCCGGCCATGCGTAACACAAAGTTTATCCAGCAAAAAGGTTAACGTTCTACCGCCATTTTATAACACCGCAGATAGCATAGACAAATGATAAATGGCGCGAAATGCAGCCATGTTGGTGATTTGATCAGTTTTTTTGACGATTAGTGTCAGTTCCATCAATCATCAGGCATTAGTCTATTATGATGGCTGTAACTGCAATAAATAGATCACGCTTTTTGTGAGCATTAAAGCGAATTTGTACTTATATAAAATTGACATGATTTTACTGGAAGGGCTAATTTTTGTATCCGTGTAGTGAGTATCATCTAGGTATGTCCGTAAGAAATAGATATATAAATAGATAGGTCAAATATTTTTCATCTTTTTTCGTCTTCATGTGAAATTTCCTTATATGGAAATCTTTCGTACAAATTCCCAATCTCCATACTTACCCAAAATATCAAAATTCCTAGACGAATCGTGCTTCCAAAGCGGTCGGGATGTGCCCAATTTCACTCAGTAGATTCGTTTCATGTTTTACGCTTGAATCAGTTGTGGTTTCAACGTTTCCGTTAAGTGGAATTTATTTATGCATTGTCTGTGTAAGTCAGAGAAATGGACCATAACCAAGCAATGTTCTACTCAGAAGCATTCATTGGTTGTCACGAATTTCGTGCTTGGTAGAGGTACAGCACTTGGTTGTTCGATGCTGAATAATGCACATACTTACAGTAGCACACATAGTTTGATATCACGTACGTTAATCACGTTCTTGTCTTGTTGACATAGATTTGTTCGTGGTCTTCTGTAGACGTGTGGCTAATTTTATGGCCTGTATTTGTAGCTACTGTTAAAGCTTGTACTTTATAATGCCTTGCTTAAATTACTATTTACGTCGCGTCGTCAGTAGTTATAAGGGTAGATTGGTCTTGTATCTTAGTTATTTTGCTTTATTTAAATCGCATCTTATGTTACGTATTTATGTTTTTATTAGCAGCAATCATGCATAACAATGGTTTTAAAAATATATAAAAAATATTTACAACGCTATCAAAAATATTTATGCAGCATAATAATGGCTTATTCACACAGCTTTACGAATGACGATTATTCTTGAAAGATTTTCATCTTTTGTGTATAGTAGTTACGGATAATACTTGAAGACATCAATGTTGGTCTACAAAGCACTTTAAACTGAAACTAAAAGCAATACAAGAGATCATGAGTCCTCCCTTTGTGACGTCACAAAGCGAGGCATTAGATAACTTTCCGCCGCTCTGATTGTTCAAACTTTGATTCCATAACTTTGTAAGTTCACAAATCATTTTAGAAAACCGGAAGACTTCAGTTCATTGGAAACAATTTGAAGCTATTTAAATATCAATTGAAATGAATATTCGGTTAGAGATCAAACACTTATTAAGGTTTTAATGATCACTTAGAACACACATTTATAATAAGAAAATAATTAAATTCAAAGTCGCACTAAAGCGTTTCTTATATAATAGGCTAGCAGCGCCCCACGGTTTCGCCCGCGTAGTGCCCGTTCCCGTGGGAATTTCGAAAATATTTATACATATAAACCTTCCCCTTGAATCACTATCTATTTTTTTAAAAATGCGTCTTACTCCGTTGCGTAGTTTTAAAGATCTAAGCATACATAGGGACAGACAGACAGATAACGGAAAGCGACTTTGTTTTCTACTATGTAGTGATTCTCGAATAAGTATAAGGCCATTATACACATCCCTACCACAAGCTACAAAACCAAAATAATATCATAAATAAATAACTAATATTTCTTTAGCAATTCCGTGCTTAGAAAGAGGGTAGTTCAGTTATAATATAGCGATAAATCAACTGGAATACTTGGTCAAGGAAACTACGTCAAACATTTTTCTTATCAATAGAAACAGTGAAAATTGAACCACGTAGTTTGAATAACTAGTTAACCCAGTTATATAAGATTTATTTAATAGTCCAATCAAGATTGGTTTAGTATAAACTATATAAATTTTACATTTCACTTCACTCTGACGTTTGAGTTATGGATGGAATTTATTCGCATAGTTTGTTTTATCTTAATGATTAAAGTTCAGGAAATAAGTTTAAATATATACGTCAGATAAGATAAATAAACCATAGTTTATTCGTAGCGTACTCGTAATATTGCATAGAGGAAATGGATCTTAGTTTTATTTGACAACTGTACTAATAAGTACTTAGTTAGTTCGAGTAGGTTAGTGGTCAACCCTGGCGTCAAAGTTTTTAGACCGCCGAAAGGCCTCCGATACGGTAGTCCTAGCACCACTGGCACGGAAGCGCGAAGCACTAATTGACACTTCTATACTTCGTGACCACTGGATTCTATGAATCTCTATGAAATGCCGAACGGTGGCATTGCTGCTTGCAGTCAGCAGTTGCTGCTTGCTGCTGCGGTCGCTACCGAAAACATACCTTAAATCTTTAAATAAAATACAACATTAATGTTAAGACCTCAACGAATTAATTAGATTTCTTAAGCGTACAAAAACTTAGAGTTTTTGCTTAAAAGAAATCTTAGTGACGGTATTACCTATAATTTTTTACCCGTTATTGCAATACGGAAGTTTTGATCTTAACCAACACATTTAAAAGCGGATTTTAATCACTAACCATTACTGGTTTTGCTTTGATTATTTTCTAGTTAATTTGCGATAACTATGCATAACAATCTCAACATAAATAGTACGCTTTCTTTAGTAAAACGCGTATTTTCTTCTTTTAGTCATGCAAGGTAATTAGTCAATACACGTCCGCAGAGATTTCTTTATAAGGTAAATATCTTTAAACATATTTGCATAATAAATGTGGTGTATGTTTTTATTGAAGAACTTGGGTTCGGTTTCGAATGAGTCACGGTGTGCAGGTAAAATATCCTTAAAGAAGTTTGCATTTTTTTATTTATTTAAATCTAATTGCGCTTTTCATCAAGAAATAAGCATTTTGCTAAGATTTTTAAATACATAGCTATAAAACACCTAGATCGCTCTTTACTAGTCTGACTAAGTACCGAAGAGTCTTCAATGAAATCGGTGATTTACTAATTGACGTTATTTTCCATACATTTAATGTCAGAAAAATCTCATTAACGCCACTTTAGGTATTATTAGTCTTCTTATCGAGTGGATGGTCAACTTGACCAATCCTGGTGTCAGAGTTATAGAGCCGCCAAAGGCCTCTGACATGGCTCATGTAACGACTACTATCCGTAGAAAGTAACCGGGACCGACGTCTTAACGTGCCCTCCGAAGCACGGAATCATCTTACTTTTCGGGCAATCAGGTGATTCAGCCTGCAATGCCCTAACCAAACTGAGGACAGTCTCACAAAGTGGTTTTTGTGAGATATCCCCACCGGGAATCGAACCCGGAACCTCCGGATCGTGAGCCGAGCGCTCAAACCACTAGACCACGGAGGCTGTTCATTATTAGTGACCATGGGTACGGCTGCAAGAGATCAGTTTTTAATTTGTCCCTAAACCCGTACTTTAATAAATGCTCTGCAAAGTTTTCTATAGGTACAGTGAGAATAAAAACCGTTAATAAATTAAAATATAATGATTATAATCCATTTCATAACATCATGATCTTCATTTGTTTCAATCTTCTCACCTCTCCCACAAGTGAAAACACCGTGGGATTGAATTTTCTAAATAACTTTTCTTTTTCATTATACCGATCGAAATCGACTTTACTATTGTCAACGAGAAATATGCTTTTGTGTTTGTGCATTTTGTTTTATTGTACTTTTTTGTTCATTGTTCGTGGTAATGAAGAGATAGCTTACATAATTTGAAAACACTTAGTTTTTTATAATCTGGTAGTGAAGTACTATAATGATATTAATGATACTAGCTGGCCCGCAGACGTTGTTTTGCCACGTAAAAATTTAGGGGTGGACTACCCTTTACATTTAGGGGGATGAAAAAAAGATGTTGTCCAATTCTCACAACTACCCGATATGCAAACAAAATTTCATGAGAATCGGTCAAGCCGCTTCGGA
Organism: Cyclophora punctaria; assembly: GCA_951394245.1. Taxonomy (NCBI): domain Eukaryota; kingdom Metazoa; phylum Arthropoda; class Insecta; order Lepidoptera; family Geometridae; genus Cyclophora; species Cyclophora punctaria. Next base: position 5,660,965 of record OX596182.1, on the reverse strand, counting down.
GGAGATTAACTACAAACACCACAGCACGAGCATTTTATATATTATATTAGGTACTTTCGTTTAGTTTTAATATCCATAATAGTGAATTTGACATCTAGTCGACTGAAGTACGAAACTAAGTGGCTCTTCAAAGAAATTGTTGAAGATTTTTAACGAATAAATAATGATTGCGAAGTTCCAAAAATTAGTTTTCTTTTCATTTCGAAGACATTCAAGTATGAATAGATGCCATCTGCAGACAATATTGGACAATATGCAATTTGTCAAATCAGATTCTAAGGCCAGTAACGCATTGAGTCTAATTGTTATCACAATGCTCTGTCCTTCAAAGGATTTCTTGAACATTGACTCCTTAAGAAACGTTGAACTTTCAAGCTTTATAGTAAATCGCTTCATACCGAACTTAGGTTAACTTTGACAGGGTTGTAAAACGTCTGATGAACCGCCGTTTGGGCTCATCGTCTGTTTTATTTGTGGATCTTGTCAAAATTGTAAAGTTTGTGATATTACGAGTATTAGTTCATTTAGAAGATTTTCTTAAATTGTATATTTGGACGAGCAGCGCCCCGTGGTTTTACCCGCGCTATGCCCGTCCCCGTGAGAATTTCGGGATGAAAATTAGCGTATAACCTTTCCGTTGAATGTCCAAATCCATTACAAAAAGAATTATTAATAATACGAAGAAATATTTTCAGCCAGTTGAATAGGAAGTCAAAACAAACAATATCAATCAAAAATTCTACTTTACAAAAGTGCCTTTATTATACGATGTTCATCTATTTGAAATTATAACAATTAACAATCAAATATTTAGTTCAAACATTTTAACAAAACCTCAGTAAATATTTTCAGGTGTTACTCCAATGAGATCGGTCACGCCATCATAATAATATTGTAGATTGATATCAAAATATCGTGTTACCAACTATTTAGTTAACCTAAAACAATTCGGTTAATTCAAGGAGAATTTCAAGGTCAACTTTATACATTTTTATTTTTAATAAAATTTCGATAAAGCAATAAAAATACCTTTAGATTCAATGAAGAGTTCATAACCTGAGTTCGAAATTAGATTTATCGAAAGTCATTTGCTCGACGCCAACTGATCGAGTAATAACATTTTCTCTGAAACTATTTTAGATGCACCATTTGGTTTAATAGTGAACTTAACTAAGCGTTAAGATATGTTTATCTTGTTCTAGATGTAAAAGGGTTGAAGGTGTTCTACTAATATTATAAATGCGAAAGTTTTGGAAGATGTATGTACGAGTATGTATGTTTGTTACTCTTTCACACAAAAACCACTGAACAGATTTGGATGAAACGTTACAATAACATAGGTTATACATCAGAATAACACATGGGATAAATTTATCCCAAAATTCCCGCGGGAATGGGTACAACGCGGGTAACACCGCGGGGCGCGGCTAGTGCTAAGATATATTTATCTTGTTCTAGATATAAAAGCTTTCAAGATAGGTTACATGAAGCTCTAAGTTAAGCTAAATATAGGCTTTTGTTCTGTCTATAGTAGAAGCATGGCCTCTATTCCGTTTTAGCTGCATCGGGTCAACAAGTAACAGAGACTACAGACAAGCTATTTCGGACTTTACATTTTTAACCAAAAATATTTGCCTTCTGTGTTTATTGTTGTAGAATGATAAATGATAAATCTATACACAAGGACAAACTCACACACGGTTTATTAAACCCATACTAAATCTAAGCTTGTATAATGGAATCTAACTAACTGATAATACACAAATACGTTATATGATTTACTAGCAGCGCCCCGCGGTATTACCCGCGTTGTTCCCGTTCCCGTGGGAATTTCGGAATGAAAAGTAGCCTATAACCTTCCCGTTGAATGTGGCTATCCATTACAAAAAGAATTTTTCAAATCGGTTCAGTAGTTTCTGAGATTAGCGCGTTTAAACAAACAAACAAACAAACAAACAAACAAAACAAACTCTTCAGCTTTATAATATTAGTATAGATAATGTGGTATATCTGTAAATAAAGATTTAATCTCAATATAGCATAGGCCATATGCCTATCATCAATGTCAAATCAAATAAAAATTTTCGTTTTTAATTTTTTTTTGTAACGTACCTATATTTTGTACCACACATTATATTTGTCACTCTTTCATATTATCATTGATTAAATCAATTTTCGTCCCTGTAATAGAAATTTTAATCTCACACACCCCATTCTAATTCCTACGGGACCACAACAATGTGTAAGTATGGACGAAAGGCGCGTAGTTTCTTGTATGAATCATGTATGTCCAATTCACTACTGAACTGATCCAAACAATCTACTTCTCTGCATTTTCGTTCGTCCTGAACATTCTATTATGCATTACTTCATCTCGGCCACTCTCATCTCATCTTGAGGCATCAATTCCTGGCGTAATATTACGTATATCCCTAAGGACTAGTTTCCCAACCCTGGAAACTTGTCTAGTCAGCTAATGCTAATAAAAGTGCCCCAGTAAGGTGAGCTAGGGCTGTGCTTACTAAGTTAACCTACTTTACGAAAAAGAGTTGAATTCCACATCTATTAATATATTTTTTTGATTATCCTTATATCGTCCCACTGCTGTGTAAAGGTCCCTCAAACGCTTCCAACCCTCCGTAATATTACAAAGAAGTAAAATTTGGAAGTTTGTTTGTTTGTATTTTCGAGATAATCTCGGGAATTACCTGTCCGATTTGAATAATTATTTTTGTAATAGATAGCCACATTCCCCAGTTTTACCCGCGTATGCCCGACACGCGGGTGAAACTGCGGGGGCTATATTTGAATCCCGAAATACCCATGGCAACGGGCACAACGCGAGTAAAGCCGAGAGGCATTGCTAGTACCATTCAATATGTATCTTTTCGTAGTGTAGGTGAGACGCAATGTAAGAATATAATCCGAACAAAGAAACTATATCATAAAACTAACTACATACCTATATATACTTAAGTATATTTTGTTCTTGAAGTTTATATGCACATTTTTAAATCATGAAAGCGGAACATTACTTTCAGATTTAAATTACATAAAGTAGATACTGTATTTACTTGTATGAATGTTTGTTTATAAAATGCGGAAACAAAAAATAAACATGAAATATAAGAGACTAGTAGCGCCCCGCGGTTTTACCCGCGTTGTGTCCATTCCTGTGGGAATTTCGGGATGAAAAATAGCCTATGTTACCCGTGAATAATGTAGCTTTTGAATGGTGAAAGAATTTTTAAAATCGGTCCAGTCGTTTTTGAGCCTATTCATTACACCCAAACAAAAAAAGTCTTTATAATATTAGTGTAGGGGTACATTTTATTCAAAGATTAGTTTTAATTCCATATTAACACCGTTACCTTTAACTGTAAAACTATAAAGAACCTAATTCATTTTATTTACTCATCTGATTTTAAAGTTTATTCATGGTTGTTGTGTATCAGCCCTAGCTTACAGCATAGATCGCCTCCATCCAGCAATAGTCAGGTCAGACCTAGGTCAAAAGGGTAACCTGAACCTACCAGTTTTATTACTAAATGCCAATTGCACACTTCCTTTACAACTCACATTTTACTATTTATATAACCTTCTTAAGTTAAACGACTTTCATCAAATAAATATATGAATTAAACTGTGGGTAATAAAATTATCATAATAAAAATAAACAATTATTATTACACGCATTATTATTCGCTGAACAATGGTTAGTTTTATTGCGTAATATTTTACGAAAATTATCTAATAAAAACTATTAAAAATTCACATTATAAGAGAGTAACTGTTTCTCCTAACACTATTGTTGTTACAGTTTCCGTATTCTGTGATGATGTTTTGATGCGATTATAACTGGTGGAATGAAACGAGAACCGTTGGTTGGTTCACTGTTTGTGTAGTACCATAATGTGGTGCAGATGTGGACTCGTCACGCATCTCCAGCTATCGAGATCTCATTGTTCAAGACACTGACTTTCGCAACGCCCCCTACCATTTGCTATTAAGTGTGGAACTCGATCGTAAATCAAATGCAGACTTCGTGTGTTTCATTGCTTTTTCTTCGATTTCTTTTTGATGTCTAGTATACTCGAATAATACATAGTAGGAGATATAATAAAACTACTAATAAATATTACGTGTGACATTTTAGTATAAAACCCTGGTTTCGCTGATTACTAGTTAGATCTCACAGTGTATTTTTGAAAAAAATAAATTACTTTAACAGCATCTTTCCCTTAAATTAAACACCATAGACCATATTAATAAACACGTATTAACATCAGTTTATCCAAAGAATGGTTTATCACTTTCTGACACGCAATTTTCAGAAGAGCAAAAGAGACAAAACACAGTACCTATAACAGTGTCTTACTTACACCGAGTTATATTAATAAGGCCACTAATCTTATACTTGTACTAGCTTAACTCGATCGTAAAATAGTAGCCACCACATATACTTCAGACATTTCGTAAACTAAACTCTCTCAATCGAAAAATATTAAGCGGAACTTGTGTTAGGGCCGTTTCACATGTCCCATATTGTTTATAGCCACATTCACGCATGTTTGTTTTCATGTCGAAAGTAGGCCGTAACGATAGGAGATTATGGATTATGTAAAGCGGCTTTATGATGGGAACACAGCTTTATATAGAATAGAAGCATATGGCGATCTCGATTTACTGCTATTGTTCACGGTTTGATTTTTTACCGATTTCAAAAAAGAGGTTCCGAATACAAAGGAATAAAGAGGTATTAGCCTATAATGTTGCAGATACAATGTCTCTCATTTCACCAAAGATATCAGTACAGGGAAGAGGAATCAGTAGAATGAAATCAAACTTTAATATTGAACTAACAGCGCCCTGCGGTTTTACCCGCGTTGTGCCCGTTCCCGTTGGCATTTCGGGAATATTTAAACATATAAACCTTCCTCTGGAATCACTCTATCAATTTAAAAAGCCGCGACAAAATCCTTTGCGTAGTTTTAAAGATCTAAGCATACTTAAGGACGGACAGCGGAAAGCGACTTGTTTTATACTATGTTGTGAAGTGTGTACATATAATAGCATAATATACATACCGATTATCGATAACATACATGCGACTGACAGTATATACCGATTATTGATAACATACACAACGTTGATTAGTCGTATACCTTTTTCTCTATTTGTTTTCATTTAACGATGATGGCTGCCATTAAAGGTACCACACATGTATTGATTCATTTATGGTTAATGGATCTAATATTAATGTCGTGCGTCATTAGAGAGCTATAGCTGTGAGAATTATAGTAATTATTGATTGGTTCTTTATGATACGTTTCGAATTTACAAAAGGCCTCGTCATCAGTACATATTAACAAAATCTCCGGCCGCGTCTATCTGTCTGTTCGCGATTAACTCAAATACTACTGCACTGATTTTGACGCGGTTTTTTGTTAATATATAGCATGATTCAAGAGGAAGGTTTATATGTATAAAAAATCCCGAAATTCCTACGGGAACGGGAACAACGCGGGTAAAACTGCAGGGCGCTACATTACTTCAAACAGTAAAATAAACAACAATTCACATAGATTGTATATAAAAAGATCACGTAGAGAATATAATATCTTGAGAATATACATTTTCAGTATTATACACTGAAGATCTTTGCCAACCCCGCCATCGCTTAATTTTACGTAGGTACTGAAGCTGAAAATGCTCCCAAAATTCAGTTCTAGAACACTATTTATTTTAATATCTCTGCATAATACTGCAGACACTTTTTATACATCTGCATTGACGAAAATCTGTACTGGCAAATTTTCAACACACATGTGTAAATATATTAGGAATGTGTGTGTTTATTCTGTGTGATGTGTGTTTATTCTTTGTGTGTGTTGTGTGTTGTGTGTTAATCTAACAAATTATTACTTTATTTTCAGGTAATTATGCAGACATTTAGCGAACATTTTGAAACATTTTCATCAGTTTAAAATACGTAAGTTTATTTGAATAATTTTGTGAATAAATGTCTCTCGATATTTACGCTATCGCCCCCGCACCCTATCAAAATTCCCGGTCATTCATAAAATATTACGCATTAAATTTTACGAGTATAACGATGACGCCAAATGTACGGTAAACAAGTACAGATATTTTGAACTAACTGCTTCACTCGGTTTTGAACGTACTGGTTTAGGTACTACAAATCCGATTCTAATACATAATTATTTTTGTAACCAACTAAATAACCACAGTTAAGAGGTTATAGGGTATTTTTTATCCCGAAGTTCCCATGGGAATGGGCATATCGGGGGTAAAACCGCGGAGCGCTGCTAGTCAATCAATAATAATATTCATTATTTTAAGCTCTTCTTAAATTTATTAAATACGAATTGTATAAAACATTCTTTCAATTCTTATTTCGAAGTAACATAGTTATTTTTATCAGTTCATCCTACAAATAGGTTATGTTATAATAAATCATAGACTAATTTCTATAAACAGATCTACGTAATTAGGTTTTCAGATTAGGATTATGTTCCAAATTCTAGGCCAAATTCAATTATTGGTTCATTATTTAGCTAAAGCTCTAGGTGATTATTTGATAGTATTTATTAGATTACAGATTATTCTAGATCTAGAATTATAGGTTAAATGTCTCATAGATTATTTAGACACAGAGTTGTTTAAGGTAAGTATACAAAATTAGTTTATAACCTCTTTTCTTTTTCAAATGCGGTATATTCATTTTGAATTTCGTATAACCATCTATTCAAAGTTTAAATTAGTATAGTAATCTAACAATAAATTGTTTCCAAGTTTAAAATTCAATGAGTTATTGAATTTCATAACCTCAAACGTAACAGAAGACTTACAATGTGTGTGTAATGGTATCGTAAAGAGATCAGAAACAATATCGTCACGTCCACACAATTATTTCCCTCATGTTTCGCTAGGTGAAGGTCACATTACGTCAGCTTAATTTGGCATCCATCTTGCTAGTTTAACCACGTTTAACGGAAAATGCTGTCATTAGGCGGGTACTCTGAAAATTGTGAAGCAAAATGAACTTTAAGGTTTTCGGAATGAAGTTTTCTTTGCTTTGGTGTAAGGTTTCGAAGTATTTTGTGTTTAATGCGTAATGGCTTTATTTTGTGTCGCTAGCCTATTGTTCTTTATTATGTCTGATTAGTTTTTAATACAGTACTTTTTCGTAATTAAGTGTTGAGTTATCGTATATACTAATTTTACATTTATGAGCAAAAGATGACTTCAGTATTTACATATGAAGTTCAGGACTATAAAAACTGTTTAATTTTATAGTCGGCAAATTATCTGAAACTAGCAGCGCCCCGCGGTTTTACCCGCGTTGTGCCCGTTCCCGTAGGAAATCCGGGATAAAATGTAGCCTATAGCCTTCCTCGATAAATAGACTATCTAACAGTGAAAGAATTATTCAAATCGGTTCAGTAGTTTCTGAGATTAGCGCGTTTAAACAAACAAACAAACAAACAAACAAACAAACAAAACAAACTCTTCAGCTTTATAATATTAGTATAGATCAATACAAATGTAAAGAGTTGGATAATGTTGTTTGTTTGGAACGCTGACATCTCAGAAACTACCAATCCGATCTGAATTATTATTTTGTAATAGAAATCCACATTCAACGGGAAGGTTATAGGCTATATTTCATCCCGAAATTCCCACGGAAATGGGCACAACGCGGCTAAAACAGCGTGGCGCTGCTAGTATATATAAAAATAGCTTATTACGATAAAGTATAGATATCGCAAACACGGTGTTTTATTAACTGTAATTTAACTCTATTATCATTCAAAGTATCCATAACCACACTGCGGTAAAATATCTAAGAAAAAACGATATAATTTTGTACCTTTTCTATTTCACACAGACTCGCGAGTGAAAGTGAACGTAATTTGTAGAAAGCAAACAAATATTAAAGCAAATAAGATGAATTGCTTGTAATAACACGTGTCGTTTATGAATGTAAGTCTTCATATATTATGTTATGCTAAGTCACGTACTTTTTAAATTAGCGGTGTTATATCGATCTAATAGACCTATTTGCTTACCATTACAAAGTTGTTTGACATGAATGAGTGAATGAATAAGTTATGAATGAACGAATGAATGAGTGAATGAGTGAGTGAGTGAATGAGTTCCTTTCGAATTCTTTTTGTATCTTCCTTTCCTTTATTTAGTTATGAATGGACTGACCTGGAAGTAATCAGATCATAGTTAATCTTGTTTTTGATGTGTTGATGTGAAGTTTGATGAATCAATGAACTTTTAACATGTGTATTTTAGTTAACGTAAGACCTACGTCATAGTTTAGGGCTTTCTGGTATAGATTCTTGGTAAACTAAGCCTTTGTTGACCGCAATTGAAGATACTGGTTCGTGGCTAAGTTTACTTGTATTCTGTTTGACTTTAGAGAGTACATTCCGAGTGGGTTCCAAGATATACCGACACCTCTTATAGATAAGAAACTATAGTGAAATTACTTTCAAATGTCAAATTTGACAGACGTCTAAGTGAAATATATAATGTTCCGTTTCCTTTCTTTAAATGAAGATTGTATTCCTATGAAACTTGAGTTCCTAGACCGAGTTACATTACTTAACCATTTTAAGGTATAAATATGACATTGCATTTTCCTTAAAAAACTTAAAAAAAGTATTAGCATAGAATTTTCCACTCCTCGGCAAAGGCCTCTCATCTCACTGAAGATATCAGTACAGTGAGGATCATAGGCGTAATCACTACGCTTGCCTACTGCGGGTTGGTGATTAAAATTAAACAAAATCGCATCAACAAGTAACTCCTATATTATGTGTGTGAAGTAAATAAAAGCACCAATTTACATTCTCACGTTTGAAAAGATACTCAAACTAGCTTTGTTCGGGGCTCGTTCGATTTGGTTACCAAAACAGGGGCAAACAAGTCTCAAAGGAGCCTCCCCACAGCCAGCGGTCCGATTGAAAAGTTTCCAAGCGAAAACCCTTAAAACTAAGTGCTTCACTGCACTTTTTAAAACAAAATGCTTCAGTGCACTTTTGAAACGCTTTGTTGTTAACTAAATGTGATCGTCAGATTTGGAGACAAAGGCTTTATAAGAGTTACTTAATTGTTATGATAACAACCTCCTTTAGCACGACCCAATGGGACAAGACATGATTATGATAATTACTATGTCTTGATTGGTGGAATATTTGAAATTAGAATTTGCTATAAATCGTGTTGCCGATTCTCTTTTTACTTTAAATGTAATGACGACCAAATGCGACAAGATATGATATGATACATATTTTTTGAATATTCGAAATTTGAATTCTCAGCCAATGTTGCTGTCAGTCCCTCTTTAGTACAATAAAATAGCATTTGGCTGAGACAAGACATGATATTATGATAAATAGCGTAAGTCGATTGGTGGAAATCTCCAATTTCAAATATAGCACCAATCAACACATAGCATTTATCATAATATCATCTTATGACACATTTGGTCACAGACGTTTTACTAAATGAAAGAGACTTCCGTTCAACTAATTATTACTACATATGAAAACAAATACATTCTGAAAATAAATTATACTTAAAAAAAAATTAAAAATAAAAGAGGTGATATATCAATCAAGACGAAATATTTATCTAAAAACCTTGACGTAGAAATAGTAGAACGGTTATTTTTCCGATTCTTGTTAAATTTCCAATTAAATTCGGCTGAGTATCTCCAAGAAGGTTCACTGCGGTCCCGATGGCTTGGCACCGGTTCAAACTCTCGTCCAAATAACTAGCAATGTTTACATCCCGCCGCTGAAATATTGGAGCGGCGCACGTGAGCGAATTCAATTCAAATACTTATATTAAATAGTAGATTAACTGGATGTTTTAAGTGTATTAGAGTGGTAGGTTAAAGATAATAGGTTAGCAACGGACTGCTTCAAAAGTGTAATAACTTTTTCTATAGGTAGTGGTGAATGTAATTTGTTTTTATTGAGCAAGCTGCAAAGTGAGAGAGCGAGATAGAGAGAGAGGCGAAGAAAAATCGGGGTCATATAATATTATTATTTTTTTTTATTTTTTTTTTTTATTTAACCTGTTGTGTCCCACTGCTGGGCAAAGGTCTCCCCCAATTCTTTCCACCTGGATCTATCTTTTGCCACTTCTTTCCACTCTTTGTCGAAGTCCTCCAGTTCCTTCCGCCACCTCGTGGGTGGTCTGCCGCGAGGTCTCCGAACATTCTGGAACTCCCATTCTGTGGAGATCCTAGCCCATCGTTCCGGATGCATTCTGGAGACATGACCTGCCCAGTCCCATTTCAGCTTGGCAGCTTTAATCGCCACGTCTGCAACACCAGTTGTGGAACGTAGCGTGGTATTTCTGACGCGGTCTGATAACCTAATACCGAGAATGCTACGTTCCATTGCTCTTTGGCAAACCTTGAGTCGGGTCTTCTGTCCTTTGGTAAGTGACCATGTTTGCGCACCGTAGGTTAGGATGGGCAAGATGCACATGTCAATGAGTTTTCGCTTCAGAGAGATTGGTAAATCTCCCTTCATTAGCGTTTTCATGGACCAGTAGCTTTTCCAGGCGTTGTCTATGCGACGAGCAATTTCTGCATCTTGCCTGTTGCCGAAAGACACTAACTGGCCCAAGTATATGTACTCATTGACATAACTTACTACTTGCCCATCTACCTCGACCCTACGTTCCGTGCTGTTGGTCATCAGTTGGGTTTTAGACCAATTTATCAGAAGACCCGCTTCAAGGCTTGCCCTGCTCAGGTCTTGGAGCATGAGTTCCAGTTCGGCTGCTGAGTGGGCAAAAAGGATAATGTCATCCGCAAATCTTAGGTTCGATAGGAGTTTGCCACCGATGTTTATACCCCTTGTTGCCCATGATGCTGCCAGAGATTTGAAAATCTCTTCGAGAGCGCTGGTGAATAATTTGGGAGAGAGCGGGTCACCTTGCTTTACTCCTCTGAAAATTTTGAAAATAGGACCGGTAGTGTGTAGTTTGATATTTGCAGTGCTATTGTTGTAAATTAATTCTAAGATATCTATGTATGCTTTTTCAATATTTTGGTTGTGCAGTGCAGTAAAGATAGCTGAATGTTTTAAGAAGTCGAACGCCTTCTTGAAATCTACGAAAGCTATGTACAGTGGACGTTTTACTTCTTTGTATTTTTCTAATATCTGATTGAGCGTGTGAAGGTGGTCAGTTGTAGAAAAATGAGGGCGAAATCCGGCTTGTTCTGGTGGTTGTTGTGAATCGAGCGCTGAAGCTATTCGGTTTTGTATGATTTTAATAAAGGTTTTATATATATGTGATACTAAACTAATTGGTCTATAATTATTTATATCGGATGTATCGCCCTTTTTGTGCAACAGGACGATATTATAATGGCACATATTTTTGGGAAACTTCCCTGTGTCTATGATGGAGTTGAACAAGTTTGTGAGAGGTGGTATGAGAGTTTGAGAGCCAATTCTTAGTTCTTCTGTTGTGATTCCGTCTTCTCCGGGGCTTTTGCCATATTTCATGGTCTTTAAGGCGTCGTGCACTTCCTTGCCCGTTATGCGAGGTATGGATTTTGGCCTGGTATATTGGAGGTTAGTGTCAGTCTTGTCACTATCGCTGTAAAGGTGTTCGTAAAATTTTGTGCATATGTCTATAACTTCACTTCTACTATGGCGCTTTTTTCCCGTTTCATCTTGCAAACTGTTGATCCATTTCTTTCCTTTAGTGATGCCCTGTTACGCAATCCGGAGAGATGTGTTCCGTTCGATGGCTGCCTTTACCAAATCGCAATTTAGTCTCCTCAAGTCAAAACGAATATTTCGCTTTACTTTCTTATCGAATTTTCTATAAGTTTCTGTGCCTATTTCATATTCTAGTCTTTCTTCTATATATTGAATGGACTTAGTAGATAATTTAGGTTTATTTCTCTTTTCTGATTTTATTCTTTTACTAGTATTTTTTATTTCCTTTACTATTGTGTCATATTGTGTATTTACATTATCGGTATCTTCAGTATTAAGGGCTTGAAAGGAGTTCGAAAGTTCTAAGTTAAATTGGTCCGAGTATTTTAAGAGTGTGAGTTTTGAATGGCTTTTAATATTTTTTGTAAAAAGTTTCATGCGGTGGATTTTGAAATCAAACTTGAGCTTGGCTCTGATCGGTCTGTGATCTGATCCATATTTAATTCTGTTGAGGCATGATACATCCTGTATAATTTGCATATCTGAGCTAATGATGTAGTCTATTTCATTTTTGGTATAATATTATATGAAATTCAAATTTTGATTTTGGAATAAGCTTCTCAATTTGTTAACTCGCTCATCGTGGACGATACTCTACTTATTAATAAACGCTGTGTAACTAAAACACTGTTAAACTGTGTTTTGTCTCGTTTGCTCTTCGGAAAATTGCGTATGTCAGAAAGTGACAAACCATTTGATACCTAAACTGTTCTTAATACGCGTTAATTTATATGGCCCTAGGTGTTTCGCCCGTACTCAAAGATGTCAAATGCGCTCTTAGTAGAATATCTGCTATTAAATCTTTAAGACATGTAATGTATGAAAAATTACGTCAACTAGATGAACTGACGATTAATGGACGTCCCTGAGTGCGGCAGTTTATTTTTTAAAGGATTTCATATCTCAATGTGGTCCATCAACTCTGCTTGAAGTCTTAGAAAGCAATTTCACAGACGATTGTCTTCTCACACTAGTCCCAAGCCGTTTATTAAACAACCTCTGCGTTGTTTTGGCCTCTCCTTATAAATATTTAAGAGAAGGTCTCTACCGAAGACTTATGACGGCCTCCGAGATTTATTTTGAATCACAAAATCACAAAAATGACTACAGCGCCATCTATTTGCCGATTGACCTAGTTGCTGACATAGGTCAGATGTGTTTATTGCCAACATCTGGATTTTCACGCAATTTCGGTTGGAAATTCATACATATTGATGGGGAAGGATCCGATAGTATTGGCTCTTGAGGCGAAGACAATCGCGGACTAGGGTACTATAAAATTGTAGCTGGTTGAATATGTACATATGAATGTTGGAATAGATCTTTAGTTTACACTGAAAACCTGTGTGGGTACACGTCTATTACTTAAGTTTATTATATTATTGTAAAGCTCCTAATTTTGGTAAAAATAGTGTACTTATTCACTACCCTTTACTGGTAGAAACTGTTCTAAAACCCACCAAAAACTACCAACAATCTATCCAAGCAATAACCCACCAAAAACTTCAACAACAACCAAAAATTTATTCGATAAGGTTAAATATTTACCACCATAGGTACTCAGGGCAAGTATTTCCCCATGTCCAACTCTAGATCGGTTCGAATTCCTAGCACACTGCCGATGTGGCTATTATTTCCCCGTTTCAAAGAAAAACATTATTCTTTGTTTTAACCTTCCCTCGGACTCTATTCATTAACTTTTCTTTCGTGGACAAGTGGAGACTCGTGTGTACCCTTTGGTTTACACACTTACCACACAAACGATACATTTTAAACCTTCGTTCCTTTGTAATACAGACTTGTATTGCTTGATAGGATTTTTCAATGATTACAGGACTGTTTAGATTGGATGGATAATGAGTATTCCTTTTGTAAAACAAGTGTGCGTTAGTTTGATATTGTGGTTTTGATATGGGAATGATACTGTGTAAAATACTTGAAAATACATTTTAACAAATATATTGACCTAAAGTAATAATGTAGTAACAATCTATAGACTGGTAGACGTACACAGTGAAATGATATGATGATGAAACGTGATGAAATACATAGAAGATATACCACCGCACTTAGAGACGTTCAATAATTCGACACTTAATTATATTATATTTTCTTATACAATACATGTCAAAATCACTCATTAAATCTCTACTAAGGAAGCGAAATCATTAGTGAAATAACATCATCCTTGTAAATACCGCCTAATGTTGGGCGTCCCCCAAGTATGCGGTATGTACTTAACATGCACTTAAGTCATCGGGCCTCTGTCATATTACATCAAGAATATTTCTAAATAGTCCATAATATACTTACATTAGTACATGCAAATGGTCCCGTTATCGCACCTATTTTCCTGGTACCATTTATCGGGCATGTTAGTCTCAGTACAAGCTGTTTTCATGCCATTTTCCCCTGTCAATTCACAACGCGCGCACATATTGTGTAATTGTCAATTTAAATTTACTTTTTTCGGTATTCAAGTGTTTTTTTTCAAGCGACGCTAACTCAAGTGTTTTTCTGCGTTGTCGTGTTTTGTTTTTAGTAGCTTTAAAATTCGAACTGTCAAGTGGCGCGTAGTGCAAAGATTATTCGAAATTCAAAGTGATTATGGAATAGAAAAAAGAGTTTCAGTAAACAGTCAAAATGTTCAGTCCGAATAGAAGGAGGTCTTTGAATCTATGGATTGGTAAAGCTAGAAGGAGGAGCTCAAAAGATTCACCCATAGGATCGCCTCTCTCTGACGAGGTAATTACTTAAATTATTATTAGAATAACCTTTAGTAACAGACAATAAAATAAAAAATTTAATGTTATAAAGTTACGAAATAAGTTATATGAAAGCAATTATTATCAAATATCAAATTATTACAATAACTTTTCGTAACCAATTAATTTTGCAAATGTCATTTTATTATAATTGGAATCATTATACGGTTTGATGTATGGAAAAATACAATTTGATTAAAAATAAAATATTAATTTTATTGTTGTCTGCGATGATTATTTTGTTGAAATCAATCTATACTAATATTATAAAGCTGAAGAGTTTGTTTTGTTTGTTTGTTTGTTTGTTTGTTTGTTTGTTTGTTTAAACGCGCTAATCTCAGAAACTACTGAACCGATTTGAATAATTCTTTTTGTAATAGATAGCCACATTCAACGGGAAGGTTATAGGCTATTTTTCATCTCGAAATTCCTACGGGAACGGGTACAACGCGGGTAAAACCGCGGGGCGCTGCTAGTGTTTAATAAAATAATGAGATATTTTTTTGATTAAGTATTTTAATTGCCTAGTATGAAATCTAGTGAGGATTCTTTTTTATTTGTTTTCAAACTAACTATAGGTAACTAGGTACTTATTATATCCATAAGCAAACATCATATTTCGGACACAAATGCGTAAAAGCACAGTATCGCCCTTGAAATACTCGCCGCTCTTATCGGTTACTGATTACAGCAATGATTTCGGATCGCACTTTGATATGGATACACCATAGACTATGAAATAAATCGGTATTAAATACTCTTTTAATTCTGGTACAAACCTAAGAAAAATAAACAAGAATTTAAAAAAAGATCCTTTTTAAAACTAAACAGTTGAATTTGTCTATCTGTAATCCAGAAGTAGCAAGTTCTATATTCAAACAGTTCGAAATTTAAATGATCGGAAATCAAATGACCATCCTATCGATCCCACTTTTCAAATTGTTTTTTATACAACGTGTGGCTAAGGTTAGTGTAAACATGTATAGGTCGGTCGATTGAATCATCAATTGAATAGACATTGGTTTACTAATAGTTCGCCTTGGCAGACGTAGCGGCCACCTGCCTTGTCATCTGCGCGTGCGATTGTCACAATCTTTATAAAAACATTACTATATGCCAAGAACTA
This sequence comes from Cyclophora punctaria, assembly GCA_951394245.1. Lineage (NCBI taxonomy): Eukaryota > Metazoa > Arthropoda > Insecta > Lepidoptera > Geometridae > Cyclophora > Cyclophora punctaria. The sequence continues at coordinate 5,645,288 of OX596182.1, read as the reverse complement.
TGTATTGTATAATATAACTGTTAAATGAAACGGTTTAAACTGAATATAGAGAGATAGAACTTTTTAAAATATTTTTTTTAACCTTATTTTAATTTTCTTTCAAAGTCTCTCTAAGTATACTTTTCTACTAAACAGCTGTCTCTAACATATAAAAACTATTTGAAAATGAAACATTCTTGCATACAGAGCTAATCGGCCGGATATATTTACATGCACGCATGTATTATACCTACAAGTAGATTATGTATACTAATGTCTTGCGAAAACAGGTTCCGGTGCTTATCGCGTTCTAAATAATGTGTCGTAAATTACCTTAAAAAGTGAGGACTGAAGCATGCTAGATATGCAAGCATGTATCTTGACAACTGTAACGGCATATCTTGTATAATTGTTATTAATAAGGTCAAGATACTTTCTTTAATACCTAAAGATGTTAACAACAAATAGTTCTAAAATCAAACTATCATGCATGACATATCTAAACCATAAACAACTTACAAAAACCTAGAGCACCCGTTCCAACAAATTTAAATACCGAATGCAATTCTCGAATGGGTCGCCATTTTGAATCACCTCGTTGACGAGCTCAATATTTAAAAAAAGAACTATACACCGACAAAAACTAACTAAACCCATTACTAGAAATTGGATCGATATATTAGCCAACGGGTTCATCGCTCCGGCCACACCGTACGTGTATGTATAACAAGGTCAGCCTTCATGATAAAGGGTGTTTCTAATCCTTCGTTTACACTTACCATAGAGTAATACCATAGATAATGTCAACAGAACCGTTACAATGACATCATTACATCGTAAGGCTGCTCACCTTGAGTGCATTAGTTGTTATCGAAAGTTCTAGAGGTTTTCAAGAGGTTCTGTTACTATACAGTACTTGACCTAAAGGATAGTTTTAACATTTTAATATTGCTTGCGTTCACAATAAGATACACACTATATCGCTCATTTGGTGCAACATTGACGGATTTGAATGTTTAGCAATTATACAGGAGATGGATTTGAAGTAAATTTGAAATTTTGAAACTTATTTATGATTTGATTATTAGACACTGTCTGTCTATTTATATCTTAAAAGATGACTACAAGTTTATAGTTTTATGAGTTATCTATATTTGTAAGTTATTTAAATCAGTAAACCGATTTTTTTAGTTAATGAAATGTAGGTACCTGTAGTTACGTCATTGTTCCATTAAGATGCAGCATTTTGCCTATTGTGTTTCCCATTAAAAACTTATCCTTTTATGACAAAAAAAAAACAACTTTTTATATAATCAACATAAAGTATTTATTTGCTATTTTTCTGACCACTAATCAATAATCAAATATTAAGACAATCACATTTACCACTTAAAAGAAATATTGTAGTCACTTTTACTTAAAATATAAAGAAACAGTCTAAATTTTTAAGGAACAGTATTCTAAGTAATAATTATACGAAATGGCACACACAATCACAGATTTGTAAGTACCTAATGCCTATTTAAAAATACTTTCATAAAAGCTGGAATAAAATCTAGGTATTATGTTTTTTTGCATTAATTCTTTTAAATCATTCTTTTTGTTTTGTGAAATTGCAATTTTAGAAGAGTAAGCTGCATTTAAATTTATCTCGTTGATGTCCATATCCCGCCGTACAGATCTTACTCTCTTTGTTATTTCAGCTTCAATCCAGTCTTCCTCGTATTTAGTTTTGTAACTATAAAACCCAGCGTCTTTTCTGAATTGAATCATTTTTATATCTTTTACTTTTATTGCGTTTCCATGAATATCTTTTCCAGTATTTAGTCCGACTTCATCCGCAAATTTTTTAAGGTCATAAAAATCATCATAATTAAGCTCTTTCACATCGAATGGGTTTCCATTTTTCTTTGCTGATCTTATTATTTGGACGTATTGGTCGGGCACATAAATAGGACCTGACTTTCGATTTTTTAATGGCCTTTTCTATGATTGAATGCGCAGTATCTCCCTCATTCTGCGTATGCCCACGGATCAGAAATTTATGGATTATTGATTTAATCCGTAACGTTGTGACAGCGTATAGATACATTGAAAATATATATCTGGAAAAGTTGTAAAAATAAATTAATTTGTACTATAGAAAACGAATGCGAATTTGCCGCGCATCCAGTTTGACATGACCTTTAGCAAAATAAATACTCACTTGGAGTAAGAACGACGAAAATGCATACAATTAAGTCATTGTTCCACCAAAAAGAAGATAAAAATTGTCATAATTACCTTTACGTCGTTGTAGCACTCACACATAACCCCACTCCACGGGGCGCCCCGCGCAACTGATCAAAATGCCGTTGTTCCTCCAGAAATAGCACGATTCGGTTCTCATGCGAAAACGACGTTAACGACATCTAGCGTTAAGTAAGACAAATACAATTCTGTCGATGTTTCCCCAATAGTAACCACTCCTTACAAGTGTTTTGACATACTTAACTAAAAATATGCAATTACGACAATTATGTCAATGTAGCACCAAATGAGCGATATAACTTTGACTTAAGTAGGTACTCTCTTTCAAAAAATCTTTGAAACATTTTCATAGAAAATAATTATGAAATGAAACAATTTACCTGAATGAAACCAAATGCAAACTTATACATTTTTACATTATGTATAAGTTAGCATGATGTAAGTTTTTCGTAGTTAATTAACTTATCAATCTGTATTTTCCTTAAACTTTTTGGGCCAATTAATAAACGCGTATTAAGAATAGTTTAGCTATCAAATGGTTTGTCACTTTCTGACATACGCAATTTTCCGAAGAGCAAAAGAGACAAAAAATAGTATAATAGTGTTTTAGTTACACCGCGTTTATTAATAAGACCCTTTAGGTTTATAAAGATTGATAAAGGTTTTTAACCGAATACTACTCATTTGAATTGAAACTACGTTTACGGATACACTTCGGTTTTATTTTACACTAGCAGCGCCCCGCGGTTTTACCCGCGTTGTGCCCGTTCCCGTGGGAATTTCGGGATGAAAAATAGCCTATAACCTTCCCGTTGAATGTGGCTCTCTATTACAAAAAGAATTATTCAAATCGGTTCAGTACTTTCTGAGATTAGCGCGTTTAAACAAACAAACAAACAAACAAACAAAACAAACTCTTCAGCTTTATAATATTAGTATAGGTTTTTTATCTGACGTTTCGGCTCCTTTACGGGACCGTGGTCACAAAAGTCTTCTTCTGTATCCGTAAACGTAGTTTCAATTCAAAAAGGTTTTTAATAAAATCGCTAAACTTGACCTACCAAACCCATACTTTACATTTCCACCTTACACTGAGTCATTCGGACATATAGCCTCATGTGGGTGTTAATTCAATTAAAACTCTATACCTCTATATTTATAGCTCACTTTTATTAGGTACTTGTATGTTTATTTGCGACTTTCCCTGCCCTAATGTGTCATCGTGTGATGACATAATGAAATGGATTCAATGTCTGAATAAAGATTATGGAGCTAATGAGAGTGTTGACAAGTCTTTTTACAATTTAATTTATTAATAAAAGTGATAATTTGATGTCTTCAGCGTACTAAAGTGAACTGTAAAACGAGCAGCGCTCCGCGGTTTTACCCGCGTTCTGTTTGTTCCCTTTGGAATTTTGGGATGAAAAATAGCCTATAACCTTCCCGTTGAATGTGGCTATCTATTACAAAAAGAATAATTGAAATCGGATTGGTAGTTTCTGAGATTAACGAACAAACAAAAAATCATACTCTTCAGCTTTACATTTAGCACACATACTAATACATAGTATATAATGTAGAAGTGTTTGGATAACCGTTACTGACAGAACATAAAAAAACATACAGTCGAATTAAGAACCTCCTCCTTTTTTTGAAGTCGGTGTATAAAAATAACATAGTACCTAAGTGATTTCATTTCCGCCATTTTCTGTTTAAGTTTACTTACCTTGTATATGTGATTATTGCTTTATGCCGCGGCCGTAAAGAGCAATTGTCTCATAAAATATAGTTTAAGAGCCGACATCATAATAACAAGTCAACCACCAATGATAACATTTTCTATTAGATTAATAATAGTCTCACAAAAATATCAAACATAATAGTCCGTTAACATATAAAGCCATATGTTTTCATTGCTTTGTATTCGGTTGCTATAGGGACAGTTGCGCGTGCGCAGGTGTGGTAACATCTGTCATTCGCCATTCGTGTAGAATTTAAAGAATATACTTTCAAAATTGGATGAGGTGAAAGTTAGGAGTTTAAATTATTTAGTTTCATGTGAAAGGAGTATCAGGTGATCTGATATAATACGGTTATTAATATAGATATTTATTTTGTTAAGTAGCAAATAATAACAATTATTACCTACATATTAATGCTTCTGTACGAATGTTAGTTAAAGACTTGACTAAACAATCTTAGCAGGAAAATACCTTAACAGTATTAATTCCTATTCTTATTTATTACAATTCAAAGTTCATTGACTATTTTAACAAATTAATAATAAAATATTATTATTTTGTCCATCAACTTTAACAACTTAGTATTGTATTGTTGAAGGCCAATAACTTATCGCTAAAAGACAATTAGCACATAGTTTTCCAAACATTACAATATAGGAAATTATATATAACGTTTATTAAGTCAGCGTTAATTTATGTGTGTTTTTTGCTAAAGTTTTTAATTGTATATTAGATATCTAACGCGTGTTTCGAAGCTATATATTTAATTTGTACGTTTGTAATTGTCGACAACAATTATAATTAATGTTGTGTTCGTGTCATGTTGTGTCGCTTATATTTGATGTTTGTGATATTGTATTACATAGTCATTATGTATTTACTGGTCCATTTAATCGGTTCGTATTGAATTTTGATAATGTAAATATTTTATTGAAAACATGAACAATGAACGTATATTAAACTAGCCGTGCCCCGCGGTTTTACCCGCGTTGTGCCCGTTCCCACGGGACTTCTGGGATGAAAAATAGCCTATAACATTCCCGTTGAATGTGGCTATCTATTACAAGAAGAATTTTTCAAATCGGACTGGTAATTCCCGAGATTCGCTCGAACATACAAACATACAAAATTTTACCTCATTATAATATTAGTATAGCTAACAGCGCCCGGCATTGTACCCGTTCCCGTAAGATTTTCGGGACGAAAAATAGCCTATAACATTCCCGTTGAATGTAACTGTCCATTATAAAAATAATTATTCGAATCGGATTGGTAGTTTCTGAGATTAGCGCGTTCAAACAAACAAACTCTTCAGCTTTATTATATTAGTGTCGATATAAAAGACTCACATATTACTCATCAAGCATAAAAATAGGTAAATTAAAAAAAATGCTTATTTTGAATGGAATCCAAACGAGTAGTGTTCTCTTTAACCTAAGAAACCACCATTAATAAATATATTTTAATTATTTTTTCCATGTTAATAATATTTATTTTAATACAAAACAAAATAGAAGGTTAGTAATTTCCTTACTAAGTCCAAAATGATGACCCATTTACGTCATAACTTTGTTTTGAAATCTATATTTCAGTACTATAAATACAAAAATGTATAAAACAACTAGGCATATAATAATGATTGGAATTTCCAATTCATTATAAGCTTTGAATAGTAACTCAGGATTCCCTATTCCGAATCAAAGTCACTGCCTACAATCCTGTTATAGGGATAAACATGATGACTGAGGAAAAATAATATTTTATTGTTTGAATACAGTTATAGGTGTTAATTAAAACTTAATTACGTTTACAAAATCATTTCATCACACATTGACAAAATCTAATAAAATAAAGGTATCTAACTGCCTGAGCCACTCAGAAACGTTCATTAAATCGACACTTAATTAATTGACGTAACTTTTCATACATTACCATGTCAAAATAACTCATTAAATATCTACAAATGTAGCATTTCACGTCTTGAATAAAATATAATAATATATTGGCGTCTCTTGAACTACTTTATCCAAGTATAAAATTTAAAAAGGAATTTAAACTAAGAATAGTAGTAACGTGGATTTACGGAAAGGATTATTGCATTGATACTTAACCTAGAATACCATATGTACAAACATTTACAGTAAAACTAAGTACCTACTCGTACCTACGTAGACTCTACTTCCTGCTAATATTATAAACTAGCAGCGCTCCGCGGTTTTACCCGCGTTGTGCCCGTTCCCGTGGGAATTTCGGGATAAAATGTAGCCTATAGCCTTCCTCGATAAATAGACTATCTAACAGTGAAAGAATTATTCAAATCGGTTCAGTAGTTTCTGAGATTAGCGCGTTTAAACAAACAAACAAACAAACAAACAAACAAACAAACAAAACAAACTCTTCAGCTTTATAATATTAGTATAGATGCGAAAGTTTCTGAGAATGTATGAATTTTTATTGCTCTTTCACGTAAAAACCACTAAACTGATTTCAATGAAATTTTACAGTAATATAGGTTGTACATCAGAATAAGACCTAGGATAAATTTTATCCCAAAATTCCCGCGGTAACGGGTACAACACGAGTAAGACCGCGAGGCTCTACTATTGTAATATAAATCGTATTTTTCAAAGAATTGGTGTAGGACTTAGTATTACTTAAATGCGGAACTAGAAAGTCGATTTTCTGTACACGCGAAGCATCTCCATTGCAGCGAAGTCGAAGTAAACCTGCATGTATTAGAATGTATCAGATTTTACTAAGGACTAGCTGTGCCCGTGACTTCGTCCGCTTGTAATTTTGGCACTTTTCTTAAATAAAAGTAGCCTAAGTTACTCCTTATTACATCATCTACCTGCTAGTAAAAGTCCGGTCAAAAATGGTCCAGTCATTTCCAAGATTAGCCGGAACAGACAGACAAAAATTGAAAAAATAAAGTTGGTATACGTATAATATGTACCGTATATATTCAGAGGGCAGGTTAAGGCAGCCTTCAGTACTGGTTGTTTCAATCGTTTAGGCGGTCTAAAAACTTCGACACTAGGGTTGGCCACTAGCCTATTCGAAACGAATGAATGAATGAAGTAATGAAGGAATGAATGAATGAATGAAGGAATGAATGAACGATGTGATTTTGTTTGAAATTTTAGAATCTCTTGAACATGAAAGAAATCCAGAGTATTAGAATTAGAAGGCTTTCGAACTTCTTCGAGACTCCACTTTGATATTCCTTTACGAGTTTTATCGTGTTGTTATTTTGCCGAATTGATGTCTCGGTATCGTTGCGTTTGTCATGGTTCTTTATGCTTTGATGTACAATATTGGCAGTCGTTTTTAACATGCTTTGTTCTTACATATATTAAATTATTCATTTCGTTTGTATTTAAATTTTTGGGAATCAACGAAGTCATTGCTGTGAATTTAACTTGAGATAAAGCTTTTAACCGACTTCATAAAAGGAGGAGGTTTTTCAATTCAATCGTGTATAATATGCTTCTTTTAGTTCTAGATTTCATTTTGCATTTGGTTTAAGAACAAAAAAAAAAATTATCTTCTCAAGGTATTCTTAAGGTGTACCAAATTGAACTGGAGGAACTCGACCATACACAACGCACCCTATTGTTACACATAAAGTACCCATCCTATTATGTTACCACACAAACCGCTTATTCATGAAAAAAATGCATTGAACGGATGTACGTGTTTGCTTTAGACTTTATTTGCCAAAGTCTCGATTCGAGGCCAAAATCCACGCAACACAAACACAAGTTCTCCCACACACACACAAACAAATTCAAATATGGAAAAAACTTGTGGTTTCGCTGTTCGTTATGGCGTAGGAAATAAGGTTCACTTTCTGTCAATAAGATTAATAGCGCGGTAACCCTGTAGTGTGTTTCTGTCTCTGCGGATGTTTTAAAACTAATTAAAACATTTAATTTGCGGCTTCTCGATTGGCGCAGCGGGTGACTTTCGTAATTTCAGTATTGGGTATCGCTGAAGGTATTTTATTGCTGCAATGCGATACAGTTTCTACATTAAGTTTTGGAGATATCGTATTAGTTTGAGTTCGCCTTGGAGTATATTAAAGGCGAATGGGCTTGCATTGAAGTTTCATCCCCAATATATTTCGACTAGCAGCGCCCCGCAGTTTTACCCGCGTTGTGCCGGTTTCCGTTGGAATTTGGGGATGAAAAATAGCCTATAACCTTCCCGTTGAATGTGGCTATCCACTACAAAAATAATTATTCAAATCGGATTGATAATTTCTGAGATTAGCGCGTTCAAACAAACACTCTTCAGCTTTATTATATTAAGTATAGATTAACTGGTAACTCCATCTCTACTCTCTGGTATGTAAACAGTAGTAATTTAACTTTTAAATGACATAATACAAATGTCTACACCACAAAGGACAAACGGTCCCAAACCCCTTTACAAACATCTTTTCTTTTTGACTTATCTCTAACCACTAATGAGTTACTCGAGAAAAGATTTTAACGCATTAACGACTCCCTTTTTTCAACACGCGTCTTCCACAACAATAAAACAACCTACATTAGACATAGATAATGAAAATGTTGTCTATTAATGGAAGTTTTTGAACAGTTGAACACGTCAACAATTAGCAAAAAATAAGTCAAAATGGCGCCAAGATGCAAACCACAATGCAAAAACAGTGACTATATAATATTTGAAAATAGAACATTAACTAGTTCTTAAATTACACAATTGTTTTCAAATAGTAATTCGTTAGGTATTCTTTTTTTTCAAATAATTTGAGACCAACCATTGGTTTACCTGCACCGTTGCACAACATTTAGTCTTATATTCTTTTTTCAAATAATTCGAGCGATATTTGTTTGAACCTAGCATCGTTTCAACTCATAAATACTCGTAAGTCACATATCTAAAGTACCAAGACGACACTATCTCAAAGAAATATTATTATGCCATAAACTAAACAATAAACTAGTAAACGTGTTACATCAATCACATCAATCGCATAAAGCAAATTGTTCGGTGTCATTGAACTAACTGCTAGTGGTGGCAATCAGTGATTTTATAATAACAGCTCTCTACGCGTAATGAACGATTGTGGAGTGCAATACACTTGTCTGCAACAATTACTGGGATTGCGCTTTAAGAATTTAATGCTCTAAGGATTGTTTGGTGGTGTGATTTTGTGTTGGGAAAAGAATTTTACTAATTAACTGTTCGTGAACAAGCAAGCAATCATATCTAACTTATAGGTGTAATATAATGTCGATCACAATGACGAAGACGCCTAGCAAATTCTTAGGAAAAAATATACCTCACAAATTAACCCTTTTTCTTTTTGAAGTCGGTTAGAATATTCAATACTTATTACCTTTGACTTACAGTCGTGTTCTAAAAAAAAAAACTAGTCAGCATCGCCGTCGCTGCTTCGTGACACTCTTCTTAGTAATATTTTTTTTTACACTAACACGATACCTCCAGTTCACATGAGAATTAAGAATACCGAATTAATTCCCAAAATTGAAGGGTCTCATATGACAACAACCCTTTTAACGCTACGCTACCCTATTCAAGGAAACTTTACCCAAATGATCAAAGTGAGTCAGTGACTCAATGTTGAGTCACAGAAGTTCCCTTTTGAATCGATGTTGATCGTCCAGTTTTGATGTAATCTTTGTTATCTTTGCGGTTTGAGATCAATGGGTGGTTACGGTAAGGTCTTGTGGTATTGCTAATCACTTAAGCAGCGATTGGGATTGCGATTAGCGAATGATTAAAAAAAAGAATTATTATTCTCGTTATGTCTTCTACTGTTTATGTCCAAATGATTAAAAAAAGAACATTGTATTATTATTATCACAATATCTTTGTATGTATCTGACTTTTTTAAATGATTTAAAAAAAGAACATTGATTTTCATTATCACAAGTCTATCTTTCACAGTATTATGCTGTGTTCTTTTTTCAAAATATTCACTAGTCAGCCAGCACATTGAACGTTCACTTTGTTCATAGCTTCTTTTCAATTTTGTGTTCTTTTTTCAAAAATCACTGTGTCACTTCTGCTATTTTGGCGCTATAGTAAAATAATTTTTATAAGGTTTTATACTTTACCAATATAACATCAAAAGAAAGCTATTGCAGATTTCTTGCTTAAATAAAATATAATAGCAACTACTTAAGAAATAATTAAGAAATGAAATTGATAACAGATAAGATACCAGTTGCATTAATAATAAAGTCAATGTCCTTATTAATTAATAAGTATTTCGTTATCTGTTTTATATTCGACAGATAGCGCTAGAGACCTAGGAGTAACCAGCCTTTTATGAAGGCCTTGACTTGACAGGTACTAACGCAGTACTGACTCATAGGTGATGGTCACAATAGACATCGTCAATAGACCTTAACACCTTTGTAATAAGGTAAAATTTCCCTTGGCTTGGTGATCGAAAATTGGTGTTGATGGTCACAATAGACATCATCAATATACCTTAACGTCTTTGTAATAAGGTAAAATTTCCCTTGATCGGAACTCCTCGGAGACCACGCAATAGCTTCGCAGCTTGAATAATAGCTAAATGCTGTAACCGTTTGCAAATAGAATATGCAATGAAATGTGCAACGGAGTTATAAACTTACTGCTGAATTAGAAATTTCGAGTTCCAAATGAATGGTTTATCTGTTATATAAATTAAGATAGCTTGACTAGCGATATTAGCTCATTGCAGTTGTGAAGCAACGTGCAGCTCGACCCCTAATCGGATGGGTGGCCGATGGTGGCATTTCTATCTGAGCGCTACCGTGCTTCGGAGGGCACGTTAAGTCGTCGGTCCCGGTTGTTTCAATCGTTAGACCATGTCGGAGGCCTAAAGGCGGTCGCAAAATTCCGACTCAAACCATATAAACAAACTTTTGCTTTTTCTTGTAAAGGTACGTACTTACTGTTTATTTGTTTTTTTATGAGGTACCTTAAAGAGGTCTACAGATTCATTGTATGTAAATTCATTGCAGTTTTTATTCTCAATTTGCACTCGTGTCATTGCTGTATCCTTTTTCTTTGTTTATTGTTTTTGTCTAGACAGACTTGGAGACAGGCAATCGGATATTCAAAATTACCTTAAATTATCATAGTTTATTTAATTTATTTCTTTAAAAAAGCTACAGTTGTCACTGTTTCGTTTGTATGTGTGTGTCATAATAATATGTTCTATTTTTAAGTACTGCTCCTACTTTTTTAAAATCAAATTTAGAATTGAGATTGTTACCTACTTCAAATGAAATGATTCCAAATACAAAAAAATAAGATCAATTATTATTCCTATCACATACTTGGATACAAACTATTTACCTAATTCGGTTTCAAATAGAGGTTGATATATTTATAATTTTTCATGTTTTTGCGTCAGGAGACCGTCTGCCCCTGAATTCGTAATGTGAAGGCTCGTGGGGAAATATAGATGTCCAATTATGATGCCCTCTATTTATATCATCACGTGACATAAATATTGTAGACCGGTGACCTTTTTATCAATATTTCTAGTCTATGAATTATTTTTGCCTTCTAGGTATATTGACTACTTTATGTAGGTTTTATTGGAATATGAAATAGAGGTATTTCTTTTTTACTTTATAAGTTAATAGTTTTATGTTTTTGTCGTATGTTATTACGATTGTAGGCATTTTGTGTAAGGCATCATCAAGTCGTTCCACAGTGGAAATCACTTGGAAATAATATTTATTAAATACTGTCTCTCTAGTGATGTCCCGCACCAGCACTATTTATATTTATTTATAACTAGCAGCGACCCGCGGTTTTACCCGCGTTGTGCCCGTTCCCGTGGGAATTTCCGGAATTTTTATACATATAACCCTTCCTCTTGAACCACTCTATCTATTTAAAAAAAACCGCGTCCAAATCGGTGGCGTAGTTTTAAAGATCTAAGCATACATAGAGACAGACAGACAGCGTAAAGTTTACAAAGAAATTTATCCATCTAAATGTAACTATGTGTGTCTCTTTAGTAAGCAAAAAACATTGTTCTACACTACATAAAACTTGTTCTCTATACCTAACTCTTATCTCTAACTCTCACATTTGAAACTTCCCAAACCATCTTAGGTAACATAAAAACGCAATTAAAATCTGTGTTCACAAAGAAACAGTTCCTCATTCCCAAGTATTATTACAAAGAATGTTAGTGCGTTTAGTTACCTCACATTACAATAATCAGTTACCAGAATGTAGTCAGACTGTGAACATCTGTTTCACTAAAGTACTTTACAGATAAAGTAGACTACACTATAACGTTAACTGGACGATTTTGTTCGATAAGTGCAATTAGAAAAACCAAGTTATTTGCAGTGTTTTCGATATTAGTGATACAAAATACTCTACAGATAGTTTAGACTACACTACGACGTTAACTGGATGCTTTTGTTCGATAAAGTGCGAATAGAAAAACCAAGTTATTTGCAGTGTTATATTGTTCGATATTTGTAATACTAGAGTCCTCTACAGATAGTTTGAACTCACTCGTAATGTTAATTGGGCCTTATTGTTCGATAAAAGGCGAATAGAAAAACCAAGTTATTTGGTGTGTTGTTACATTGTTCGCACGGTCGAAGAGTTTCGATGCTTCCTGATTGAAATCGACCAGTTATACGAGTTCATCTTCAAATGGTCGAACGTGTTGTTTGTGATGTGTGAAATGGACCATCAGAGTGTTTTATTTGTTAATGTAAGTATTTAATATTTAGTAGTTTAACGCCCGTACTCAGAAACGTCAAATGCTTCTTTAGTAGAGATTTAATGATGATTTTGACATGACTGTAATGTGTGAAAAATTACGTCCATTAGTTAAGTGACGATTTAATGAGACTGAGTGTGGCAGTAAGTATTAAGTATAATCTATTGATTTTTAAATTTATACGAATTTCTTAACACTTGCTGGTCTTTTTCATAATTGGGGGTTAGATCATGGATCGTTTTAATATTTTAAAATAACTAACTTGACCGGACATTTAAAAAATCCGATAATAATTAATTACTGAAACATATTCTAACATATTCTCAAAGGAGTTCCCTTTCAAACTAAAGCATAATCATAAATAGAAACAATTAAAACTATAAGTACTAAGTAACTCGTACCTCGTAATAATTACTTAACTTTGTAATAATACAATCCATAACAAAATCAAACGTAACATGTCCGATTTATAATCAACTTTCTATTATGCTACCAATAAAAAAACAATAAGTAGTTTTTCTTCGTCAAAATACATACACACGTGGCATTATGTTATTTAAACGTACACACTTAAAAAAAATACAAACATGACATTCGAAATTCAAACTCTTTGACAACTAAGTTTATCAAATTCGAAATTTGCTTTTTTTACAACAAAAAGTCTAGTTTTTCCTCACCGTACATTATGCTTACAACGTAGGTACATATGGTAAAAGTATGTCTTTGCTATTGTAAACGATATGATTTTTCATTGAAAATCTACTCATTGAATAGAAATCAGTGGCTTCGAACTGGCGGTCGTCGAACGAAGTCATGACGTCTATCTGTCATGCAATCGAAGAGCAGTGATGCGACGATGTTAGATAATTAAAGTTACTAATGTATTTAATAACAGATTTGTTGATCTCGTTTCATCTCGACTGTAAAAAAATTCTTTACGTTTTGTAAAATCAGAAATCAACCATTTTAAATTAAAAACAAAAGAACAACTAGGTATGAAGAATTATTGTAGTCTGAAAACTTTATCTTCATTTAAATAGTAATGAAAGGAAATTCCTTTGCCATTTGACAACAACTATAAAAAGAAACATTTCTAAAACGATTACTGAAAGAAAAGGGTTTCAATTCGTCTGACACGATATTTTATTCGAACAAGTACAAAGAGTTTTATTTTGTACATATACCATCTGATATTTACACAGCTGTTAAAAATGACCTTAAATAACGTAGATACTATTAAATCAATACTGCTACAAAATAACATACACTAATATACCAAAAAACATTGTCCGTACAAGTATACACCAATTGCCTAAAAGCCGCGCAGATCTGTCCGTGATGTTAATCTCATTACAATATATTGTGAATCAAGCCGGTCGACTGCACATGAATGACACCACTCGTGATTAAGTTGATCAGTTCCCAATACACTTATTTAAACTTCAATACAGAACGGTCCATTGAAATGAGCCAGAATAGAATTTGCTCGATTAAATTCCTATTTCATTTAACTTGTTGGCGATGCAATGGTTAGTGCATCGAGTGAATTGCGGGTGTACTTGTAGGAGCGATTTGTGTGGGAGAATCTGAAATGATATTAGAACTACCGCAGGCTGTTACTGTTAGCTAACATTTAGAGTTTGTATTTGTGAGTTACGCGCGTTTACGATGATCAATTATTAAACATGTACTTTTCAAACATGGGTCGGTTTTGAGATCACCAACCCGCAGTAGACTAACGACTACGCCCTCACTGTACTGATACCTTCAGTGAGATGAGACGCTTTAGCCCAACAGTAGGACATTACGGGTTTATACAGTACTAAAATACCTGGTATTTAACAAACTGTTACATTTACAGCAAGTAATTGGAGGTATTTGTGTTCACTGAACTGGATGGTTTGCTTCTTTCATTGAACATTGAATTAGGAGTTATTGTGGAAATTAATTCGTTGATAATTACAAGTCAAATGGGTAATAACAAAAAACACAGTTAATAGATTTTTATAAACTTTAACTTAGTTTCATTCACCTGTCCCAATGTTTGTTTATAATCAAGTCCTGCAAGTTAAATTTGATCTACTTCCGGTTACCGATTGAGCTGAATTTTTGAATGCATGTTTGATATAGTCATGCATTGTCACTAAATGACAATGCATGACTATATACAACGTGCATTAAATATATAGCAAAAAATAATAGCAGATACCTAGCAGCAAAGAAATGTAAAAACATGAAATAATGCTATTAACACTTTTTATCAAACACTTGTATAATATGTCAGTACGGTGATGAGGATAAGGAGATCACCCCGCTTGCTGATATCATCGGTAAGACGAAAGCTCTTTGCCCAGCAGTGGGACATTACAGGCTTATACTTTACTTTTACTTGTATAAGATACTATAGAAAATGCTAACGATCTTCATACTTAAATGATGTTGGTAGAAACAGAACAATTACAAGTCTATTGTATGCGTCAAACAATGAGATTTGTAGTGTGTTATTAGACTCAATTCTATTAGGCGTCTATTATCTTTGTACATTATGGATGCAATAAAAAGGCGGGGCTTGGAGCCCTGACATGGACTCGAGAAAGTTGCATGAGTCAGGATTGGCGCCTGTCTATTGTTTATCTTTTATTTCCAAGCCCGGCTTTGCAAGCTCACAAGCTCGTTGGCACAGTGGCAGTGAGGGCGCTTACTGTGTCGGGGGTTGCTAGTTTTATTCCCGCCCGGAGTCAATATGTGAAGACATAGTTGTTGGCGACGAAGTCTGAGTGTCAATTATTTATTCTTATTAAGTATTTGTGTATGTATATGTAGAAGTATCAGTAACAGATTTCATAACTTACTTTGGATCTAATTAACCGTGAGTGAATTTGTCCGGGTGTATATTATATTATTATTTCCATTCATAGGCAAGTGTGTTGTCTAAAGCCATCGCAGCGAAACTCATAAGCGAAATCCATAAAACACCCACCAGGCACCAGGTCACACAATAACTCCGAACAAAAATTCACCACCAAGTTTCCGCATTTGTAAACATTTAAAATTAAAACGAGTCGGATTTTTTTGGTACAATATACTGTATCCCACCGGCATAAAGTTTATATTGCTCTGCTGAAATTCAACAACTGCGTCGGAGAAAATGTTGGAAAAAATGGTTTTATCGCTGGTAGTTTTTGCTAGTAAATGTTCGTTTCACCTTAATGAATGCTCTCGTGTGTTAAGGCACCGTGTTCTACCTTGGGCCCCGAACGCTTTCCGCCCTCTTAATGTTGGTTCACCATATCCTAATTGCAGTATGCACGTGCCACTTACCTTCATAATACTTCGCCTACAAGAAGCCATCTTTGATCTGCGCTCCCATCCATAATTACTTGACAAACTCTATGACGGAGGAAGCTATTTCCGAAAGTCTTTCGAAAACTAAAATGATATATTACACAGAAATCCTTGCCAAATCAAATCGTGCCTACGGAAATATCCATCGATAAATCTGACGTAAGTCGGTAACAGAATCCTATCATTTCATCCAGTCAGGTGGGGAAGACGTAAATGTGAAAATTTCGGTTCATTTTTGTGCCGGCCTTTCGTAAAATATGACACAAGTTTTAATTTAAACGCTATAAGACTCCGTTAGCCGGCTACTGAACACTTTATAGTTTATGTTGCTTAATAAACTTGAATGAATTATGTATTCTGGAAAATTCCTTTTTTAAAACTTTGTTCACGTACAATTTTAAAGTTCCAACGAACGGTGTTTATTTTCATAGAGTAACAATATCGTTTGAAAGCACTGGTTTCCTATCATAGACTGACCATTCGGTGGAATGAATAGTCTATACTCTATACCCTATAGTGTATTGTGGGAGCTGCGAGACTAAAACAGTCCGTTCTCAGAGAGGATTGCATGCATCACTGTTTATTACTTTAGTTAATTCTATATTGTCTACGGATTTGGTGTCGTATCGTAGAATACGACCTGTTTCATTGTCTATGTCGTATAAGGCAGAGCAGTCGTTCTGTTGTAATATAAATTGTAATAAACAGATGTGATTGCATCTTGAATTACTGTACGTGGGTCTGTGTAAAATGTACTGGTATAAGGTAGGTAGTATTAGTCTGTAATTTCCCACTGCTGGGCAAATACCCTCTCATCTCACTGAAAATATCAGTGCAGTTGTATTGGTAGCTATGTTCAGAAATATTCGTAATATAATTTTCGTATGCTATTTTAATTGTTTTTGACTTATTTATTTGTCTGAATATAAAGCAGATTCGAAATTATAATCTCTTTAATTAACAATCATAATAAAGGTAATTAATTACTCAGGGATCGTTTCTAATCTTCTTATTACAAAGCTTCATCATTTTCATCCATTAGCGCCCGTAGATGTTATCTACGTTATTGGCTTTCCAATTTTATGTTACTGAAGATTCAGGGAAAAGCCATTCCATTTCCATTACAAACTTATCTATGAGTGAATTATAATTTTGAATATAAGTTAACTGATAGGCCATATTTCGGACGCTTTTGAACTTTTAAAACGTCAAAAATCCTAAAATCAATTTTGATAAAAAAAATAAATTTGAAAACCTGTAAATGAACTGAATATTAATCCAAATGTTTATAAAAACGTCTAAAAAATATCTTAATAAAGCTACTTAAGTAAATAAGTTCAAGTAGGTGGCCAACAGTGTTGTGTGAGTATTTAGACCGCCTAAAAGCCTCCGACATGGTCTAACGATTGAAACCACCGGGACCGATAATTTAACGTGCTTCCCCAACCACCATTGAAATCAACTAACAACTCATCAAAATTGATATAGTATCACAGTCATAGATCACAAACTATACATTCGGAAATAACGTGAGAAACCATAAACATCTACTTTATCTAATTACCAAGAACCGAAAGTTTGTTTTGGGTCATGTTGTTCTAAGTTTCGTAATGATTGATAATAGTTCTTATCATGTTTGTAAGTTAGTGGGAACTATCTTCATTAAGTGACGTATTTAGGGCATTTTTAATTATCATAATTTAAATTAGTAATGTCAAATTGACATTAGATAGCTTTTGACAGGAGTGCTATGACCACCCTAGTTGAAAGATATCAATTATTTAGTATAAATTAGCAGCGCCCGTGGTTTTACCCGCGTTGTTCCCTTTCCCGTAATAATTTTGGGAAGTTTTATACATATACACCTTCCTCTTTAATCACTCTATCTATTAAAGAAAACCGCGTCAAAATCCGTTGCGTAGTTTTAAAGATCTAAGCATGCATAGGGACAGACAATGGAAAGCTACTTTGTATTATACTATGTAGTGATATTTATACCCGAAAGGTTACAGATTTTGTTTTTAATTATAACTTTATGTAGGTATCTACCTCTTAACAGCTTAACTTACTCATGAGTTATTAACAGTACAATCCCTAACCTTTTAAATTTTTCTTTACCCCGAGCACTTGCGAGTACTTTCATGTAACTCAGTACAAAATAAACTTTTAATTCCGCTGTGAAATTGGATCTTAAACACATACACCTAAGAAGGCAATACTCGCTTAAGACTCATTTTGCCATTTTGAATAAGTTCCAAATACATTCGATAGAGTAGGAAATATATTATATTTATAGTCCTCTTCTCTACCTGCATCAGTTTATTTTCCTTTCAGTAAAGTCGAAGAGCATTCAGAATAGAATTTATAGGTGTTTTGCATTTTTCGGGCTCGAATTTTAAATTCATGCTATTGGGCAATATTTTAATGTATCAAAAGTTTGGAATATGGAATACTTAATAAGGTAAAGTAGGAATCATGGCGAAATATGTTATTGAAGAAAAAGACACGGACCTTTGACATGGACTTTAATTTGATTTTTGGGAAGCATTTCTCCAAAATTTCTTCAAACTACAATGTAATTGGCAGGGCCATTTTTTATCAAACATAGCTAAGAACCACCGCTAGGAAACCGCATCGAAATCGGTCCATCCGTTTAAGAGTTACAATGCACACACACAGACATCAACGACAAAGTTATAGCACCGATCTTTTGCGTCAGAGGTCAAACATAATGAGTGCTACAATTACACATAGTTGCCATATTAAATACTACATACTTTCAAACATTTAACCAGTTTACCGAATCGAGAATCGAACAGAAGCTCTCGAGATGTTTCCTCGATACTTTATCGATAAGCTTCCACGCCTTTATTTCTCAGATTTATTCGTGTTCCCGCATAAATTGAGATAAGATCCCGGTATGTATTCTCATGTATCATTGTGAACATACTCGTACTTCAGATATCTCCCGTGCTATAAACATAGGATCTTGAATACTTGAAAATACTTGTTTGCATCAAATTCGTATTGAGCGACAGTTTACCTTACTTGAAAGGAGTTTAAACCCAACCCGCATACTATATTTAGTAAGAACTCCACAACAGTGATATTAAAGAACATTAAGCGAGTTTCCGACGGCACACCGGCTAGTTTACGGGCCACTAGCCAATTTAGAGTTCTTTCTTTAAAATTCGCAGATTTATAGCCGATGCTCAATATTGATAAAGCTCAAGGTTTTCAAGAATAGTCAGTTTTGGCTAAGTTAAAGGGTCGCCGTACACTGTCACCGCCACAGTCACAAAGCGCGACCAACAGCTTTTTTCTAGTAGTTTCACTTATTGTGACTGTGACCCGTGGCCCATTGTGCGGCGGCCCTAAATTCTATCATATTTTACTTTGACTGTCTAGTCAAGTCATATTTATTGGATGAAATTAACCAAATTATTACTTTTGTTTCAGGTATTTTGGGACAGTTTTACACCGGTAAGGGATAGCGCGTAGAAAACTCCGGACGTAAAATGAATTAGCATAAAAGTCTCATTGAATTTCAAACAGTCGTTGAAAATTCAAATAGTTGACAAGCCGGGACGAAATCATGGCCAATATTTGGATGGAGTTTAATTTAGGGAATGATGTTTTTCATCAAAGTTTTTGTTCGGTCAAATATTTTGGGTCTGTCTAGAAAATGCTTCGGACTTATGTTCACTGTGGTTCTGCGAAATGCTCGTAAACTTTTCGTTATATATAAAACGGTTCTTTCTTTCGGTAACCGTTCCACCGTTCCAGCTGTATATTTTTTCCCTGTTAAGGCCTCTATTGAATGCGCTGGTCTTGTTCCGTTACATTTTTCATTTGAAACCAGCACCTAGACTTGTTCGTTCACAGTTCTCTTTTAGTTTCCACCGTTTTGTGCTCCGAAATGTTGTGGCATTTTCGACCGAGTACCATTGTACTTCAATACGATAAACTGCACTACGATAGTAATATGGAGAGAATAGAAAGTTATTATTATACTTTAAAGTCAAATCCAAAGATTCTAAACACAAAGAATCGAAAAGGATGTATTTCCACCGGAACTGTGCTATGTATCTCATTGCTATGTTACATTTGCCAATACCAATCATATCAAACACAACATACCAACTTTATAAGGTGGTATTCATGGTAACATAGCCACGGAGCATAGCAGAGCTATAGAGCAAAAATGTCCAACGAACGAAAATACTATAAAAACTTCTTAAAAAGAATTGACCTTTAGCTTCAGAACAGTAAATCTGCAAAATGGTGCGTAACTACAACTCATTTCCTCTAAATAAGGCAAACAAAATGATGGTACAATTATAAAGCCATGGCTACTATTTAGGTCAAACCATTACATTTAAAGTTATGTCTAATGGCCTAGTTCAGCCTGTGACCTGTGACCTGTGACATTAGACTGAAGGGAACTTAAATATCGAGGCTAGTAGAGCGGTAGCACTGCCAAAATTATAATGTCTTTGGGTGAAGCAAAGAACATTTGGCAAAGAAAACGGAGGAAAGCAAAGAATAGGATAGACTTCTACTGTCATTCTGTTGTAAGAGGTTTTTGAAATTAAGCTGAACATGATCAAACTAAGTAATAAAATCGTTATCATTAAAACTAGGATAAGGGGTTCCATGAGTCTTAAAAATATGACCGTGAAAGAGTGATAAAGTTTGCAAAACTGTACCTCGAAAATAAACCAGGTATGGCCCAAACTTAGGCAGTAACTTAGTTACTACGTTTTTTTAAATGTTTTTGTCAATCTGAATCGTTCCACTGCTGGACAAAAGTCTCCCCCAAAGGCTTAGACGACAACCTAAAAATAATTTAAACGTGTTAAAAATGCCAAAAAGAACTAAAAATCGTCTCTTACGTCACAACATCACAGGCTGCGTCTGGCCCAAATTCAATAGTTACCTAATAACTATAAGTAAAGGCATGTATCATCTAACCGGCGCGGCGCGATGTGATCTTCAATATTAAATACGATGCAACGCCGAACAAATTGCAATTTCCCATTCCATTTGACGCGACACCCGGTCGGAACAGACTGACGACCGTGAAAATACGAAAAACTATAGAGGAAAGATTCAATATATGGTGATGATAAAATTATATAAGTAAATGATTTTATATTGGAAAAGAAAAAATATTTCAAGAATAAAATAAATTAGTAAGGAGGATTTTCATCTTTCTAATAAAAAGATGAAAAAAATAAATGCACATGATAATTTCATCTACTATAAGGTCATATAGCACTGGAAACTCATGCAATATATAAACAATTTGCGTACAAAATGATTCTAAAATCATGACATTTAATACAGAAGATTTTATTTTTGTCTTTACGATGTCTCAAATGTTTACCATTTAAGGTTTAAAACTCACAGCTTAAAACAACACAATAGGTATATAACTCCAAATTAATTAATTCATTTCGGTTAGTCGGAGTTTTTAGACCGCCTAAAGTTCTCCGGTGGTCTTAAGAAAGCAATATAAATCCCCAATAAGGAAATATGAAGTGCAAATAGTTATACATTGCCAAACGCCCCGAGCAGTTTTATCACAAAATTATGCTTCAGCATAACTAAGCTTATTATAAAAGTTTAGGAAGTCCTACCCAGCTCATTTCTAGTTTAAAATTGGAGTTTGAAAGTGGGGTTCGGAACTTTAAGTGGCAGATAACGTCATCAATTAGAGTCGATCGAGTGTTTGGGAGTAGGTATACTAGAATAATCTTGATATCTAGCTGTTATCTATACTAAAGTACTAAAGCTTAACCGCCTTATTAATAGACTAGTAACTACCACTAAATTATCATATACAATGCGCTCTGCGGTTTGAGGGTGATTCTACGGGAATTTGTGAATAGGTACCTAACAAGTTCCCAAATAACAACTTCAACAATCTTAAATAAACCGTAACATTCGACTATTAATCACTCTCCAATCATAATATTTACTTATAAACATAAATAAAGTACAAACACACATACAACTCCTATTCAAATATCAATAAAACCCGTTATCCTATCAAAATATAATAATAAATAAAGCTGTTCAATTTAACCCTTTCTGGGATTTCTATTACGTGATAAAAAAGTTTTTATCCTACTATAAAAAAGTTGAATTACGAAAACGTATTACACGATCGACGTTGTTTGGGCGGGCGGCGTTGGCGCGGCTTGGGCGGAGGTCAAAGACCTCACTAATAACTTCCGCTTACCTGAAACGTTAGTCGTTAGCCTAGACTTTGAATGACAAAGAGGTTCATGTAATTTACTAAGAGATTAACGAAACTGCGCTCCCTGGCGACTTCGCTACTCAAAAGTTACGCGAACTATAGTGTGCTCGAAAATATCCGCAAAGATGACATTCGTAAAATATGATAGGTAGTCTAAAAGCTTAACAAAATTCATCACTAACCTATCCTATAAGGAATGTAGAAACGATTTTCAAAATAAAAATAGTGACGTAGTCTTACTCAGGTTTTTCATAAAAGCTTCCGTCAATCATACTTCGATGAATCTTCTTCGGTATAATAAGCTTCGATCAAAAGTAGTTCATAAAAAAGTTTGACCCCTATATATATACCTTCTCAATAATGAAATCTGATGTTCCACTAACCACATTATTCTACCAGTTTCAAAGCCAAGTAATATCACAAAGAAATGATGATAACCCATTTAAAAATCCTTTGTTTTTAACGTCATGAAACCTGCCAATAATATTAGCTGGCAGGTCCTGTCTTGTTACTCAAACTATAAGTGCCCATCAAAGGTCTTAGAGACGTATTAAGGACCAATAGTTTGGGGGCTTTCCTAACAATAGCCCCCAAAGGGCTTTTGTAAAGAAAAAGTTTAGGGGCTTTTATCTAGTACGAAGCTGCTTTGAACATGTTATTGTGTACCATAAATAGCATCGGTTATTTTCGTTTGTTGCAAATGTTAGTGACAATTTCCCAAAGTCATTTTAATGTTGGCGAATTCTTGTCATTGTTACTTGTATTTCAATGTTTTTAGATTCTTGTTTTACTGAACCAAAATCATGATTATAAACCATTTTATACCTTATTACATTACTTTTCAAAATAAGAATATTCAACTAAAATAAACCCATATCTTCCCCTATTTTACATGCCTATATAACTCACATAACTTACTTCCTTCCTTCATCGAGTGGATGGTCAACCTGACCAATCCTGGTGTCAGAGTTATTGAGCCGCCAAAGGCCTCTGACATGACTCATGTAACGACTACTATCTGTAAAAAGTAACTAACATAACTTACTAAAAAATGTTGTTACGAAAACTACGGTTGACTTATTATCCAAAGTTGACCCAACATAATCCTGAGTACATACCTGGCCAAAATAGACATACGACGCTCCTGTGCTTCTTTGTGGTTTCATAACGCTATGACGTTTTACGAGAGAACAAAGTAGATAAAAATAGAGGATTGCTATAAAGCGCATAAAAATAATGTTTTACCTGGCTGGAGGCGGGATCGGGTTGCTTCTAAGATTTGAAGATACTTTGTTGTTGAAGAAGATTCTTAGAAGTAGATTACTTAAGTTCAACAATATTCAACTATATTTTACTGTTTATTGCTTCTTTCAAGACTAATTTAAACCAATATGGCCGATTAACCAGAGACAATTCTAAAGATAGAGGATAGGTTTAGTTATGGAGCAGGAAAAGAATGAAACTATCCTTAATTGGAATGTCGATATCAGTTTACATTTTATGATTCGAAAAAAGAATTGGATATGGCATTGTTTATCTACAATAAATATTTACCCCATTTTACCTAGATCATAATAAATACTAGGCATCAATAAAAACAATAAATATCCGCTCCATTTGACTGGGACTATAAGTACTAGGCGATCATAAAAACAAAGAGCTTTACCTCAGCTATTGTATACCAGAAGTAGAGCATAACTTTTTAATCCCATAGTTTGAAGTTGGAAGGCATCCACCATGAATCAAAACGAATACCATAATGAATAGAGCGTTCGATTGAATCCATTGTAGAGGGAACACTACATTCTGTCTCGCGACCTAGATCCGGAAGGTTCCCGACCGAAGTCGCCCGCAGCTACGCGATGTAGATTACTGTGTACGAGTACATGTGGGAACAATTTCTTATTGCACACTCGCTATGTGTTACGTTTCGTACAATCCTGCTGCCAAAAAAGGAAAAAGTTCGTTGTTAATAACATTTTTTTTTCTATAAAAATATGCAATGCATTTCGTCAGAACTGGAACATTACAGGCTAAAGCCTACTTTGTAGTTATTCAACCTTCTTCGACGTCAATTGTTTAAAAATGGAATTGTACCGTTCTATTTCATTTCAAATAGGACGTTCAATAATAAATTCCTTTTTATAGAGCTCCGCTTTTCATCTTGATCATGCAGCCTTCGAGCTATCAGACGATATTAGTTATTCAGTACAGTGTTGCAAAGTCTATTTTTGTATGTACTTGCTGTAGTTGCACATCTCAATGAAGATGTTATTGAATGCAGCCAAGTAATGGTTTCGATGCGAATAAATTTCAAGTTCGAAACTTTGGGAAACTTGATTGGAATTTTTATATTGCTATTTTTATTAAGGAAAGTTTTATATTACAATTTATGTTGGTGTAATGGGGCGTTATTAAATTTTACATCTTGTGGTTTGAAAAAGTAATATTGTCATAAAAGGAGATTGCCATTTAGATAAATCGTTAGTTCTAGGCATAGAGTAATAACCTTTATAGTCTTCAGGCAGGAAATGGAGGGAATGATTACACACGCTCCAACATGCAAGGAGGCAATAAAATTTGAAAACAAATCATTTCAGGGAAATGCATAAACGACTACATTTTACGCAAATTAATTCTGAATGTATAACGAGTTAAGAAAATCGAAGCAATTTTCACACTACATTTGAACAAGAACGGTTCACACGAAACTTTATCGTTGAACTGGCAGTACGGCAGTATTTCGGTCTATTTTTATTAATAGGTTTACGCGTCGATTAGTTTATGGCGCTTATTTTATTTATGGTACGTTTGTTTAATGTTAACTAAGTTTGTTATTTCTCTAATTCATTTTTAACTGCTGGATTATATTACAAACAGAACAGACGATAAACTCCAATATTTATTCCAATTATAAATAAAAAGAATGTCTATGGTCTTTTAAAACCTCTTTGGACGAACAAAGAAATTTATATGGCTTATTTACCAAAACTTTTTTCAATGAAAATATTAAATGTCAAATAAAAATTCCATTGCAATTTACAATGGAACGGTAGAACAAAGGTTGCCAACCGCAAAATAGAAAAAAATATTTGACAAAATAAAACGTTTCAGTCTTTTTTGTATCACACTGTATTGCGCGAGATGTTGGATTGGGTTTAGAATAGACAATTACAGAGTTATAGATGATAGTTCGTTTATTGACAGTGTGTTGTAAAATACTTTTTAAAAGTTACTTCGATATGACATGAAAACTTTTTTATCTTAATTGTCCTAGATGTCTAAAATAACCATACAGGCCGATACAATAAATGTGTTTAAGAAAATTATAATTGTTTATGGTTATCGACTACTTCAGTAAGTACTTCTTAAAACTAATAATATAATGTCATTAATTTCCATATAGTACGTGACGAGCGAGCACCGAGGCGAGACAATAATAACTTTATCATGGCGTCCTAATTAACCTCAATATTATGCCGGGATTATTCAATTATAACAAACAGTCAAGTACTTAATTAAAATCATAACAAATACATTAAAATAAAAACACATGCGTCTTTCCTGTTGTATGTAATTAATTTAATTTTAACATTCGAATATATTAAACCTTTACAACTGAGAATTAATTTTTTAAACTGATAATGAGACCTACTTTAAAGACAAGTAAAACCTTTAACTAAGGAGTTCGTCTATGCCTGTCAACATCCATATTGTAAAATGTCACTCCGAAACCCTTTTGTATAAAGAATAGTCCGTGGAAGTTGCATATTTTCCCTTTTCAATTTTAGAACAGTGTTCACGCATGTCATCTGTTGATGTCTGACAACAATGGCGGGTAGTTTACGGAGCTTGTGTTGCCAGTGTATGTAATATTTCATAATTATGCGTTGATGTATGCTCGGTGCGATTCTGCTACGCATCGGTCGAATTTTGCCGCATCATTTCTTGCACGCTTTCTCTCGTCGCATCCTGTTCCGTAGCGTAATGTACTCTACATTGTTACGCTGCCATTGTTTATGTTAACTTACTTTATTTATTGCATCTCACGTTAAGTTTTGTAACTTGATTGTCTGAAATAGCCTTCGAAACTAGTAATGGGAGATCTAGGATCATGGTTTATGTGAACGCAAAGAACGTGAATGGGATTAAGTATTTCCTTTCTTAATCCGTCCTTGACCGATCGTGTTCTCACATGAAATGCTAGACAGATAATTAGGTAAGATTATGGTGATTAGAGCGAGATAACTTGCGAAACGAAATTAAAATGTTGTCTCTTTCGACAAAACAAAATTTTTGGGCCAACAAAGTGTGTCACATAACGGAGTCTCTTGTGGACAACCTGTTAATAGCCTCGAGCTCTCTGTGACGTACGTTTTGTTACTTATATGTTAATGTGAGAGTCTACTCACGCATATACTTTCTTTTGGGTGACATACAATTATCTTCAGCCATTCAAGAAACAAGATAAAACAAATTATTCTTTTTTTGTGTGTATAAACTTAATTCATGGCATGGTAACACTTATTTGTTAGGGTAAACGACCTTGCAAACGCTAACCCACATAGTTCTTAATTTGAAAACCACAACATTCGAATGCCGTTATAAAAACTACCTTATAACAAAATACAACCTACTTTAAAATCTATCTATATATCTATACTAATATAATAAAGCTGAAGAGTTTGTTTGTTTGAAGGCGCTAATCTCAAAAACTATCGATCCGATTCAAATAATTATTCTCTTAATAAATATATCATATAGAGAATCAACAAGAATGTAATTTTTACATTTTTCACCCGAAATTTCCACAAACAGGTACAACCCCGCTGCTAGTTCTAACATTAGTAGCTTTTACCCTTTACAGGCTACCAACCAAGACAAGTCACTGCACTGTCTTTGTGTAAAAGGCTTTACAAAATTAATTAGTCATTATTTCGTTTTTCATTACAAGAGGTTTGCGAGCGAAGCTTTTCAGCGCTGCAGCGCTGCATGCAAAATTAGTACTACAGCATTTTTGTTGAGTACAATGATGCAATCCGACATGCGCTTTGTGGAAACTCGCATTCATCGTAATATGAACTTGAATACCGTCAGATGCTTTATACATGTGTGGTGGGTTTAGTATACTTTATACTTATGTCTATGGTTAGGTGTATGAGAGCATACCTACTGGAGGGTTGCAGCTGAAAATTTGCGTCGTTCTTAAGAAGAAAAATGAAGTAAAAGATATTGATCTGAAAGTCCGTCTGATTGTCTTATCTAGAGTTCTAAAATTTTTTATATTAAACTTTTAGTTTTCGATTGACATGTCCAGTAACGCACAAAACATCTTTGGTAGCGGTTAGATTGAGTGAATGAATGTACAATTTGCAAGATGGCGGCAATTAAGGAAATTGAATTTGACAAGTGTCATGTAGCAGCGTAGCAGTTAGCTTGTCAAATCTTAGTGACTCATAACATCCTTTAATACGGCCTGTAAAAGAAATGTTAAACAAATATACCCCTGCACTAGGCACCCTGGAATGTGCCCTAATGGGACTAGGAGCCGTTTGCGCAATTGCCGTTCAACTAGGTACCCCTTTTGGGATTACCTCTATAAGTTAGGTTAGGTATCCACATTTAAAAAATGTTACTCTTAGAAACTCATCATCTTTCATAGTATTTAAACCACTGTCGATCAAATCTTGAACCATTTATTAAAGTGTTGAAGGTCGCCTTCAATTCACATCAACTGATTGATTAACGCCTCATTCAATCTGTGTTACACAATACACTAACAAGCGCATTCGCGATGGCGTCATCAACTCAACAACAAATTGCAGGAACATCTAAATCGTTTAGTAGAATAATGTAGTAGCAATGCGTTAACACGTCAATAATAAAGGTTTTATTCGTTTCTCAATAATTTTTTCATTGCCCAGAAAGTGTAAAAGAATAATGATATTGTCTTTGAAAGCTAAGTTTTGAATATAGAACAATGTGTAGTCATTTAATAACTTTTATCTACACTAATGTTGTAACATTCTACTTATGTTTCCAATACTTGACTTATAATTACTACTGTTATAGCGCAGACAACTAAAACACTCAATTTAAGCAATTGCACATGATGTTATAATATCCACATCGATACGATATCGTAAAATCTCATTATAACATCGCGCCCTGCGCGGCGCGCGCCCTGCGGCCCTGCGCGCGCAGCTGCGCTCTCATTGGTTAGATTTTAATGGCGGCAAGTTCACTGTGACAATACACGTACGCGTGAATTAAATGTTTCGCAATGTGTTTTGTTTTTAAAATTTTGTTTGATTAATTGCATTAGTGAAGATAAAGTAGTGTATGCAACTGCATATAACACGGGTATTAAAACACTCGTTACTATTATGAAACTCGCTGCGCTCGTTTCATAAACTCACACTCGTGTTTTAAACCCTTCTTTATATGACAGTTGCATAAACTACTATTTTAAGATTGGTAAGTGTCTATGAAAAAGTTTTGAATTTAGAACAGTGTGTGATCTAACTTTGTTATGTTGTATCTTGTCTCAATAAATATTCTCAATTCAAATGTAGAATTGCTTAATTTTTTTATGCAAATCAGTAAAACGAAAATCTAACAAAGGTCGAATACCGGAATGAATTAAAACAAAAACATGCTAATCACAGATTTGCAACACTCATTTAACGGTTCGATAAACTCAATTACTCAATAGGATCTAGGAAGAGTTCTCTACGCTCCCATTCACGTACATTTAATACTATTTACTGTCTTCAAATTCTTGAATCCCATTTCATTGTTGCATTATCTCAGCTAGTTTATTATCCTATTTTCTCCGGGGGAAATCTGAAACAGCCGAGTGTCGACCTCATTTTGTTTTACTTTTTAAAATTCGTAGAGTATAGAGTAGTCTATAACAGGAACTTATTAAGTACAAAATAGCTTTTAAAAAGAGAATACACTCACCGAATTGAGAGACGAAAAAGTTTGAGATATTGGTTAATATAAAAAAAGTGAATCCGCAGTACATACAAGTACGTAAAATAAAGTTGACATTCGAATTATTGTTGTTCAGTTATCCAGAACGGAGGTCTACGTAAAAAGGGTCGCTACCGACCGTGTCAGTGATAAGGGTAGCTTTGTTTTCCTTCAATTCGCTAAGGCGTCTATTACAAGTTAATAAAATACTGTTCAAGACTCAGCTGAGCGGAGTATTGTGTAACAATAGTAGGTACATGTGAAGGAAAGCAGGGAACAACATAATGTCGGAATAATTCGTTCATCAGATACCGTTGGAGGCGTGTGAAGCGCCCTTTATCTTTGAGACGAGTGAATGGCATGACGATATCACTGCCACAGTATAGTGCAGTAGACTGACTTATTAATTTTTTTTTACACAAATATTTTTTTTATGAAGTAGTCGATAGTTACAGGACCTGAAACAAATAATAATTAAGTAACTAGCCGCGCCCCGCGGTATTACCCGCGTTGTACCGGTTTACCGAAATTTCGTGATAAAATGTATACCATGTGTTATTCTAAATCCGTTCAGTAGTTTTTGCGTGAAAGAGTAACAACCAAACATACATCCATCCTCACAAACTTTCACATCTATAATATTAGTAGGACTCTACGGCGACTAATTTCAAACGTTAGAAATCTAACGTGAAATGTCCTAAGTAAACCAACTGATTAATTTATACAACGCCGGTACTATTCCTACGAACAATGGAACACGTAGACTTCCCTTCGTTTAATGAACATGGGGAAAATGTACTGATATTGTCTGATACTGAAAATTAAACTTTTGATTTAAAATTCGAATATATTCTACCAAAGTCCTGTAACGCTCATATTGTCAGAATATTCGGTGAAATATTTTTAAATTAAGCTTTGACCGCACAATCTTTTTAATTGAATACTAAACTTTTGTTCTTTTCCCAGCCAGTAATGTCGTAGTAGTTTTTTTTTAATTTATTCTCTATGTATGACTTGAGCGAGTAAAAGCAAATTCCATTTTTAAAACTGTATTTTATAAGTACAAAATAAAATGCACATTTTTTTAGGCTACACAACACATTTATTATTCCAAGTCCTTGACTCCAGTATATCGTTTGACAATGTCTTGGCAAAATTAGTCGTAATCATGGAATAACAGCTTACCGCGTCGTAGGTCAGTGATTCCTCATAATGTTTCGTGTACGCCAATCAATAGCAATTAAATGAATTATTCAATACATAACTTTAACAGTAATTAACTGTACATTACGGGTGTCTCGCGACTAGTTTTTGTTACTAGTTATTGGAACAACGTGATTTAAAAGATTATTGCAAACTTAATTGTGTTTATTGAAGTTTCATTAAGGTAATTAAAATTATAAGTACGTTCTGATGAAATAAGCAAACTTCCTTAATCTTACAGCTACTACTCACCCGTGTTATACCGGTACCCGTGGGAATTTTGGGATAAAATGTACCCCATGTGTTATTCTGATGTATAACCTATATAACTGTTAAGTTTCATCCAAATCCGTTCAGTAGTTTTTGCGTGAAAGAGTAACAAACATACATACATATAAATGTATGTACATCCTCACAACTTTCATATTAATAATATTAGGATTAAATAACTACACCCCAAAAAATCACACACGATTAATAACGGAAGATTGATTGAATAAGGCCGGGTTATTCAATCCTAGCGACATACTTAAGTGCATAGGTTTCAGTTAATCTTAACTGTTAGGTAGGTATCCTATTGTAAGTGCATTGCGCTTAACCGGCTTATCTGTTATCGCACTACGAACACTGTTTGAAGTTAGATAATGTAATGTACACGTGCTCCATACTATATACATGGTTCTATCATTATAATAAGTTTTATTGCGTCATTAATTATGTAAATAATGCTATAAATATATGTTTTCTATTTTTATACTCTGTTTATACTCGTAACAGTACTTAGGTAAGTTTTGTATACGTCATGCAATTCTTTATTTGATAATGCGATTGCGATTATCGATGTGTTTTGAATTTGGAATGCATTATTCTTTTTTTAAACGTTGATGACTTTTTTTATGAGGCCTTACTGTAAAGTGATACACTAAACTCACTGTACATTTCTCCAATTTTCAGTTAATAACATAGGGTAGCTAAACAGCATTTCTGCTCTAAAAGCAAAATGATAGCCAAATATCTCGAAAATTAATTACGTTTTGCATTACCGGTCGTGGTAGTACTCAATTTTAGATTGACCTCGCAAAACCGTCGATGTACGCGTAAGTTTATTCTTAGTCCAAAATTGATCACAAAATTGGAGCTAACCATTGGAGTTGCTTACTCAGTATCATAGAGTTATCAGTTTCAACAAATATTGTTTAGTCAGGTAAGAGGGTAGAAATTGCCTTGATTTTCTGTACACAATGTGTGACGTCGGCATTTTCTTGAAAGGTCCGACCGTACTCAATTTTGTGTCAAGTACCATCGATGATTCTTTATTTGAATGAGCGATTTTTGTTGAGCAAAGAGTTTTTTTTCTTTTTTCTTGTCGATGACAAATATTAAGGTTGTGTTAGACTTAACATTTGTAATGCGTTTTCTTTTTTTTCTCTTAATATTAGAGCATAAACTGTCTTACTTCTAATTTTGGCAAGCCCGTTGGCTAAGTGGCAATGAGAGCGCTTACTGTGTCGGGGGTTGCTTAGTTAGATTCCATATTACAGCTTAGAGCTTAAGTGGGTGAATGTGTCCGGGTATATTTATTTATTTATTTCTGGATATTACAAAAATCATTATTAAGATATCCAGATCTAGTTACATTGACTATAGTTTTTTTACTCAGAAGCATATAGATGGAAATGTATATTCCATTTCCAACAAACAGGTGTTTCAGCTATTTCAATAACTAAAATGGAAGTCACATTTACTAAATGAAATGCACTGTACTGTGGCCGAATGTTTGCTGTGTATTGTAATCAAAATAATATTTATTATTATCTCTGGAAAGACAACAACAACCTGTCTCCTCTATAATATTTTAATTCAACTTATTTCGGTGCAATTTTTAAATAATGTTTCAATAGATATTTTATATTTGGAATGTTAACTTTTCTAACGATAGATTCGAAATTCAATTCGCACACCATAGATAATATCTAACTATATTCGAAATTCAAATTCACTTCGCAAACCATAGACAATAAATTCGATTCCCTCTTAATTTCGTCTGCCTTATTTCTCTCTCCGTTATTTACCAAAGATGGCGCAAATAAACTAATCTGTTAATCTAAATCTAGATACAAAACAAGTCTAGCGTCCTTGGTTCAGTATTATCATGTCTGTCGGTCTAGTTCTTCTAATACATTAACATTAAGATTTACTTGTTGACTTTATGCCAATTTGCTTAATTAAGTGAAGACAGAGGTCAAGAGATGCCGCTTGCAGTAAGTTAATATCAAACGTATCATTCTATAAAAAGTTTTTATTGTAAAATATAAATCTATTGTCACGTTTCAACAAAACTTTTTGATAAAAACAACTAACCAACATAAAACTGGCCAGTTATATTTTTATGACCAAACCACAGAACAGTGTTCTAATTTTAAATTTTACGGAAATGCTCGGGCCATGTCTTTTGATTAGAACTCTGTGGTTTATCAATGTTGGAATCAATTAACTGACTTTTATAAATCGATAAATAAACTATCGATTAGGCACTTTCATTTTATTGGCTATACTTTTCCTTAGTCAAACATATACTTACTCTATGTATATATTTTTTAAATGTTTCTTTAATATATAAACCTAAAAATATCGTTTTAGTTACAGAGGAATTCATAATAACCAAAAATATTCCCAAGTCTTTACATTACAAACTTGAATGCATAATTAAAAGTACATTTACCCGTATTTCTTTGACTGCAATTACGCTGAACAACTGAACATTGTTTAGAATGAGCTCCACGTGCTAAAATATTTCGGTTGCCTTTACGATCTGTGTAAGTTAATTGTCTTGTAATTTAGCTTTGTGTAAATTAACTGTGTGAGCTGTTACTGTACTTACTTAGTATTCTACTTTAAATGATTACGAAAGAATAATGTGATGCTTTACATACTAAAACACTTAATTTAGATAAAAATAAAATTATGCAGCAGTAACTGACATAATAAAATAGGACAATAACGTATTATTTTAAAAACTTGAATTTGGAATTATAAAAACAAAATGCGTTGTTATCTGTGGAATAAAACGCATAGAATTCAAATAAAGAGACATTCATTCGATTTATTTTTAAAACTTTGTTTTATCTGTGCTTGTAAACTTTTTTGAAATTCATTCAAAGGAACAGCGCCCCAATTCTTTCCACCTTCCTATTTTAGATCAGCGTTCGATTCTCTCAAAATAGTTGGATGTTTTACCAGATTTGTCTTCGGGAACTAATGAGGCTCGGCGAAGAATTATTTGTGTCACTTGACTAATTTTTATTTCGACCGATTATTTACTTTAGTCATAATAAATCTTAGTTTACATAGTTTAGTGACGTGGCGTTAGGGAGTGATACGAAACAGCTAACAGAGCAACTTCTTCTGAGTTTTTCTTTGATATTTTTGGAATTATTCGTAAAGAAAGAACTTATTATGTTGAAATAGTAATTATATAATTACCTGCCTTTGAATGGACTCGTTGACCCAATAACACCCAATAGTTAGATTAGTTCTAACAAACTGTGAAGAAGCCATAAAAGTGGATATTTGATACCTTAACAACAAAGAAATAAATACCTACTTTATTTACTTAACAAATGCAAACTATGTACAAACTAACTACATGGTATCTATCTACATGTTTCTTTATAATTCATTCAATTTTTTGTCCATTTTATTATCCGTTTCCGTTTCAAAACTTACGACGTTAGCAATTTACATGAGAAATGAGCGTAACTTTAGTGGTTCAACGTGACGCTAAAGTATTACTTAAGGCTCAATTTTATTACTTAATAACCCTCCTTTTGCTTGAAAATTCGGGTGAAAACAGAGTCGTGAAAGAACCCCTTATAAATGTAGTTACAAGTACCTAGCTCTATGGAACTCTATGGTTTCTTACATTGGGTGTGAAACTCTAAAATATTTTTGTAATCGGTCTTCAGTGTCGATGGTTTCATTTGGCCACAGATATTTGATTCCACTGTCCATTTTCAAAGATGGCGTCACGTCAGATTCATTTGATCAAAGTGAAAATGGCGCGAGTTTTCCACGCTACGCCACGGGTTGCCGTCAACGGCTGCGCTAATGCTTCCGTCGTCCAATTTT
Source organism: Cyclophora punctaria (assembly GCA_951394245.1). Taxonomy (NCBI): domain Eukaryota; kingdom Metazoa; phylum Arthropoda; class Insecta; order Lepidoptera; family Geometridae; genus Cyclophora; species Cyclophora punctaria. The sequence goes on along the minus strand of OX596182.1, from coordinate 5,610,652 downwards.
AAACTTTTGATGGTGTTTATAGCTCTACCACAATTTATGGGCCATTCGATTATACCGGAATCGATTTTTGTGAACGTTTCATCTCGATTTTTCTTAATTTTTGAACCGTATCCGTGATTTATTTGTCTATGGTTTGTGGATCAGGTAGCCGACGTTATTACAAGATCCACCGCAAATGATTTCGTTGTTCGGTACAGTTATAATGAAAATCAACAATGTCTGAATCTCACGAGTTCAATGATCGATGCGTCACGGTTACTTGCCTCGCCTGTACTTGATTTCAGTTTATATTGTGCTTTTTCTACTATGAACTCTGTTCCTCAAATAGGTAAATTAACGCTTCTTGATAAACACGTCAGTTAAAATTCCTTTGAACTTATTTGTGGGTGGTGCGCGGTTGTTAACCTCCAATTATTATCAACAATAAATATCTATGAAAAATAGACAAAAGATTACATTTACAAAGTAAATAAACAATAAAAAACAAATGAGCATCAAGCAGAATATGTAGTATTCAAACTTTGTTCGATTTCTATTATAATAAAAAACAAATGAGCATCAAGCAGTGTAAGATTTAAACATGGTTCGAATTCTATTCTATTTTCATTATCTAAAAATTAAGTCCACATTGAAGATTTTTTAAAAGTTCTCACTTATACCTACTATTCTCATTGAGATGCAAGTTAACCCCCGAACGACCTAGCTCCAAATAGCTACCGTATAACAACATTGACACGCAAAAACGCTGCCGCAACAAATTACTTTTACCACTAAATACCGTAATTTTTGTGCCAGTTTCAAAGATAATTGTTAACTTTGGTATTTCGTGGTTCATTTCTCTAGTGTCGCATCTGTTTAAATAGTGGTGTTTTGTATGTGTGCATCAAATACAGGTCAAGCTTTCTTCAGTAATGCAAACCTGAGGGAAACTGAAGAGTTAGGCCGCGTTCCAACTAGGCAACAATCGACACGCAACACGTGACGCATAACATGTTCGGCAACATTGCATAACAGCGTTCACCACGCGCAACGAGACGGGCAGCTTGTTAAACATTGCTTGTTTTGCTAAACAAATGTTACTCGCTGTACAACCCTGCGAACGTCACGTGTTGCGCGTCAATTGTTGCCTAGTGGATACGCGACTTTAAAGAGCGATATTAGAGGCGATAGTATTCTTGAAGCTCATTCTACTTTGTATGCACGGCTCAATAGTTCATTCTAATATGAAAAGTCGGTAATAATGAAGAGTAGGGTAACTATTGCGATGTAGGAATGCCCTACATAGCTGTTTATTAAACATTTTGACAAGCCCGTGACATGACGTGACGTACATCTTGACAGTGACAGTAAGAACGTTTATTGTGTCGACATGTACATTACATGTCTTACACTCATTATATTAAATATCTATGAGAAAGCATTCGACGTCTCTGAGTACATACGTGAATGGTCATAATGAATGATATAGTGAATGAATGACCTAACCTAACCCTTTGCTTTCAGGTGTCTCGTCCCGAGAACCGTCGTTCGGTGTCAGTGGGTAACACGGTGACGGTCAGTGACCGGCACTCGTATGCAGAGGGGCGGGTCCCAGCGCCGCACGGGCCTCCGCCCTCCCCCGGGGGCCCGGCGCCGCAGCGGCGAGTAGCTGCCGCGTGCCAGGCCAGCAGGAGACTCCTGGAAGAGACATTGTCGAGACCTGGTAAGTATTGATACACTTACTGTCATGTTTCCTACTTATCAAACATGGTTGAGATCACCAACCCGCATTTTAGAAAGCGTGGTGATTATGCCTAATCCTCCTCAACGTACTGGATCTTTAGTGAAATGAGATGCCTTTGCCTAGCATGGGACATTAAAGTGAGATATTACAGGTATATTGCTGATAATCATAAATTAAGCATGTATACCTGACTTAAGCTGAAAAAAGTCCAAAACCATCATTACGAGCATAACAATAAGTTTAGTTGCTGTAACATTGGCCAAAAATGTAAAAGCATCTTCAAAACTCATTAGAACCTATTGAAAAGCTCAAACTATGACCATTTAAAAACTTGACGATCGTGTTAAAGGTCCGTTGACCTGACTATAACACAATTAGCTACCTACTCGACTCGAATGCCATTGCGCTACAAAATTGCGTTCATTACATGGACTCACAACATTTTGAAATTTCTTCAAAAGATTACAACAACGTGTTGCAACGAACTTCTAATTTAATTGTAGTTCACATGGCTCGTAAATTAGTTCTTATAATGGCGATACATCAGTTTTACAATACCTTATTTGCTTTGACCTTAGTTAGTAATGGAGAAACATTGCCAGTTATAAAAATGTCAACACATATTTTACACTAACAGCGCACCGCGATTTTGCCCGCGTTGTTCCCGTTTCCACGAGAATTTTGAAAAGTAGTCAATAACCTTTCCGTTGAATATACAAATTCCACTATCCAGTACAAATTATTCAAATCGGGTTTGTCGTTTCTGAGATAGGCGTGATCAAATGAACAAACTCTTCAGCTTTTTATATAAGTATAGGAGACACGTTGCAAGTTATATAACCTCATATTTCCTCAACACTATATTTCCCATTCAATCTCAGCTACAACACAAAGCTGTTATTATTTATCAAAGCTACGCCATAGACTGTGCCTTCATCTTCAATTAAGCAAACACACTTTAATGATAACGTAAAAGGATACAGAAATAGAATATTATCAGAAGTGTCTGCTCTGATTAAAATGGTCGGTGGTAATTCGAATAGAGATCCACTTCCTTCTAAGCTTCTTCTTCTTCATCGAGTGGATGGTCAACCTGACCAATCCTGGTAACAGCCTCCGTGGTCTTGTGGTTTGAGCGCTCGGCTCACGGCCCGGAGGTTCCGGGTTCAATTTCCGGTGAGGACAACAACATCTCACAAAAATCTCTTTGTGAGACTGTCCTCAGTTTGGTTAGGGAATTGCAGGCTGAATCACATGATTGCCCGAAAAGTAAGATGACTCCGTGCTTCGGAGGGCACGTTAAGCCGTCAGCCCCGGTTACTTTTTACGGATAGTAGTCGTTACATGAGCCATGTCAGAGGCCTTTGGTGGGTCAATAACTCTGACACCAGGATTGGTCAGGTTGACCATCCACTCGATGAAGAAGAAGAAGAAGAAGAAGAGACCAATCCTGGTGTCAGAGTTATTGAGCCGCCAAAGGCCTCTGACATGGCTCATGTAACTACTACTTCTAAGCTATCACTTCAAGAACACAATATAGTATCTCAAATTAATTCACTAAATGGGTTCCTACAGATGAAATTATAAATCAAGAATACAATCTAAGAACAAATACCAACTTTAGGTGATTAAGCCGAGACCTTCAGAAAACAGTTCCAAGAAATTAATTGTGGTCGAAATAAATCTTTTCAAAAGTGGTTACACAAATCTTATTGTTGTAACCATTTTGTTAGAGAAAGTACTTATAATGGGAATGTTTGAGAACTGAGGTGTGAAAGTTGTATGGGCTTAGATTAACGACTCCATTATTTAACGAAGCGATCGCGATCGTTTGGTTCATGAAAAAGATAATTAAATGGGAATTCTAAGTTCAATTGTATTGTAATTGTACCTACTACATTGTTAGTAGTAATGATGGCTGGTTTTACTGCTGAGTAAGAGTCATATTGGTGGCTACTTTAATGCCCTAGTAGTTTAGAAACATTATTTTAAAACAAAAAAGTAAAAATCAGTTATCCTTTTAACGAATTCATCATGCAGGAATTGTTTAGCAAATTATTTTGAAAATAGAACATAAAAAAGGCATAAAAAACATAAACCTGTAAAGCTGGCAGTTCCTTGTTCTTTTTTCAAAAATTTCAAACTCAGTAACATCCTTAGCATCCGTGGTTAGTAATAGTAACCACAAACTAGTACTTTCCAACCAAAACCAAAAACAAACTTATGATTATATTCTAGACCAGATCAAACTGTACAGACAGAAGTCCAACTCAATGTTCCAGTTATCAGTGACCCTTTCAGGCACCCCATCTAGTTAGCTGATTAAAGCATTAATTAAATTAGTTCAGCGGAGATATCTCTGGATCACCGCGGGCGGTTACACTTCGCTTATTCCGGAGTATTCTTAGACGAGTTCATAAACTAATTTAATGAATAAAGTAATTGATTAAATATTTGTTAGTGTTTACTGTTTAATGCATAGTCACTACATAGTATAAAACAAAGTCGCTTTCCGCTGTCTGTCTGTCTGTCCCTATGTATGCTTAGATCTTTAAAACTACGCAACGGATTTTGACGCCATTTTTTAAAATAGATAGAGTGATTCAAGAGGAAGGTTAATCACGGGAACGGGCACAACGCGGGTAAAACCGCGGGGCGCTGCTAGTTATTAATAGAGCGCATGACACACATAGCGCGGGTGCAGGCCGGGTGCGGGTCGCGTGACGTTGTATTCCTTGTATTTGTATGAAAGGTACCACGCTGCCCCGTAACGGGCCCGTGACGGCCCGCACTAGCACTATGTGTGTATTGCGCTTAAAACAGATGGATTGTTAGTAGTAGTACAGAGCTACGCTTTCTCTCACTTTTTTCCATTCCAGTAGGAATAAAAATTGCATCATTTAGCGATAGACTGAGTATCACTTCAACATTCTCATAAACTTTGCATTTACATAGGTATATACTGGCAATAATATGAGAAAAATAATAGTCATAGGTACATATAGTCTTAAAATAATTTGAGTAAAATTACGCTAAGAAAAGTGAATAGAAATCTAACGTTTGACAGATACCGTATTCTTGAAACATTTTTAAAAACAAACGGAGCAGATTAAAATAATGATATCTACAATCGTCTACAAAATCCTTTGACTGAAACCGAGTTTGTATTGAAAGACGTAACGCAAACTGTAAAGCCACGTTTTCACATAATACTCCGAACACTTGCACTCTCGCTCTTTTATTGAATGAAAGAGCGAGAAAGAACTATGTTCGCAACCACGGAAGACCGAACGCCCACGTATGCAACTGTCTTTTTTAAACTTTCGCTTTTTGTACACATTATTAAGGAACATCGCGAAATTAAATAAAATATTTTACTTGCTTATATAATCCTTTATGCTGCAACAAAACCCGTAGTAATATAATATCCTACCGAACTTTAATATGTTCGCAACTGTTCCGAACTCTAAGTGGAAATAAGGCTTCGTGGATACTGAAAGGATTCCTGAACAATGAGTCCCGCAGACCGCAGGACGGCGGCCATATTGAAAGCGATGGCAAAAATGTGCGGACAAAGCCGGGCGTGCCACGTTGTTTAGAATTAGATGCACACTTTTGTTCCGGGATTTCTAATCATGGTTGGAAGTAGGTACTTCGTACAGATGTAGTGAATAATCCTTTCCTTTCGTATTTTCTCGGAAATGTTCATTTTTGTCTTACTACTACATTGATAAATTAAGTATGCGATTTATTTGATACCTACACGTACACGTAATTAAATAATACAGTAATTCATAGACACATCGGCACCATTCGGGTGTTATCGTTGTTCCGAGTTTTTGCCGATAGGAAAGGATTATTCACTACATCTGTAGTGAAGTTGATGCTACTTAGTACTTGGTATTCATAAACCAAAACAAGAAGATACGGATACATATCCGTTTCTTCTTATGAGTCTTAAAATGTAATCTAAAGCTAAAGAGTTTGTTTGAACGCGCTAATCTCAGAAACTACCAATCCGATTTAAATAATTGTTTTTGTAATGGATAACCACATTCAACGGAAAGGACATAAGCTATTTTATTCTGAAATTCCCACGGGAAAGGGCAAATTGCGAGTAAATCCACGGAGCGCTGCTATTCTAATATAATACCTAGCCCATTTCCAATAAAAAATAATAACAATAACTCTGACAACAGGATTGGTCAGGTTGACCATCCACTCGATAAGAAGAAGAATAGAAAAGTTTAGTAATTGCATGCTATTCTTACTTCGTACTACTAAACTACTAAACCTTTTTGCCTCTAAAGAAAAGATTGTCTTTGGAATATCAGTCATATTGTCTATGCCTTTTATCACTAATAAAAATACTTAAAGAAACAGTACTTAAAGAAAAGTAATAAGGTAGGAACTGACTTCAAACGTTAACCTTTGTTCAAACCACTACAAGTGATTTAAATAATATTCCTATAACAAAAACTACGTGATCATAAGTTCTGTAACGCTCGGCCTTGTTCGAGTACCTCTCGGTTTTTGTAATGGTTTCAAAAACAGTATTATCGTGACTTCCTTAATTTTTAAAGTGTTTTTTGAACTAAAACATTGTAAGTAGTTTGATATTTGTGCAGAAGTGGACTGCTGTAATGGAATTTGAGCGCGACACGTCGAAATGTCACGACTTATCAATGATATTAGGGAGGAGGGTGGAAGTATGGACTGAAAATAACGAATAAAATCACAGTATTTTATTCGTTATTTTCAGTCTAATTTCAGTCAGTGAAAATAACGAATAAAATCACAGTATTTTATTCGTTATTTTCAGTCTAGGTTTCGTTATAATTTAAAAGTTTTGACAGAATGAAGTTATTGCGAAATACGTTTTTTTTTATTACTTACATTAATAAACTTCTTAAGATAAATTATGTCAAGCTTCAAACCACATAACATTGAGGTTTTCAATCAATTCAAAATAGTTTTTACGCGAGTACTCTTCATCGATGTCCCAATTTTGACCATCCCATTTCTGTTCACCAAAAGTTAATTTTAGGCTTTAATTTCTTCACCCATATTTGACCATTTTTGTTTCCAGTAGTTCCACAGTTCCAAATCCAAGAATTTCAACCTCCTCAGAATTGAATAACACCATATTTTCTTTGTATAACCATTCCTTGTTTGTCTCCAGGAGTTCCACCTTCCATAGTGCAGCCCCCCAGCGGGGGGTACTGGGTGGACGGCGTGGATGACGCCCTCCAAGAGGGCGAGGAGGGCGAGTCGAGGGCCCAGCCCGGGACCCCGCGACAGGCCGCCAGGAGACACAACATCGACACAGATGACACTGCCAAGTATTACAGACGATTCTTCGTTGGCAAGGTAAGTGTGAGTAACCTTGGATGAGTGAAGTACTGTTGAACTTAACTAGCTGTGCCCTGTGGTTTCATCCGCAGAGCAGCCGCAGCTTTTAGGATTTTTATTACTTATTAAGATAAATAAAATAAAAAAGAGTAATTAAAATCGGTTCAGCCGCTCTCGAATTATAAATGGTGCAACTAACACGACTTTCTGTGTATATGTAGATAAGTGTTTTCAATTGCGTGTAACTTAAAAATAAGTGTTCTTACTTGCCAAAGAAACTAGGTAGGTATGTGTCAAATCGCGAAAGTTTAACAATATATTATGGTGGTAGAGTTTGTGTCTATAGAAACATGATATTTTAATATTAAAATTTAGAATGCCTTCTCGCAAGGTGTACCTTCTAATAATCGATTTGAAAAATGACCCAATTTTGTCATGGTGTCAAGTTTTCTATGGAACCAAACGTAGCCTATTTTTACCCTAAATACGTAATATTGTTAGTAACAATAGGCGAAAAACAATTAGTATTATATTAATAAAATTACGTTCTATCTATGGCTGTGTAGAGAGACAATAATACCCTTTAAAGTACATACCAATATCCAAATAGTTTGTACAACACTCAGTGTCTTTCCTTTAACTATATTAAGACCAAAGTCGCTTAGCAGCCGAATATATCTGGAAGCAGTCTGCCTCTTCTAAAGATAGCTTCATAATAACATAAGACAAGTAAATACCAGTAATACAATAATAACATGTCGTTTCTCAGCTGAAATATAATAATTTAAAGTCATTTTAATAATTGGCATTCAGAAGCAGGCTTACAGTCGGTTTACAGTTGTCAATCGCACGATGAACGTATGAGTTATTTCGAGTTTTACCTTAACTTAATTAAACATATTATTCAGAGCATCTGACGCAATAAATCATATTGAAGTCTCAGTAATTTGGAATATACAAAAAGAAGCAAGAGTACCTCGTGCTGCCGGGCACGATCCAAACCTGGCCGTTCCTACTCCATGACGAAAACTTGCAATACCAAAAAAATACACAAATCGAATCACGATTAAATTGCTTTCGTGACTGTACAACACTTTCTTTCATGTTTTTTTTTAAATATTTGAACCTCGAATATTGCATTCCATTTTTGAATTGTATTCTAAAACTCTTTTGACAACTAGCTGACAATTTTTTATGTTAGTTTGTATTCAGAAGAAAAGTATTTTTAAACGACAAAATTTGAAATAAAACACATGTATTTCAGTATTTGACTTTCGCAGCTCGTTTTTTCTTTTTTTAATCGTCATGTTTTTTTTAAAATATTTGAACCTCGAATATTGCATTCCATTTTTGAATTGTATTCTAAAACTCTTTTGACAACTAGCTGACAATTTTTTATGTTAGTTTGTATTCAGAAGAAAAGTATTTTTAAACGACAAAATTTGAAATAAAACACATGTATTCCAGTATTTGACTTTCGCAGCTCGTTTTTTCTTTTTTTAATCGTATGCGCATACCGACATTTGCGCGCCACGCTGTCTCGCAGGTTCGAAATAAAACGGAGTTGCCATTTACCAAGCGTGCCAATTGCTTTTGTACTCGGATAATTTTACACTTTGTTCATTCATTGAGCTTAAATTTTAAATTCAAACATTTGTGTTACGAATATCTTTTGATGTGAATCTCGAGATAGATTTTCTCTTTGCTCTTTGAAAGTGGATCGCAGATGATTAAGGTTAAGGTTTCATTGTAAAAACTGACAATCATACAAAAAACTCGGAAACAACAAATCAACTTTGCAATATTGAAGAGTCCTCTACATAAAAATATGCCGGCGTATCCGGACGGCCACTCGATCACGTTTCCCTTGACATAATATGGACAGGGTGCCATGTCGTTGTCCTACGCCTTGACCTTCCGAGGAAGGTCCACATACTTATATCGATTAAATCGTACAATAAACAATTGCCGGGTAATCGATTCAACAGAGTTGTTTGTTGTTTATGACTCTTTTATGACTAGTGCGAATTGGTGATGGATTTAAATTTGGAACGTATTCCCTTCTGTTTTGATGAAATTGTTCTTAATTCAAAATATGTTTATGCATGTACTCGTATGACTTAAATGAGACATTTTACACGTTTGTTTACAATCTTAGTTATTACTTTTATTTAAATAACAAACACTATCTACTTATTAAACATTTGAGCAACGCTTTTGATGTCTAACATAAACTTACGAAACCTAAAGCAAGACTCTTTAATGTTAATTAAACTATAAATATTTAAAAAACGTACCAATAAATTAGTCCTATGACCTAGACATTTGAAGAAAGTATATTCCAACCCACAATTACATACACATTTTTGTACATATATTATTTACTCGAGGGAAACATCACTTGCCCATTTATTTAATGTTATCTACATCGTAAATGAGTGTAATTACACACAGACTCATCACTCAGTGCTATCTGAGCATCGAAGCTATCTGTGTGTGGTGCTTGATATGAATATCTTAGATCGGCGGTACAATGTCTGTTGGCGTTATAAAACTGGTGACATGATCATAAGCTTAGCGAGTTTGAGCGATTAAGTTGATATTTATATTCATCAAATCTTTTGTGTAGAGTATTTTTGCTTCGATATTACTTGTATTTGTTGGACATCTAATATTCGCCTTTTACTGTCTACTTATTTATAATAGTTCTTCATATTTTTTGACATCTATGTTACAACAAAATGTTACCTATGTTTTAACTTATAGCTTACAATACAACACGACCATACATAATCGCGCGACCATACCCGCTTGTCGCTCCTCTTGTGACCAAGTCTACCCGCTTCGCTACACATTGCTGGCTTCACATAACGTGTGAACTTTCCCATACCCACGAGCTTTTTCTTCTTTTTTGAATCTTCATAATTGTCCGCCTCACTGCGACATCTCATATTTATTGGGCCATTGTCGCTCAATCGGTTTATGGCTTAGTTTAATACGAATTTTGTTAATTAATTGTGTGAATAGAAACATAGTTTTTCGATATTGTTGATAGAGAATGTAATATGGTGTACAAAGCTATAACAAATTAAAAGTAAGCAAAGTATAGAATTTCATAACGACAAAAACTTCTACAAGGCACGCCAAAGTTCAACCGCTCACGAATTTATTTCATAAAGAGCTCTACACACGAACATGCATAAGCATACGAGCGATCGTGTAAGTGCATAATGTTAGTTGGTAAAGTTACAACCGCAGCCTATACGAGCCTGCACTCTACTCCGTCTGCTGACTTAGCCAATAACAGGCAAACTAACTTAAACATCGCTTCCTATAGCTAAGTATAGTCTAGATGATACTCGAAATAGAACCGCCTAAACTAACTGATGAGCCGAACTAGACTCGAAACAAACTTCATGCAGTAACGCATAACTTAGTTTAATCGAAATTGTTAACGCATCATACCATTTAATTATAAAGAGGGAAAATTTCAGTAAATATATACGTATTTCGTATTCAAATGATAGTACAAAATGCAAATAAAATTCATGTCCGCCATGGAGTCATGGAGTGTAACGCGACATAAATATGTGAGGCATTAACGAGAGAAATCATATTGAAATGCCCACCAATTAACAGGAAGGGTTCGTTGGTAAACGGGCGAGCGATAGTGAGAACGTCTGGGCGCAGCAACGCGTAACTTTACGCTCGGCGGGTTAAGTTCTCGGCTCCGTGTAGATTGCTGCGATTACGCCATCGCGGCCAATTTAGACTCCACCGCGGTGTGCAGTGTACACGCCCCCTTATCGAGACTACTGATCTAAACACACGTTACCGAATTACGACGAAATTAAATTTGTTTACGTATGAACACTTTTTGAAATTAAAACGGTGGTCTTTTGTACTTGTCTTTTTTTAGATAAAAATATGACATCAATTAAATAACATTTGTGACGCCATGGCAAGTATTTCACGCCATAATGGTTATGTTACTTATTTTGTAACATGCAAATTGTTCGTTCTCACGCTAGTCTGTCTTAAGTTTTTGTCTCACGGAGTTAGTAGGTAAAGGCTGTATAACTAATAAGCGTTTCAAAAATACGTTATTTCGGTTCCGTTGTTTCCCATGAGTGTCAAAACGTGTAACAAACAGGAACAAAGTGACTTAGAGTGGGTGTTGCATATCACAAACAGTGCACAAGTTGAAATTTCGGTGTAACTTTACTCTTTGTTTACTTGCAAACGAACACAGATGATATAACATTGAGTAATTTGCACGATACTTAGTTCTATTTGAACTGAAAGTTCAAATACTAAATAACTACATTGGCGGAATGAAAATTACTACATTGGCGAAACGAAAATAAATCATCAGTTAAGTTGCAGCTTCGGACAGCACGTTAAAATTATCGGTCCCGGTTGTTTCAATATTTCGACCATGATGGAGTCTTTTAAGCGATCTTAAATCTCCGACAGGGTAGACTCACTACACCTATAATAATATATTATATCCAATCATTACAAATAATTTCGCTATAAGTAAATGAGGATTTATTCTCTTATTTAATTATACTAAACACTCATCAAATTCATTATCACTGACACCATAACAAATTGAAACACCAACCTGTCTTTAGCAGCTTAAAATCTCTTGTCGTATCTCAGCGGCTTACATAACATATCGCCATCGTTTACACGTCACGAGGCGAGCTGGGCCATTCCCAGCCGGGGTTAGCCAGATGAATGCCATACGGCTTAACCGATACTCCAGGTTGACACATGCAAATACCTTTTGACAGCGACCATTGAACGGCGCCATTACTCGACTACCTAAAGGGTTTAATTGTTTTCGCTAAGCTTAGTTTTATGATTATTGAGTTTTTGGATATGCTATTAATGACTAATTACGTGATATAATTATGGTGCTGTAACAAATAACGTACAATTCCAAATGATGTACAATAAGTACTAACTGTACTGTAAAATTGAATTACTTAGTAATTCTCTTACTTAGTTGTCTTGTTTTGTAATTTGCTTCTAAAGCTTAAAAACGTATTTAAAACGTAACGGGTGAAAGCAATTAATTGTAACTAGATACGAATAATGTACGTTAGTGGTTTTAATTTTTACTTTCTTTTCAATGACAGTTTTTACATTTATTTCTCAATAGGTTTATTTAAACAAAATCAGTCAATAAAAAATAAACAAATGGAATCCATTAATTTTGATCAATGATGATGACGGATGCTCACAAAAGAAAGTAGAAGCAATAAGCAAAATGTCTTCATTCATAACGCCAAATTGGTTCGCGGCCATTCTTACAGAAAGTGATGGCCGTTTGATTGTCCTCAGAATTACGTGGAATTGAATAACTTATTGTTAATTCATGAGGAATGTTCATAAGAATTGAAAATGTATGTTTGTTGCAATTAGTTGAGGTCGAATTTCATGGAAATCAATATCACAAACATGAAGACGTAATTTGATGATATTTGGAATATTAAAATCGGTAAAAGTCAAGGCAAAATCATTTACCATTCAACGATGCAGAAACGTTGGAGTAAACAAAAATACACAAAGTAATCTCTGCGGAATACAGAACGTATTGTAAACATTTCATTTGACCTATTTTGGCGAGCGAAAATATTTTACAAACGCAACGTTAACGCGCATCGATAGGACATTCTATCAGCATAAAAAAAAGTGAGATTTCATCTCAAATGACGTGATCCATCAAGGGAGGGTGATAACCCATCGCCCCTTCAATTACCGTCTTTAGCTTTCAATTTGCTTCTTTGTGGCATCTTAAAAAAGGTACCCCGAAATTCTCCCTAATTTTGACACGAGAGAATTATTTATTATTCGGATGTTCTTCAATTTCAGTTTGATAAAATAAATAATTAATCAAGAATTTTTATTTGTATTTGAGCTCGTTAAATAAATCATTTTAAAAAAGCCTTGTGTAGGGTAGCATATTTTCAATCACGTATTCAATTCATAAGTAAAACTTAGTACCTATAAGAAATGCATCTTTTCCATATGCACTGTAACACTTAGATGTATTTAAAAAAGCACGTACGTGAACAGAACCTACATAAAGCACGAATAAAAATAAGACACAGCCATCAAACAAGCATCAATAATTAAACAAACTCAAACTCAAACAAGAATAGTACTTCATATTTTCCTCCGTAATGAGGTCAGCTCTGAATGAACTCATAAAAATGTTTCTAATGAATGCCTGTTGACTGCGTAGTATTTGCATAATTGATAGGCTAATTAACTATTGATACTGCGGTTCCCACGATGTATCAACAAGGTATAATTTCTTTGAAATATTCATTACTGTGTCATATTATTTACCTTACGAACAATTGTTAATTGATTCACTTCACAACGTTACTAATGATGTTTATGAGTAAATTCAAGAATTGTAATAATTAACCACCGCAATATCATAATGTCATACTAATTTTATTGCCAATTTTTTTTCAAACATGGCTCGGGTTTGAAATCACTAACCCGCATTAGGCAAGCGTGGTTACGCCTAATCCTCCTCTATGTACTACTTCGGTGAAGTCTTTGCCCAGAAAAGACATTACAAGCGTATCCTACTAATCTATTGCCAATTTTATCTAAGCTAATTTCAGAACGATGTTATCAAAATAACGTGTCTTATTATAGTTCCCCGCCAAACCTATATTCGACCTTCCGTTGGCGTAACTATCCTAAATGTCCACTGGCCATCATAAAACACATCAACGAAAATCCATTGGCATCAAAAATAAACATTAGTGTCGTAAATATGGGCGCTATCATATTCCGTGTTTACGGCTATGGGCTCGACTAATAGGCGTTTAACTGTTGCTTTGACGGTCAATATTAGTTAATACAATCTTTAATTAGTAGCAAATTTTCCTCTAACCTATTTACCTTCATTTATTTTATAGAAAAACATAAGTACATACATTTCCAATATTGTTTATTACATACAGTATAATGGTACATTTCCACGGTTATCGATTAGTGTTGTTTGTAACGCACGAATGTGTTTAATTATTAACGTACGTTCCCTATTCACTAACGTAACTTTTACTATTTATCATCCTGCATATTTGATGGACTATCCAAGTATCTAGACGTCCGTCAGAACTTGGTAAACCTTCGGAAGTTTTCGGATTGGTTTTGACTTAGCAATTTTGTCCCAGACGAAATAACTTGCCAATACCATCCCATAGTGATAATATAAAAAGATGAAGTTTGTACTTTTGGATGTTGTTTCAATCAGCCGTACGATTTCAGAAAAATCTATTAAGATATATGTATATTAAGAATATATTTTCAGGATGACTATAACTATATATTTCTTAATTTTAACGTTTTTATCTAAGCGTTTTGTTTCCCTAAACCATCATTAATAAAATGAGGGTAGAACTAAAAATTAAAGTGCCGGTTTCTTTGACAGGAACACATGAATCTCGTCGGCTATGACGAAATGCTGGGCCCCGTAGTGATGTCCCTGAAGAACGAGCACATGGCGGGTCAGGACCACACCAGGATCCTGTTGCGGCTCCGCACGGAAACTATGCACGGACTTATTCCCACCACTAGTGAGTATGAAGATTTTAGAAGTCAATACAACTTTAATTTCAAATATAATTAAAATGTCTGACTATTATTAAAATTTCAATTAGTTACTATTAACGTTATGTAACAGTAATTCCTGGCTAAATTTTGGTTTAAAGACTTTTATTTATGTGGTAGGAGATATGTGGTAGTGTAGCAAGACTTTTATGTGGTATAAAGTGGTTTTATACCCGAGCATATCCTCTTAAGAAAACTATTACAAAGGAAATAAAATAAGTAAGAATTACTGTAACAGAAAATTTTAATTGTCAGATACAACAGAAATGTAATTAAGATGAAAAAGATAAAGTCTTTAGAACTACGTACGAGTATAAACAAGTTGCGTAACGTAATTAAAAGGCTATGCGTTCGTTTGGAGTAATAGCGCTTTTATCATGAAAGCCCTACGCGTGATTGTCAGTAATTATCCTTCAATCATTCTCCTATCGCACGGACTAAAACTCAATTAACTAGTTCTTACCTTAATTGGGCATTAAGACAGAGTAAAGACAATGGGTATATCAAAAGTCTATATAGACAAAGGTATAGACTTTTCCCAAAGGTGAGCGCTTCCACAAGAAAAGTGCCGAAAAGCGGAGTTGAGCGATAGGAAAAAATACATCGAATATTTGAACACATATTTGAAGGATACACAAATACAGTGATATGATTCAGCTCCAATAATTCCGCTACCATATAGATCTATACTACAAACTCAGTGAGTCTACGTCATAGGTGACCATAGCAGCATTTTTTTAAATACAATTAATATTTGTCCTACGAGTATGTTATTGGCCACTAAATTTACTATGAACTAGTAAGGGTCTACGGTGTGTACCACGGTGCAGTGACGACTACAGCGACTAGCGATTTTTACCGACTTCAAAAAAGGAGGACATTCTCAATTCGACCGTATATAAATGTTTTTTCCCAAAGAACTCAAAATTATAGATGGTGTTCAAAAAGTTTTTTCTTTAACCTCTCTTTGTTTTTCGTCTTCGCTGCATCATAGCACCGCCCATACCGTAAAATTCAAAACTCTTTCAAGATAAGAAAGAATTCAGTTCAATATTTTTCCAGCATTTTTTAACAATTCCCTCCATTCTCTTCCAGGATCTGGCATCATGCCGTCACCATTAAAGATGGCCAAAATGCTGAACGACCAAATCAATGTAGACAACTTCATGGCCGTCATGTGTTTGAACGCGTCCTCTTTGATCGCGACCTATGACGAACATGTTCTGGTGAACAGCTTCAAGTTCGGAGTCCTGTACCAGAAGTACGGACAGACCACGGAGGAAGAACTGTTCGGGAATAATGATACATCGCCAGTCTTTGACGAGTTCCTTGAAATGCTCGGACAGAAGATCAAGTTGAAGGATCATAAAGGTTGGTACCTGTTACACGTATTTAGATCTAACTCTTCTTATTGTACCGATGTCTTTATTAAGCGAGAGGCTTTTGGCTAGTAGGGTGCTATCACCCTGCACCCTACCCTACCCTACAATCATATATACGATCAAAAACGAATCCAATCTACATTATTGCTCGATTACTCAAAGTTGGCTCATACTTGCCAGTTAGCTTTGCCAAACCCTTTAGACATTTCCATCAAGATTCCAAATTCAACATCTTAATTTATTGATAGATATTATATCACTGATGACGTCACAGCTGCATCCCATACAACAGAGTTAGGGCCTGGCACTGTCCCGGCGTTACATATGACACGTTGGCAGCGTGCCTCACAGTGGAATCTGAACTTTACTCAATGAATGCGATCGCTCGGTTACTTCGATTTATTGTCTGGTTTCCTGATGGTTGCAGTTAATTTATATTATGACTATCAATCGCTTTGTTGTTGTATTTAGACATGGTGTTACTAAACTAACTAGATATTTATTTAGTATCTATGTCATGAAATCTTGATACTACTATTTTCCTGGCATATCCCTGTTCTACATTCGCTATTTTTTTCAACCTTCTTAGATAAAATGTCTATATTGATGGCTTGTTACATTCCACTGAGTATAGTATAAATCCCTGACTGAGATTTTCAGCTCAGCTACCGGCAATACATTAATAACAACAATCACTCAGTATCATAATAAATACCAACCAACCGTTTTTGTTTATATCAATCCTACCTCAACGCAAAATGTATCGCTCATTACTGATAATTATTAATGGGAAAGAAGCGAACTAAGCAAGAAAACTCCAACTGACTCCCATTTTTCCAACACCCAACTGACTGCCACTTCTCCGCAGGCTACCGCGGCGGTTTAGACATAATGAACGGGCATACGGGCTCGGAGGCGGTCTACGAGCAGTTCTACAGCCGCGAGATCATGTTCCACGTGGCGCCGTTGCTGCCGCACACTGCGGGTGACGCGCAGCAGCTGCAGAGGAAGCGGCACGTCGGCAACGATATCGTGGCTATCGTGTTCCAGGTATGAGTAACTAGAGTATACTTTGCTCGAGCAATAAATCAATATATAAGTTTTTCTAATTTATTAAGATGATTTGAAACCATATTTTTTTTACTCTAGGATGGGATGAAAGATGCTATAGATATTCGTATCTTATTAATTATTGGCTTTCTAAATGCTTCGATTTATAAACAGTTTTGTCATTTAGGACGACTGAAACGTGTTCTTTACCTTTACGTAAAAATTGTGCGTCTTAAATGTTATGTAAGAACAACTCTTACAAAAAGGCAACTCATTTTTATCAAGTCACATAGATTAATTTCCTTCTAATTCTGTACATGTAGTATGATGTTCTGTTCCTCTGCTCGCAGGAGAAGGCGACGCCCTTCACCCCGGACATGATCGCGTCCCACTTCCTGCACGCCTTCATCGTGGTCACGCCGCTCGAGGCGGTCGGCGGGGAGACCAGGTAACACATCAACTATAAAACAACCAATTCAAACGCTCAACGTCCACTCTACTCGAATATTTGCCGAACGCTACATTAACGCTGTCAATGAGAACACTCCTTTATAAAAGCATCTGACAAGCCTTTCCAAGATACTACTTACTACTTTAAAAAGCGACTTAAATGTTGGCACTTTACTCGTATAGCTCCACGAAGTGAACTACAGCATCTCTAGAGAGGAATCTAAAAGGCAGACTGTACTTTTCTCAGAGAAAAAAAATCGTTCCATTATGAAATATAAGTACCTACATTTTGTAATTCTTCTTTTAAATGTGCTTATATGATTAGTTAAAATATTGACTTAACTTCTTCGATACCTTTAGTTTGGGTTTCATAATATGCTTATCACTATCACTAAATAGTATAAAACAAAGTCGCTTTCCGCTGTCTGTCCCTATGTATGCTTAGATTTTTAAAACTACGCAACGGATTTTGATGCAGTTTTGTTTAATAGATAGAGTGATTCAAGAGGACTGTTTATGAGTATAAAAACTCCCAAAATTCCTACGGAAACAGGTACAACGCGGGTAACACCGCGTCGCGGCTAGTGAAACACAAAAAGTTTGCCTAAACATAGATTGATTCAACTAATTATTGCTATTGACTTAATTTAATTATGAGCTTAATAAACAACATTACCCGTTTACATTATAAAATATTGCCTCGAACTAAGGAAAATACTACAACTAAGGAAAAATCGCCACAAAGACAACTTCAGTTGAATAGCAATATTCATTAACCGTAACTTTTTTCAAACAACTTGTCAAGTGTATTGTTAAGGATAAAGTTTGTAACTCACCATCGCTCGCATTATTTGCATCGAGCGCTGAAGAAAGTGGCTACAACACTTGGGAAGAAAATTTCTTAGTAATTTATATGCAAATGATCCCTGGTGCACAATTATGAAGATTTTTTACATGAGGACGCGTTTGTGTACTTTACTTTGAATTAATGATTTGCTACCGTAATGTAGGTGACATTAGGAGATTGCTTTCGAATTTTATGGAATTATGGATGCTTTTCATTCGAACATTATAAATAAAACCCAAAGAAAAAGTAGTTCAATGAGATGATTGTGGAGTGGAGCTCTATCGATAGAGGAAAACTCCTCTAGAATAATTAAATTAACTAATAGCACATTACAAATGTAAATAGCCATATAAGAATAAGAAATCTAAAAGACTTCAATAACAACTTCATATAAAAGTTTTAGCCTGTTTAAAAGTATTAGCCTGTTCTGGGCAAAGGCCTACTCATCGCACTGAAGATATCAATTACAGTGAAGACGATTAGGCGTACCTAATCATCACGCTTGCCTAATGCGGATTGGTGATCCCGACCCGAGCGATGTTTGATAAATTTGAAACACGACCGCACTAAACCCATGTCCCTTTCCAGGTACAAAGTGGCCGTCACCGCTCGAGTGGACGTACCATTCTTCGGGCCGACTCTCCCGCAGCCGTCAGTATTCCGCAAGGGACGAGAATTCAAAGAATTTCTTCTCACGAAGCTGATCAACGCCGAGAACGCTTGCTACAAGGCGGATAAGTTCGCGCAACTCGAGCTGAGAACTAGGGCGTCACTGCTGCAGAATCTGGCTGATGAGTTGAAGTCAAAGTCGGTGGAGTTTCTGGGTGCTGGTGTGAGGGTGGAGGTGGGTGCAGGTGCGGTGTCGCCGCAGCCCGAGGGCACCCCCAAACAAGAGGGCGCGGGCGCCAGGTTTATCGATACGGTGAAGAAAGCGCTCATTTATAAAGTCAGGTGAGACTATTTTTTAATTCGTCTTTTTCTCGCTTTTGTTGTTTTATTTTGGGTTATCCAAAAATCTTTTACGTTTGCGTATTCATATTCAAAATTGTTTTATTGTGTTTTTCAGATCACCAAGCGTAGACACGAATTTATCGGACAGCAACAAAAACCAACTAAACAAAAACAAGTTTACTCCTAACGAAACTCACACGCCAAATGTAAGTTCACATTCAGTTTACGTTTCGTTCTTTCAAGTCATTCATGTCGAGCAGGTCAGGGGCCAACCCTGGTTTAGGAGTTTTTAGACCGCCTAAAGGCCTGACGTGGTGACGATTGTAAAACTACCTAAGAGATGAGCAGGCAACTGCTTGCTGATGATGATTAATGTCTCCACATGCGAAGAAGTCGGCTCTCGTTACTATCACATTATTCTTATTCTTGTATCTCTCACATCTCCACCCCTATGGTTAGATTCTGGTGTGTGACACGTATCAATGTATTGCAGAGCGGTCGTTCGAAGTCGTCGATCGCATCGTCGTCGGCGTCGGCGGTGTCGGTGCGGTGCGGCGGCGCGTCGGGCGACTCCAGCCCCGACGTGACGTCACGCGCCGCGGCGCCGGCCCGCCCGCCGCACGACCACAGCGACGACTCCAGCCTCAACTCCGTCGACCTGGACCCGCTCGGTGAGAATCTGTTCACATATTTACAAGTCGTTGTAAATTGGTGGGAAGCCAATTTGATAACAAAAATTATGGTGTCATCGTATTTTTTCAACTAAGTTGACTTCGATCCGCTGGTTGAAGAAATCTTAATATTAAGACTTGTGATGATGAGTAAAAATGCCGATGAACATGTATGAACAACTCCAGTGTTAAGTCTCAGATGGACTCAATTAAAGAAAATTTAAAGCCCATGTGTAGTAAATTAAGAAAAATAACTTTTACAAATAACTGTAAAGTTACTTTATCGAAATTATTTGTTTGGATAGATGACAAGGACTGGCTCAGTTGTGGCAAAAGCGCTACAGGTTAGTCCTAAAAATGAAAAATAAGTATATTTCCCATTTGTGGTTGTACTAGCATGGTTAATGGTTGTATGTCTTGTGTTTATGATTCTGTAGATGTATCATATAGAAGTTTATTCTTTTGTTTTGTAAATAGAGCTGCACAAACCAACTTCAGAAAATTTTAAGTATTTGAATTTTTTTTTAAGTCGGGTAAAACACACTTTTTTGTTTGTTCAGTTGTTTGGTGTCATAGTTTGTTTATCTTGTTACTATGTTATCCTTATATGTGATACATGATTGTGGTGTACCCATCTGAAGTAATTGTGTATGTATTTGATATTGTGTTCTTTCGTAAATGTGGGTAGAAATATGTTGTAGAAGTAAATTTAATTCCATACGAATAAGGTTAACTTTATCGTCCAATATCAGGCTTACACGATTATATTTAGTACTTAGGCGTGCTGAAGATAATTTTTTATTACGGAGTTCCTAACTTCCTTACTTTTAAGGGTATTCATTATATAAATTTACTAGTAAAAAATTATATTCTATGGTCACACCCATAAAACATATAATAAGCTACGTCAAACACTAGTCTTCAAGTTTATGTGGTACGACCTCTTAAACACTAGAGTACGTTGTGTAACCAACTAGGAAGTCAGCTACTCAAGTGAATAAGCCCTCTGCATAATTAATCTCTCGAGTAATCACACCATCAATATATAATCGGCGAGTGTAAAGAGAGCCCTTACATTTAGTGTTTTGGTCACTACACTGAAATGACTGATCCAATCATACCTACAATGTACATGTCTGTTAACGTAACCGTAAACGTCATAGTGTTGTGTTGTGCGCCCGCAGGCGTGGTGTACGTGGACAGCGACACGGGGCTGGAGTCCATGTCGTCGGCGGAGGCGGGCGGCGGCGCGCGCGGCGAGGAGCTGCTGCGCCAGGAGGTGTGCCGCCTCAAGAACGACAAGCTCGACCTGCTCAAGCAGAACATCGTACGTACTGCTTTATTGGAACTTACCACATGAACATGAGTGAACATGAGTAGACAAGCGTGTGCAACTATCCACGTGACTTCATTACTTAGACACATTGGTGTTGGAGGCGATGTGATCAGTCGATTAAATAGGTTCTTCCATCGACAGTCTATCATTCAGCCGACAGTCTGTTGTCCGGTCTACCAAGTCAAATAATTAGTCGACTTAGTTCAATGGTCAGTCGACCAACCAGATCTATTAGTCAGTCAGTCATCAAGTCGACAAGTATACCATGTGTAGTGATCTTTAATATGACTGTATTTTTTTTATATTCCAATATCTTTACTCTCTTTCCAGGCTTGGCAAACAGAGATCAAAAACCTCCGTGAACGAGAGATGACCCTACAAGTAGAGCTGGCGGCGGCGGCGCGCGAGGTGCGGCGCCTCCGCGAGCAGGCGCCCGCCCCCGCGCCGCCGCCCGCCCCCGCCCCCGCCCCCGCCCCCGCGCCCGCCGCGCTCCTCAACAACCCCTCCGCGCACGACTCCACCGCGTAGTCCCACACCACTCACGGGAAGGGACAATAGTTGACAAGCGTCGAGGTGGTGACTTGAAACACAAGAGTTGACTAGCATATGAATCGGATGGGTCAGAAAACATGGTGTCTTAGGGGAGTCATTAAGTAATATTTAACAAGCAAAATAGAGGAATTGAAGGTCGCTTGCTTGGGTTATGGGGGGTCGTAAATTAATAAAGGCTTGTAAAATTATATGAAGAAAAGTTCAGGTCTCCCCTTGGCTCCCCTAAATCTATAAATGACCCCCAAAGTCAACGGTAACTGTAACTACATATAACGTAAACACAAAGTAATTATTATTACTCTATTTATGTATAGAAACTGTACACGGCTTTCATCTCGACACATTTTGTATTTGTCATTATCATTACTGATTATTACCTAAGAATAACGAATTAATATTAGTATCTATTTCAATGAAAATAGCGTTATGCAAGGAAGTTAGCGATCTGATTTAGTATATTCACCTTCTATAGTTATTTATTTACAGGATTCGAGGTACATTTTGTACGAGCTGTTTCATTAACTATACTATTTCTTTATAGTTAAATGTATGTGCAATAATTCCTTCAGCGTAGAACTGTCTATTATAGTCAATCCAGTCTATAATTGATTTGTTTTCAAAGCTGGGACAGCAATCTGCAATATCTATGCTTAGGTACTTTATCAGATGTCCTATAAACCTATAGTGTATTGTATATAGTTCTCATCCTGATGCTATTTATAAGAACTCTTCTTTAGTGGCTTGACTGATTACTAAAGAAAGATACTTCGATATATAAACGATTTATATAAGATATAGAGAATATAATTCTAATCTTTTATATGTTGTTATAATAACTTTAAATTGTTATTTCTAGGATTGCATTGGTGTGTTTAGGATTGTATTTCTTTCACCCTAAATTAATATGAATGCATAGTATCGTAAATAATTTGATTAAATTAGATATTCGTAAATGTCGAATATTGATCGAGTTTTTCGATGATTCTTGTGGATCAAGAAAACAACCAGTAGTAAAATTACATTTGAAATTTGAGTTGGAGTTTTGAATGAAAATTCAATATATTTATCGTTAGTAAATGATTAAAATTTATAGAAAAATTATCAATGTTAGAATTTAGATGAATAACGGTAACTATTGAATTTATCTTGTTTTTCATAGAGCCTACACACGATATGGTGCGTTAGAATTATAGTGCTTAAGACATTTCCATTTACTTTGCCCAGTTAGACACTTATTATTCGATTCATGTCACATTCAAGAGCATTTTCATTACACAAACCGAATTACAAATTTCGTTCTCACCACATTATCTGCTCACGTAAATATTTTAAGTACGTACAATTTCAAATTTGCTTTTATTTTGAAAAGTATTTTTATACCTATTTTGTGTTTACATTTACTTCTTTAGTTCGTCCAGTTGTAAATATATTTTACTGGAGTTTAGGCTTATGATTAATCAGTATTTTTCGTAATTTATATCTTGGTTTAAGTTGTTCACGAGTGTCCTTGATTTAGTAATGTTTTTGTTGTTTATAATTAATATTTTATACCAAAGTTAACATTCCCCACTAATAGCATAGTATAACGATGAATGTAAAATTTGATGGTATTTGGATGGGTTTTGATTGCCACGACACGCAACATACTGTAATTGGACATGGCATAATGAAAAACTTTAAAGCAATAAAGATCATAGCTCTTTCCAACAGCTTGATTTGTTTTGAAATGTGTTAATTATATTTTGTTCGCCTGTTGATGGTCATGAGACACTAACTGTTAATTCGTCTTCATTTAGACAAACCAAATATTAAGCGCGGAGCGTTAGATGCATAGTTTATAAGAGATACTATTGAAATATATGAATAGTTAATACTAAATAATTAAATTGTTTTATTTATTTTAACAACATCCTAGAATTTCCTCCTCGTCCAATAATATTTTAACCTCAACTAAAATTTTTAATATCTCGAAAACTGAAATATCGCAAAAATAATGAAAGAGCCATATCAGATAAATTTTACCTCTCAAAGTAGTTAATGACCAAAGGTCAGTGACCTTAAAAATCATGACCCCATTAGATGGAGGGGGTGCCCTTGCCGGGGTGTATCGTCGTAGGGGGTTCGAAAATTTCTTAATTTTTGCGCTAACTCTTATAGTTTTCGAGATAATGCCATTTTTAGTCGAGGTCATTAAGAATTAAAACTATTGCATTATACGACCCCCCCAAGATCCAACCGCGGTATACCCAACATAAACAACCCAATACAGCAACCCAAGGCATACAGCAAAAGTGTTCCGAATGATCTATGCAATGTTAACGTGCCATGAATGGAATAATGACCTTACAATGTTGTTAATGTCCAAAGGTCAGTGACCTTAAAAATCATGACCCCATTAGATGGAGGGGGTGCCCTTACCGGGGTGTATCGTCGTAGGGGGTTCGAAAATTTCATTATTTTTGCGCTAACTCTTATAGTTTTCGAGATATTGCCATTTTTAGTCGAGGTCATTAAGAATTAAAACTATTGCATTTTACGACCCCCCCAAGATCCAACCGCGGTATACCCAACATAAACAACCCAATACAGCAACCCAAGGCATACAGCAAAAGTGTTCCGAATGATCTATGCAATGTCAACGTGCCATGAATGGAATAATGACCTTACAATGTTGTTAATGTCCAAAGGTCAGTGACCTTAAAAATCATGACCCCATTAGATGGAGGGGGTGCCCTTACCGGGGTGTATCGTCGTAGGGGGTTCGAAAATTTCTTAATTTTTGCGCTAACTCTTATAGTTTTCGAGATATTGCCATTTTTAGTCGAGGTCATTAAGAATTAAAACTACAGTATTACATTTTACGACCCCCCCCAAGATCCAACCGCGGTATACCCAACATAAACAACCCAATACAGCAACCCAAGGCATACAGCAAAAGTGTTCCGAATGATCTATGCAATGTCAACGTGCCATGAATGGAATAATGACCTTACAATGTTGTTAATGTCCAAAGGTCAGTGACCTTAAAAATCATGACCCCATTAGATGGAGGGGGTGCCCTTACCGGGGTGTATCGTCGTAGGGGGTTCGAAAATTTCATTATTTTTGCGCTAACTCTTATAGTTTTCGAGATATTGCCATTTTTAGTCGAGGTCATTAAGAATTAAAACTATTGCATTTTACGACCCCCCCAAGATCCAACCACGGTATACCCAACATAAACAACCCAATACAGCAACCCAAGGCATACAGCAAAAGTGTTCCGAATGATCTATGCAATGTTAACGTGCCATGAATGGAATAATGACCTTACAATGTTGTTAATGTCCAAAGGTCAGTGACCTTAAAAATCATGACCCCATTAGACGGAGGGGGTGCCCTTAATGGGGTGTATCGTCGTAGGGGGTTCGAAAATTTCATTATTTTTGCGCTAACTCTTATATTTTTCGAGATATTGCCATTTTTGTCCAGGTTTATTGACTTTCAATTTATGACTATTTTTAGTGTCTTATGAATAAAAATTAAACAGCTGCATATTCAAAACACTCATTTATTTTATAAACATTATTTACAAACAAACAATAACTTGATAATAATTGAATAATATACGATAATGGTTCATGGTACTTATCACACCCAGGGTTCCCATCCAGATCTGGTGATGCTCAATATCCTGGGGTCAGTGCTGTGTTTCAACAGTATTGAAATCTGAAAAATATAAGAAAGATAATATCATTATAAATCGCTTGCTGTAGTTTTCAATAAGATTGGTAAACTTCCTCATTGACTATCTTACATTACAAAAGGATTTACAATCTATTTTATTAACCTGATGTGTCCCACTGCTGGGCAAAGGTCTCCTTACTCCTCCCCCGAAAGAAAAATGGACCAGAAAAGGGGTGCTATCATAATATCACAATTTAAACCGACTTCAGAAAAGAGGTTCTCAATTTTAGTTATGTAGTTTTTATTTTCTTATATTTTATTTTGGTTCTGTTGTATATGCTACCTACTTACTACCCGCGTATTTCTAGTTATAAGCATCTGTCATTCAGTCTACCCTACTTATTATGATATAATTACTTGTTGGTCTAACTACAAAGTTAAATACACAAATAACATTATTTGGTGTTTTATTGAAGATATAATAGTGGCGACGATACGAAAACATGAAAAATGGAGCGTAAATCAGTGAAATTTAATGAATTCAATGTGAAATGTGATAATTGGGACAACTACATCGACAGACTAAAATATTGTTTTGAGGCGAATGGCGTCGTCTCAGATTCAGCTAAAAGGGCAAATTTCTACACAGTTTGCGGCGTACAAGTGTTCGAGACTCTCCTGGCGTTGATTACACCTAAAAAATCTAGTGATGTGTCATTTACTGAAATCGAAAATATTCTAACCAAACATTACAGTCCAAAACCTAATGAGATTTCTGTGTCGTACAAATTTTATAAGCGCAATCAACAACAAGGCGAATCCGCCGCGGAATACATAGCGCAACTCAGAAAGATTAGTGCCGGCTGTAACTTTACGGACATGGAAAGAATGCTTCGTGATAGATTGGTATGCGGTATGAACAATCACAACTTGCAGTACGAACTGCTAAAGAGAGACAATTTACAATACAATGATGTAGTTGAAGCTATGCTATCGGCCGAAAGTGCGGGCAGGGATGCTCGCATGATGCAGAGCGTTTCCGTGACGGGCGCCGCCATCAGCTACGACGGAACGGCAGCAGGCGCCGCGGCGACGTCGCCGCCTCCATGCGAACCGATGGACGTCAACGCTGTGCAATCCAGAACAAATGTTCGACTGTGCTATCGATGTGGAGACCGGCATGCGGGCGAGTGTCGCTTTGTTAACGCCGTGTGCCACTTTTGTAAGAAGAAAGGCCACATCGAGAGAATCTGCACCGCTAAAAAGAGAAGTCGTTTAGAAAAAATTAACCTAGCCGAAAACGAGACTGACGTGCAACTTAATGGCATTTATAACATGGAGAGCCGGACGAGCTCTCGCGTTCCAGCATACGAGGTGAAGCTGCTATTGGACGGCGCGCCGGTAGCGATGGAGGTGGACTCCGGCGCCGCTTTCTCCTTGGTGAACCAGCAGACGTGGGCGCGCGTGCGCTCGTCCAGCGCCTTGCGGCCGATACCAAACCGCCTGTGCACGTGGAACAGCTCACCGGTTATAGTGATGGGACAAACGCAAGTGCAAGTACAATATAAAGACATTAAGTGTGTTTTGAATGTCATTGTAGCGAAGGGCTCGGGGCCGAATCTGTTAGGACGTAATTGGTTCGAGGCATTAGGTATTACTTTAAATGTTAATATGATATCTGAACTTGACATGTCTACGAACGATCAGATTGTAGCTAAACACAGTGAGGTTTTCAGGGACGGACTCGGTACTTACAAGGGGGACCCTGTGGCTATACACCTAAAACCAGGTGCGACTCCTAAGTTTTTGAAGGCACGTCCTGTACCATATGCTATTAAAGACAAAGTTGAGAGAGAGATAGATCGCTTAGTGGGGGAAGGGGTACTTCGCCCCGTGTCTTTTTCAGAATGGGCGACTCCGGTCGTTCCCATACCCAAACGAAACGGGGACATTCGTCTCTGCGGTGACTACCGCAGTACGGTTAATCAGGCTACCGAATCTGACACCTACCCTATGCCGACTGCAAGTGAGGTGTTTGCCACGATTGCTGGTGGCAAATTTTACACGACACTCGACCTCGATCGCGCATACACACAAGTGGTCGTCACAGACGCCACAGCACAGCTGTTAACATTAATTAAACACATGCAAAGGTTTGTTTTCAGTACACAGATTAGCTTTCGGTGTCAAAGCCTGCCCGGGAATTTTCCAGCGCTTGATGACGGCTTTGCTGGCGGGCGTTCCCGGCGTCGCGGTACTGATCGATGACGTCATAGTCAGTGGCCGGACCATGTCGGAGATGACGCAGCGTCTCGACATTGTGCTGGAGCGCATCAGTAAGTCAGGTTTGCGACTCAACCGGAACAAATGTAAGTTTGCCAAGGAACGAGTAGAGTTCCTCGGTTTTGTAATAGACGCCGAAGGTATCCATCCTGCACCTAGTAAAGTTGAGTCTATCGTCAACACTCCGGAACCAAAGAACGTTCAACAACTACAAGCGTTCTTGGGACTATATAATTTTTACGAGAGGTTCGTACCTCATAAAGCGACCATGCTTGAGCCCCTACATAGGCTGCTCGACAAAGCACAATCGTGGCAGTGGACAGACAGGGAACAAAGGAGCTTTGACATGGCTAAGAGGGTACTGTCATCTGATTTGACTCTCGTGCATTACGATTTAAATAAGCCATTGGTACTTACCTGTGACAGCTCAGAATACGGCGTTGGCGCTGTATTATCACACATTATGGACGACGGACAGGAGCGCCCCGTAGCTATGAGTTCCAGAACACTACATATTCACGAACGCCGCTACTCACAATTAGATAAAGAAGCTACTGCCATTTCATTTGGAGTTAGCAAGTTTCATAACTATATCATGGGAAGACCCTTCACTATAGTTACTGACCATAAGCCGTTGTTGGGAATATTCGATCCAAAGCGACCCATGCCCACAGTTTTGTCGCCTCGTCTAACGAGAATCGCAATTTTGTTGACGTCACACAATTACCAAATTGTGTATAAGCCAGGAAAGGAGATTGGTCACGCTGATGGTTTGAGCCGATGGCCACAGCCGGTTCCAGACCAACCTGAACAGCAGCTATGTGACGTGTTGCTGATGGCAGAGACACCTGTCGACTTCCCTGTGGATGCTGACGAAATAGCGTTAGCAACTAAGCGAGATAGACTATTGTCTCGTGTAACTCATCATGTACTAAGCGGTTGGCCTACTAGAGTTACCGATGATGAACTACGTCCATACTGGTTACATCGTTCGGAACTTTCTATGCACGAAGATTGTATCTTATTGGGTTGTAGAGTGGTTGTACCGTCATCATTGCGTGAAACGATACTGCGTGCTTTACATAAAACACATAACGGCATCGTCCAAACGAAATCACTGGCCAGAAGTTATGTGTGGTGGCCAAAATTGAACGAAGATGTTGAGGCATTGGTAAGCGGTTGCAACAAATGTCTCGAAAATCGGCATATGCCTCCGAAATCTAAGTCTGAGTGGATCACGCCTACAAAGCCGTGGTCTCGAATCAATGTCGACTTTGCTGGACCTTTCCAAGGAAAGTATATTTTAATCGTTGTAGACGCGTATTCCAGATGGCCTGAGGTAATCGTGGTAAACAATATGACCGCGACTACGGTCATCAAACACCTCAGGAACTTATTTGCTACCCATGGTCTGTGTGAGACTTTCGTTTCCGACAACGGAACGGCGTTTGCTTCGGCTGAGCTTAAGCAATTTTTAGACGCAAATAAAATTAAACATACCAAGACAGCGCCTTATCATCCGGCAACGAATGGATTAGCTGAAAGAATGGTGCAAACTGTAAAAGACAAGTTGCGCAAAATGGATGACATTTGTTGGGATGTTAAGGTTCCTCAAATGCTACTAGGATTGCGGGTAACGCCTTGCACTGTGACTAACAAGAGCCCATCAGAACTCTTAATGAACAGACGCTTACGTACCTTATTAGATGTCATACATCCGGATAATCGTATGCAAAATAAAACTAATAAACAAATTATCAAAAATGCTAGTAATATTACTCGAGAAACTAATGTGGGCCAAAGTGTGATGTATAGAAACTATAGTAGTGGTCCTCGTTGGTTGCCTGGTACTGTGGTTAAGAAACAAGGACCGTCTAATTATCAAGTTTCAACCAGTGATGGTAATGTTGTCAACCGACACATCGACCAACTGGTTAAAAAGAAATCCACAGAAGATGTAGACCGAGGAAGAGAGAGGGAGGAAGTAAATAATAATGAGTCTAGTTTGGAAATAGAGATCCGAGATGAAGAAATGGAAGGAACGGGTTCAGGTGAAGAAATAATTGAAATACCGAGTCCGGACCAGTGGGCTGAGATGTTGGGTATACCTAGGGATTATAAGGCTAGTTATTCGGGTGGTAAAATTAAAAGCAAAGTTACATCACATGCAAAAAGCCCCTATGAGAGACCTGATTCAATGTATATGGAATAGATCTAAAGTTGATTATTTTTAAATATATATACAAAATTGTTACTTTAAGTATAAGTTAAAGTTTAAATATATTTTGTATACTTGGGGGAAAGGTATGTTGTATATGCTACCTACTTACTACCCGCGTATTTCTAGTTATAAGCATCTGTCATTCAGTCTACCCTACTTATTATGATATAATTACTTGTTGGTCTAACTACAAAGTTAAATACACAAATAACATTATTTGGTGTTTTATTGAAGATATAATAGGTTCCATCTCATTTAATCTCTCAGTCTTAAATCTGATATTTCACTTTCCCTTTATTTCTCCTTACAAACTCTTTTTAACTTTAATAACCGACTTCAAACACCGAAGAAGGAGGTTTTCAATTCGGTCGTTATTTTTTATTATTATTTTGCTTTATGTATGTTCACCGATTACGATGGAGTTTCATATCCGATTAACGCGATTCTCTTTTTGCTAACCATACTTGTCTATGAACTTACTTGCTCCTCGACTGTGAACTGCTCTCTATCAATTAAACCATCACAGACAACGTCTAACAATTCAATGTACTTTTCTTTGTACGCTCTTGTCGAATTTCTTAACATGTCCGTTGTTATATGGTGTGACGTCACACTTCCTTTTATAAGTCCTTTGATGTAGGGTAACTAGAAACAGATTTAACTTGAATTAATAAGTGATGATCTTATTTAAAATTATATTAGTAATTAAAATCCAGTCGCGAGGCCCTTGGGCGGTCTAAAACTTCGATACAAGGGTTGACCATTAATCTACTCGAAATGAAATGAATTGGACAAACATTAAACTCATCATTATAGCATGCGGTACAGAGTTTTGAAGTATGAAATATTTAATGAGATTAATTGGAAAAATTGCCTGAAACGGCTAAGGATTTAATAAAAGTGGCTATAATCTATACTAATCTATACTAATATTATAAAGCTGAAGAGTTTGTTTTGTTTGTTTGTTTGTTTGTTTGTTTGTTTGTTTAAACGCGCTAATCTCAGAAACTACTGAACCGATTTGAATAATTCTTTTTGTAATAGAAAGCCACATTCAACGGGAAGGTTATAGGCTATTTTTCATCCCGAAATTCCTACGGGATCGGGTACAGCGCGGGTAAAACCGCGGGGCACTGCTAGTACAAAATAAATTTGGAAATTCCACAAAGAATTGAAGAATTTGTTCTTCAGCTTTATTATAAAAGTACAGAATGTAGTTTTATACTTACAAAGTCCTTGCCTTTCCCGGTATTCTCAAAGCACAAATCAATAATAGGGAACAGAAGTCTGTACGAAGAGCAAACTTCAGAGAGAATCCTTTGTAGACGACTTTCAAACACTGAAAATAAATCTTCATTTTGAAATCATTTTCGTCAGCTATTCAGCCAAAATATACCTCACATACGAATGTTACAGGAGGAATATAAATTCTTATAAGATTAAAAAATATATGTAGCTTACAAAATGTACCGCTTTTTAACTAGTATTTATATTATATACCTTGTAAATCACAAACAGCCAACATATTCCTAGTGAGTCTAACTGCGGGTAGTTCTTCGCCGCCATATTTGAAAATGGCGCCCCAATCAATACACTGAATACTGCCATCTATCGTCGAATACATAATGTTGTTCAGATGACGATCGCCTAGACCTGAAAGATTCAAAGAAAATGTACAGTAAGTAAAGTAAATAAATTAATAGTAATAGTGGTTAATAAAGGTTTATAAAGGATGGATACATTTCTTGGATTTGGCTCGAGTAAGTTAATGGCTAACTGTTTTGTCAAAATTTGACTTCTACTATAGCTCATAGTCTAAAAGGGTTCTAGAAATTAAATGTGATATTAGCTTCTTTAGATGGGAGACAGAGAATGGACTTCATATTCGAAATGAAATAGCTAAAAATTTCAATATTCAATAACAATATTCTCCGTAATCTCACCGAATATCCAATTAATGAACGTCATGACCGCGAGACTCGCCTCAAACTTGTACTTTTTGTTGATAAACTCTTCGATTGTCGCGCATTCGTTCTCGATTCCTTTCCTGTGAGTACAACATACAATATTTATAACAATAGCCTACGCATTTATAATATTAGTAGGATTGTAGTATAGCATAGGTCAAATCACAAAGTCACTGTTGTTCATTATTACCTGAGCGAATACGCCGGCACCTTCCCGCACATGTTACTATGATACTGCAGCGACGTCGGCGTCGGCGACAGGACCAGCTCGTCTTCCTTGCGACTCTGACGGACTACTGTCACCTCTGAGGATACAAAATAGTGATAAAGATGGTCAACTAACCACACAAACTTTCACGTTTATTTTGGGATAGTAGTGGTGGGATGACTTACCATCCAATTTACATACAGTGGATATAACTTCTCGGAGCCTGACGTGGTTTTCCAAGTAGGTTATGATGCCGCAGTCATCACTTAGAGGTACGATCTGGAATACGTTGGGATAAACCTTATGTCAAGTTACCAGAGTGGATACTTTTTGACATCATTAAATTGTGACACAAAAATCAATTAATGAAAATGATGAAAAAGTTTGAACAAAATAGTTAATTTACTATCAGCACTATCCATTAGTATATGGTTGGTTACATTCGTATAATACGAAGGTTCAAATTACTGCACGGAATTTAAGTTAAAATATAATTGTTGTTGCCTACCGTGCAATCAGTACCCAGTGTCGGTGTAAAGGCCGCCACACACTCGGCGGCGGCGCCGCGTTTCAACGGCTCTCGCTTGATGATGTACCGCCGACGCTGCCCGTTTTCGAACGTAACCGATATAACACACGGTCTTGATACAGCGTCCGTGTATACTTTTACCTATAACATAGTAGTATAATTTCGAAAGTGATTGATTTTTTTTAGGAGACGCAGTTAGATCTAAAAATTATTAAAAAAGAGAAGAAAAAATCAGTACTGAAGATATCAGTACAGTGCGCTTCAGCACGCTCCTCCACCTCTTAATGATAAATAAGAAGAAAATGTATCTGAATGTTTTGAATAAAAAAATATATCTCGAAGTTATCGACTGCGCTACGGGCTGACGGGGCATCTTGTCTGTAGTCCGTAGCGTCTATGTCACTATTAGTGACAATATTCTGGTCTTTCAAGACGAAATACATCGTCTAAGGCACTTGTTGATCTATATGTCACCCACCTGTTCATCTATGGCGTGTACCGGTCCGTGCGGCATCGTGTTGATGTTGGTAAGGTCAGGACAGAGCGCGGCGAGGCGGCGCGCGGCGCGCGGCCGCGCCGCCAGCTCGCGCGCGACCGCCTGCAGCGCGGACTGCCGCGACCGCGCGTCTGTAGCGTCTGCACACCACATTATACATTAAGTAAAACAAAAAAATACTTAAATACTTGGACAAATTAACACACGGTTAATTAGACCAAAAGTAAGCTATAAGCTTATGTTATGGAATCTAACCCACTAATACTACTACTTATACATACACAAATACTTTATGAGAATATATAGACGTCGTCGCCAACAACTATGTCTTCACATATTGTTGACTCCGGGCAGGGATCGAACCCGAAACCTCTGACACAGTAAGCGCTCTCACTGCCACTGTGCCAACGAGCTTGTCAAATAGTCAATAGTTTAACTAACTGAACAATATCGAGTATCGTGGAACTTGGTCTTCTGTGATCACGATTTCTTCAATGGGGCCGAAACGTCAGATAAAATTGTAAAATAAAAGCGAAGTGTATCCGTAAACGTAGTTTCAATTCAAAATGTGGATTCATTGGTCAACTCAGCCCGCATCTGATTCAGCCCGCGGGCTGAGATGCCCACTATGAGATTTATTTATATTTTTGCATGGTCAACTTGGCCCGCGGGCTATAATGACCCCTTAAAAAATGTGTAGTGTTCGACACCAACTGAAGAATATTAATAAATAAATTATTAACGTTAACACAAAATGTCAGTCTCAGCTTTACTTTCCCGAGTAACTTTAACAGTCGTAAGTAAATTAAAAATAGTTGCTTTAAACCAGAATAACTTTAACAGACTTTCATTTCAAACGGCGCTTTGTACACTAAATATATGATGATTGTATGGACTTACCGTATCTTTCGATAGCTTTTAATTTCTTCTTGTACTTCAGAAGCGGCAGGAAGTCATCGCCGATGTAATCATTTTCAAAGAACACAGCCTTCATTCTTCTGAATGCGTCACACCACTTGTATTCATCTAAGATGTTAATAAATAATGTACTCATGTTAAGATTTGTCATACGTTCACCTTTCCTATACACATCTATACACTCACTCACTTCTCATTCTCCTTTTCACTTCTCTCTCAATTATTCGTCTCTCTCCTTAGTTTATACCCTCACTTCTCACCCACAATTATCTCACTTCACTTTCTTTCTTCACTCAATTATAACATTCACCCTCTCAGTTCTCTTTTACGCACTCCTGTCTTTATTTTCTCTCTCACTTCCCTCTCTCTCCCGCGTACACACCTATTTTACTCTCACACTTCAATTTACAACTTCATATTTTCATATTTTCGTAAACACTTAGCTAGACGGGACTTAATCGCGAATAAAACATTTAATGTATACCTAAACAAATGTTTTAAATAGTGTAATTCATATTTTCGTGTCATACAATACCTTGTTCATTGAGAGCCATATCCAACTCGTTACAATACAACATGAGCGTGTTTTCCGGATCACACACGAGTTGCAAACACTTCATCGTCTTCTCAACGTCTTCCTCTGAATCCCACTCTATTTTCCCACCGCTGGGATTGGGGATGGTGTTCAATTTGGCTCGTATTTGAGCCGCGTAGTGGGTTGGTAATTTTTTTATTGATTGTTTTATCTGAAAGTTTATATTGTATTTTGAAATGTATGTACAGCGTTGCATCATTAAACATTACATAAAATATGTCAATAATTAGCTAGTAGAGTTCAAGGTGTTATAAACCAAAGTACACCGTGCTACGGAGGGCACGTTAAGCCGCCGCTCCCGGTTTCTTCCTACGGATAGAAATCCTTACATGAGTCATGTCAGAGGCCTTTAGCTATTCAATGACTCTGACACCAGAATTGGTCAGATTGACCATCCACTCGATGAAGAAGATCTATAGTCCTATAGGTGATTTACGAGGATGGGCTGCTGTTCATCACAACAATCCCACTGTACCGGTACTGCTAGTTAAAGATAATTAAGTAATTCAGTACTTTACCAATTTCACCAGTTTGTTGAACATATCGCTATCAATCTCCGCCCCGTCTATTCTGTTCAATATCATGGCTATGTAACTGCCATCTCTATCAATTTTCAGATCCATGGCTCTTTGCAGCGTCACCAACATTTGTTCGAAGCACTCTTTAAAATTGTTGTCATCTGAAATAAATAGGAACATTTAAATCCAACACCAACCAACCCAGTTAAATCTATGTACCAAAAATAATTCAAATTGAATCCGTTCGTTCAAACCTTGTAGCGGACCAGACTTGCTCCCCGCTACGGCTAGCGTAAATAATATTATGAGTAAAAGAGGAACGATTAGTTAATTTCGTGTGTATAATATTATTATATTATTTTCATATTATAATATGCTCGTATACCTTGAGTAATAGCATCTTCATAATACATCATGACTGTGTCATGAACACATGTCATGTTTTTTCTCATTTTCTGGCTTGAAGACACTTTGTGTGTCAGCCTGGTGAACTGTGTGTCAATTTCCTCGTAAAATTGTTTTATATTTGTGGTATTTAACGCTGAAATATAGGAAAATAAGAATCGATTACGTTATTAAATAAATAAAGTTTTAAGTTATGTTAGAATTCGTGTAAATAAAGTACTTATTACTTACAGTTAAGGTCGTAATTCAACTGCAGCATCAATTTGTTAAGCCCCAATATAGATTCAGGAGACGATTGGTTATAAAACATGTTTGTATATTTTTCTGAAACATACAACAGTTAGTTAGTTGATTAATCATATTAAAATAAACAATTCCTTGAAAACGGCCGTTTTAAAATAAAAAAGGCACCCAGTCAGCGGCCAGTCTGACACAAAAACGATAATTTATCATATTGTATTAAAAAATACTCTAATACCTTTATACATACTTAAAGTATGAAGAAAAAAGTTATTTCTAAGCAAACGATATACTATCTCACTAACCTGCTTTTTCAAGTGCCGATTTCATGATGTCGGTATCATTTTGCATAATGCCCGTCATTCTCAGCGCACGCACTTTCTGTTCCAACCACGGTAGCGTTTCATTATCATTCAGCTCTCTGGAATGAGACACATTAGGCAATGAGTGTTTGGGTTATACTTTATAATACTAAGCTTACTGTAGCAGATTGCGAAGTGCAGTTTTCATTGCAGTACAATTTTAGTCAAATAAGTGAATAATTGGGCTTTTGAAAAAAAAATTGATTTTTTTAATGTATTTTAAAACTTTATTATTAATAATATTGATATTTAATGTAAAAAACTTAAAAAAATATTTTTTCAATTAATTATAAACAATTAAAAATTGATGAAATTTCAATAAAAATCACGTGACTATAAACGCGCCATGATTGGTCACCGTAGTTGTGACGTAATTATGTTAAACCATAAGTACGTACTGCGTTTACAATCAAGATTCCCGCCCTTTTATTCTCTTTCCCTCCAAAAGTTTGCGATGTAACCGAACCTCTTTTCATAAACATAGGTATAAAAAGTTTGCGATGTAACCGAACCTCTTTTCATAAACATATAAACCTTCCTTTACAACGAGTGAAAACTCAGTGGTGAAATCTAACCAGTGAAACTACATAACATAATTACGACACACGCGCTCGGGAGTTGTCGGAGTGTTTTCGGTACTGGATTCAAAAATTAATTTTTATTTTGAAATAACTTTTGAATTATTGCGAAAAAAATAAAATAAAAATAGTTTTGTTATAAAACTAATATATAATCTTTCCATTTATCACAAAAAATTTTTTTTTTCAAAAGCCCCATAGCTGCCACTTTGCAATACCCCTCATATGCAAAAGGGAATACATCTAGTACAAAAAAATGACTCATGACTTTCGGAATCGGCTGATATTCCAATAAAAGGTGCACGTTTATATACGTAACAATAAAATAATATAATCATCTTTATAATATAAGTATTTATCCTTACATAGTACGTTTCTTAATACACTGTAAAGACAAGCTAGGTAGCGCCATCTCTGTCGCTCTTTCACACCAACCGAGCTCGTGTGAGCGGGACAGCACTATTTTCTCGTTATCTTCATCAGATACACTGCTCAAGTATGCTGATCTGATCATTAGCCGTCCCGCCCATTCGGCGATACAATCCTTTTTCTTTATATTTGTGGGTAGTTGCAAATTATCTACGCTATGTTCAGTTTCATGCCATTGTAGTGCTTCTGTTATCTGTAAGAAACGTAACATTGCGTTTTTATTTTGATATTCAGAGAGATTACACAAACAAAAAAAAACATTTTTAAAACCATAATATCTAGGAGTACAAAGTAATTATGTACTACAATATTCTAAAGAGATACTTACAGCAGATAATTCAAAATGTCTTTTCGGATATCTATCTATCTCTTTCACCCATTTAACGCTGTCCTGCTTGTTATTTCTATACAGTTCCGCCATTTTACCAAACCAAGTTGATGTGTCTGTAAATATAAAAAATAAATTACCTATAACAAAAGACACGCACGCACATACTCACACACTTACGCGCATACGCACCAAAAACATACACAAACACACGCCCGCATGTACACGCACACTCACGCGAAAATACACTCACCCGCAATATACACAAAAAACCTCACACTGAAATTCAGTTTTAAGCCTTTATCGTCAATATCTGTATCTTAAAAAACTAATCATAAGTTACCTGTATATTCGTGTATGAGATCACTAAAATGCCCCGGTTCAGTCCATAAATGAGGTATACCCGTGGACTCTATGACCTTCTTCTCTTGTATTCTCAAACAATCCCAATTTGAAAGTTTTTTGAATGTTGATACTAGTTCTGTGAAGGGAATCACATTAAAGTATAGTAAGTGAAGGTGTATGTATAAATCACATAGATGTACATACACCTTCACCTATACCTATATAGATGACATATATGTTTTATAAACTTATAACTTCTAAAAATATTTTACTTCTTAAATACATACCTTCCACTGAAAATTCCTCATTTTTCATAGACGTGTCGAAAGTGGTAGAATCAGTATCACTAACCCTAAAAATATAATCATCTTACATTCAACTACCCAATTACTTAATTTATCATTAGTCTAATTTGACATTAAACTATTTTAAAATAAACATATCTTACATACGCCTAAACTTACATTAAAACAATCGGACTTAAAAATTATTTCAATCTAACTAATCTACAATTAAACTAAACTACGATTAACTTAATTTATCTATTATTGAACGAATCTGACATTAAATTTTCTTAACTTTATTAAACTTATCTATCAATAAAAGATTACACAGAACTTACACTTATCTAATCTTACATAACACTAATCTTACAGTAGAGTAATCTCACCCCATCACAAACAGCTGTTCTCCCTGAGTCCTCAGAAGCACCTCCTCACAGAGCAGCTTCATCACATCCTCAGCCTCCGTACATGACAACGAATACTTCAACTCTGTTACGGTTTCTTTTATACTGCAACAAAAATAAACAACATGTCAGTTCTAGTGGGTTAGTGGGAAACCCAGGTATCGAAGACGCACCAAAAGCCTCCCACATGATCTAACGATTAATATACCCGAGACCGATATATAAACGAGCCCTCTGAAACAGGGGTGCGCTCAGTAATGCCACTAGCTCACCATCTACGTAATGGTCGAAATGGACGTTGCTTAACGATGAGCTATCAACGTATACACTACGTCATTTCTTAGTAAGTTCTTCTGAAGCACATTTTGAAGTGCACGTTAAATCATCGGTCGCGGTTGCTTCGATTGTAAGAGCATGTCAGAAGCCTTTAGGCAATCTAATAACTCCGACAGGGTTGACTTACCTTTTCAAACTCACTTTATTGGATCAATTATTTTAAAGATACATACGCCTCCAAAGAAATATTTAAAATACATACCGATCAATCAAGCATAGCTCATCAACGAAACTCCTACAGTTGACAATAAACACAGGATTTTTTGAGATCAGTTTTGAAAACATTTGCGCGAATACAGGCCGGGGATCGAACACGCTACTTGTGACACTGTTTAGGAGCTGCATTAAGAGCTCTAATGACACTTCGGGTGTAGTCTGTAACAAGTTAGATCATATTTTAAGGCATGATAGTAAGGGAAAGGTTTCGTTATAAACTACTAGCTGTCCCGCGCGGTGGTTCCACCCGCGACCCAATAGATGTCGCTAGTGTGAATCTGTACCACCCAGGGCGCCACCCAAACGCATACAAAAAAATCATTCATATCGGTCCAGCCTTTTAGGAGGAGTTCAGTTACAACGAAAAGTGGCATTGATTTTTATATATATGATGATGATGATGATATTTGTTAATTAATTTATCCTTTTAGTATAGTAACAACTTGACATAATTACATGAATAAACCATGTGACGATTAAACACAAAATATATAGAAATGTAACACAAATTACTATGTAATGTAAGATTATAGAAAGATTCTACTTACTTTAGCAAATCGTAGGAAGGTGTCGAGAATACTTTCAATCGTTATCGTCACGTCTAAAACTGTGTTAGTATCTGAAATACATTAGGAAAATATGAAAAATATAATATTCACAAAACTATATAATATGCTTCTAATATATTTATTAGACGGTTCACCCGAGTTGTTCCAGTTTCTTGGAAATTTCGGAATGAAAACTACCCTATAACCTTCCTGTGGATTGTAGCTATCCATTAACAAAATAATTATTCGAATCGGATTGGTATTTTCTGAGATTAGCGCGTTCAAACAAACAAAGAATCAAACTCAACTTAACATATTATTAAAAGTAGATTGAAATTTGGTATCACAATTCATTAAAAATGAGTGTACTTTGCACTGTCGGATGTTAATAAATCTGGTTGCACTAACCTTTATTTTTTCGACGTGTTTCTTTATTTCTTTTGTACGAGAAACTTTTCAAAGTACCCGCGTAACTCTTTGTATTCGTCAATATCTTCGTAAGTACAGTTTCTGACTCCCTAGAAGTATGTACAAAGTCAGCATGTAGCTCTAGTTATGTCTATCTCGCTTGCATTTACGGGGCTTATGCAGCCGGGAAGGGAGAAACAAACAATATGTCTATCTCTTTTTTTTTGTCTCACTCACAACTCAGTTCATAATACGGGGACTATAAGTGAAGCCTTAGATCCAAGCGCCATCTATTGTTCGCGGGTGAAACCGCAGGGAACAGCTAAGTTATATTTTACTTACACTTCCAAAGGTGTATCCCTCAACTTGCATTCTTTAAACTTATCATCACTCTTCAGATGTTTGAACAAAGCGTTAAAGAAAGATGACAGACAAGCAGACAAATCTACGTGTTCGTTCGTTTTATATACTAACGGTATGTATATGTAAACGTAGAAACATTCTGTTAATCTGGAATAGATATATGTGCATTAATATTGTACTTAAATATGACAATCATTACGTCTCCCTTTAAGGTAATTTTTAAGAGTAAAATTGGAGACCCTTATGGAGACTATAGAAATAAGTGCCGCTTAATTTGAGTGGCATTAGATTGTCCTGGCATAAGTATTCTAAATGAACCATTTCAAACCTGGTACAAACAGTATTAAATCGTAAACTTACCGGACACTCATATCTCTAGTACTCAGCTTCTCAACCACTCTACTGGATTGTTTTTTGTTCAGTTTCGCTAAAACTTCGCTGAAGCTTCGCTCGCTCTTACCCAATGTGTTGAGAATCGCTGAGTCAACGTTCAGTCTCGCTCTTTTAGGTGCGGGTTCCAAGGTAGATTTTGAAGAGATTTCCAAAAATTCTAAAAGTATAAAAACAATAAATAAACTTACAACGTGTCAAGTTTTTCTACAAAATAAATAAACGAATACAAATCGCAAAAATTAAAATTATACGTGTAACGCTAATTTTGTAACCGAACAATGGAAAATGGGTAAAATAACTTAAAATATTTTTAAACTGACATACTTAGTTTATGAAACTTTGATACTCAATATACACGCAACTAATTTTGCACAATTGATATTGTCTATATGAAGTAAAATAAAATAATGTAAAATAAGACATTTACCTTCAAATATTCTGTCACTAGACCGGTCATCGACCATCACCCTCAGTTCGTGCGGCATCTCGTCTATGACAGTCGCGTCCGGGTGCAGCGATATGTATTTAGATATAATCTCTATACATTTGTTCCGTTCCGCTTGAGGCAGCTTTTGGACTAAGTCGACAATGGTTCTGTAATTATGTTAAATAGTTTATAGTTATTTGAAACAGGAGTTAGTTTAAAAACAGAACGATGTAGTAATTTTTACTTTTTAAAATAAGTTTTTAGTTTTCATTTAAACATAGAACGACATGTACTTGTGTGACTTTTTCTTTTCATTCACATAATGCAGTGAGTCTTACCTAAACTGCGATTCATCGCAACATCCAGAATAATGTACCAGCTTTATAAAATCACTGACATTAGTCTTCTTCAATTTGTTCAATAGTTTTCTAAACTCCGTCATATAGTTATCATTGTCTTTACGACTGCCTTCCCCTTGGCCTTGCCCATTTGTTTGATTCTCAAGACATTTTATGGCCAAGCCGAAAACTTCCGCCAATTTTGACAGTTGATATCCTTGACAGTTTCGTGATAATGTCACTATCAATTGGGGTATTAACTCAGGAATGTATATTAGGTTTTGTGTCACTTTTTTGAGTATAATAAATGTTGATTTTGATGAGGTCGGATCTGGAATGAAAAAAGTTTTAAATAAGATGGAAACTTTTATTTTAAGTTTTAATTAGACTAATTACCGTTAGCCTTTTTAGTCCATGAATTAGGATGCCTTAGGCTATCTAAAATTAGGCTAGGCTCCGTTTATATCAAACGTAGCACAGTAAAACAGCATGCCTGTGATGGTATCCATCAATCATATGAAATGAATAATGTTGACGTTAGCATTACTCTGGTGGAAAAGAACACTAATGAACTCATCACTACTAGAAATTATTATAGAATCTTTACAAACCTTTAACATAACTTTCAAAAACGCTCCAAGATATTTTCAAAATGACTGCGTATTTTTCCAAAACTTTGCTAATGACATCAAGCAGTGTCCTATTAATTGATTGTCTATGACTGTTAATGAGACATGTTGTTATTAGATGTTCTGTGGCTGCGTTCAGTTGCGAGGACGATTGAATATCTGGTTCCCATTGAGTTAGAGTTCTTAGCTGGAAGTCAAAATATTGAATTATGTCATAAATTATGTGGTATATTATAGTGGCTAGAATTCTAGGTATTCAAAAACTGTGATTTAAAAATAAAGTAAATGTATCAGAACCACACAAATACAAATACTTACAATGTCAACATGTAGGTTATTCAGCACTTTCTTTCCATTTTCCTCTACGGCTGTGTCAGCAACCACAGCGAACAATCCCGGGGCTAACACACTAGCGTGTGGCTTTAACTCCTCTTTGCTGTTACATACTGCCTGTTAGAATAGTGAATATTATAATATCGTCAATAAACTTGAAAATGTTACCTAATTCGGTGACCAATCTAAGAGCTGTAGTCGTTCTACATCGCAAGTTTTGTATGAAAAACGAACGGCAACGGCCGTGCGACTGCCATGTTCCAAATTAGTTGTTAGTACTGTAATAGTTTTTTGAATACAAAATATGATAAAATGTAACAAATGACTTCTTCTATCTATCTATTCCAACTCACCTGTGCCAGCAGCCACCTCACATTCTTCTCTCCGCTTTCCAAAGCGTCCCTAAGCGTGTGTCCCCACTGTT
This sequence comes from Cyclophora punctaria, assembly GCA_951394245.1. Taxonomy (NCBI): domain Eukaryota; kingdom Metazoa; phylum Arthropoda; class Insecta; order Lepidoptera; family Geometridae; genus Cyclophora; species Cyclophora punctaria. The sequence goes on along the minus strand of OX596182.1, from coordinate 5,567,503 downwards.
CGCGTTTGATGGCGGCGAGATGTCGGAACAACGCTGTCAGCGTGGCCGCGCACGGGTGCGCGTTCAACTCGCTGTCAGTTAGTTGAAGGTCTGTTGTTTCTACCTGCTAGATTGAATAAGGAAACTGATTTTGAAATTTTATAGACTAAAATCGATCTCACAAAAATCAGTTGGGCCAATGAGAGGAGGATCTGAGGAGGAACTCATTGAAATTGTCAAACAACGCATCACTATTGTCAAAATCTTATCTTTATGCGATGTGATTGGTTAATTCAGCTCCGTGCACTAACCTAACCAAACCTGTAAAAAATGAAACAGCTGTATGCAGTCATCCCTTGACCACTAGTGGTCCACTCGAAACGTCGTTATATATTCTTACTATCTGTGCCCTGCGATTTCACCTGCAGCGCCCCCGTTCCCGCGGGAATTTCGAGACTTTTATTACTTATTTTCTTATATAAAAACCTTGTCCTGACAATAAGGAACACATTTTTAAAAAATCATCTAATTTGGTGCGTTCGTTCTGTAGTTATACATTCAGCGATTCATTTAGATATTATATAGATGCGATACAAACCCACCCTCACCTGTTCAGTATCCTGGTCTATCATGTCGAACAGCAACGGGTTCTCTGACAGAGTCCTGAGGAACATCCGCGACCGACTCGTCGACGCGTCTGACGCTTCCTCCAGCGGTATCGATACTGACTTACTAATGCTCACTTCATTCTGAAACATTTAAAAAATAATTGTAATAATAAGGTTAATTAGACACAAACTAAGCTCTAGGCTTGTGACCTATACATTATATACATATTTTAGATTAAATCTGAGTAATATTTTTATGACTTCTATTCCTAACTCTGATAAGTTTGAATTTTGTTTTGTTTGTTTGAAAGCCCTAATTTCTGGAACTATTCATCGGAATTAAAAATGTAGAAATATGTTTGTACGACGATAGGTACATTTAAATGGAAGATTAAAGGCGGCTTGCACAAGATCCTATTTAAAACCTTTGCTCATTTAAATCTATTTATTACCTAAATATATTTAAGCAGAAATCTGTTCATTCAAATATGTACTTTATACTGCACAACATAGAACTCTATTAAAAACGTACGTAATTTGTTCATTAAACGCTATATTAAAGCGCTGATTTAAATTAAGAATTCTTGTACAATGCGCCCTGAAGATAACTTTGCTCAACATATTTAAGCGCTTTTAATCTAACCTTGGTAAGACACAGAGAAATTACATCTTACCCAATGAGCTCTTAAAGGCAGATCATACTGTTCATTGCAATTTACAATCTTTGTCCATACGTTAAGGTCTAAAATCGTTTGGTATATCTTATCGTCTGGTTTCCATACACATATGCACGCACACATACAGTTGTACGCTGAACAGTGGAAGTTTCTGAAACACAATATGATAAAAAGTAAAATTATTACCCTTTACTGATGCTACTGAACTATTACTACACTACGGACGGCACAAAAACATCTGAAATAAAAGATGTTTTAAGGTGCGTTTGTACTGAAGCGAAACGGATCTCCGTTTCGCTTCAGTACAAACGCACCTTATATACATATATACATAATTTCATTGAACTCCGCCTTGCTCATCTGAGCAAGGCGGAGTTCAATGAAATTGGTTAAATAACCGCTCATCTCCGCTCAGTTGAAACGCGCACGCAACGTTTTCCCACCACCATACGCAAAAGGGGCGCAATGAGGACGCCTACTTCGCGCGCTAACTTCTAACTTCTTTCGTATCAGTTATTGAAGTGTCACCTGACAGCTTGTTCCAGCGCCGGACTAGCTCCGTCCACCGTCGTCACCCGCGAGCGCAGCGTCACACACAGCTTGCACGCGTCGCGCACCAGCTGCCACGACTTGTCCGTCTGTATGTCACTGTATAGTGCGGACGTGGGCGACTCTAACACTTGAGGAGGGACCTACAACATTACAAGTACAATAACAATAACCTTCCCGTTGAATGTCCATATCCATTGCTAAAAGAATTATTCCAATCGGGCTGGAAATTCCCGAGATTAGCTCAACTACTCACAAATTTTACATCTTTATAATTTTAGTATAGATTACCTTTTCAAAAACCACTTGCAGTATATCCAAAGCCCTGGTATTGTCGACCACACATTTAAGGTACGAATAGTGCAGCGACGGCGACTTCTGACCGGTCCTCAGTATTGATAACAGCGCATTCAATTTGGTGGATATGAAGCTTACTAGGTTGGTAGTTGTTGAATATCTATCGAGAATAAAAAGTGTTTCATACACATTTATATGTAAGACGAGTACGTCAGCTGTTTCTTCAACGGGAATTTCGGGATAAAATACATCCCATGTGTCACTTTGATGTGTAACCCATACAACTGTAAAGTTCATTAAAAAAAATATTTCAGATCTTTTTGTGTAAATAGTTACAATAACAAAAACACAATCATCCTTACAAACTTTCCCACAGACATAAATTAATTAGACGAACACACAGGTGACTTTTTATCCCACGAAATTCCCACGGAAACGGGTACTGCAGGTGATACCACAGAACTGCTAGTACAGTACTTATAGATAAGTGCATACCTAAGCATCGGCACCATCATGGTGGTACATAGCGTAGTGTCGACGCCGGCCCAGCAATGTTCGTACACAGAGGAGTACAGAGGGAGTGAGCGGGACAGAGAGGTCGCGCACGCCGACACCGCCGGCGCCCACCAGCCCGCGCCCGCGCCTGCACACACTCACATACATAACAAACACACACTCACACCACTGTGTGCTGTTTACACCTGACACCTAATGAAGCACCCACTGGTAGCTGGAAAAGTATAGAAAACTCTCATCATATCTTCACGAATAATGAAGAAGTCCAAAGTTCCACTAGCAGAGTATTAGACCGAATTTCGTAAAAAATAGCGTTGGAATTTTCTCGTATTACCCAAAGTTACTTTTTAGGTAATTTTTGGAATTTTTAATTAGTGAGTTAAATTATAAAATTGTGTGCTAGTATTGTGACACAAACCTGCAACCAGCGTGGCGACAATCCCCAGAAGTGTAACATCATGCGTGTCGGCGAGTGCGCCCAGCGCTGCTAACCACACGCCGCGGGAACCGAACCCGCACTCCGAAAGACGAGCCGGCAGGGAGCTCACCAACTGGGTGTATGTAGGTCTGGAAAAAGAAACTCAAAAATATATATTGACTAATTCAGAAACCCTTCCTTTTTTGGAATTGGTTAAAATAGTAAAGGTGTGTTTGTCTGATACCGTAGAACCAATGCTGCCCAATTCAGGATTATTTTCAGCCTGAACTTAGTTTTAATATTATCGTCACGTGTTTTTAAATCGGTCTTACCCGTATTCACTTCCTCCTGGCAACACTCCGATCAGAGCCGCCTTCTCTTCGACACAAGCATCCCCACTTATCACTGCCTTCACCCAGTTCATTGGGTTTGAGTGTGGTCCTAACTTTTTGGTCAGATACTTGAGGTCGAGTAACAAATTGTATTTTTGTTTGAATGTTGACTTTTCTGAGTATGACGGCCATATCTGGAACGGGTAGAATTAAATATTATTTGTATTTTTTTTATCGTCGGTTTTGATTGTTTCAATCGTTAGACCATGTCGGTGGTCTATACGCGGTCTAAAAATCCCCCTGAGTTGGCACTTAACCAACACAAACTTATTAATTTACTCTACTCTGTAAAACATATATTTAAGATATGAATAAGTTCTTACTTGATCAACCAATTCCAGTAGTCTGTCACAATAAGTCTCATTGCATCTCTTTCTGACACTAATTCTAACAACATCGTTTATCAAAGTGACACAATCTGTCATATCTTCATTCAATAATAAAAACGGTTTTGCCACTAAATACTTGTCAAAAATAGAAATGAAGAAACCCGCAAACTCAACCCCCACCCTTTCATTCGTAACCCCTTTTAAACCATGACCTTCTTTCAAAATACACTTGATATCTGTCACTGTCAAAAACCTCAGTGACACTGACATTAGATCTGTCAGATATGACATTTCAGCTTTCAAGTGTTTCACGTATCCTGTAGCGTACGTTTTTAAGATTATTTTGGCCCATTTCGTGGCGTAAATATTTAAAGTTGTTAATTGAAGATTTGGATTTTTAAGATCAAATATGTCTAGCATTATTTTCAAAGCTTCAACTGGCAGATAATGTTTGGGCAAGTAATTATTCTTCTCTATATTATCCGTAATATCTTTAATAGGTAGCCTGTCAGTCCATATTTCTAAACATATAACATCAATCAGCTTTTTGTACTTCGATAGGCAGAGTGACAGGGGACGTCTTAACTTTTTGACAGTTGATATATTTAGTGATTTGATCAATTCAGAGAGATGCCCTATTGATTTCTGAAACAAAAAACACATCTTAATTGGCTTTCCCTGTAACTAACATTACAAAATAGATGATTAGGATTAGGATAAGGTTGTTAACTTAAACTTACTTGACAGTGACATTTCAATAGCTCATCATGGAAAGCGGTCATAAACTTCAATACAGCGACGACATTATAATCATCAACTTCGTACGTAAAATCATATGAAAACAGCATATTGACTATAAATCCATCATAATTAGCCAATATCTCCTGCAAACTCTCTTTCATATCAAACGTCACTGTCAACTCTGACATTACCAATAAACACTTGACATTGTCAACGTCGGAACTTTGACAGATGTCAAAGAAAATCTTGACAGCTTTGGAAGGGTCCTCATCTTTGTAATCGTACATTTCTTTTATGAAATTCAATATACTTTTCTGTAGATTTCTGTAGGTTCTAGCTTCTATGTCATCTGAGATAGAACTTCTCGTATCTAATAATATTTTGATTAAATTTTCAACAGTATCTTTCAGTATTTGTGTTGTAAACAGTTCTATTTTCTCCATAAATAGTTTTGCGACCTTATCTACGACAGTATAAGTCTCAGTTTCGTTTGTCGCTGCTATGGTTACCATCAGACTGGGTAGGATTTCTTTTGATAACTTATTTTTGTCGTCTAGTGACGTGACGAGAGGCTCGGTTAAGTCTAGACCGGCTAGCTTTGATTTAGCTGAAAATTTAACGCATTACAGACATTTAATACAACAATTTAATTACAAAACATATCTCGAATCGTCTAATCTCTCTAAACTCTGCATGTTAGCTCTGTTTATGACGATTATATTCCTATTTAGTTTTCTATTTTCTAACATTAAGCTTATATCTAAGTGCCAACGCAGCTTAAGGCACAGAAATAGTGGTTTAGACTGCAACAATATTTATCTGTCTTTATGCTTTATATTTCTCATAGTTCGTGCAGTGCGCTACGCCATTTTTCCACGTCACATTTTTTTACAACAGTCTACTTACTATCCGTACTCCTCATCAGAGAGAGCACCTTGTCCGCGAGGCTCCGCGCCGCTTGCTCTGTCTCTTCCTTCATCAGAATACCTTCCACAAGGTCGGACAGTAACTTCCGTACGCCGGGAGATGATTCGCTCACTACGTACTGGAAAGAGAATAAATAGTTGTTAGCAAGTAAAATGAAGTCATCTTGCTTGATAAACTCAGTCATTTGAAAATGTATTTCATAAAGAATTAAATAAATAAATAAAATAAATAAATAAATACACCTGGACAAATTCACACCCGGTTAATTAGATCCAAAGTAAGCTCTAAGCTTGTCTTATGAAATATAATTCACTGATACTACTACATATACATACACAAATACTAGAATATATAATTGACACCCAGACGTCGTCAACAACTATGTCTGCACATATTGTTGACTCCGGGCGGGAATCGAACCCGCAACCCCCGACACAGGAAGCGCTCTCACTGCCACTGTGCCAACGGGCTTGTCAAATCAAAAAAATAATTTTATATTTATCTTTGACTGTGTTTAAATTTAATTCTCTCAAACACAACAAGTGCACATAGCTTATTTTTCAATCACGGTGTAGTTTGTTTGTCAAGTTTGACGAGCAGCTTTATCGTTTTCACTTACGCTTTAAAGTTATAACCTTAACTTTAAGTCAATTGGAAACTTTGTATAAATTTAGAGATTTCATCAAGCTGTAATCATAAACTTTTATTGCAACTAACTTGAGTAACATAATCGAGTGTAGTGGGCGCCAGCCCGCCCGCCGCGGCGCACAGTGCGGGCGACACGCGCGCGGCGCGCACGCACGCGCGCCCGCATGCGGAGGAGAGGCCGCCCGACGGCGACGATGACACTGCAAACAACACACAACACTCATCATAATCATTTTAGCAGTTTAGCTGTAAAAGCGAAAAATAAATAGAATCGCGATTTAAATAACTCAACTTACGTCTTAACTCACTTTGCCTTTTAACTGATAAAAATAACTTAGTTTGACTAAGCGATGTTAGTTCATTGCGATTATTAAGCAATGGGCAGCCCGACCCCTACTTGGATGGGTGGCCGATAGAGTTATTACGCGCTACCGTGCTTCGGAAGGCACGTTTAACAGTCGGTCCCGGTTGTTCCAATAGTCAGACCATGTCAGAGGCCTTTAGGCGGTCTAACAACTCCGACACCAGGTTTGGCTACTCACCTACTCGAAAAGAAATGAAATGCATCTATACTAATATTATAAAGCTGAAGAGTTTGTTTTGTTTGTTTGTTTGTTTAAACGCGCTAATCTCAGAAACTACTGAACCGATTTGAATAATTCTTTCACTGTTAGATAGTCTATTTATCGAGGAAGGCTATAGGCTACATTTTATCCCGAAATTCCCACGGGAACGGGCACAACGCGGGTAAAACCGCGGGGCGCTGCTAGTTAAAAATATTTCGGACCAACATAAACTTACTTTGAGCTCGCACTACAGTCAAAATAGTCTTCAACGTGTCTTCGTCCTCATGAATTAGAGCCAGCTCCAATATTCTGGATAAATGTAACTAAAACAATACATGTTTCGTCAATCACACTGTTATATCCTACTTAACCTACTAAAATTATAAATGCGAAAGTTTGTGAGGATGGATATGTATGTTTGTTAATCTTTAATGCAAAAAGTATTGAACGGATTTGGTTGAAACTTTACGGTAATATAGGTGATACATTCGAATGGACATGGGATACATTTTATTCCAAAATTCCCACGGGAGCGGGTACAACGCGGGTAACACCGCGAGGCGCGGCTAGTATAATTATAAACTGACCTTATAGTTGACACCTTCGATAGTATTCGGTATCTCTAAGGCCATCTCTTTCATTTCACTCATATTGCTAGGTGCGGTCACTTGGTTATTATTCAAGTCACTGTTAGAATATTTACCTGCAAATCGAAATACCTTGAGTATAACCACAAATAATATTGTACAACAAAGTAAAAGCTTCCCAGTGAAATCAAAAATTATAACATCTGCTACTACTTACTGGTGGTAGTAATCTTTAACACGTTATCTGCCATAACGGTTGCATGTGCCTGATGTACTTGGATTTTTATTTTTTGGCAATGAACGTGTTAAACATTTTCAACTCTAAGTAACAAAATAGTAACATGTAGAGTCTTACCAGCAAATATGGTGAGTTCTCTTTGTAGAATCCTTGCATCTTTACCGCTTACATTTTTTCTATTCCTTATCTTCTCTATGTGGTTTAATATCTTAGAAATTAGAAAATTATTAACTATTTAGTACAATGGCAAATGACAGTGCAATAGGCCGGGTTAAATTCTGTAACTTAAAAATATCATAATCTTGACTCAAGAAGAAAATTTAGTACCTTTCTGGAATTGTTCCAGCAGGAAAGGATATTAACGACTCATGGATGAACTTTAATCTGATAGTGTAATAAGTTTTATACAAATCCGCCTAGTCTTCTTCTTCTTCATCGAGTGGATGGTCAACCTGACTAATTCTGGTGTCAGTTATTGAGCCGCCAAAGGCCTCTGACATGGCTCATGTAACGATTACTATCCGTAGTAAGTAACCGGGACCGACGGCTTAACGTGCCCTCCAAAGCACGGAATCGTCTTTCTTTTCGGGAAAATCAGGTGATTCAGCCTGCAATGCCCTAACCAAACTGAGGAGAGTCTCACAAAGAGATTTTTGTGAGCTATTGTGCGGACAATAGGAATCGAACCCGAAACCTCCGGATCGTGAGCCGAGCCCTCAAACCACAAGACCACGGAGGCTGTTCCGCCTAGTGATTTTTAGAGAAAAATACTTACATTTCGCAATAATTGTTGCTCCGAATCTTGTCTGATGTTTCCAATTATATTTTCCAATTTGTTCAATGTTTTCAGCAACGTCTTTGGTTCGGCGTCATTCCTTGATAAGATTATCTGAAGAGTAAAGTTAATGTTCTGTTAATTTCTATGTTTTATTTTACATCTTTCACTCAGAGTGACGCGTCTGACTGCTCGACTGCAGAGAGGAACAAAAATGTCGAATGAATTCATTAGTGAACTGATTCACGATTCACTCTAAATCCTCGAAAAAATTGGAAATTCATTCGACGCCACGAAAGAAACTGTGGATGAATGTTCATTTCTACGTGTTGACGTAGAAATGAACATTCATCCACAGTTTCTTTAATTCCTTATTCATATGGCTTAACTAGTTGTAGTTAAGCCATATGAATAAGGAATTAAAGATAACTCGGTGAACTTTCTGATGTCACCTTACTTTTTCATTGTAGCGGAGTGACTCGGAGCGGAGAGATAGAGAAATATTAACCAATAGGATTGCATAAAATCTCTGAGCGAAAATTTTAATATTTCTCCGTAACCTCGCTTTAACGGACAGGCAGCCTTAAAGATAAACTACACTTATCGCTCACCTCGCATGCTAATAGCACGTCCCGGTCTTCACAGACGCCGTCAGGGGACGACACGACGGCCAGACAACTCTCGCACATCACCGTTTCATCTTTAGACCTCTCCACCGATATTAACTAGCAATAGATAAACAAAAATGAAATAGAAGAAATAAGAAAGGAATGAATCATTGATTCTATATGTATATTAAACTAACTCTACCCTGCGATTTCGTCCGCATTGTAACCTTTTTCAAGGGAATTTCGGGAAAAAAGTTACTTTTGTGTCATTCTCATGTCTAAGCTATATTACTGCAATCATCAAAATCCGTTCAATAGTTTTTTGTGTGAAAGAGTAACAAATACATCTTCACAAAAATTGACTTTTATTATATTAATAGGATGATAATCATTTGGTACAAATCGTAAGCGTAATCAACACACTTGCCTAATTCAAAAACATTCGCTCGACCCGGGAATTGATCCGGGGATCTCAATTTTAACAACCAAAAACACAATAAAGGAAAATTTTAAAAATATTGTTATCAATTTAAAACATAATTTAAGAATTAACCCCCTTTTCGTTTCTCTCAGTTTTGGTAAAAAGCTGATACATACATTATACAGAAAAAGCCTATACGTACGTTATATATTTCTCTTAAACCATCCTCATTTTCTAAATGCGCAACCAAACTCCTCAACAATGCTATAGAACACGCCTCCAGTCCGCACAAGCGAGTCACCTCGACCAATTTCGATAAAAGTATAGAGCACTGAACTTTTGAGTAAAACTCCGGAGAAAGCAGCGTGAACACATGGGATGATAATGTTAATAGATTTTGGATTTTCTCTGGTAGTTTCTGAAAATAAAGGCTTTGATCATTTTAAATAATTAATCTATATATAAAATGAAACCCGTTTTTTGTTGTCGTCGCATCACGCGTGAATGGCTGGACCGATTTCACTAATTCTTTTTTTGTTGTATTTGTTATTATTAGGAGAAGGTTCTTACGGAAAAAAATATTAAGTAAATCTCTCAGAAATATTGAAAAATATACATTTAATTTTGCATATTTAAAAAAACACGCGTAACGAATGTCAATGTCATTCACAGCCATAGACTATATTGAAAGAGCATTGTTTGTTCGGAAAGTAGTGCATCATTGCTACGCTAAGGCGGTACGAAGTTCGCCGGGTCAGCTAGTGATAAATAATAACTAACTATACTTCTAGTTAGCGTATAACAACGTGCATTAATAAGTTTGAAACGTACCCCCCGAAGCATGTTTATTTTGAGTCAAAATAGGCAAAATTTTTGACTAAGCGATGTTAGTTCATTGCGATTGTTAAACAACATGCAGCTCAGCATAGTGGCATTTCTATCTGAGCGCTACCGTGCTTCGGAGGGCACGTTAAATTATCGGTCCCGGTTGTTTCAACCGCTAAACCATGTCGAAGGTCTTTAGGCGGTCTAAAAACTCCAAACTTACTTACTTTTGACTACTGACTACTTTTGTAATCTCAATGAATTCGATACTTGAATGTAAAATCTCTTCTAACTCAAAAGTCCATTTGTGACATTTATCGCCTGCCACTGTATCATGTTTCCTTAATATTTTGACTTACCAAGTCCTCGTCGCAATCATCGATAAAAACATTGACAACGGTCACAAAATGGCTGACAAACATCTCAACAAACATCTGTTTCTCTTGTTCCAAATCAGAGTCCAAAATGTCCTTCCAAAGAGGCAAATGAGACTCTAACGTCATTGGTTGACAACATTCAGATATCAGCAAGTTCAGATGTACCTGTAAATATTGAAATATGTTGAACTAACATCGCCCGCGGTTTTACCTGTGTTGTACTTGTGGAAATCTGTGGTGAATAGTAGCCCCAGTAGATTAAAATTCAAAATTTCTTTATAATAATATCAGATCATTACAATCATTTATAATCGACGTAAAAGTAATCAACATCCTGCCTCCTCATATAGCTATCGAATATTTCGAACCCGACTGATATTTCAAAGATTAGCACGTCCGAACAAACTTTTATTTATATACATATATATATTCTTCAATAATGAAGCGACAAGTTTAAATGTCACCCACCCACAGATATAGTCACACAAATGAAATGTGCCAATTAACTATGTACACTATTTAATGGGTAAAATATAATAATATGTGATAGTTGAATTAATATATTACGTGTAAATATGATTGCACAAATAAAAAACATACATATAAAAATAAAATATTTGTCAGAAGTGGGATTCGAACCCACGCCCACAGAAGTGGACTGCGACCTGAACGCAGCGCCTTAGACCGCTCGGCCATCCTGACTTGATAGCATGTCGTGAAATTACTATACGCTATATGAACTATGTCATTCGTGTCTGATAAATAAAAATATGCCAAGTAGGTATGTGTGATCGATTGTTAATTGTTCAGCATTTTTAAAAGTGACTAGACAGAAAAGACAAAATCGAACCATTACTTAATAAAATAGCAAAAGGTATTACATATAAATAAATTAACTAACAGCTCCCCGAGGTTTAGCCCGCGTTATACCCGGTCCCATGGGAATTCCTTCTTGGGTCTTTAATCATGAAAGTTAATAGGCTGGTATTTGCAGAGATTAGCGCGTTCAAACAAACAAATAACAGATTTATTCTGTAAGTATAGATAACTCAGAATATATAAATGTGTCCATCTGACCTTTATATATAATCCTAACTATACTTGGAAAACATTGTTTTGCCATATAAAAATTAAGGGGTGGACCACCCTTAACATTTAGGGGTAATGAGAAATAGATGTTGACCGATTCTCAGACCTACTGAATAATTATAAAAAAATTCAAAAATTCATAACTAAACTAACATTGTGAAACGAAAACGTTATACGAGTATACAACATAAACCAAACTAGTCACTTATATATTTACCATCATCATATCCGGGCTTGATTTTAAGACACCATTGACAACAATACTCTTCTTTTTACACTCCGGTATGTTATCGTAGAACAAAATGGCGGCTTGCAGTATTTTGTCACTGTTAGGTAAGTTACATTCTATGGAAAACGCGATCTGAAATAATATTCAAAATATAGCACTACAAGCAACGCCTTGCGGTTTCAATTGCGTTGTGCCCGTTACCGTGGGAATTTCGGGATGATAAATTCCTCTTAAGAAAATCTTCCCGTTGAATGTAGCTATCCATTACAAAAAGAATTGTTTAAAACGGATTGGTAACTTCTGAGATTAGCGAGTACTAACAAACAAAAATCAGCTGTTCAGCTTTATTATATAACAGCCTCCGTGGTCTAGTGGTTTGAGCGCTCGGCTCACGATCCGGAGGTTCCGGGTTCGATTCCCGGTGGGGATATCTCACAAAAATCACTTTGTGAGACTGTCCTGGTTAGGGCATTGCAGGCTGAATCACCTGATTGCCCGAAAAGTAAGATGATTCCGTGCTTCGGAGGGCACGTTAAGCCGTCGGTCCCGGTTACTTTCTACGGATAGTAGTCGTTACATGAGCCATGTCTGAGGCCTTTGGCGGCTCTATAACTCTGACACCAGGATTGGTCAGGTTGACCATCCACTCGATAAGAAGAAGCTTTATTATATCAGTATAGATAATTTCAAGATTTTAACACTTAGCAATGCTTTACTATTTCAAGTGCACAGGATTAACAATTTAATTATCAAAAGAAAAAAATATTTAACTAATTTGGTGACTGGCTGAACAAGTGCAGCTCTTTATCTATTTCACAAGTGTGAAATGAGGTAAGTACTTCTTAAATTAATTGGTATTTCATTATTCTACGTAACACGGTAACACAACTCCTCTTTTTAAAGTCGGTTAAGATAAACTTCACTAACACTTGTAACAACTTTATTGTACCTTTATTCGCAAACTTAAATGAATATAAATACACTCACCGCCTCCGCTACTTCATAAGACACTTGGTCCCTCAATTCAAACTCCAAGGTATAGACATCTCGGTCGTACTCCACCTCCGTGGTCAAGCCGTGTCGTTTGTCTATGAATTTAATTAACCGTAACGCCGTGTATTTGATAGGCGGGTAGTTATGCTTCGTATATGGCAATAGTTCTGAAGTTATTACTTTCTGAAAAACATAATTAATTTAAACTTGGATAGGAAAAAAAATATTAATATTTATTAAGATACATTCTTACTAGCCGCGCCCCACGGTTTCACCCGCGTCGTACCCATTCCCGCGGGAATTTCACGATAAAAAGTAGCAGTGTGATATTATAGGATTTAAAGGACTTATATAAACAAAGAAAACATACATTTTGTAGTTTTTAATAGACTATTTTTACCTGTATTTCTTCCTTATTCATTTCTTCGGCCAACATTTGATAAGTTGCAGTGAGCGCCGCCGTGGAGTCAGTCAAAGACCATAGACAAGACCGGATAGAGCGAGATGAACACATAACTTCTTTGAAAAGACTTACATAGTTCGACACTATTGAAATGATGACTGAAATATTAAAAGAAAAATATGACTCTTACTTATATCTCGCAGTCAGTTGAAAGGCCTTTGCTATGCAGTGGGACATTACAGGCTAAAAGTGCGTTACGATAGAAGCAGAGCAAAGCGGTGCGGAAATTAATTAGACCAATCACAATGCATTATGAAAAGATTTTGACATTTTTAAACAATTTAATTCATTGTCATTTGTCAATTGAGCTCACCACCGCTCTGCGTCAATAGAAATTAGCCGTGTGTAACTCTTTACTGAGTCGACTCAGTGAGTCGTTTCTTCAAACTGATGCACTGAAACGTATCTCGAAAGTATACAAATAGTGTATCTTAATCACATTCATTCCGCCCGGTTGGAACGCGGCTATACACAAACTCTCTCACTCACTCATGCATCGGCGGATCGGAAACGTCGTGACGCTCAGCGATCTCGCTCTCTCGCGACGCGACTGAGTGAGATCGCGCGCGTCGTGTTCTGTCGGGGCGCGGGGCGGTTACTATGAGCTTGCGTCGAGTCGACTATCTTCTCTTCTTTGCGTACGAGTAAAAGAGATACAAAATACAAAATATACTTTTATTCATAGATAGATACATTTATTTTATGTATTTAGATATAGATAATCCATAATATATACTAACTGTCAGTCCTAAGCCTGAAAAGTATGAAGGGGAATCGATTTTATTAAACCTTAATTCATTATAAAAGTAATTTTTAGGCATGTTTTACTATTATGTATTTTTTTAAATATGCATTAAAATAACAAAGGTCAATTAAAACTTTAAAAGCGAATTGAAAAAGTATCTAAATTCTAAATGAATCGCGCAAGTGATTTAATTTCTGCTTCACTTCGCTTGAGTTTTGTTCAGTGATTCAAATGATAGAGATACGTTCTACTGATTCGAATCTTTGAACTGATGCAGATACAAATGATACATTCACTTTGGTGATACACTTTTGCCAGGTCTAATAGAAATACATCCGTATACTTTTCTTTACACCCATCATGACCATAAAAATGAACTAAATTATTGACTAACCTTGTTCACATTTGGAGATATTGATATATTCTTTCATCATTTTATTGAAAAATCTATTCAATTCCGCCATAGGCAGGTCGTTGCCAAAGTTCTTTAACAGTCCTGAGACTCCTTGTAGAACAGAGCTGATAACTGTATCCTGAAAAAAAAAGGATTTAATGGTACAGTTGTATAGACCCCATTCGACCAATCATAATTGATTGTAAAGAGATACCATTGGTTAATTCAGCTCTGCGCCGACTTAGCTCCTCCTCAATAGAATTTCACCTTTATGCAACATTCAATGCCATAATTAAAATATTACTACTAAGGAGGGTTCTCTGAATCGGTTAGTTATCAACACACATTCGTTAGAAAGTAACAACAATTGTTTACAGGGTAAAATACAAAGTGTTGTTTCATAACTTTGACAGTCTGTTAAAGTTATTTGGGCAGCCAGTTAGCTGCAGTAGCTAACTGCAGTAGCTGCCACGATTTTAATTTTCTTATGTCTGTTCAAACTGACATCAAAATGTTAACAGTAATGTTAACGTTTACTGGTGCATGAACGTAAACTGAAGCAATTCTCCCTTATTCAAAGTTAGTTATACTGGTAATATAATCCAAAAACTTACAGTATTCTTGTTAGACTCCAACATGTTCAGATATATCCTCCATATCCTGTTGGCTTCGTTGGCAATTGCATCATCAGATATGTCAGGGTGGTATTCACATAATGTACCTTAAAACAAAGTATTAAGAATCCATTTAGACTGAATCAGGATGCACCAACCAAATGGAAATAAATATATGTTTTTAATTAATCTTGGAATCTGAATCAACATGTCAGCAGGTATGTATCTACAACAAACAGTAATGTAGCTAATCCATCAATTTGAAAGGGAGCTGAAATGAACAATGATATTATACAAGTAACTAGCTGCGCCTCGCGGTTTAACTCGCATTATACCCATTCATATAAGGAATTTCGGCAAATTAAAAAATAATTATTCAAATCAGACTTGTAGATCCCGAGATTAGTGCATTCAAACAAACAAAAAAAAAACCCTATTAAACTACATACCTATAAAAATCGCCATAGCAGCCCTACAAGCACTTCCTTCCTCTAATCCCTCTATATACTCCTGCACCCGTCTCTTTCCTACATCCCCCTCTAAATAATTCCCAAACAAATGTGTGCGAGCACAGGCTGACAGGCAATGTAGGGAGTACGCCCGAGTGCGGGCATCTAGGCGAACGGAACATACCTGGAAATTAAACAGTGGTAGGACATTATTATTAAACTATTTATTCATGATACATGAACAATGTTTTTTCTTTAGATAACTTATAATAATAATAAATATTTAGTTTCATTAGCATTAGTTATTAGTTTCATTATGACTGATAGCTCCTTTTATAATAAGCTTTAAGACAAACCCATAACTAAACTATGTATGTGTTTAGTTTAAGCCCATATTGATAAAGGCATTTAACTAAATTATAATACCAAGTCTTTAATTGCATAAAAAATATCAATGTAACTAAAATATTCCAGTAGGTAGTTGTATTACCTCAATAATTTTCAAAATCCAAGGCTCAACTCTCTCAGTGAACTTGCTCACAATATCCGCCAGCAACTTGTAAGTATCTGCAAGGGGCTTGGACCAGTTGTCATCTCTGTGTCGCTCTTTAATGGTCTCTAATACATACACCGGTTTATAGAGGAATGTTTGTAGATACCAGTCTGAAAACATACATCAATTATGGTGTAATTACATTAAAATTAGTTAATAAGAGGTGTTTTCAAGTTCTGTTGTGGTTCAAAATAAAGGTGTTCTACCCTATTTAACATTATAATTGCAAATATTTATGAGGATGTATGCATTTTTTGATAGAATGAACAATTGGCACAGACATAGATTAGAGTCTGAAATAAGACATAGGTCACATAATTTGAATCCGAATTCCCTCAAAAACGCGGGTAGCACCGCAGGCGCCTATTTAAATGTAAATAAGTAGACAGGAATCGGTGAAGTGGTCCTTTATTTTAAAGAAAACATTGTTTAGACGTTACCTATTTCAAAGCCCGCCAAATCTTCTTTCAACACATTTTCTGCCACTTGTAGCGCTTTGCAGAAGCTTCTCGTGTTTCCAGAGCCTTCATAGGAATTCACAAGCGTCTCCCAATGCTCCATTGCATCTTTTAAAAGCAATTAATTATTAAATTTCAATAAAAATATACGATTGCCGGTAATCTATGTAAGTATAAATAATTTCAGCACAGCGATTATATCTTTAGTGGGAAGGAAAGTTAAATAAGTAATGAACTTACATGCAAGATTGATTCATAAACGACTATTTATTAAAAATATTTGAATTGAAATCACGCAAACATTTATCAAGTTTCAACAAGTTTTTATTTTAACAATCAACTGACAATCAAAATTCAAAACAAAGTGGAAAAACAAACACAGATGATCGACAGCTGTTTGTTTTGTGACAGTGATATTGACAGTTTGCTTGCCAGTTGCCATTGGATTTTCAAAAATTCGACATTGTATTAAAATATGAATTCTAAATCAATTTAATTATACAATTGCAAATATTTCCTATACATTGGATAAGTTGAAATAAAAGTGTTAAAAATGAAAAAACGCATTCACATTAGTATTAGCTGATTAGCACAGACTAACACAGACCACGAACCAATTCATTAGCTTAAGCTTTAGTTTACATCTGTGAGATTAGACATGGTCTAAAGTCTAAACCTAAACGGATCTAATTTGTAACCACAGAATCGACTTAATTGTTCATAACCAAGCAGTCCACAGATTTAAAACAATTTTTTCAGCTTGCCAACTGGCAACTGGCAACTGGCAACGATGACCAACTGGTCATCGTTCAGCAATCACCTAACCCAGAATAGAAATAGAAACCTCTTCGCTTCGCTGCAGAAGTTCTGGTTAAAGCCTCAAGTGCCAAGGCCAATAATGTCCAAATCCTCATTGCGCTAACAGCCAACAAACTTGTCTGTTAACTTTGAGCTGCATAATTAACGCAGCAGAGCGTAGTAGCATAGTATAGTAGTGGCCTGGCAAAAAGCTGCACGTTAGCACATTATGGACACTCCAATTAACGTTGTGTCGTCAGTTCATTTAGTTTTAGGATCAAGGTTAATAGAGTAATTGCACATATAGGTATAAGGATCTTTATTAATCGTTCATATGGGCGGTAGCGTAGGCACGTCCATCGCTTCGTCCGGGTAGGAGCAGGTGAAGGCGGGCGGCGCGGGGCGGCTGTACTTGGGCGGCTTGGCCTGCAGCTGCGGCAGCGCGCCGCGGACGAGTCGCCGCAGCGCCGCGTTACGCCGCCGGAGGTGCTGCACTTCTTCGTGCAGGCGCTCTCGTTCTGGGAAAATAACGAAAAGATAAAACGACTTTTCAGAAAATCAGAGATTTTAACCTGATTGCACAATGCAAAGGAGGGTAATGTGTCAACAGGTTATTTATTTTCATTGTTTCTATTAGTGTCAACAGAAAATGCTCCCGTTTAAAACTTATAAAATGTAACCAACCTTGTAATATAGGCAAATAGTTATTAAGCCCGGTGAGCAGTCCGTCCCAAAACTTGTCTTTTTCCGCGGAGAACACATTCTTCCACTCCTCCCAGTAGTGTTCAATTTCCTCAGTTTTCATTTTTCGCGACGGAGTTGAAAAGTTTGGCGGCTTTACACTGTCCCTGTAGAAGAACAAGTTAATAACAATATTAATATAATATTATCAATATCTATATAGTTAGCTAGCTAGCTAGTTGCATTACTAAGGCACACCAAAGACAAAAAATCTTCTATCTTTTATCTCTTTTCTTCATATAAATATAGAGAGCGAGAAATGTATTTAGAGAAGAGAGAAACAAAGACAAAACCTTTGTGTTCGCTTGCATCTTACCTGCAGCTGCAGTCTAATTGTCACTGGCATGGCATTGTCTTAAGATGTCCAATGTAACTGGATGTCAACTAAGTGATCAATACTAATATTATAAAGTAAAGAGGTACAATTTGTAAGTTTGTTTTTCAAGCTAATCCCGGGAATTACCGGTCCGATTTGATTAATTCTTTTTGTAATAGACAGCCACATTCAACGGGAAGGTTATAGAGTAATTTTGATCCCAAAATTCTCATTGAAATGGACACAACGCGGGTAAAACCACGGGCGCTGCTAGTACAGAATACATACAGCAAATCGTAAAGTTTCTTCTTGTCCGGCGGCACGAATACCGCTATGAACTCGCCCAGCGCCGTCAGCACTTGCATCGGTTCTATTTCCAAAAGATGGCCCACTGGAATATCAATAACTTATATGTTTCTTGGTCAAGATAGACAGATGTCTCGTAATGTACTTTTATGGTGGAGGTGTGTAGTAATGTTATTATTGACATTCATCTTTGGACATTATAACAAAAAAACAATACTTGACTCGCCACGCCTCCTTCTTACTTACATAGCTGAGACAATACCTGGCGCGGTTCTTACCCTGAGACAAAATCTCCGGGGGACCGCTGAGCCATATATTAAAGTAAACTACTTAGTCAGGGTTCTAATTTACGGGCAGTAGCTGTACTTAGTACAAATGCCAAGTCGACCACGAAGGTCAAAGTCCTAATATTGCAGGGTAGGTCTTGGTATGAAAGCTGGTCGTCTCACCGGGGCACAGAAACGGGTTGTTAGTCCTCTCCATGTGCTCGAAGTTTGGCTGCGAGGAGACTGTGACGCCGCGCGCGCCCGACCGCTTGCCCGCGCCGGACACCGACTCCGCCGCGCCGCCACTGATCACCACCACGGCTTCTACAACATTCATTCATTCATTCATTAGATTAAAAAAGGTAGGTAAGTTTGAGTAGGTAAGCCACAAAGGTTGCCCAATACAATAATATATTGGGCAACCTTTGTGGTGGAGTTTTTAGACCGTCTATAGGTGTCCGACATGATCTAACAAAAGATGAGTAGGTATATACAGAGCAGTCCATCATAGCAATAAAGGTAAGGTCGACTAGCAATTCAAAGGCAAATAAGCAATCCAAAGGTTAGTAAGCAATCGAAAGCTACTATTACCTAGGTACTACAGATTATGAGCAAGCAATTTTTGCTGCACCTCCTCCTTGCTTTTGCTTTACATGCTCAAGACAGTTTCAAGTAGGTTAACTTACGTTGAGGATCACCACACTTCTGAATGATTTCATCAGCTTCCGCCATTAACTCTTGATCATCAGGCGACAACTCGTGACCCCTATAACATAAACCAATCTATACTAGGTAATATAATAAAGCTGAAGAGTGTTATTTCTTGTATTTTTGTTTGTTTGAACGCGCTTAGCTCAGCAACTAGCTACCATCCGATTTGAATATTTCTTTTTGCCACGGAAACAAGAACAGCGCGGGTAAAACCGCCGGGCGCTGCTAGTCATTGATAAAAGTCGGAAAGGGAACATTTTGTAAGTAAACAATAAAAGGTATGTTTTGACCTGCAACATTCCATGGCAAAGGGAAATCCCTCTCATCTTACTAAATGTATAGTAGGTCTTACACTGTGGAGAATTAGTAGGTATAGGAGTGATTATTTCCTATTAAAAAGGCTACTTTTTCTCCCGAAACACCAACCGGGAACGGGTACAACGCGGGTCATTGCTAGTTGAAATAGGTAGGTACCAAAATTAAATACCTAATATAGGTACGACAATAACTAACTTGGTAGTAATGTGGACGGATCTGGAGGTGCTTGCTGAGATGCTTCTCGCGCCACCCGTGCTGCGACCTCTGATGGACGAACGCTCTCCTGCAAAGGTAAAGTTAAAAGGTAGACAAGTGAAGTAAAGGTAAGCAAGGTAGATATACAATTATTATAACAATTACAGTTATACTCGTGAAGAAAATAAGTACAAACATAGACAAAATATTATAGTAATCAGCAAGGCGAGGATGCACGCATTGTTAAAGGATTATTTATGAATAAGACCGAAAGGTTCTATCTTCGCATGACTATAGTCTAAAAAACATGTCTCATCTTCTAGCAGTTAATAAGCCTGTGTCGGAGATTTCTAGTTTATTATCATAGGGGTAAGTTCAATTTTTGAACCAAAGACAATAACTTCTATCATTGAGGAAAGGGTTTAGTGATCGAGTAAGAATGGAATGAAATAACTGAAAGAACAAAAGTTATAGTAAAAGAAACCTTTTCCGCTTCATTCTCGAAAGAAAAAAGAGTTTAAGGCGATTACCACACTGCCACGCATCACACTGCATGTTGCGTGTCGACGCATCTACTAGTGGATGCATTTTCTGTGTGTTGGACTGTGCGAGTCTTCTATACAAACGGATACCTACTTACAAGCAACGTTAGAACACGCATTCACGCGCTACGCTACGTCACGCTGCGTAGTGCGGGGCAATGTGAGAATCGCCATGTTATTGTTTACCTCGCACAGTCTTGGTACTAATAGTGTCAGGGAATCGCGATTCGGCGACCGACGTAACAGATGGCGACACTTCCGACATCCCGTCGATCCCCACGCAAATGGGACAAAACGCGTACGTCAGGAACGTCTTGCAAAGGAGCTCCACGTCTTCTTCGGCTTGAATCTCTAATGCCTAGTGACACAGAATAATAACTAGTACTACGTATTTTAAGATGATATTCGAGGCCGTAGGTATTGGCCATGAATATTATGCTTTTTGATATTACAATAAAGTATAATTATATATAGAAAAGTATGAGCCTGTAATGTCTCACTGCTGGCCAAAGGCCTATCGTCTCACCGAAGATATCAGTGAGGCTGATTAGGCGTAATCACCACGCTTGCCTAATGCGGGTCGGTAAACTCAAAACCAAGCTATTAAATATTTGAAAAAAAGGAAACATGTTTTCGCTCGATGGGAATCGAACCCGAGGCGTCAGTCTCGGCAGGCGAGTGACCATACCACAAGACCAGCGTGGCGTTCAATAAAATATATAAATATAGGATACATGTATGTACCCGGATAAATTCTCACACGGTTAGTTAGACCCAAACTAAACTGCAAGCCTGTATAATAGAATCTAACTGATACTATTACAAATACATACACAAATATCTAAATGGATATTATAATTTGCACCCAGAAATCACCAAGAATTATGTCTGCAACATATTTGTTAACTCCAGGCGGGAATCGAGCCCGCAACCCCTGACACAGTAAGCGCTCTCACATGCCTCTTTGCTTGTCGGTATTAAATACGTGAGATAAGATTAAGAAGATGCCTTTATTAAATAAAAAGGACTAAGGATGTTAGTTATTTATTGTGTTATGTAACAGGGGTGTAAACTAATTGAAATAAATAAGTATTAAGGGGCACATGACTTACCATAAAAATAGCATCTAAGGTGCACAAATTCCTAGAGGTTAATTGATACTTTTCAATTAACTTGAACAATCGATCCTCCACCAGAAATCCAGTATTGTCTGCAACTAATTGGAGAATATGACGGGTCTGGAATGTAATATATGAACTTATTTCATTCACTTAACATAACAAAGTACAGTAAGGTAGGTACATAAATGTAAAAACTGTAGATATTAAGACTGTATAGGTACTCTATTTCTTTGGATTGGCACAAAATGTGGACCAATGTCGTCAATTTTCCAGCCGAAGACGATTGCTCCTGAAGAGGAAAAAGGTTTAGTAATTTTATTTCATTATTTCCCTATCTCTAAACCTTTTTCCTCTTCAGAAGCAATCGTCTTGGGCTGGAAAATTGACGACATTTAACCACATTTTGTGCCAATCCAAAAGAAATAGATTTTAAAATAATTGTTCTAAGCTTAACTAAAGAATACCTTACCCTATATATACTAGTCTATACTTTAGAGCCTCATCATAAACGGTTATTTGTTGAACAACCTTTTCACAGGAACTATAAGTTCGATTATTTTTGTATAAACATACCAGCCTCTCCTTAGCTGTCTGCGCTACTGCATTCTTAGGATCCACGACAGCGCTAGGCTTTTCAGCTTCTGTGGGGGCAGCATCCATCTCGTGCTCTAGAAAACACAAACCATTGACATGACCAGATAACCTAATATCTAAATCATGGGTTCCAGCGAAAGCAATGTGAAGAAGGTGGATTTGTCGACCTAGTTTTTTTTTATATTCTAATTAAAGCTAGTACTTAATGGCTTAGCAATACAAAGTGACAAAGCTACATACATACGCGAGCAGAATACGAAGTTCATTAGTACCAAAGAGTAATCTGTACCGTATTTAGATAGAGGACTCTTGGGCGGCGGCGGCGGCGGCGGCGGAGCTGGCTCCGCGAGGATATGAGCGTGGATAGCGACTTCACCCTGACGGAGATCCTTCAGCAGCTCATTGCACCTCGCCGTCGCCATGCGCCATACCTGGCTGAACTTATAATGGTTCACGTGAGAAAACTGATTGGACTTGATCTCTATATCACCCATAGATTGCATCAGCTTGACGATCTCTGCATCAGCTCTGATCTCTTCGATAGCGCCGTCCTCGGCAGCCTTACGAATCTTCGCCTTCAAAGTGTTGGCCACGTCAGACATCTTGTTTAGTTTTCGCTTCTGTTGGGAGCGTACGAACACGTTTTCTTCTTCGCGTTTTTTTAGAACCTAAAAATAATAAAAAAAAACTTAAAAAACTTATCTATTAGACGTAATACACACGTTGGTCACACACACACCTCACTGATAGATATTAGTAGAATGAGAAGGATCAGACGAAATCACTACGCTTACCTACTGCGGCTTGGTCATCTCAAACTCAAGCTCTGAACGTTGTAAAATAAATTGGAAAAATGCTTCGATTGATCTGGGTATTGAACCCGAGAGCTAGTTTTGGCAGGCGAATGCACATGCCATTAGCTAGAGCACCGAAACGTAGGTAGGTATTATTAATAATTGTAATATATATACCTACTTAAAAACTTATTGAAGTATTAATAACAATTTATCTTAAATTAAATGTAGGTCGATTGAAACCTGATAATTATATCCAATCTTCTCCGTATTGATAATGCAAGTGGCTTTCAACTTTTCCAACTCTTTCTGCAGTTCTTGGGTCAACGATTCCAGATGTATTTTCGCCTCGCGGTATTTCTCATGGTGGTCCCACATGATGGCCTCCACTTCTTGCTTATGTTCTTCTAGCTAAGATGTGATAGAGTTAATTAATTGTTAAATAACGTCAATATTAAGGAAAGAACTAGCTACCTCCACGGATTTCTTCAAAAGGTATAAAAGAGATAGAGTAAAGCTGTTGTTCAGCTTGACATTCTACATATAGGTATACCTAATTTATCGTCCATTTACCATTTAAGCCTTTAATAAATCAAATTTAATCAATCAATTTTTTTAAAGGATTTAATAGCTAAATCAAATTATACAATTTACATAATAATAAAAGAATGAACAAAACAATGTATGATGCAAAGGATCGTCATGGGTCCTGGTGGGATCTCAATTCGCACCTACTTCAAGATCAAGACTTAGCTACCTGTTCATATTTGTACTCCATATGCGCCACTTCCTCCTTGTCCCTCTGTTTGTACAGCGCCTCCCAGCGCTTGTTGTTGTGGTCGATCATCGCCTCGCGCTCGATGTTGATGGCTTTTTCAATCAGAAACAGCTGTTTCTCGTATGCTCGTTGCATGATACCTACTTGCTTCTCCACCCTCTCCCCTAGCTCTTTGATGTCTTGGTCCTGGAATTGAACGTCAATAAGTAACTTAGTAACTAATTAATTACTTAGGTAGGAGGTACCCAAGAAATAAATATCCCAAGTATCTAATAACTTCATTGTTACCTAAGCAACGTGCAGCTCGGAAAATACTTGGAAAATACCGATAGTGGTTACCAGGATTCGGATGGCAAAATTGACGGTCTCGGTTGTTTCAATCTTTAGGCCGTCGGAGGTCTTAAGGTGATCTAAAAACTTCGATAACAGCCAGAGTCAAAATTCTGAGGAAATATTAAATGAAATGCCCTGGGAACTTTGCATTTAGCCGAGGAACCGTTAGTTCTCGCACTAGGTTAATGTCTCGTCTCCGGGTGCCCCTGGATGTAGTGGGCCGTAGGCTACTACTTGATGCCTGTAATTTTCTACTTAGTTGCCTCTCAAAGTTATCTCTACCCTACCAACCTGTTTATTCAAATCCTCATAGTACGCTATATCCATAGCTTTGAGATCGTTTCTAATCGAGTCAATGACTTTGTTCTTCCGCGCCAGAAGGGTGTCACACCTTGTTTTCTGCTCTTTCATTTCCGCGTCGATGTCCAGCGGGTCCTTGAGCGCGAGGATGTTGTCCCAATTGGCTGATATGGCTTCGTACTGGATCTGTGCTTCAACTGCCTCTTCTTCTAGCGTCTGCAAGGTTTCTATAGGGGTATGAGTAGGGTAACTAAGTACGTCTTGCTTTTACTTAGGTTAAGTTAGGTGCACACAAACAAAATTACATATCCATACCATACCCAGACTAGCGACTGGCAAAAAAACTTAATCAAAATCGAAACTAGCCGACTAATTGTATCGGCGGAGTAATACACTTACTACGTACTTTTAAAGTAGGTACTATGCAATCTAAATGCGTAGAGTAGGAACATAATATTTAAATAGAAAAGTGTAATATTATGTAAAGAAGTTACTATTCGTTTGATCAGCATAGGCGTTCCGGCGGATGACCTCCCGCTCGTCGGTGGTGACCTTGACATTGGTGACCTTTGCCGCGCCATCGAGCGCCAGGCGCTGCAGCTCCTCGGCCGCGCTGGAGGTGGCCTGCTCTATGGGACCCGCTTCCTCTTCGGGGGGTAGTTCCTCGGCTGGCTGGTCAGCTCTGCAGGCAATTTATTCTTTTTAAACTACCCAGCAATTATAGCTTTCTGTTCTTTATTGCAAAGGTACCTAATTACAGACATTTAGGTACCTACTTCCTAAACCTGACAAAAGTTTTACTAGTCGATACTAAAATACCGAACTAACGATAGGTCCTGCACTGTATACGGTATTTCTAGACTTGCAACGGAACCTTCTGCCAAGTACTTATTTGTGTAGGTACCGTAGATAGAAGGAGCAGTTGCATGGAAAAGCTTAGATTTTGATGAAATTCGAAAGGATGCTATTTACTAAGATCTTTGCTTTATACTTACGTAATATATTGTAATACGTGACTACCTGCTTTGTATTTTCTTAGTTATTCATAAAATATAATAAAATAACTTTACCTTTTGAGAGCATCTTGTCTGCGTTTTATCCGCAGTGCCCTAGCAGCCTTCCTTTCATCAGGGTCGAGTGATGTAACTTGAGGTTCTTTAGGAACCAACACATTATCTTCCTCATCGTCATATCCACCGAACTTACCAGCCATTTAAACATACAAAAATTATTTTCATATCAACAAAACATCTAAAACAGTTTCAGTTGTCAAAGTAACTGACGGATTTTATCATAACAAAAGTAATTTGTGCATTTTTCGCGTCGCTGGTTACCATGGAAACTGCCTTATTTAGCCGATTTACTAAAAAAAAGTAGTAAAACCAGAGCATCAACATTGATGCCTTGTAGTATCAGAGCATCATGCAGCCTTTTCAGTATATTTCTTGTTGAGCTACAACTAAAGTGACAGGTTATTACTATTATTCACCACCATGCTTTACCTACTACTGCATTGTCAGCCCGTAACTCAGCTTAGCGCAGTATGTATGCTAATATCAACCGATCATTAATTTTCATTAATGGATTTGAGCCATAGATGCCTTCATCTTGCTACCATAGCCTATTATATGCCTAAGATAATACTAGATCTTAACCTATTTCTAGTGCTTATAGTAAAGGTGCTAAATAAAATAAAACTCAGTAAAGTTTATGGATTTTCTTTACTTAATTTACTTTTTGCTGTTAAGGATGATACCATCGTATTTCTGTTGGAACCACTTCATGGCATCTTCCTTTGTCAGACGGTGAGGGAAACCGACCTTGCCAGTCTTACGTCTTCTGTGTGCAACGTTGAAACCTGGAAAGAGTGAAACAAATATTAGATGGAACCTATTATTGCTATCAGGGATATGATTTTTATGATCTATCAGTAGGCCAGTATTGACATGACAGTATTGTGATAGATAATTTTTAAGGTATATGGTATATACAAATAGTTCCCATGGCAATTTCACAATAAAAAGTGGTATGTATGTCTCTGTTCTAAGTTCTCTAATTCTTTACCAAAATTCACGAAATTAGGTAAGGCACATTGACTCATGATGGGGCATACAAACTTTTGCATTATTTTAAGTAGTTATGAGTTAAATATTATGTTTTATGAAGTTTTACATTGCTTTATTTCTTAATTGGGATTTCAATGTATGAACACTTACAAAAGAAAATAATATAGAAAATATTTTCTCCTAATAGCATTCTTCTAATATTGCACATAATTTACGAAGTGACAAGAAATTCTTTGCCGCATCTGAACAAATGTGCTTTTAACTAAAAGTTCATATTACAAATATAAAAAATAAAGTTTTAATGTTTTTTTGCATTGAATGGCTTAATAAATTGAAATCCTCAAAGAACTAAGCAAAACTGCCTACAATAGATTAAGATTTTTACTATAAAATAAATTAATGTACTGGTATAAAAATAAAATATGTTTTATTTACCAGGGCGGCCAAGGACGACGTAGAAGTCAAGACCATAGATACCAATGGAGGGGTCGTATTTGATACCCAAGTCAATGTGTTCCTGAATACCAAAGCCAAAGTTTCCAGTGGCTGAAAAGTTGTCACGCCTCAACTCGTATTCTCTGACCTGGAACAAAATGTTACATGTTCTCATATGGTACTATAATATATAATACATACTAGCAACGCCTCGCGGATTTATCCGCGTTGTGACTGTTCCCATAGGAATTTCGGGATGATTTATAGCCTATAACCTTCCCGTTGAATGTGGCTATCCATTACAAAAATAATTGTTTAAATTGGATTAGCAGTTTCTGAGATAAGCCCTTACAGAGTTAGAAACTTCACCTCTTCATAATATTAGTATAGATATCAATAACGTCTTTTAAACTTTTGCTTTTGGGTTATAACAGTTAATTATGTGGAGATGTATACTATTACAAACATCATGTGTTTTATAAATTGTTTTCTATTTGTATCATAAATTATAAATGCAAAATAAGAAAAATACTCTGATTAAATTTTCAATAACCTACCTTGAGACCTCTTTCCAAGATCTCCTCGGCCTTAGCACCACGGACGGTGCAGTGTACGGCAATCTTTTCATTACGACGGATACCGAACGATCGGACAGTGTACCTCGCCTTTGAGAACACGGGCTGTTGACCGGTAAGCTGTTCCAACACCTAAAATTATTTTTAAACAATGTTAAATCAATATAACAAACAATGAACATGTAAAATATGTATTTATGTATAATAATGTTATTTCCGTGAGTATTCTGAGCAGTAAAAAATAGTACCCAGAAGTTGCAAATTAGAAATATTAATCTTGCATGAATATACAAAGAAAAACACATTTTTGTGTAGTTCTTGAACAAACATCATGCTGTGGTATTGTTGTATTGGTAGTGTATTGTATTGTTGTATATTAACTTCTATGCTGAAAACTTGGCAACTTGATAGAGCTAACTGATTATAAACACCATGATAGATAACATTAACATGTAGAAAGTAATGCAACACTGAAATTCTTTAAATTTTTAAGCACTACACTCAAATTCGACAAAAATAAACACTGGTAAAACTATAATAGATTTCATCACTAATAAAATAACACAATGTTCTAACAATCCTAACCTCAATTTCGGCACAAGTAAGCACTATTGTTTATCATAACTTCTGCGGCATATCACTATCAAACTTAGTGTGTAAATGTGTTTTAGGTAGACTCACCTTCGCAGCACGGGTCAGCCTGTCACCAGACTCTCCAACACAGATGTTTAGGCAGAGTTTCCTAATGTGAAGATTTCTCATAACATTCTTAGAATTGTCCTTAGGAGGCTTCTTCTCCTTCTTGGTCTTCAACGCGGGCGGTGGTACACGCTGAAAAATACACACTATGTTTAGTTACGGTCATCACTTCTGTAAGTTTTAGATAAAATCCATTTTCGTCATTCAAACACTAGGTTAGGCCAAATATGTTTTTGGAGCATTTTGACGAAAAATACTATTTCCACAGCAGAGGTAATTTATGAAAGATGCACTGTAGATATTAGATTTGTTTAACAAAACACAATTAATACAGATTAATTGAGATAAAATTATTTTTAGAGAAATATCACCCACCGCCATGATCGCAACTTTTCAAAAAGAAATAGTTTTTGTGCGTTTATAAACGTCAATGTTGTCAAACGTCATTTGATTTGACAATTTACATTAACGTCAAAGTCAACATTAAAAGAAGTAGGCTGGCAGTAGATGATCAGTTTTGTGGAATTTATTTATGGCTTTTTTAAAACAGTTAATAAAAATCTGGCTCCTTAAAAATGTACCTACGGCTTACAGAAACACCACTTGATATCACCATATACAGCATGATACACGAAGTTTAGTGTGTCATCCACTCTATACAATTAAAACCAAAATATCAATCCAAGTTTATTGTGGCACTAGTAGTCACAATACTATTTCTTTAAATTAGTGGATATACAAATATATTAAAATTGTGACTGATGCAACCTATTTTGCATGAAACTATACGGTACAACGCCAAATTAATACAATCTTATTAATTAATGAAGTAGGATAGCTTATACCTAGGTACATAGTTACTTGTAATACAAAATTGATCCTCTTTTAAATGAGTGAAATACCTAGACACACAGACCACAAAACAAGCCTAGACAGTCATAGTGTATGTAGGCACTCAAAAAAAAATACAATCAAAACAACAAAAATCAATTACACGCATACATGAGTAACCAACTTGTTACTCAAGCTCAAACGCACAATAACAGCGTGTAGCGTGTTAAGAGCAGATGGACAGCTGCATCGACCACTCGCCCTTTTTTTAATTCACATAACGGTTTCAGAAGTAATAATTTATTACCCGTCTACAATACCTCACACTACGGCGCACGCCCCTCCACATCGAGTTATTATTTCTTTCTTGAAATGACGTTTCTTTCTAGGTTGGATCTACCACTTGCGTGTTAAGTTCATTTCATTTCACTGCTCAGCGTTCTTTCTGTCGGTTGTCAAAGTTGTATACATTCAAATAAAAGCGTAGTTGTCTAATATATTTATATTACTACCTTTAACTATAATAGATACTAGAATTTATAGGTATTTCTAAACATAAATTATTATCAACTAAATACGTAATAGGTACTGAAGTAAACTATTTTAATAATTTATTAAACTAATAATACATACTTAAAACATTGTTCGACAAAATTAATTAATTAACATTACAACTTTCAATTATTAAAAGTAGGTAAACTGAAATTATATTATTTTTTCTAAACTACCTTTCATATACAGCATGATGGAAGAAATGAGGAAAGTAAAACAAGTAGTACCCAAGAAATACCGGAGATATTATTGCACAGTATGCAATATTTTCACTAACTCCGACGACCAGTTGAACCAGCATCTAGAAGGAGTACGTCATCTGCAAAGAAAATTGATTACGCCGGGCGCCGGCGAATCCGAAGAATATAAATATGATCCACACTTCTACTTTCCTATTTTCCTCGTCATATTAGTAACAACATACATATTCTGTTACGTAATAGTATATTATACCGTATAGTTTATTTCCCGACGTAATTATCATACATTTCCTATTAAATTATACTTAACGACGCCTTAAATTTCGCGCCATAATTTTAATTGGCGGAGAAGTAGTCCCCAAGCGTTCACGGCTTCTATGCGCACGAACGAACGCGCAGAACAATGAGGTAGCAGCCATTTTATATCGGTGTCTAAAGAAAAACATAATCCGAATGGCCAATCTTAACGAAATTGTGTAATTAGTGATATAATTTATGTGATTCCGTATACACAACTATAATTAGGTGTTTCTTTACATATGTGAGTAGAAACTAGCTATAGCTGTTTAAATGTAATGATAGATTAACATAACTGCGATAAAACTTATAAGATTTTGCATAAAAAAGGAATAATAATAAATTTATATCTCATTCCCTCCATACATTATGAAAGGTCGTTGTATTTCCAATAAGAAAACAGGCTTTGTATTTATGAAGCTAGTGTAACTTTACAGAAACTAATCAAAAATGATCGAAGACAAAGTAAATCGGCGAATACAGTATTTGCATTAACATAATAATGACATAACTTTCACCAAAATGATAATTTAGCGATAAATACCGATATTGTTTACATTAGTGTTGTAGTGGTTATTAAATTATTACTTGTCGGATGACAACCGGCGACGCGCAGCCTCAGCTCGAAAGTTAGGGACAAAATTCGATAACGAATTGGCCATTTTATTGATGGCCGGGGGGAGGCTGGGTGGAGACAGTCGTTCGGTGAGCTTCCGCCATTTAATAATTTGTTATAGCTTTTTACAAAACTCTTTTGTAATTTACTTGTTTTCAACCTTTTGATTTTATCGATGTTGTCATGCAACAAATAGCTATTGATATTAAGTACGCGCCAATATTTCTTGCAAATAGTTAGCTACTCATGTTTGTGTATAATTTCGTGGGTGGTTTTTACTCGGGTACTAAGTTCCTGTACCTTTGTGAGTAATTGTTTGTTTATATTTACAGCGTAAAATGCATAAAGAATATAAAAGTTTGTGTAATAACAATTATTTTTTGTTGTTTTATTTGCGTTATAGTGTTTTATGTATGTATCTATCACGGCATGCAGTCTAGGTAGATAGTAGTCAAATCATGCAAAATGGATGTCTGGTGTAATAAATTATTTGATGAACTACATTTATGATGCAAATACCTGATTTACAAAAAAAAGACAAACTAAAACGATTGCTATATTATATATACAATTAATATTATTTGTTAATATAAATTGCTGTAGTATTTTATTTTTATATTCTAGTTTACTTACGTTTACAAAACAAAACAAAAAATAAACACATCAATATAATAATTTTAATGAAATTTAATTTAATCACCCCGTATAACATGGTCCACCACAACCGGATGTGTAATACCGGAAATAGTATTCCCATACCGGAAGTATTATTTGCGGGTCAACATAATTAACGTAATTTTTTCAATTTATAGGAGATTTTTATTTTGTTTAATTCAACAAAGAAGTTTTATTAAAAAACGATCACGACTATATATTAGTTTAATTATATTGACAAACTTTATCAATTTGAAAAAGATTAAAATGAATATTATATTATATCATACTTACGTTATCATTGTTAGTTTTTGTATTGATTTGATTGTGTCGAGTAATGATTGAATAGGACATAGGAAAACTAGTTCATCCCATAAATAGTTAAGAGTGTACACTACCTCAGTTCGCGTATTCAGATTTTCCCCTGAGCCGAAGCGGGACAGAAACACCTGAGCGCTTGGTGTTTCGGCCCGCGAATTGTAGGTATTTGCTCCCTACAAACATTATGGTACTCATTTGAAAAAACCGCAACATATGAATTGTTCTGTAAACCCTATTCAATTTACTACACTTTATTTTAATTCAACAACTTTTGTATTTATTGAGATATTAAGATTTTAGTAAAAATTTAGAGATAACTTTGCGATTTTTTTCTATCGAGAAAATTTCATGGAGTCGTGTTTTCGAAACATATGATCGATAGATTATATCATGAACTTTACCATACATACGTTTCAAAGTTAAATATTGAGTAACGAGGAATATATGGAGATCCCGCCGAGTTGAAAATAAGCGATTTGAGGTAGTATACACTCTTAAGTAGTTATGTATACTTTTGGAAAAAAATGGTAGGCTATTTTTAATCCAATTAATTAACAAAAATATACCTTTACCTAGCATAGTAAGAGCCTGTAATGTATTACTATTAATAGGTTCTACAAATAACTAAAATATAAATATAAACATAAACCGCGAAAATAACGACATAAAGTCTACTATACAATGTCAAATAAGAATAACCTAAACAATGTGTGATGAGTGATTACCTCAGTCAGTTTAAACAAGTCACAATTGGAAGGAATACAAATATTCTAGTTAGAATATAAACAGTTTTTTTGTTTTGTCAAATTAAATGACAAGTGTTATTTCGGTGATTATAGGTCTCTCAATTAGGTATGGTAATTTTGGTTTTGATGGATCACCAATGGGTCACTCACTAGATCACTAACATCTATGTACGTACAATTTAATTTTATTTCTTTAAGATTTTATTTTAGGTTGGTAACTGGTTAGGTGGCTGATTATTCTTGTTTGATAATTTAATTCGGGATGTATTTAAAGATAAAATAAAAATAGGTCCTCTATAAATTATCATTAGCAGTTTTTAAATCAGTTTTTAAAATTGGAATTGGCAAGGGTTGTTTATTAAAAAAGGTTTTGTATTTCATAGGTACTTATTCGATATCATTTGATTAATTAAATTAAAGGAGTTTAACGTTGTACTATTCCTATGCATACTACATACCTACTATACCTATTTTCCATATAAGTACCTACCTAATAAATAATATCAGCTAGATTACCAACAGGTTTAGCGCTCATTTTATTTATACCTATGATATGATGAATTGTCAGGTACTTACTTAGGTACATGTCTAGAAACTAGCATGATAAGTATCTTATCAATCTTTAAGTTACCTACTGAGAATTTAGGCGTTAATAAGTTAAATGTAATTACGAAAATAAATACTCTAGGTCTTACCTTGTTAGTTAAATCCTCTAAATACCTAGCCCAGGTAGAGTCTCACTTACCCAGGTTGGCTATAGGAGAAAGTAAATATTTTACCTTCAAACAAAAAGGACACCTTAATATATCTCCCTGTTATTGATACACAGACCTTTACAAAGTAAGTATTAAAAACTAACTGGTTTTACCCTATTAACGAAAGGTTATTGCACACAGGAAGAGAAAGTTGAAAATGGGGGATCATCAGCTTCGCCATTAGTTTCCCGGCACACTGGGGCGTGGGCGTCGGGGGCGTGGCACGGGGGGTTGGGGTCCCCGTGCCGCCCCCCGGCGACCTGCTCGCCACTATCTCCATGTTTGAGCAGCAGATCAAAGCCGAACCAATGAGGTTAGTACCTAGTACCAGCTATACTTAGAATAGAGTTGATTGTAAACAATTTCAGTTTTATAAAGAGAGGGAGAGAAGTAGAGGTACCTAGAACTTTCGTATTTTGAAAAAAAAATGCAATAAATCAAGTTAAGACCATGTCAGAAGAACAGAAGTCGTTAAGACCTTAATATTTTGAAGTTTACCACCTTCATAAAAACATTATGGAACGCAATGAGTAGAACGCAATAATGAATTGAATTGAATTTTTGCTTCTATCTGCAGTCTACAGTTTCTACAGCCAAGTTTCAATTTTTTAATTCCTGGTACCATTACTCACTGCTTAGGTGAACTTAAGCCACCATCGATGATCGAACCTATCCTAATGAACTCCATGTATCAGTTTCTACTCATCGCACGGGCACGTGCACGGCGGCGGGCTGGCGCGCGACTCGCACCCGCTCATTATGAGCCAGCACCTGTCACACGAAGACTCCAAGGACAGCCTCGTCATCCAGCAGCCCACGCCGCACGCAGAGCTGCTCGACCACCACCACCATCAGGACATGCAGCCACAGGATGATGAGGTATGCAACAGCCGTATTCGAGGGAACATGACCCCACCCCAAAAGTCTTTCGAAGGGACACAACCCCCTAGTCTTATTATTAAAGGGACTAACCCCACTCCAAATACACTGAGTCTAATATTGAAGAGACTGACCCTTCATATAAATAGTCATTGAGTAAGTATATTATTCAAGAGGGATATCACCCCTTAAAATTATCAAGTCCAATAATGAAGGTCTAACCCCAAACATTATTGAGTTTAATATTCATTCGATTCTATTCAGCAAGTTCATCCATTGAATACATCTGAGTACAGAAACTTATTATTTTATTTATTTGCAGCTAAGCTTTAAAGGCATGGAAGATGAAGGGGTCGAAATGGATATGGATGGCCAACAGTGTTCACAGGTAAATAAGTAATAAACAAATTCAAATAGTTAAATGAACAAGCAAAATGATTCCCTGAAGTTGTGGCGCCATCTACAACTTTAAGAACATAAACCTTTGGTGCACAACACTCACGAGTGGTTAAGCTTACTATTGGAAATATACACTGTACTGATGTCTTCAGTGATACTTACTTATAATATGAATAATTACTTGCTTTTTGGAAACATAATGTATCAAAGCATAACTCTAAGGAGGTAGGTATCTAGCACTACTCGTAATTCGCTACATGC
This sequence comes from Cyclophora punctaria, assembly GCA_951394245.1. Classification (NCBI taxonomy): domain Eukaryota; kingdom Metazoa; phylum Arthropoda; class Insecta; order Lepidoptera; family Geometridae; genus Cyclophora; species Cyclophora punctaria. The sequence continues at coordinate 5,532,639 of OX596182.1, read as the reverse complement.
CACACTAGATACTATAGTATTGTATGTAGATATAGTATCTGTCTGTCCAGGGTATGGGCGTGAACATGGGATCAGTTCAGACCAAAATGGAGATTACCAACGGAGGTCAAGGCACGCCCCGATCAAAACCGCAGGCCTGTAAGGTAAGAATGAATAAGAAAAAGTAAAATAAAAGATACATTCCATCACTTTTGTATTCCATTGCTACCTCTTGTTATTTTGCCCCATCCCTAGTTACTTACACCATAAAGATTTGTTTACTCATATCTTTTTAATTTACGTGTTTACTTTGTAGTTCTAAATATTTGTAATAAATACATTCTTTTGTTTCTTTTTAAATCATGATCATTAGAATTAAAATTACTTACCATAGATTATATTTTTTTACAGTCATCATAATGCATTGACAAAATGATTTTGTTGACAACTGCTTATTAAATAAAAAAAATGCATCGGATAAAAAAGGGTCCAACAAGCGTATCTTATAGTAAAACTAAAATTTTGCGCAACATTATTGACTCCCTATTTACAAATTCTACAATGTATACAGTACGCGGCCGATACAATTCCTCATCGATCTCTTGTACAGCGTTAATATACTGACACGCTACCGATGTGAAGTTTGTCCCACTGACACTTCGGCGTACACATAAATGACAAACTTCACATCATGTAATAGAATAGTAGAGTCAGTCAACTCTTACAAACCGGAATTGGCGGACTATCGCCTCACAAAGGTTGTTCAGCAATTGTTACTTGTTCGATGTACTGTACTGTAACCGACTTCAAACACCGAAGGAGGAGGTTTTCAATGCGATCGGTATTTTTTTCTAGATAGACACTTATGCTTGTGTGGTGGGCCTTGACCCTTACAAGTCAACTTTAGTTCGATCAACAACAGGTCTGCTTTGAGTTGCTTTAAGATCACCGATGATTGACGTTAAATCAATGTTTGCAGGTCTGCGGCAAAGTCCTTTCGTCCGCTTCTTCATATTACGTCCACATGAAGCTTCATTCGGGAAACAAGCCTTTCCAATGCACAGTTAGTACTTTGATATTGCATTTCATTACTATTTATATACTACTATATTTATTTTGTCAAGCCCGTTGGCACAGTGGCAGTGAGAGCGCTTACTGTGTCGGGGGTGCGGGTTCGATTCCCGCCCGGAGTCAATAATATGTGAAGGCATTGTTGGCGATCACGTCTGGGCGTTAAATGTTCTTATAAAGTATTTCTGTATATATCAGTTCAGTTAGTTAGATACCATAGCTTAGCAACAAAATCTAAAAGTGAGACATATTTAATTCCAACCCCGCCCCAGGTCTGCGACGCGGCATTCTGCCGGAAGCCATATCTAGAAGTACACATGCGCACGCACACAGGCGAACGCCCGTTTCAATGCGACCTCTGTCTCAAACGGTTCACGCAAAAATCCAGCTTGAATACGCACAAACGCGTACACACAGGTAAGTCCCAACGGTATACGTGGAAGCTTGTAACATCCTTTAAGGATTGAAGCTTCTGTGTATTAATGTTTTGATAATGGACAGGAAAGAGCCAAAATTAAAGACCGATTTAGTGTATGTTAATATTTTGAGGTATAAGTATGTCTATATCCTAGGTCGTTTTTGACCCGTTATGTAACCTAAGTGTCTGTAATGAAAAAAAAAACAATTATTAGATACTTATATAAATTACATTTTATATGAGTATAGTAAAGTATGTATCAGTGTCTTAAAGTTCTTAATTTTGGGTCTTTTTTGAACTTATTTTCTAAAGTGGTTAGGTTCTCAGAGTAGGCTTGGTAGGTGTTTGTCACAAGTTGGAAAAATAAATAATTTTGTGTCCGAAGTAAGATACAAACTCATAAAAAACCTGAGATTTTACTTTAAATTATTACTAACTTTTATCTAGGACAAAAATATTTCAAACTTGTGAAAAATAACAAATGAAGATTAATTAGAGTAATAATTTAAAAGTTAGACTGAAAGTTAGGATTTCGAACTTTAGGAGATAGATTAAAATCGGAATCTTTTGAATATACACCTACCCCATTTGATACTAATTAACCAATGTAATTTCCATATTGTGTACAAAGATTTTACGGGGAAAAGGAGGCATAACGCGAAATTAAAGGGATTAAGTATATAAACAGGATATATAAATAGGTTTTTTAAATAAGGAGTTTAACTTAATATGGTCTTTTTAGTACCGATAGAATAAAGTGACCGTTTCAAAGATAAGATAGGATACAGTTCTTAGTTCATTTTTATATGGAAGTTACATTACCCAAATCTCCCAAGTCCTATGTACCATGAGGGGATTGATAAGTCTTTAATAATAATTAACTATACATATATCTACCTAATTAATTTGCAAAAAACCTCCTCCTGTTTCCGCAAAATAAACATTCGTAAATATGTTTTTTGTTTAAATATTTTATTTAATTATTTATTAGCAATTGGCTAAAGTTGAGTTTATAAATTGCTTTTGTCCTATTTTGACGCCCTGATATTTAAGCTACCATTTTTATAGACTATATATATTACATTTATATATATTTTTGAATACTTTTTATTTTACTATATTTCAATGACACCTTTTTGAAACATTTTCTTAAACTGTATTCTACGTAGAACATTATAATTTTACGCTTAGTTTCTTAAAACAATTTAGCAATTTTATTTATGAAAGTTACTTGTAAAATGTTTGATTCCTGTGATCCTACATTTTATCCACTTAGTCGGTTTATACAAGCACGCTACTATAACGGAGCTTTACACAACACAAAACAAACTCTAATACCACTAATATAAGTATAATATACCCAATCTTTCGTATTCTTGCCTACACGATTCGTTTCAACATATTATTATACGTATTATAAAGACACTGGTGCGACACTGTCCGCTGAATTATGACACAGATACATATGCTTAACATACTTCATTGTGAATAGTTTTTGAGTTGTGTCCTTCTAGATTTAAATAGCAATATAGATAAACATCAGGGCGTGAGGAAGGTTTCGGTCGATGTGAGGCAAACAGGGGGAGGAAGGACGCACAAGTGAGGTCGCGAGGCGCTTGTGGGTCCTTGAGTAGAGTCGAGCGGTGTGTGTGGCTTCTAGATGAGCACATGCGCGCCTTGATGGTGAAGGACCGGCCCTACAAGTGTGACCTCTGTCAGATGCGGTTCACGCAGAGCTCCAGCCTCAACAGACACAGGAAAATACACACGGGTGGGTTCACTTCCGCAGCACCCCGCTCGCGCAGCGGCCGCGCCCCTCCACTCCGTAGCGATTCATTCCCTCGATCATAAATTGACTATTCGATTTCGTTCAGAGGAACACAAACGCGCCCTGCTGGCTAAGGACCGGCCCTACCAGTGCGGCATCTGCTTTCTGAGATTCACCCAGAAATCGAGTTTGGGCCGGCACGGAAAAATACACACCGGTGGGTCTTTGTTGTCTACTGCCGACTTGTGCGTGACGTTTAATCTTGAGGCAGAACGGTACCGATATGTTTATGTTGTAGCCATAACCCACCTCCCCCTGAATGTGTGTGAATGGTATAATCTAATTGAAAGACGTTAAGTTGACTTAAATGACATGTGTGTAAGGGTGCAGTGTTGCTATATCGAACTCGTATAACTTATAGAGGAGCACAGACGAGCCCTGTTAGAGAAAGTGCGGCCGTACCAGTGCCACATCTGTTTTATGCGCTTCACTCAGAAGTCCAGCCTGGGACGTCATGGGAAAATACACACTGGTAGGCATTTTCCCCTAAACTCCTATGTAGACATTATTACAATACTTTTGTTTATTTTATGTTACGTTAGCTCACGTTATTAGGCAGTGGCCGTGCGTCCCCCCTGGACGGATGCTCTAGCTCATTTTATTGGTATTTCTAGAGGAGCACATGCAATCGCTGATCAACAAAGTGCGCCCCTATCAATGCGACATCTGTGACAAGCGGTTCACTCAGAAGTCCAGCCTTGGCACTCATAAACGTATACACACCGGTGGGTCCCTTGATATTTCCTTTTTATTTTTGGTTTCCAAGCCACAATTCAAATGGAGCTGTCGTTTCACCGGATTGCTTCATATTTGCTATTGTGGCTTTGACACCATGGTTTTGTGAATAGTTTTAAGGGCTCCCGTTAACCTAAACCTAGATCGAATCCCGCTTCGTAAACAACACTTGACACTGAATTAATGTTTTTATTAGTTGTATTTTATTTATGGGTTACTTATAATTTAGATTGTATTTAGGTTACACACGCTCAAAAACTATTCACAAACAGATAAGTTTAAAGCATGTGTACGTCGTGAGGACTATGTAAGTTAATGTAGGAATGAGAATGTCTCTGATGGACAAATAATACGTGAATTCCCTCATGGTAGAGGCGAGTCGAGCCAAGGCCGGCTCGTGCTCGCCGAGTGGCAAGGCAAGTAGCGAGGCGAAGCGCGAGGCGGGAGGCGCGGTACTGCCGTAGTGTGAACTTATTTGTCCATCGTGGTTTTGTTTTGTTTCTCTGTCCCCTGTCCGTGCGGGGCGGCGCAGGGGAGCGGCCGTTCCAGTGCACCGTCTGCCTCAAGTCCTTCACGCAGAAGTGCGCGCTCAATTTGCACGAAAAAATACATACGGGTTAGTAGCCCATATATATTATATCCGCAGTACTCCTCTCGATACGAATAGCGAACAGAGACTCGTCACGCAGTCACGCATCTCATATAGCGTCATGCTTGCTCCCTATTTTTCCGTTGCCCGCCTAACCCGTTATTTCATCCCGTCACGATCAGCTTCCTCGTTACTTCCGACTAACATCTCTCAACTTCTCTAACGCAACGAACCCGCGCGCTTACGAACTTCTGCATCGCAATTAATTTCTCACTATCATTTATTAACCCGGCGGTCACTCGTTCTATCATCCTCCCATTCTGCATACGATTCGGTGATTAGCATTTCATTGTACTTTCATTCTTCATGGATATTAATTCTGTCACAAAAGCGGTAATGCAATCGCCGCTATGACGCAAACACATTGGCACCGCGGAACCGAATAGGTATCGGTCACGTAAACTGGGTATTCAAAATTGGGGTTATTCCGGCGGTTCGGTGATCCTCGCGGAGGATCGTTACGGCGGGGCCGAGACCGCCTGCGTCGGCGACGTGCGTTACTCGCTTTTGTGTGTGCACTGGACGCAGTGCAAGGGCGACCATTCGCGTGCGGGCAATGCCCGGCGGCGTTCGCCCGCCGCCCCTACCTGGACATTCACATGCGCACGCACACAGGCGAGCGGCCGTATCAGTGCGACGCGTGTCTCAAGCGCTTCACGCAGAAGTCCAGCCTCAATATACATAAGCGGACGCACACAGGTGGGTGACTCGGAGCGGCCGCCCGCGCGCGGGACCGGTCCGCCGCGCGCGCGGCCGCTCTAATGTATTGTGTTGGGCACCAGTCCAGGGCAGACCGTTCCAGTGCCTGTCGTGCCCCGCCGCCTTCACCTGCAAGCAATACCTGGAGATACACACGCGCACGCACACCGGCGAGCGGCCCTATCAGTGCGACATCTGCTTGAAGCGCTTCACGCAGAAGTCCAGTCTCAACATCCACAAGCGGACGCACTCAGGTACGAGCCGCGGCGAGTCGAGGCGGAGCGCGCGCGCGCTGTTAGCGAGTAGCCGGCCGGTACTGACGCGAGCCCTCGTCCGCAGTGCAAGGCCGGCCCTTCCAGTGCCTGCAGTGCCCGGCCGCCTTCACCTGCAAGCAGTACCTCGAGATCCACAACCGCACGCACACCGGCGAGCGCCCCTACCAGTGCGACGTCTGCCTCAAGAGATTCGCGCAAAAGTCCACCCTCAACATACACAAGAGAACGCACACAGGTCAGTCCCGCTCCATTTAGCTTCCAAACTCAAAGTGATTGATGTTAGATAATGTTAATATGTTATTTGTACACGTTGAGTTTCAAGTTGTCGGTGCCACATGAGTGAGTCGTGAGTACACGCGTAGTGTCTGTTGTGTTGCGTGTCGGTGCGGCGAGTAACGGGGAGCGCGCGCGTTCAGTCCAGGGCCGGCCGTACCAGTGCATGGAGTGCCCGGCCGCGTTCACGTGCAAGCCGTACCTGGAGATCCACACGCGCACTCACACGGGCGAGCGCCCCTTCGAGTGCGATGTGTGTTACAAACGCTTCACGCAGAAGTCCACGCTCAACATCCACAAGCGAATCCACACCGGTATGGGACCTTTGACTCCGCACCGATATACAGTTATGCAGCCTAGTGCCTTATGTGAATTCACAACGCCACACGACGAATAGCATTCTCTTAGACGGCCGCAGTATTCTAGATAATGTTCTTCGTCAGTTTGCTATGTAGATAACGGTGATTTGTTGATATCGTTTGTGTTCATTTCGTAGTGTGTGAATAGTCACAGTGTGTGGAAGACGCATAGTTATGAAGACGGCAAATGCTAATACAGGTACAAGATGGCTTCCTGAACTTAATGATGTGGCACCGACAACTGAACTTTTGTCTTTTTATTTATCACCCGCTACATCATCATTTAAGTTTCAGTACTTGTTTTCGTTATATTTTCTTGGCTTAAATTCATTAAATTTCAGAGTGCATCACTGTCTAATTGCATCTTGCCGTCTTTCTAACATCATAGTTTGCTTCGACTGTGCTTTTTATTTCATTAGTAGCTTGCTCACCGCCGGTCGTCCACTCTTTTTTCTACATAATGTTGTACGTTTGCAGGCGAGCGTCCCTACGCTTGTGATATATGCCAGAAGCGTTTTGCTGTGAAGAGCTACGTCACCGCTCACAGGTAACATTCACTTTATCTTTACACACTAGATTACTTCTTCAAAACATGCAAGGCCATCCAAATTCAATTACTGAACCGAATTGTACACAGAATTGTACAGTTTTGGGCAACAAATTAATTCGATTTTTTTGTATATTCATTCGTGTTCGTACAAAACGCAGCCGCAGCCGACAAATTCAAATCAAATTGAAAGGGTCCTTTATTTTCCTGCACATCCACAGCAGTGCCACAGCTCGAAATGAGAAACGATTTTTATATCTATCGTCCTATAACCCCTGAGACAAAAATTGACTTACACTATTGATTATAAACGACGTATTTCCCTGCGCAGATGGTCGCACGTGGCCGACAAGCCGCTGAACTGCGACCGCTGCTCGATGACGTTCACGTCCAAGTCGCAGTTCGCGCTGCACATCCGCACGCACTCCACCGGGCCCTGCTACGAGTGCAGCGTCTGCGGCCGCACCTTCGTACGGGACAGCTACCTTATACGGTAAGGAATAACGTCGCTTTTTCAACAACATAAACACATCTATGTGTCCAACGACGAACTGCATTAGGTTAGTTCAAGTAGGTTAGTGGCCAACCCTGGTGTTTTTTGACCGCCTAAAGGCCTCCGACATGGTCTGACGATTGATAAAACCGGGACTCTCTTAATGTATTAACCCGGGATTTAACGTGCCCCCCGAAGCACGGTGGCGCTCGTCATAATTACACTTTGAAAGAGAAAATACTCTTTTTTTGCTACGGGTCTAGAAATCTTCTGCTGAAACTAAGCTAAGCCCTTGTCGATGGAGTTCCTTCCTGAAATCATAGATAAATAAAAATGTTACTAAATACAATATTTTTATAGCTATTTTAATTTTGGGTGGACAAACATTTTTGATGAAAGATAAGGCTACAATTGACCTCGCTGGCTAAACTCTTATTCCCACACTATAATATAACCAGGTTTATTCTATATAAGCTTTCTACGCCGAAATTCCCACAGAAACGGTAACTCTTAATACTATTCTGTTTGTCCAGACACCACAACCGCGTGCACCGCGACAACCACAGCAACGTGTCCGCCAACAGCTTGGGCAACATCAACAGCGTCGCAACTAACACCAACAACTCCAATAATGGCAGCTTTGACTCGCCCGGTGTTTGCGACTTGAGGTAGTACGACTTGATTACCTTCTACATTTGATCACTCATTATTTATTCTAAATGTTTATTACTTTTCAAACATATTGACTCGGATTTGAGATCGCCAACCCGCATTAGTGTAGGGCCACATCTGCGGAACGTACGGCGCCGAACCTTCCGCTAAATACGCTCGTAGTGTATTTCAAGTTATCTATGACACATCATTACGCGGCGTAATTTCGACTGATGTGTCATAGAGCGGAAGGTTCGGCGCCGTACGTTCCGCAGATGTGGCCCTACACTTAGGCAAGCGTGGTGATTACGCCTAATCCTCCTCACTGCTGCTTAGCAGTGGCACATTACAGCTAATACATTACATTACTTTATTTATTTATTTATACTACCGTCCTACTCATATCCATACGTATGTATGAACATGTCATACTAGTTTTAAGACCACATGTTATGTGAACTAAAAAACTACTCATGAGGGCTTCACTTCACAATAGACATAAGTATTTTTATTTGAATTGAATTGATAATGATTTAGGATTACTTTAACATCCAAATAATTCTGAGTTGCGCTGATAATTTATACTAATTATAGTGCAGCTAAAATTGTTGTTGCATTGTTCGCTTATCCCTACATCAATTGTAATACATTTTATTTGCTTTTCGTTCAGCTTCGTGCCAATGGTCAACCGGTACATGACCTCCCAAGGCACACAGGTGTCGATGCAAGACTCGCAGAGCAAGATGTCGGCCATGTCACCGCAATCTATTGCGTCTATTTGTAAGTACCTAACACTTTATTTTTTGGTTAGAGTGTGGTGTGTGTTTCCAGTGAAGCGGAACTGAATAGTGCGGAACCCAATCCACCAATCACAATGCACTGTGAAATGATTTTGACAATGTCAATGCGTTGTTTGACAATTTCAATGGATTGTCATTGGTCAATTAAGTTCCGCACCGCTACGCTGGGCTTCATACTCGCAAAATAATAATCTGTTTATTTAGAATGTGGGAGTTCAAATGACATATTTACTATTAAATAGCTGGAATTTGCTCTTTCGTCTAATCAACAATGAACTTGTGATATGTGCGATAGGTTTGAGCTTAAGGCTGCTACAACGCAGATTTTTTGTAACACAGATGATTAGTCTGTGTGCAATGGTGTTAGGTTTTGTGCATAGTCCATCAGTAGGATATTTTTGTTTTTATAGATTTACTTAGCAGTGGGAGATAATTGGATGACATTTAGTAAACATAATTTTGATTGGTTGTTATAACGATTTGTGTACTTTTCAGCGTCGCCGCCGCCCCCGCACACCCCTACGCCCCAACCCCAAATGTCTGGTCAGATGCACCTTGCAGACTGAAACCTTGAATAGGTAAAACAACTTACAAATTACACTTTACAACCGGAATTTTTTTTAAAATCCTGACGAAGTCTCCTTTAGTTCTGTCACATCCTAGTTAACATTTAAGAAGGATATTGACTTCAGTGAGAACTGAGAAAGACCTATAGTATTTTATTGTGCCCTTTATTCCTACCTATACAGACAGTATTACCCTACAGGCAAGCTATTAAGTTATGTTATGTTTATGATTTCAGCTCTCGGTTGACCTGCAGTCACAGTGCAATATATAAAGAAACCTATCGGCAGCATCAAGAGCAGCTAATCTGCTATGAATATATATGAGACGGTCAGTCGGTCAGTCGGTCAGTCGGCCAGCCGGTCAGTGGGTCAGCATGGACTCATGCACATTTCGTTTATTAGTTGGTTTGTTTGGCGCGGAGTGGCGGTGGAATCCTCGGGCCAGCGTAGTCGTAGCGATACCGCCTAACTTATGCATTGTGATTATTATCCGCAACTGTGATTTATCTATACCATCACATAAGTATATCGATTTTCCGTGGTGGCGTTCATAAATCAATACTTAAAGTCTCATCGTTAGATTGTAGGCCTAAATTTTTTGATCTCATATTCTAATTTGCTTAGTGGTAAACATTTTTGGATTCGTGAATGGTATCTCCAACTGAAATTCTAAATTTATGTACGTCATTTCGCTTGTCATGATATCGCCCCATGTTCATTAGTGGTAGTGAAATGTAACAATATCTTATTGCGATGCTTTAACTTAGAACGTGTCAGTGTATATGGAAGTTCTGTCATTTTATAGAACTGTTATTTAAAAAATGTATTTTAAACACTGTAAAATATAAGGGCTCTTTAATATGGTACATACTTAATCCGTAGGAGTAACAGATTTCAATGTGTAAAGTGATTTGATATAATAATGTAATAATATTAAGTACAAACAAATCAATAATTTCTCAAACTACAGAGTCCTGAGAGGCAATATGAAAGCTTCACCAATTGATAACTTAATGATAATATGATGTATAGGAGTAATTCAGAGAAGTGCCTGTTGCAACATGAAATTGGCAATATTTTTTAAACGTATTATACGTTGGGATGGTATGTTCAGTGTGAAGATTATTTGTGAAGCTTCTTACTAAACTTTGTGTGCCTTCTAGCGGATAGCGACATTAGGCAATATCAATCGTAACACCATTGACACCATTATTTTTCCAGACGTAACTTAATCACTTAAGTATAGTCTCGTACATCGTTAGTTACATAATGTCTCACCATTTAGGATACGCCGATCGATACTATTTTTAAACGGTGGTTTATAGCGAGTGGCAATATTAAATGTTAATTTGATAAATGTTCGAATATAAAGTGTATTGTATAGTGTATAGCGCAGTAGTCTTCCAATACGTTGAGACGGTTCTAGCGCGGGGATTCCTTATGGGTTGCCATTACTGATATCAAAGATAGATTGGTGCCATTTCTGTGTAAACGACGTGGTAGCGTAGGTTTAGTTAAGTCTGCTGGTCAGGGTAGAACTGGTCTAGAATATGGATGAAAAGAACTTATTCTCGTAATATTATATTGTACCGAGTTAGTACTTTATTGTTTTCACATATCTCCTTGTTATTATTTTTGAATCTTTATTTTGTTTCAATACTTTATGTATGTGTCCATGTGCTGGGTCAGATGTTGTAAATACATATTGGTAGTGTTTATTTAATTGAATATAATGATTATATTAAAGATAACCAATTCAAAATTAACGTTATAAGGATTTATCGGATTGTAGATCGTCTCACTCTACAACAGGACAAATATCGAACTGAGAGTTATTATGATCGGAATAAAACGTTAGATGTAGCACAGAACTATACTTTGGGTACTAAGTAAACTGAAAAAATAAATCAAAAATTTCTTGTAGATATACATAAGTATACATAATAATATATACATATGGATGTTGTTTGATAGTCCTCAATATTTTTTTATATTTTGATAGTTCTGTATTTGAAAGAAACTTGAAAAAATAGGCCAATAGGTATCTCATTATCATTTTAAAATAAAAAAATATGTACACGTAATATGTTAAGATAAAATATAATAATAACGGATGCATTTAGTTGCCCAGAAAAAAATAGTAATTTCTGTTTTAAAATGTTTAAAGTTAGTAAGTTTCCTACCAAGCCATTGATAACAGTATTATTTAGACAAACTAGAAGTTCGGTTAACTAGTAGCTACCAATAATTGTGGTCACCATTGAAAATTAAACGCATAGTTATCAATAGTTTGTACGTAGCAGGTCCTTACCGCAGTATGTATACCTAACCTACCATATTATCCATAGATATATTATGAATGGAAATAGAAACACCAACATAGTGAACTAGAGATATATTAAATATATTACTATAGTTAATCTCCCATCTTCTCAATGGTTCGGTGAGGATGAGTTGTTTCTTTATTATTAATTCTAGAATTAGTTAATATATTTTTGTTATATGTTCGCTTTCTTTATTAATGTTTTACTTTATTAACATATATCCTATCGTTACTTCACCTAACCGAGCTTAGATAAGTTGGGGGCATAGGGTCCTTTGATTACGGAATGTATTGCGCTCAATTCACCCATATACAATGCGATTGAGCGGTTATAGTGAACAATTATAACTGAAATACGTTCCGTACGAGGTAGGATCACAAAGTACACAGTGAAGGAACACAACTTGTACTAATATAATGTAACGCAACTTGTGCGACTTCGCTGTCCAATATTTTACATACCGATGTTAGTATACTATATATTTTAGAGGTTAATATTAAACGTTTCAATATAATTTAGTTAGTGGAAGTGGTACAATGAGTTTCACATTAGTTTTGTTTGACCGTAGAAAAGACTGAGGAATTCACAACGTTAAGAATACTCACTGGAAATAGTATTGGCAGTGTTTACGTTTGGTTGTTTGGTTTGTTGAGTTGTTGTTATGTTTACCACCCGTTGGGTTGCGTCGGACCAACCGGTTTGTTCGTTCGTTTGGCCGCGTTCGTTTCAGTTAAGAGATCGTACATATCGTACTAGCGAGCCGCACGTTAATGTATACTTCCCGTCGACTAGTCGAACTAAACTCGATTGTGCTAGTTCAACAGTGATCCCTATGTAATCATATTCTCTAAGGTACATACCTATTTAGTTCTATTATATCGTTAGATTTACGCGAACTTCCGCTTTGCCAACATATTGCGTTGCTTACATATAACCATACAAGAGTACAGCCTAAGGATTTTAACTTTTTTATACACTGAGAGCTATTTCTAAGTCACTGGTTTTATACAACCTAGTATAAATCGCTAAATTACTCGGCTGAAAGCCATTGTTAACCAAGTTTTGGAGTAATTTACATCCTTTTAAGTTATTATTTTAAATAAAAAAATGTTTAAAATCTTTACAAACATCATGGCATGATAACTGTTTATTATATTATGCGGTCATTTAGTCATAGCTCTACAGCCTTTTTTATGACCAATATTTTTAAATACATCTGTTTTTTTCATTTGTTAAAATGTTTAGGCTAGTTTATATTTGTAATAAGTTAGATTTGTTAATTGTGGTGTATTCATTGCACGTGAATAGCTGTGCCGGCCCCGCACGCCGCGTTATTACTTAAAGTATTGTTTTATAGTCTGAAGTGATTGTGATAAAAATTGTATAAGTGTAAAGGATTGGTTCGTTTTAAATTAATATTAATTTGTCGTGTAGTTTTAGTATTGTTTACTGTTGTTTCGTTGGCGAGTCGAGGAAGCGTCGGGGCGAGGGCGTCGCGGGGCCGCCAGAGCGTCTATGTAGTCAGCATTATGTATATGCTTTAATGTGATTTTTTAAATGTACTCTTTATTATAGTCTCATCATTCAATATTATAATTAGCGAACTAACAAAACATGTAATTTCTTTCTGTATCGTCATAGTAACTTACTTATATTGAAAAGATCAAAATGAAAACAGAGTTTATTATTTAATTTTATGAAAAATATACATTTTGAAACTATTGTTTAGTGCTCTTACGCAGAGTTCTATTGAAAAAATAAATTTTTATGAATGCAAAATAACAAGTCACGATTCCTTTAGAAGCCATGTAGAGGAGAAAAAAATAAACGTGCCATGATATTTGTGGCTAGCTGGATTGTTTCATTTCACAACCCTTAGCTTACACTACCATACATTGATAAACATACGTGTAGGGCCACATCTGCGGAACGTACGGCGCCGAACCTTCCGCTCTATGACACATCAGTCGAAATTACGCCGCGTACTGATGTGTCATAGATAACTTGAAATACACTACGAGCGTATTTAGCGGAAGGTTCGGCGCCGTACGTTCCGCAGATGTGGCCCTACACTACAATTAACAATATCGGAGACTGACATTGAGAACGCATACTAATAATATACCTTAGATATTATAAAGAGGTAAAATTTTAACTTTGTTTGTTTGTAAAGGCTAATCTTAGAAACTACCAATTCGATTTGAATAATTCGTTTTGTGTAAAGGTTATAGGCTTTTTCATCCCGAAATTCCCACGGGAACGGGTACAGTGCGGGTGTAACCGCGATGCGCTGCAAGTTATATAATAAAGAGGTATTATAATATGTAATTTTGTTTGCATGTTCGAGCTAATCTCAGAAACTACCAATCAGATTTGATTTTTTCTTTTTGTAATGGATAGCCACATTCAACGGGAATTTATAAAAGGCTACTTTTCATCCCGAAATTCCCACAGGAACGGGCACAACACGAGTAAAACTGCGGGGCGCTGCTAGGTTTCTATATACACAATTTGGACGGCGACGGGGGCTGCGTGCACTAAATGTGTTTAAGTATAACTATAAATTAATACACAAACATACCTAACATATAAAATAAGTTTATTACTTACGTCTAACTAACAATCGACCACAATTTCTTCTTTAACCACATTGGCGTCTCCAGCGGGCGCCAAAGTATTATCTACTATAGGAGCAGGACTTTTGTAATACTTATTACTGGTATAATTTTCTTTGAGATACTCTCCGCCCATCTCATAGTAATCCTCCTTAGTAATGCAATAGTTCTCGAATTCGTTACTACCCGCAAAGTCTCGCGCGCCGTACCACGCGTCTAAGCTTGGGTTTTTGGCCATTACAACTTTGTGCGTCGACTGGAACGGACGCATTTCTAAGAGCTCGCGTTCTAGACGCTCTTTGAGTCCTGTAAAGGAGAAGTGTTTTAAAAGTTTGTTATTATTTAGTGTGATGCGGTAAAATAATATGTAATTGGCCATTAATTGTATAAAGACCGACAGATAATTCTTTAATGGGTCTTGACTTGAAGGGTTTTTAAAAGTAAGTGGATAACTTTTAATATGTTAGTGGCCAACCCTGGTGTCAGAGACCGCCTAAAGGCCTCCGACGTGGTCTGACGATTAAAACAATCGGGACCAACAATTTAACGTGCCCTTCGAACACTAAAAACTCTAAAAGACTTGTTACCAGGGAACTGCGAGCAGCCTCCAGTGAGGAACACGTTGTTGGCGAGCAGCAGCTGATCTTCTGGAGTGAAGTGCTTCAGCACGTACTCCATGGTCTCCGCCAGCCCCGCCTCCAGGTTACCCATCATAGACGGCTGGAACATCAGCTCGGGCGCTCTGGAATTTAACGAACACTTTTAGGCTGGTTTTCTTGAATTGTCCTGGTAGCGACACAGTATGCATACTTGTTCTGTATGTCACCTGTATGGCTCGATCGTCTCCTCCATATGTAGTGTATGTCACCTGTACGGCTCATATGTACTGTATGTCACCTGTACGGCTCGATCGTCTCCTCTATATGTACTGTATGTCACCTGTACGGCTCGATCGTCTCCTCCATATGTACTGTATGTCACCTATGGCTCATATGTCCTGAAGGTCACCTGTAGGGCTCGATGGCGAGGTGCAGCTGGTGGAACTGGTGCGCGGCGGCGGGCGGCGGCTCGAACTCGCGCAGCGCCTCTTCCAGCTCCACCAGCCGCTCGCCGTCCGCCTCGGAGTCGCTGTCGGCGTCGCGGCTGATACTGGGGACGGGTAAACATTGTTAGATTTAGCTACAACGATGATGCTACTTAGATGATAAAACGCGATATGCTGTCAATAGCAGCTGTAGCGTTCACTCAAAGCTATCAAACCATCAGATTTGTGGCTGTTACCTCTTATACGCGTCCCAATCGGAGTCTTGATTCCCGAACTCGTCTCCGGCGCAGGCAAGGCGAGATATGACGCGCATGCGCTCGGCGGCAGCCGCGGTGCGTCGCTTCACCATCGCCGCGCGACGCGACCGCCGCGACTCGCGACGCGACACCAACTCACGGTACTGCAATATACACAAGTATAAAGGTGTTTGTATAGAAGCTTATAGGATATTTTTCATTGCGAAATTCCCATAGGAACGGGTACAACGCGGGTAAAACCGCGGGGCGCTGCTAATTCATTATAAACCATACACCACCGCGAATCCGGTAAAAAAGATGGTCCTTTCGGTGAAAAAAACCGACGTCTACAAGCGCTCTAAGTGTAGCGCCACATCTGCGGAACGTACGGCGCCGAACGTAGTGTATTTCATTTCGACTGATGTGTCATAGATAACTTGAAATACACTATGAGCGTATTTAGCGGAAGGTTCGGCGCCGAACGTTCCGCAGATGTGGCGCTACACTTAGGCCTTTGCCCTTTGAGGTGTTATAGGTAATACTTTAGGCCTTACCTTAGTCCTAGTTTCAGTGAGCCATATCTGGAATGCCTCGGGGTCAGTGGGCGGCTGCATCCTCCCCGTCTGCGGTCGAGCTTCCAAGTTCTCTTCAGCGTTTGCGGCGGCCGCGATCCTTTGTTTATTACGCTCTATGCGGGTTTGAAGGTTACTCAATTGTCTCTGAAAATAAAAATTAAAAATATGTGCGTCAGGCACAAACTAGGTATTTTACAGCCAGTGCTATCTTTATATATATTCAGTAAACACTCAGCGAGCACTTATTGTGAACTGTTCAGAGCATTAAGTCAAAACGCACCTTGAGTCATGCGACTTAATATATAGGTGCATATGGGACTGTGACATCGAAGCTTCAAATAAGGGTTTTCTGAAATGTCACCCACTGGGTGGCAGCACTAAGACGTGAGGACCAGAAATCTGTCAAAAGTGTCATTTTCGTGAAAACCCTCATTGAATGAATCAATAATTGTTATTTGTTTAAATGGGGACTTGAATGTGCGCGTGATATTAGCTAGCTACTATTCTAGCACATATAAAATTGTGAAAGAATAATGTGTTATTGACTATTTACCTGCAGATCTTCATAACTCTTTATATCAAAGCCTCTGATTGCTTCATTGAACTCATCTGTGTCGCCATCTTCAATCATATCCTAAACACAAAAACAAAAAGATTAAATGTAAATCAAACTGTTTAACTTCATTATATTAGTATAGATACAGACATACCTGTATTGTAAGCAGTTGACTCAACTGCTCCTCATCTTCAGCTAATCTCTCCTCTCTTTTCCGCGCGTTGATCTCCAACAGTCTTTTCGCCATTTCTCTCTTTCTTTCCTTTTGCTGCTCCACTGCAAAAATCCACCAACACATTACGGAACACAACCAGTTCCAACTTATCTAAACCTAAGAGCAAAATGTAATTCTTTTGTGAATATTATATCTGGTCTTTAAATGTGTGTTAGTTTTGTTTACTAATACTCAACTGACATCTAACAGAAGAGGTAATCAATTTTATACATTTTTACATGCATAAAATTGTTTTATACATGTAAATCTTTTTGTACATTGTCTGGTGCACTTTCCGTATCATTAATCAGTTTTTGATATCTTGTGTAGTTTAGAAATAATCCAGTGAGATTTCTTATTGTTTCCACCTCTTACATCCAGAGAATTCTAGACATTCAAGAATTGGAGTTGCCATTTAAGTGTGGGCGGGCGATGACAAACAGTTATACTTAATAGATCTCATTTGTTACCTGTCAATGTCGATGAACTGGATGACTGAACATAAGGCAACTGAACAATCTTCACATTAGCCTCATAGTAGTCTGGGTTAGCCCACTTCTTGATCTCATCCTGATAGTCCAGGGCTATAGAGCAGTGTTCATGAAGGATTTCCTCTGCCCGGGAGAGGGTGATGGCGTTGACATGGACCGGGTACTTGAGCTGGAGGAGCTTGTGAAGGTAGCTTATCATTTCACTGCCACCTGGAAGGTGCATACTTAATGTACTGAATATGTTAACATTTTTGAAGGAATTTCTCATTTGAATCGTAGAATTATTAATGGTTATGGTACTGATAAAAGTCCAACTGATTTTAAGATTTATCCAAATTGTTCTTATTTATTATCTAATTGTTCTAAAATAAGCAACGCTTTAAGTGGGTATTACACAAAACAATCCCCATAATAGGGTGATTGTGCCAGGGTTGTGTATGATGCGCTCTTTTTGATTAAAAGCCACCCGCCATTTTCAAGCTTACAAAATAATAACCATAAATTTGTTGCTATACCAAAACTTACCTAAATTAATTCTCCTAGCATGTTCTTCACAAACAGTGCCCCTGATCACCGGTATAATGTGTATTGTATGATAGCCACAGTTGACAATCAGTGCTGTATCCCCAATATCATTCTTGTACATACTGAACAGGGAGTCTATGCCATAGCTTACGCCAGGCACTCCATAACCCTCAAAGAGGAGCTCGGACATCACTGAAACACATGAAATATTAAGGTGCAGACAATATTGGGAAGATGGTTGTAAAATGCATAAAATTACCTGTATTGTAGACTATAAGCACTTAGTAAACACAGATAAACTTTAAATGAAGAAAAATAAATAGATATTAAGCATGAATAATTGACTTGAAACACAAATGCCATAAATAGACACAGATACACACAAAACTGAATCAGAACATGTAGCACTTTTTGTTTTGGAGGTGAAGAAATCCCTATGTATTTTACAAATGTCATAGCAACTTGAAGATTTTGATGAATTTTAGCATAGACATAAATAACACCTTGGAGCTGACCTAGGCTACTTTTTATCTCAAAATTACCACAGTATGGGTATGCTGCAAGTGAAATCACGAGCATTGTTTCGTATTAAAATACATACACTGCCTGCAATAGTTAGGAGCTACAAAGGCCTCCGTCATGACTATAGGATGCGGTACACTGCCTTCGCTGTCTATCCCTAGATGAGAGAATATGTAGTCACACACTTGCTCTTGTACTTCAAAATGTGTTACTATGTTCTTGTCGAACTGGGTTTTTAGTTGGAATCTGTAAATTTAATAGTTATAAGTTAATGATATTATTTTCTGTATATATTCGAAGGAAACATGTTAACATAATCTAGTATTAAATTTGCCGCTATACGGCTTAATAGTACCGGCAAAACGAAAGTTCGTTGGTATCTCGTAATAACATGGGACGTTTTATTTAGCTTCGTGGGAAGTAAGTACAGTAGGTTGAGGTTTCTCAATTTTTTCTTACCGCACAGCTTCTATATTCAAAATATCATTCCCTATTTGAATCGGCGGAGTCACGGGCGGCTCTGCATCCTTTTTACATCGATCTTTTCTCGGCCTAGCGATCAAGTTCTTGAACGTAAGATGGGGTTCGTCGTAAATAGACCAACCGACTCTACACTGATAGGAACCTACAATAAGTTAATGAGGAATTGAAAATTTAATATACCCACCAAGGGAACAACTAATTCTCTTTCACTTACCATTATCAATAATAAGAGGTATGTGTCCAAATTTCACCGAAGGCTCGTATTCGTGTACAATATCCGGTACTGTTTTGTAATCTTTAAGTACCAATACATTATCCATTGTGATGAATTAATTATTTTTCTTTTAATGTGTGTAGTTTCGGTAAAATAAGAAATTCAAACAAATCAAAACATCACAAACGGACTGAAATTGTAAATAATGTAGATAAAATAACCAAACTTTTTTGACATTGACAATAGTAAGTACAAAATGGCGTTGACTGAATGTATTCAATACAGTACAGTGATTCAATAGAAAAGGTGGAATGATCGTCAGTTTTTGCCTTTACTGTGAGCAAGACCGTCAGTCACGAGAAGCTTTTTCGGGATGTTTTAAATTCAAGAAGGCTCTGTGTAAAGGATGGATGTAAAATACTAACTCCAAGACCAGTTGGTTGGTGGAGTAGTGTCCGACCATTAAAATAGCCATAAACGTCTTTTCCAGAAGTTACCAAGATTCCTAGTTTAGGTCTCAGGTTTAGGTTTAGGAATTCTAGAATCTAGTACTGGCTTGCTATTGAGTAAAGGGTTTTGAAGAAATAATAAAAACAATTAACTACATAATTCCTTGACTTTATTCACAATACTGCCGGAGATAGTAGTCACCACGTCATAAATCTCTACAACTTCTATAAATAATCAACTACATTATTAAATATCATGTTCGTATTATCATTTACAACAATACTGAGGAATGTGAACCAAATATTGTATTATCGACGGCGTGTTAGTTTTAAGGGTGATTTAAAATATAATTATACATAATTAATAATCTTTGAATATTTACAATAAAGTTCCATTTTAAAACAGTTTATAAAGCATGGCATGTTACACGAACCATAATGCATACTATAATTGCGTTTCATATGTTTATACAAGCAATGCATCGGATACTTGTGAGCCGTAATCTGACAACAACAACAACAAATATAATATTATTTCAATTCATTTATACACGTAATATAACATTTTAAGCCTTAGCTCCGACGACAGTGCCCGCCTGTTTGTCGATCTGTTCCTTCTCCAATTGCTTGCCGAGGTATTCCCTGCGAACAAACGGAAATAGGTATGAGTAAATAAACTATACATGTTTGTGCCACTAATAAGTGGCATGGTTTGAAATACAATAAAAAACCTTTGAACACATTCTTTATTCTTTCCTTTATTCAGAACATTACTGCGTTCTGAATAAATCATGACCAATTATTTCCCCTACTGAAGGAATTGTCTTAGGTTATTAAATAGGCCATATAAGTTTAAATTTTAAGATTCGCTAGAAGAAATATATTGCAGTACATACTTGTACAATAGGATACGAAGTATTCAATAAAATGAATTGTTCTTACCAGTTGTGGACCATGAGTTTCTGTACGGCGAGTAGGGCTTCGTATCGCACGTTGGGGTCATCATGGCTCAGAAGGTACATCACGCGCTGCTTGCCTCCCAGCTGCTCGATGATGCTGCAACACACAATCAACGTTGTACAATCGAGGTTGAAAGGCGACATAGAAAAGAAGTGAATTATTGACAGTTATTATTATTTATTATTGTCTATGGTTACAACATGGGTATTTGATCTATTATTGCTTTGCCAGATTATTAAATATCTTACAGTATGTACATGGATTAAAATAACAAAAAATATACTGGTTTCTTAAGTTTAAGCGAAAACTACTCATCTTGAATTGTCAGTCTTCTGTGACCACGGTTCCTTGTCAAGGGGCCGAAACGTCAGATAAAAATGAAAAATAAAAGCGAAGTGTATCCGTAAACGTAGTTTCAATTCAAAACAAAAAATATTATCTCTATCAAAAATAGCCATCCTATGAATATATTTTCACTTTATTAAAATGTCACAAGGTGAAAGTGTGTATCTATGACGTCAACTGTACTTAGGATAGGTTTCACTGGATATTAGATAACTGTTAACAGTTAAGACAAGTTTATTTGTGACTGGTTAAGATTAAGATAAAGGCTTGATAAGAGTTTCTTAACCTTTGTATATTTTTTGTATGTTCACGGGAGCATATTGAAATACAAAACATATTGGTTTGTCTATTGAAAAGAACATAAGGATATTCCATTTAAACTAAAACCGACCAAGACTAATTCCCCTACGAAGGGTTAAGGGGGTTGATATGTATGGAGTACAAAATTATACTATGTAGTGATGATACATTGTCTTGTCTTCGACACGAAGAAGAACAGTGACACTAACATTGCACCAGTAAAACATCCGTACTTCGGAGGGCACGTTAAGCCGTCGGTCCCGGTTACTTTCTACGGATAGTATTCGATACATAAGTCATGTCAGAGACCTTTGGCGGCTCAATAACTCTGACACCAGGATTGGTCAGGTTGACCATCCACTCGATGATGAAGAAGAAGAAGTAAGACAACAAACATGACGAGGTGTACGTACTGCTTGCCGCGCGGGTAGTGGCGCACGTACTCGCCCACGTCGTAGCACGCGACGGCGAGCACGACGGGGTCGCGGCTCTTCTCCAGCAGGTGCACGAGCGTGCGCAGCAGCTCCTGCCCGCGCTCGTTCAGGCGCGCCGCGTTCTCGCGCCAGAACTTCGCCGACTTGTGCACGGGAGACCATTCCAGGCTGTCAACAAACGTAATATCTTATAAAGGGTTTCTTGGATTTAAAAACTGTGTTCTAGTATTGAGAATTAAGTTTATACAGTTCCGAGTAACATATCATTTTGATAAAAATAAATTATGGGATAGGCGTTTCTCATTAAGTTACGTACAAACTTTATACCCAGATATTGTCACTGGAACGTAATACCTATTATACCGCAGATTCCTATATTTTATCTCTGAGAAATAGGTTTTGTGTTTTCGTTATTTACTAGACCAGTACTGTCATCAGGTCGTGGTATAGTAGACAGTAGTTATAGTGCTGTGATTTTCTTAGTGATGATATAAGTTCAAATTTTATCAAGGTACACTAAAAGTTAGCAGCACTGATTGGTCTGTCTGTGATAATGTAAGAGGAGTGCACTGACCGGCCGCTCTTGACCTCGGTGGCGTACTGGTCGAAGGAGCTGAGGTCCTGCACGGAGGCCTGCAGGCGCTCGTTGAGGAAGTCCACGTCGTTCATGATGTCCTCGTCGTCCGACCGCTTCTGCTCCAGGATCGACAGCTGCTTCAGCACCTTGCACTGCACCATGGCGATGCAGTGCTCCTTCGACACCTGCAGTGACCAAACAGTTATATCAGGGTGCTGGTATGTATACTATAATTGTAAACAGCAAGCGCTCTCACATGCTACTGTGCCAACGGGCTTATAAAGATTATGATGTTAGTTCAAGAATAGAGCCTTGATCACAATGACGGATCCCGAGATGGCGGGTTTAGGGCTTGACCCACCAAAGATGTCCTCCGATAACAATATCCCTTGACACCTGGGTCCAAGTTTCTTCTAACCAAACTGCTCTACCATCAGTGTCCAGCCCTACCCAAACTAAAAACCTGGACTGTCTCCTAACTATTTATTTATTGACAAAGATACGGACCCAAAGTCTTACGCTACCCTGGAGAACCGATATGATTTGTTGAATTACTACTATAATTGCTATAGACTACAGTACAAGAATGGGTGCAATTAAACTATTATTATTTTTAGCCTGAATTATCCCACTGCAGGGCAAAGGTCTCCCTACAATTAGGGCAAAAAGTCACAAGTGATGCACAATTACCTGGGAATCCTGAGGCTTCTCAATCAAGTTCCTGAACACAGCGAGGACGATGCGAGTGACCTTCTCCTTGACGGAGTCGCTCAGGATGTCAGCCAGGATCGGGATGGCATTGAACTTGTTCATCTTCTCAGCCAGCAGCGGGTTGAAGGTCAGCACCCACACGCAGAATACGAGCTGGTATTGGACCTGGTGATGAATGAAGACTTGTATAATGTATTTGTTGTTTAACAGTATTGTTGTACAGGAGACTCCTTTTGTACGGAACTTGATATAATTTTGATATTAAAAATTTGTGTTTAATATATGAACTTATTGTATGTCATAGTTCAGTGCGTATATCTAGTTTCCTAGCCTCAGTTAGATGAACACTGTAATATAGTAATCTATTCACATATAATAAGCCCAAAAGCTTGTTTTAATGCACTCTGAAAGTACCAGTTAAGACTTGAAAGATTCTTTACATGATAATTACATTAGTGAGGAAGGTTGTAGACTACTGTAAGATATAATAGGTATTTAACTTCATAACCTTACCTGGAAGTTGACCCTGGACGCCAGAATGGACAGCAGAGTGGAAATGCCGTCGACGGAGAGGAACGCGAAGCGGTACTCGTCCACGCGCAGCATCATCTGGAGGCAGCGGGCCACGGACTGGATATAGTCGTTGTTCTGTCAAATAATACATTCAATTACTAACTGTACTCCGGAGATTGCTCATTTACTATGGCTCGTGTTTGACAAGCCACAGGCAAACATACTTCACCGTACCGATATGTTCATTGAGCAGTTGGACAGATATAATCAGCTAATAATTTTCTTTTTATTAATATAACTGTTACTTTTAGTTTTCGTCTCTTTACTGATATTGTCACTGAGTGACAGCATAGACCTTATGCTCGATTACTGAAATGCCACTCGAAATAATCAGCCGTTAAATTCCATTTCTAAAAATCTATGAAACAAGGTATCTCTTAATTATTAGTGATGTTTGAGTATTCGGGGCTCGGTTATACACTAGGACCTATCTTAGGTCTTACGTTAATTATCGGATTCTATAATTACAATACTTGGAATTTTTATTCAGTTACAGTTTTGTAAAGTACAGTATTTGGTGTGTGTTGTAGAAAATAAGTTATTTTATTAAAGCAAACACTAGCTTGTACATACAAACCTCGAGGTAACTGTTAAAAAAAGATGAGTACACTATAAAATAGAAGACATTACTATATAAAAAGACATATAACACAAATTATTAACAAAAGAAGAGAATTGCTTTGTGCAAGAATATAAAGTTATAATAGAACAAACTTAAATACATCCCAATTAATAATAACATACACTAATAGAAAAATTATGTAGGTATACATATTGTTATTCAATTCATAACATTATTACACTGGTCTTTGTTTTGTTGGGGTAACAATACATTCAGACATTTGTCTTGGTCATTTTCATAAACATTATAATGTTTCTACTTTACTATCATGTACATATATCGAATTGGATTCCACACACACACACACATACATAGTTTGTGTTTTATTAACATCTGTTTTAAGAACATTTCAATGTCTCCAACGGGCTACAAACCATTATTTTTTAATTTATGCCATTTGAAGGCGCTGCCGGCACTGTCGGCATGCGCAACTACACACCTGAGATATAAACTTAACTAAAACATAAAACTAAACAAAAAATGGATATAAAAACCTCTGCCAAAGCGTCATGCATGCACATTCACAATATAAAAGTGAATATGAATGTTAAATTAATGCTAACAAGCGATACATATTAATAGTTGCATTAACACTCTAAACAGTATTAGATTGAATACAGTTAGTACCTAAATACTTACTTTGTTTCAGTTAGTCATAGTTTGGTTACGTATCACATGTGTGGACATGTATAGAGTACCTTGATCAGGCCGGGCGGTAAAGCGTCGATATCCTTAACGACGTCGAACGAGGTGTAAAGGCTCGAGTATTTCTCCTCTCCCTCAGCCACGCCCTCCTCCTTTAGATGTTGTTTTTGCTTTTCACCCTTTACGATGAAATGCTCTTTCTCGTGGGCGATCATAACCTGTTCGGCATGCGCTAACTCGGCAGACATTTTCTCCGCCTTTATAAAACAAACCTCTCAATGACATTGTAGCGCCAACAAAGCCCCAACAATGTGTATAGCTTGCTGATGATGCTTCACAACACTGTGTTACTATTCGAGTGGTTTAGACACGTTTGTGTTAGCTACTCTCCTCTCGGCACTAAGCTTGCGACACATACCTACGTAATTTTCGATCGCCCAAAATGTTTTCGAAATGTGATTGCTGGTTGTAATGTTAAAACAATGTGTGTGTGAATGTTACAAGTGATGAATCTAAACTAAGTAATAAAGGAGACATTAAGTCAAGTGTTTACGAGTAGTGTGTACAGTAAGATGTTTTTAGTAAAATAAAAAATATTAACAGAAACAGAACATATTGTTTTATTACTCATGAATTAATTTTTATGTTATGGTTTTCAGTGTTATGATTGCAACAATAATGAAAACACACAATGGATTGAAAAGCTCAAACTACCAGCAAAGCTTGTGAATTTATTAAAATTGTAAACCATTAAATCATACTAAATTGACAAAAATAAATTGTTAAGTATGCATCATGCATTCTCATGCAAGGAATTAAGAATGTATGATGTATAGTCAATAGAAGAAGTTAAAGGATAATCAAATAAATATGCCCAGTTCTGTACTAATTGGTAACTACACAGTACTAATTGGTACTGCAAATAGTTATTAAAAGAATGCATAAGTATAATAGTAAACAAAATAATATAGAACCTATATAGGTATTCCAGAAACTAGGTATAAAAGTGCTCACACACTCTGTACAAACAAATGAATATCCAAAAACTTCTCTTTCTGACTATACTGTGCTGCATTCTAAGGTACACTTACATTCATCTTGAGTTGGTCCTTCAACCAAGACAGGTAGAAGTTCAGGTCTGCCTTTTCCATGGGTTGCGGGTACCAGCAGGCGAGCTTAGCGATGATACGAGCTGTCATGTGCTGGATGAACTCATCCTGGCGGTTCAGGAGGTTCAGGAACAGCTGCCAAGGGTTACGGCCCCTCCCATCACGGAACATCTTCACACGAGATTTGTCCTCCTGGAATTGTAAATATAATATGATGTTACTACATGGAAAAAATTTTTTGAAGATAAAATTGTTTGGATAGTTACTTCATGTGGTTTCTCAGATTGAACTCACTTGTCTGTCTCTTCTGTAACATCAGTTTTTATTTACTATTTCTAATAATCTCTTTTTTTAATATCTTTATATTTTATCAAAATCTGTTTGTGATTTAAACAAATTGCAGGTTTTTACTGTTTCAATATGAAGGCATGTTTATATGGTCATTATTACCAAAACATAAATTCCCTTTCTCAGGTAATATCCAAAATACTGGGCAAATTTTAAGGGGATTTTTATTGCAATGTAAACAACAGGATGTACTAGGTTTTGTCATCTGCTGCTCACTTCTTACCTGCTGTGTATGGTGCGTATTTAGTGAGAAAAGTAACAAATACATAACTTACCGAGAGGACATCGTCGATCAGAGCCAGGGTGTACTGGATAGTGACATCCTTGCTGATGTGCGACAGCAGATTGCAGAACACCTCAGCGCAAGTCTCAGGCTGTTTGTCCGCCAGATCTTTCTGTCCGCGTTGGTCCAAGTTCGTGATAAAGTCAAAATCGCGCTGAGTGATCATTTGGGACCTAAAAACATTGATCAGAGTAAAACTACTTTGATATTATGATTTCAGAGAATATTACAGCAATCGATACTTACTGCAGATATGACGCCCAGTTCATCGAGGACTGGCGAATATCGCTGGCGCGAATTTGCAGCACGCTGGTCGCGGCAATCATATCTAAAATACATTGGGAGGATTTTAGTATGGACTTAGAAGTATGGGACTTGCTGGAAGGGTGTTTTACTATGAACTTACCGATTTTATCGTCGCCCAGGTTGGGAATTAGCTGCCTTACATTTTCCTCGTTGATATTAGCCATTTTGGCTATAATTAACTTCACAATCAAGGATCACGCCAAAAATAATTCCAAAAATTACTTTTTGGAAAAATAATGAGACGGATCACCCCTCAGCTGAGATGTCTTGTGACTATTGAGAGTGAAGTTAGCTGAAAATTATATATTTTCTTACCTTCTCTAACGAATACACGACGAGCTAAAAATGAAAGAGATAACAATATATTAGGAATGTTGTCAGTAATGTTTTGCTATAAAAATTAGGCAACATACAGTAACAAAAAACACAGATAATAAATAAGTATTTAAACTTTTGTCTTCTATTTATTTCATTTCCCCTAATGATAAGTAGGTATGTATTAGAAAAAAGCAGTGTCATTAATTTACTAATTTGTATTTGATTTACTTTGTGTATGTAAAAATCTAGATTTCTATCACTAATACCAATAACGAAGTGTGTGAAGTTAGTGACATAATAATCGAGCATGAAACATCAGAAGTGTCATTGTCAAAGTCAACAGCTGGCAGAATGATGATGAAAGTACTTTTTCAACCCAATTTCTTTCTTTAGAATTTTAAAAATAAATAAACAAAGCCCAAGCTCTTTGAAAAGTATTTTCTGTTTAATTAATTTTAGCTGGCCAGGGTCTTAGGATGTTTCGAGTGAGAACAGCTTATTTTTTCTCCCCATGACGCGCCTTAACCCAAGATACATATTAATTTATCTTTGAATTTAAGTGGTAATCTTGAATTGAGAATAATCGTATAGATATTTTGTGTTTTGGACTGCATGAGGGGAATTCTGTATTTTCCTTGACATACATAGGTAGTATAGTGATAAATATAGATTTTTACTTCTCTGCAATACACATACTAATATAAATCTAGTTATAAAATCACAAATACTTACAGTCGTATTTTTCTTGCTCCATTTTGAAGTTAACACTATTTCACTTCCTTATATTTTAATACAATTATATCAATAGATTTTTATTTTTTTCGCAGAACCATAGTGGCGTTGCTCCTGCGTAGAAAAACCGTGACATTTGATTGTATTTTGGGAAGTGGCCAGTTCTTTTGTCATGTCTACATTGCAATCAGAAGATTGTCAAACTAATGAACCAAATGACTTATTTCCGACGTCTATTGAATCGTTACGTTTTCCATTAGATAACTCAATGAGGATTATATTTACTGGTCATTACAATGGGTTCAATGTTGAAGTGCGCTCCTTGGAAGAAATGGCTATGTTGTACCACATGGGGTGCTTTGGTAAAGGCTCCTTATCACGGTCACGTCCAACAGAATCACAGAGAAACGATAACATACACATCATGAGAAAAAGACAGTTTTTAAAGAGAAGCTATTGGTATAAGAAGTTTTGTACAAGTAGTGAGAGTTCTGATTCTGATAAGTTTTTAAAGGATGTTGAAGAACTGACATCACAGATAATGTGTGACGCTAAAAGACTTCTGACCAATAGGGATGTGATTGATTTAGTGTCAAGTGATGAAGACTGTAGTGATGATGAAAATAATAGTAACAAGTCATTTCAAGTCCACAACAAAGAGGATGTAGCAGTGATAGTTCCCAACAGTGAATCCGAGGAAGAAAACTATTTTGCTAACATTAAACCTAAATGTTGCATTAACAAAATCAAATTACATGAAAAACTATTACTCACATTACAAGAAGCATTCTTTTTACTTTATGGACTTGGTTGCCTCCAAATAATTAGCTTAGAAAATAATATTCTTAGTATAGAACAGTGTTGGGGTCTTTTTTCGTCAAATGACAGAAAATTTCTTCCGAAATATGTAGTTTATCACTACTTTCGATCAAAAGGGTATGTGGTGAAGACTGGAATTAAATTTGGAGGGGATTATTGTGAGTAAATACTTTTATCAGTACCTTTTCACTAAAGCAACATGAAGCTTAACTACTCTTTGGACTGGTGGCAGATAGTGGCACTTCTTCACATCACTACCATGCTTCGCAGGGCACATTAAATGGTTGCTCTTGGTTATTTTAATAGTTATATAATATCAGAGATCTTAAGGTAGTCTGAACTCCATCACCAGCGGTGGCCACTAGCCCCTAGCCTACCTGAACTTACTTTATTTTATGCATTGTTTGAGAAGATAAGTGGTTACTGTCGTTTGTATGTTATGTTTCCTACCTTCCTGGTGGATACCAAAATAGTACAGCTGTTTCGGAAAAGCACAAGTTGTTAAGAGCTATCACAATTTATGATAAAATACATCAAAACTGACTTATTGTTATTTCAGTATTATACAAGGAAGGACCAGGCATCACCCATGCTGACTACATTGTGGTAATAAAATCAGAACATCATATTGAAAGTGACTGGGTTTCAATATTAGGTCATGTTCGCATGGCTCATACTACAGTGAAGGTATGGCTTATTGTTATTATATATACTATACTTAGCATTTAGAAATTGGTACATTCATAGCTTATGCCAAGCCTATTAAATTTCAGGTTTAATTACCATTTCAGTTAGATTTTGTAAATGTGGCTTGAAGCATGCTGACTTTTATGTAATAATTGATGTACCATTTTAATAATATCTATATTATATGTCCCACCACTGCAGGGCAAAGGCCTCCCTGCCCTCCTTCCACTGATCTCTTATCCTGAGCTATTGTGGGTCAGTTATGGCTAATTTATATATTATATATTATATAGGAAATGGTCCCCCCACACTTCAGTGATCTAAAGCCAGAGTAATGCCCTTGCAGGGTAAAGGCCCACCCCTTCGAGGTGCCCATCCCTAACTGTGTGAACACTTCATTACTGTAAAATATTACTTATCAAGTATTTTCTTTCACAGGAAATTTTAATAGCCGAAGTAATAAGTCCTTTAGAACCAGTAGAAATGCCAGAGGGCCTAAGAAAGTATAGTGTAAGAGAAATACTCCTAACAAGAAACATTCCTGTTACAATAAATGAAGATGATTAATTCAACAATAATAATTTTATTTACACTACTACATAACATTAAGATCAATCAAATATATCTAAGCCCTTCTTGTGGGTTTCTTAACACCAGTTCTTCGGTACTCCGATCTTTCTTTTAGATATTCTTCTGTACATAATTGACGAAAGCTGTCATTCTGGTACCAATTTGATAGACACTCCTTGAGAGCAGAGTTCTCGCTTCTGCATTTAACCACCATAAGTAAAGAAGATGCTTTACAGCAAGTTTCAAATTCTGCAACTTCTTTAATACATTTTTGAGTTTTGGCTTTTTCTCTCATGACCTTTGGGATTAAAACTTCAACTTCTACTTTCCTAAGAGTCTTATCGTCCGGGTCACCTGCAAAGTTTTTTATTCATAACAAATGATAATTCGTGTGGTATGAACGAGTTATATATCAATGTTTAGAATTTACCCAATCCATGTGGTCCTCCTGAATATCTTGAAGATAAAACTGATTTAGCCTCCGCCATTGTATTTTACTTTAACATGTAACTTGAACAATGGTAAGTTGAATAAATAAAGATAAATATAATGAACGCGAGCGGTGTTATGTTCGGTACAAATCCGTCTACGGTTCAATCAAATCGAATTACATTTATCAAATTTTTTGATCGAAGAGATTTGTTTGTTTGCTGCTGTGACATTGACATTAGGCCAATATAAACGTCAATGTCACTGATTTTAAATGACAAAATTTTGACAAAGACTACTTTCATCCCTAGACTATGGATTTGCCACATGAGGTTGCATTTTCGACAAGTTCTGTCAAAAACACAAAGCCGTAGTTGGGAGCTGTCTGTCAAAAACCATAAATTGGAAATCATTCTTGTCAACTTTGCATCTTGTGAATAAATTCATAAAATATATTGTATTTCTCAGATTTTAACTAGTTTATTCATAATTTTATAAAATATATATGTGTAGTTGTTGTTTCTTGTAAGTAAACTGTAGATTATATCTCTGAGACTAGTATTTTGTGTTGTTAGTATTGTCATGTAAGCAACGGTACCGCTGACCCTTGTAGGCATTTAGTGATCAGGTGTACGATTGTTTCCAGGATAAGAAGTTTGTGAAACTATTATGGATCGTCTGTTGCGTCTTGGCGGTGGTATGGCTGGGCTCTCGCAGGCCCCGCCGCCCACCGACGCGCCCGTGGTGGACACTGCCGAACAAGTGTACATCTCATCGCTTGCTTTACTCAAAATGTTGAAGCACGGCCGTGCTGGCGTCCCCATGGAAGTTATGGGTCTTATGCTTGGTGAGTAGCCTCTTTAATCTCATTGGTTTGGTTGCTAGCCTTACATTTTGTAGAGGTACTTAACCATGAAAATGAATGAATATGCATACTCATCATTCCGTCAGTGAACATTCACTTATATTTGGTGAGTTATTATGAAGTTTTTTTAAGTGATTAATATGTTTCATTATGTGTTTCAGGCGAGTTTGTGGATGACTACACTGTGCGTGTGATTGACGTGTTTGCTATGCCTCAGACGGGTACCGGAGTGTCTGTAGAGGCTGTTGATCCAGTATTCCAAGCTAAGATGTTAGACATGCTAAAGCAGACTGGCCGACCAGAGATGGTGGTTGGATGGTAAGATTACTTTCCTTGTATAACAAAGGAAAGTTTATTTCTTTTCAAACTCAATTTTCAAACAAACTTCCTTAATTAGTAAATATAATCGCAATTCCCAACCTACATAATGAGTTTTAAACTCTACCAACTGTTTTATCAACCATCAACCTGTACCACATTATATATCATCAACATTAACAATTCAACTGATTTATCATAGATTTAAATACTTACTCATTATTCTAGGTATCATTCACATCCTGGGTTCGGTTGCTGGTTGTCTGGTGTTGACATAAACACTCAACAGTCATTCGAGGCTTTGTCAGAGCGGGCTGTCGCTGTGGTTGTTGACCCCATCCAGTCAGTCAAGGGTAAGGTTGTCATTGATGCTTTCCGCCTTATCAACCCCAACATGATGGTGCTCGGACAGGAGCCTCGGCAAACCACATCCAACCTGGGTCACCTCCAGAAACCTTCCGTGCAAGCCCTTATCCATGGCTTGAACCGTCACTACTACTCCATCAGTATAAACTACAGAAAGAATGAATTGGAGCAAAAAATGCTGCTTAACTTACACAAAAAGTCCTGGATGGACGGTCTCACATTATCAGACTACAAGGAACACCGCTGTATAAATGAGACCACAGTATCAGACATGCTTGAGCTGGCTAAAAACTACAACAAGGCACTCGAGGATGAGGAAAAGATGACTCCCGAACAGCTGGCTATCAAGAATGTCGGTAAACAGGACCCCAAGAGACATTTAGAAGAGAAAGTCGATGTGTTGATGTCAAACAATATCGTTCAAAATCTAGGCGCGATGCTCGATACTATGGTGTTCAAATGATTTTATGTGACTTATTTTTTTACCATTATATTTAAGGTTATAGTAAAATTTAAAATAATGAATCCAGCGCCATTCTATCACCTTTCCATGTATGTATGATACTGTATTAATTTACTTATCACAATAAAACAACATTTTTTTTTAACACAAGTTTTATTAATAGAAGGGCTTACTGGCTGCTATTTGATTGTGAATTTGATTTAGTTTTCTCTCGACTTCGGGATAGTGTTTAAGGTTTGCGAAATCAATATCAAACATGGGCGTCATTATGTTTTGCGTGTTTACTAACCGACGTACAATGCCTTCCAGTTTCTTGTAAGCTTCTTCTCGATTGTCTGTCATTATCTGAAATTCAAAATAATGTTGTATTAACTACTATTGTCAATTATTACAAGAGATTGCACGAATAACTTACTGTATCCCGGAACAGTCCTGGTTTTCTATAATGCACGCTTTCATATCCACCTTTTATGTTCGTGTTAATGGCGTCACATGCTGGCTGGTATAAGAACTAGAAAAGAAACATTTATTAAAG
Organism: Cyclophora punctaria; assembly: GCA_951394245.1. Taxonomy (NCBI): domain Eukaryota; kingdom Metazoa; phylum Arthropoda; class Insecta; order Lepidoptera; family Geometridae; genus Cyclophora; species Cyclophora punctaria. The sequence continues at coordinate 5,499,732 of OX596182.1, read as the reverse complement.
GGTCTATCTATACACTTAAACCGCCGACAGGACTACATTGCATCGTAAGAGAGATGCCACACGGGTGCTGCGTTGCGCTGCGGCGTCGCAAAGCAGTGACTTCGATATTGTAAACAATACTGCGCTGTCCTGCGTCGTCACATCACCCTTTGCCACCTCGTCTCCCTCACTCCTCGTGCGCTGCGAGTGCGTTGTTTCGACGCACGTTGTTTCAGCGCATCGTGTGGCATGCCGGGCAGATTTGTATCTAGAACTACGGAGCGTCAACGCTGCGACGACGCAGCCACGACGCAGCGCAACACAGCGCCCCGTGTGGCATCTCTTACCCGAATACACAAACGCCATTTACGAATGAATTTCATTTCTTGCATTTGCCAATATTGTCTGGAATTGGGGGCTGCTTAATTTGAGTAGTGTATTCGGGGATGATATAACATTTCGACTTTAGATTGCAAAGTCTTGATCATAAATATCGACCGTGTGTAAATTTATATTTATAACAGAACATTAGCATCATAATTAATACCTTTTTATAATTTTCCATGTCACGAATGTACGCGTTCGGATCATCTTTTTGTGTCGATACACGTTTGAGAACTGTCGCTGAAAATATTAACCAGTATTACTTATAATAATTGAAGGCATATTAGTCATGCATTAGTCATTCGGCCCTGGATTAGTCCGTCTCTAGCTAGCGATTAGAAATCTATGTATATGGAATAGGCAGGTACTATGGGGTTAAGCTCCACGTCGACTGGAGTACCTCGCTTGCGGGTTGACCACGTGCGGTCGGCCAGTGACCACTGGTTCACCTCTCGGTGACAGACTACCCTGTTATTCGCACTTGTTGCCTTGCATTATCCAAGTGACATTTAGTGGTTATCACTGCGAACTTTAATGGTGTTGGTAAAATGAGTGGAGACCAAGCCATTGGGCTGTGCCTGGTCAGGTGCAGTACGTAACAAAGTCATATAGAGCCAATAGCCCTCATAATATTCTTGACCCCCACCCAATATCTCATTGATTTCCAAAAATCATATAGTGTTCTACAATTCAAAATTCCGTGGAATGATTTGACATCTCTTTAAAGTACATATTACTAGCTGTCTGTTTTTTTATATTTGTTCATTGGCAATCAAATGTTATGTTCTGCAACGGAACCCTTCATGTGCGAGTCCTACTCGCACTTAGCCGCTTTTTATACATAAAGAAGATTTTTCTAGTTTGCACTCACAGGGCTGCATTTCGATATCGCTGGCCATCATCGCGCCGATCTCCGTGAGGAACGCCAGCCACAAGTCCATGTCGTCGAGCGTGGTGCCCGAGTCCACGCGTTTGTGCGGCCACGGGTTGCGGGCGCTTATGGACCGGATAACGTGGGACTTATCTTGTGTTGCTTTAACATATACATATATTATTAAACCTCTATCTATACTAATATTTTAAGAGGTAAAATTTTGAATTTTGTTTGTAGGCTAATCTCGGTAATGATGAGTCCGATTCGAATATTTTTGTGTATATTGCGTAGCTATGATGAACTGAAGATGAAGGTTATAGGCTATGTTTTATCCTGAATTTCCCAGGGAATAGGTACAACCCCCTACTGTGTTCCGTCGTCAGGTAAAATAGCAGGACACGGCTAGTAAATTTATATTTAGGTACATAAATGTTATTTTAGTAAATGATATTCAAGAAAAATCTACCATTAGGAAATCTTTTTTTGTGCGTTACAAAATACTTATGTTTCTATCAGGTACTTAGGTCTTGCACTGTATGTGTTCGTGCTAGGTTTATCTAGGTTTCCACGTTCAGCCAGGTTATATATAGGAATAATAAAATAGAACGCAGGAGGACGAAGGTGAAGGTGAGGTGAGGCGAGGTATTTTCAATTTACAAACAAAGTAACAAAAATACTTTGAAGTCAAATATAAGGTCGGGTTGGATTTATTCCAAGTTCAAACTTTAATTCAATTTAAACCAATCAAAAACTTACGTTCTGTTTCGTTGGGTTGCGGGGATTCAATCACCAATCCGGACGGATCTATCTCTGTTGCGTGTTCGGCTTCCGTTGATGTGAAAGTTACTGATTTGGACGATTTAGAACTATCGGGAACCATCGACAATCCTGTGGATGAAATAAAAACTTTTTACATCCACAATAAACCTGTGTAGTTTGGTTCGTGGTTGTGGTTAGTGGTGGTGTCGATATTTTAAGAAGTAGACGGTAATACAATAAATGTTATTTTTTACCGTCTTTTAAAATACGGAACCCTCCGTGCGCGAGTCCGACTCGCACTTGGCCGGTTTTTATTTTATTTTACCTACATTTTAGACCTTGTTGAGACCCTTTATGTACCTATACCCTTTTATTTGATTAGTAAAACGATTCATATTCCGCGGCAATTTGTTTACAAGCCCTGTTTGTTGACCTAGAAAACCTAAACTTAGCGCACAATCTACTTACCTACTACCTAAACGTAGATACAAACCATGCTTGACAGAATTTTATTGACAAAATTCCGATTTTGTTTGTTTCCCATGTTAAATGTGTTTAGGTATTCCATAAATATTGGATTGTTCATATTTGGGGACATGGAAATGACATATTTCGAGGCAATATTTTTCTCCCCTTTTTAGATAGTGCGAGGCTCTGCTACCTATTGATCTTTGGAGTTTTAAATCACTTTTATGTGTCATTCGGGTAATTTTTCTCACTCTGGCTGGTAGGTAAAAATCTGTATGAAAGTAAAAATAGAAATACTTAGGTAAATACTTACATGAAATCAAGGTAAGACCCATATAATAATTGATCTATCTCCTACCTCATCTATCTATTTAGCCCTAAGGAATATAAGCATTTGATGTGGGCAAGTTACCTGTCTTCAAACAGAGGAAGACGTAATCACATTCCTAGAAAAAGCTACAAATCAACCAGATAGTTCTAACCTTTCCAAGTGGACGACGTGTATCTGCTAAAGTCCACACTTTTCGGATGGGTGATGCTTAAATTTTTCGTTTTGGACGGTTGACCATCATTTGTTCTGGAATAATGTTATATGGAAAGAACTTTGCGACTAGTGACTGGAATGTTTCTTTGTGTATTGTAGGTATTTATTTACTTAGTTTAGTAGATGACTTAGAATACCTATTTTGGTACAATCAGCTCATGAGATAGATAACTCAGAGCTTTATTAAATTTATACTTGTACCTATAATAAAACACCATGTTTCAACTGGGCGAAGAAAAAATGTCAATTTTTTATATTGTTATGTGACAAATGTCAAAGTTCTATAAGCACCTAAGTATTCTTGCTGACTGATTGTTGCACAATAGACGATGGCAATCGACCAGTCGACCACATATGGTTATAATGTACTAGCAGCGCCCCGCAGTTTTATCCGCGTTGTTTCCGTGGGAATATCGGGACGAAAAATAGCCTATAACCTTCCCGTTGCTAAAAGAATCGGGCTGGTAATTTCCGAGATAAGCTCGAACATACAAACAAACTTACAAATTGAACCTCCTTATAATATTAGTATAGATAAGGTACAACCTAGGTAGTCGACAGCAGTCGTACGTTACGATCATACCCCCCCAGCCCCCCCCCCCACACACAAGATGCAAATGTCTGACGCGTATCAACGCTTTCAAACGATACAAATTCAAACTGACTTCTTATTCTTCCGCTCCTGCAAGGAGTTCTGTCCGTTGACGTAGCTAATGTACTCGCCCGTGCCCTGAGACTCTTTGTACAGCGAATAGAGGCTCGGCTCGGCCTGGCTCGTCTTGTCATGTGAGCGGCGGAAGCCGTCGTCTATCACTGATGAGGAGCTCTGGAAATATGTCACGTTGTAGGTACTTTATTGAATTATTGTTGAAATTGTTACGTAGCTACGATAGGTAACTTATGTGGTAACTACAAAGTCAGCGGCTTTACTTATAACCCTTATTCATGGTACATGGTGTAGTGGGTAGCTATTCTCACTCGCTTGTACCTACGTAAGCTATGTTATTAGGTTTGGAATGGTTGTGGGATGGAAAGATAGGTTTCTCAAGGTGGGATCGAAATAGAAATGTCAAATTTTACATTAAGGGCACTTAGGTATACCTACTCTGAATAATTTTTAGTTATTATGATAATGCTCAGGTCTTCGTACACAGCTTCAATAGTTATCGTAACGTTTGACTGATAATATATCGATACCTGATTAGGAAAGTACTGGGAAAGTAAAGTACTCTAAAGTACCTACCATGATACATGTCGGTAAGGAAAGTAGAAACTAAAATGGTGTTGTTTCAAAGCTTCTACCCATACGAAAGAAAAACTTGTACTATTATTTACTATCTACCACCATGTTATACCTATAATTTAGCAGATACTCTACAATCTGAACTCCTTTAATCAACTGTTTCAATTCGTCAGAGCTGTATACCGCGATTGAGTTAAATTTCAGTTTCGTTAATTGGTCCAACGTGGAATTGTACCGGTCACGTACTCAAACCTGGCGCTTTGCTTTTGTTTCCATTGTTTACCTAATTACACGGTGTTGCTCGTGATTAACCGATCTGATTCGAAAGGGATCTAGTGCGTGAATACCTAAGTATCTAATTAATTGATTATATACGAACAGTGGTGGTTGACGCTTCGGTGGTCTAGTGGTATGTGCACTCGCCAAGACTGAGGTCTTGGGTTCAATTCCCGGGTCGAGCGAAAAACAAGTTTGCTACTTTTTAAACATGGCTCGGGTTTGAGATCACCAACCCCCATTAGGCAAGCGCGGTGGTTAAGCCTAATCCTCCTCACTGTACTGATATCTTCAGTGAGATGAGAGGCCCTTTTTTTAATACAAACAGTGCATAGATAGATAGACAATTTGTAGATTTTTTACGTAGATCCCAATATTACCCAGATCCCACTAAGTAAACTCTTAATTTGGTATGGTCCATAAAGAAATGTATATTAAGGCTGGTTATAAGTATAGTCCGGTTTTAGTATTTATGTAGGGTATGTGCGAGACTGGCAGTGGTAACCATTAAACCAATTTTGTTCTAGTTATTTTGTATCTATGAGAGAAAGCTGACTTGAAAATACACTTAGGAGATACATCCAAATCCAATACCCAAAGTGCCTGCGTTTGCCGAGATTATATCAAAAACTACTCACTGGATTACCGCCCCAGTTACACCGAAAAAACAATAATTTAGGATTAATATTTTGGGTTATTTTTCACCCAAACATTTTCACGCAATACCTACCGTTGACATCGACATCGGTTGTTAAAACCGCGGATACGACGAGAGTTAGTTACCGGAAATCACTAGGCATGTTTAATTTTAGTACTTACAGAATTCAGCAATGTAAGCATGTTTACGCCCCGGGCGTAGTCCCTCACGGCCTGCCGCGCCTCGCTGTCCATCATCAGGGAACATTCCGACTCGATCACGAACTCACTCTGTTCCTTCTCTTCAGGCAGGTACTGGAATTGAGGCAATAGGAGTATGATTATTAGTGTTTGTGCGCACATACGTTAAGTAGTAAATCTATACTAATATTATAGAGATGCAGAGTTTGTTTGTTTGTTTGTTTGTTTGTTTGTTTGTTTGTTTGTTTGTTTGTTTGTTTGTTTGTTTGAACGCGCTAATCTCAGAAACTACCAATCCGATTCGAATAATTATTTTTCAAGTCAAGCCGAACCGCCATCCAGATAAAAATGTGAAATGAAGGGGTCAGAAAAAAATTGAAATAATGCGATTACGTTGGTATCTAAATTGGAGAACTGGAAGATTCAATTTAAATGTAGAGCTAAGAATTAAAAACTAAGACATGTAATACATAAAAAAACGAACACGCACAAAGGAACGATAAACGTAGTTTACTACGTAGTAACCACTACGCACTGGTCTCTTAGCTTTAAGCGAACACAACTAATTTTAAATTGAAACTACGTTTACGGATACACTTCGCTTTTATTTTACAATTTTATCTGACGTTTCAGCTCTTTACAGGAACTGTGGTTTTTATTTTTTCTTGTATAGACGCATAACACCTCAGTCTTCTGTGGCCACGATTCTTTTGAATTCAAAAGGAATAAGTAAGTGACGCTACGTACTAGGAGGATCTCGTTCAATATTCCAGTGATGATGATCCGGCCTGAGAGCAGGACCTGAAGGGTGGAGCGCTCGTTCGGGGGCTCCATCGACATGCGCTGTTGGTTGTCAATGTTGCGGAAACTGGGGATTAAGAGTTCATTCAATTGAAGGCAATTATTTAGAACTTTTATTACTTTTAACGCCTCGGTGGTTTAGTGGTATGTGCACTCGCCTGCCAAGCCTGAGGTCTCGAGTTCAATGCCCGGGTCGAGCGAAAACATTTTTACTACCTACTTTTCAAACATGGCTTGGGTTTGCGATCACCAAGCTACATTAAGCAAGCGAGGTGATTACACCTAATCCTCCTCACTGTACTGATATCATCAGTGAGATGAGAGACTGCTGGGCGGTGAGATATAACAGGCTAAATACTTTATACTTTTAAATATGTTCTCTTTTATAAGAAATCAAACATAAGGTTACACGTAATATTGTAATGTGTCGGTATATGCTTGTAAGGTTACAGCAACAATAGGTTTGGTAACACCTAATTATCGTAGGCTTCAACATGAACATAGGACAATGTTGTGTAAAGGGAAATAAATTATACCAGGCTTAAAGAAACTATATGAGTACCTAAACCTAGTATTCTACTCATAAAGTTACAAAGATATTTTATATGTTCGTTCTTAGGTAGAGCTAGGATCCCCCCAATGTGTTAATAAAAGGTGAAGATCATCCTATATTCTTACTTTTTACGATGCTGTTGCTTCGTACTCAAAGCTAATTTATCCATGCAGGATACCAGAATCAGATATGGCCGCCGACCGCGTAATTGAAGCATCAAGGCACCCACCAAGTCCATAGTCGCGATCTTCACTTTTCCGTCCTTAATAAAAGCCTCATCCCGACCTGAGAATCCCGTAAAACTCTAGTAAAAATCTTACTTTATTGCAAAGGTACATTTTCGATTATTTGTTTTCCATTCCTTAGGCCATTTTCATCCAGAAATCTTGAAAATGGAAAGCTTAGTTAAGTAGCGGGGATGGTTACTGGGGCTCATTTTGAAAGTCATTTCGGGGTTGGGTAGCTGGACTAATATTCAGGGTAGCCAAACTTTATAATTCTCTATCTTTCTCTATTCAAAATGCTGGTAACGATTTTAGTGGTCACAGAAGTATGAACAAATTTTTTTGAGTCGAAAATCAACTGCACGTCGCAAAGCGTAATAGGTTTTTCGTGTAACGTAAAACGATTTTATTCATCCATAAGTTGAATGTTGACGGTCGACTTCCTACTGACCGTTCGTAAATAGGATAACTACCTACATATGTATCTATAATATACCTATATTTTTCACGAGCTTATATTTAGTTTAACCTGCCCTGCTGTTAAAGACTTTCTCTGGTTTCAGATTGAGTTGAAATTTGCTTGTACGTTTGTGTTCGATGACAATGCAAAATAGGTAATAACAAAAAAGCTTGATAATATGATAATACCTTTACTTAAGGGCTTGTTATGATCGATTTGTTATGTAAGGAAACTTATGATAGCATTGCATAAATAAACTAGTTATAAAAGGCTTCTTATAAAAAACTTGCAAACGTAAAAGAACTCAACTCAAGCCATAAGACTCTCCATCCATCTCGGAATACGTGAGGAACTCGCCAGCCAACAGCATATCATCGAACTTGTTCCTCGATATCTGGATGTAGTGGCCGGGCATGTGATGCTGGGCCGTGGTGTGGAGTAATGCTAGTTCCACGTGGTCACTGCATGAGGCTGCGAGGCGACGGGCGAGTGTGCCTGCGAAGATGAGGAGTTTGGTTTATTAACAAAGGAAGATATGTACAGTTCTACTTCTTCATCGAGTGGATGGTCAACCTGACCAATCCTGGTGTCAGAGCTATTGAGCCGTCAAAGGCCTCTGACATGGCTCATGTAACGACTACTATCCGTAGAAAGTAACCGGGACCGACGGCTTAATCATATTACTTTTCGGGCAATCAAGTGATTCAGCCTGCAATGCCCTAACCAAACTGAGGGCAGTCTCACTAAGAGTTTTTTGCGAGATATTGTCCCCCCCTTCGAGAACCTCCGGATCGTGAGCCGAGCGTTCAAACCACAAGATCACCATATATATATATGTACAGTGACAGTTGACTTCAAATGTATTTAAGCATTGTCACCTTACGTATGCCATTGTAACTTAGTTTATAATAATATTAATACTTTTGGTTATACTTGAGCTTACATACTTTTTACGGTCAATAACTTGATTTCCTTAAACCAATTGCTAACACACACATAGTACTCATGATCAACATATTATCCACGTTCGATTAGTCAAGCCACCGCTTCAGTACTCTACGCGCTTGATAAGCGAATTATCATTCGCAGAAACAATGGAACTGCAAATGACGTCTATAGCGCTTAGCGGTATGGCGTTTGCTATTGATGTCACGCAAACATAGACGGAGTGATAATCAGATATACAAAGAGCCTCCTACCTCCGTCCATGTTTTACTAATAAGCATTTTAAAAAAAGGTATTCGCCTGTAACATTTCACTGCTGGGCAGAGGCCTCTCACTGAAGATATCAGTACAGTGAGGAGGATAACGCATAAACACCACGCTTGCCCAATGCAGGTTGGTGATCTCTAACCCAAGCTTATGTTTGAAAATTAGGTGACATGTTTTCGGTCGACCCGGGAATTGAACCCGAGACCTCAGTCTTGACAGCCGAGTGCTCATACCAAAAGACCACCGAGCGTTAACTAATAAATATAATATTCCTCTCATACAAATACAGACATGGATAACAGATCCAAACTAAACTATGTATTATGGAATTGAAGACCAAATATACACAAATATGTTTTTTTTAGTTGGTTAGCAAGAGGACAGCGAGGTTTATGAAATAAAAAAATCTATACTTTGTATTGAATATTAATGGACAAATCAATCTGAACATTCCATTAAATTAAGTTTCACATATAATCATGACAAAAGCACAGGAAATTGTATTTTAGAATGGGAAGTACAACTCTACTTTATCAAAATTGTTTTTTTAGGTTATTGGCTGGCTAACTCCAGAGGGTATGCCAAAAGTCTAAATGAAAAAATACTCATTTATTTCTCTTTTTTCTTCTTCTTTACTCATTTCTATTTAAATGACTAAGCTCAAAGGATAGTTTTTCATCAGCTCCCTGTTTGTCCGATACTGTTAATGAGATCGACAGAACGAAGTTTTGCTTTATTTATATTTGCAGAAACGGGCTGGTTTCCGCTGTGAACTTTTAATGCACCAAATGTGATTACAAGTCGATTGAAGATATGGGAGGTTTGTACTTGTTCTAAGAAGTTAGGATCCAAAACATGAAGTTTAAAAGGGAGTCATTGGTAAGGCGAGGGTAAATCAATAAATTGTATATTATAAAGAATATGTAGTACTTAAGTAAAGGCTTATTTACACTTTAATTAGTGCGAAAGCAGGTGTTTAGCAATTACGTTGATACTGCGAGTGATTTGTGTGCACTGTAACCAATATAGCCTTTCTAATCCTATCTGAATCCCAGGTGCGATCCAACGGCTACACAAGAGAAATTGAATTTAGAATCAAATCTAATAATTTAAATAAAATAAAACTATATTGCACTAGCACAAATCTCTATGGAAACTCCTGAAAGTCTATAATAAAAGAGACTGAAACATTTATTCACCTTTTCCAACAGCTTCATGACCCACTAAAACCACAATCTGCACTTCGGTAGTGTCCGCTGGTGGGATGAAAGGAGAAATCTTCGCTTTTGACAGTTGTTCAATATACATCAGTCGGAGCAGTCTACGAGTTGCAAACGTCATTACTTCGGGCACCATGTCCATTTTAGACGTACGCTGTGGATTTATTATTCCTTTACATTTGAAGTGAAATATTTCGAATATGTTTTCAATGGAATGTCTGAGATGTGCATTCTAGAAGCTTTCACATTATATGAGCTTAAGAAGGTTAGGTATTGATAAATATAGAGTTCGAAAATTTAAAAAAGTACTTTTAAAATTACCTAGTTTGATTCTACACAGAGTCATATCTATGTATGATTGTTGCAATTTAATGTAGCTTAAATATTGCGTACCGCATCGCGTCCAATACTTTGTTATCAGAATCCTGTTTTTGCATGGAACCTTTTGTTTTTACGAGTATATCTATTTTATAATCTACCTATGTCAGCTTTCGGGAAAAATGGATTTCAAATGGATTGGACATACGTGTGACCAAAACAGAATTGTACGAATTTGATAGGATTAGAAACTCTTTTGTGACCACTGCTATGTCATACCTCACCAAGCTAAAAAGAGTACCGTTCAACTACATCGTGGTATTCAATTTTAAAATATGTATATGTTTAATATGTATAGTACGTAAAACCAACTGGAATGTATTTTGAAATACGCATTCGGAGTATTATAATGGTTGAAAACGAGGACAGGTACCAATAGCAATGAATATCTTAAGAGGTTTTTGTCCCTAGCATAACGATAATATGAGACTGCGGCAAAATATGATATATGATATGATAAAATAAATCGAATTAATAAACTTGCACCAATAAGTAAGTAAGTTCGAGCAGGTGGACAACCCTGGTGTCAAAGTTTTTAGACCGCCTAAAGGCCTCAGACATGGTCTAACGATTGAAAGAACGGGGACCGACAATTTTACTTGCCCTCCGAAGCACGATAACGCTCAGATAGAAATGCTACTATCGGCCACCCATCCAAGTAGGAGTCGAGCTGCACGTTGCTTAACAATCGCAATGAACTAACGTCGCTTAGTCAAACTACGCCATGAGCGCTACCAATAAACACTGACCGCCTTATTCATTAACGATATTTTACTTAAACAGTAATTTAAAGGGTTTTGTCTCTTTCGCTCTTTGACAAATAGCGTATGTCGGAAAGAGACAAACCATTAATAAAATGTTTATGAATAAGGCCCACAGTATTTATCATTATCATAATCTTGGATAATTCTAATTTTAAATGTCACTCTAACACAACGTATTCATCATTCTATGCCGTGGAAAAGTCGAATTTCAAATGTTCTACCAGTCAGCATATAGTAATCAATCATATTATGCCTTGCCTTTATATCACGTCTATGATCCAGGGTTGCTAGGAAGACTACAATTAAAACAGAGCATAATCCAAGTTTGTCCATTTTGGTCACCTGGTCAACAGGATCCAAGCCCTCCGCATCAAGATTAAGCAGTAACGGGAATGTATGGATGACGACGTCCTTGTACCCTGGAGTGGAGCAGATGGGGTTGGCGCGAAGGTCAAGCACCACCAGGCGTCGCATCTGCCGCATGTAGACCGCCAGCTCGAGTAGCATGGCCAACCGGTTATTACGGACGTGAAGTTTTTGCAGCCTATTAAAGTAAAGTAAAGTATTAGTCTGTAATGTCCGACTGCTGGGCAAAGGTCTCTCATCTCACTGAAGATATCAGTACAGTGAAGAGGATTAGGTATAATCATCACGCTTGCCAAATGCGGGTTGGTGATCTCAAACTCGAGCCATGTTTGAAAAGTAGCAAACATGTTTTTCGCTCGACCCGGGAATTGAACCCAGGACCTGTCTTAGCAGGCGAGTGCACATACCACTAGATCACCGCGGCGTTTGGCGAGGCGAGGCAACCTATTTAACGTAATGAAAATCATAACGTGCTGTAGTAGTTATGATTGAGTACATTTCTCGTGCAAGTCTAAATGTGAAACTTCGTAGGATGAATGGATGTTACTCTTTGATGTGAAACTGAATGGATCTAGGTAGACATTGGCGCAGATACGGGCAGATTAGCATAGATTAAAGTCTGGAGACACATGTTTATGAGACTGAGAGCCGTAGTGTGAAAGTTCCTGAATAAAATTATATTGAAAAAAAATACACCTAGGTATGTTAGTTTTTCTTATCTCCAAATTTCTACAAGACTGAATACAATGGGAACAAGGCGCTGCCACTACACTTTAAATCTTTTTGATGTCATCGAATGCCGAGTTACAGTTAGGACCGGTCTGACTTGCGTCACGTATAACTCTGCTTTAGTTTACTTAGAACGCAAAGTTTTGGTTCAAATAATAGTTTAGAAATAGAACAAAAAGAATAAGCTTATAAATTCAGTATTCAATACCAATACACACGAAACAATACAGACAAAATCCAAAACTTTCCGCAGCGCTCACTTGATATTTGTTTGCAATTTTTGCGACGGAGCATATCACGAAAATAAACTCAAAACACTTGAATTCTGTTCCTCGATTGTATTCATACATTTATCTTTTGAACGCAAACGTAACGAGGCACCCACTAAGCCCAATAGTGCTTTGAAAAGAATTTAGTAGGTCAAATCAACAATGGAGCTCTAAAACACAAACCTGGTGCATCCGCTAAACATTCTCATTGAGGTGAGGTTATTTTCGTTCAAGTCGAGGTATTCGAGATGTAGAAGCGTCCAGAGCCCAGCGTCCGGGCCGAATTCAAACGAGGAAATGTTGTTATAGGAGACGTCGAGCCACACGAGGCGGAGGTGATTCAGATTCTCCAGCTTTTGTATGTGGTTGAAGGATAAGTCCAGGCGCCGGAGAAATCTGGTTTATATCAAATATGAACGTTACTTACAACATGTGAAAGAGCTTGCACTGAATGGGAATAAATGGAGAAGTCTGCATCGGACTCAACGACAAGAGCTTTGCTCGTAAATTTAAAGCAACTTACAACATACTAAACTTTAGTATGTTGTAAGTTTCTTGCTTTAGTAATTAATGCTTTAGTAACTAAAGCATTAATTCATAGAACACCCTTTTGAGTATCTTGATGGAGGTATTCAAAATGGTTATCTAACTCTAAGGCCAGACAAATTTAAACAAAGTGTAAGACTATAGCTAAGACCTACATATGTGAAATTAATTAATAGTTAATTTAATCACAGCTTCAGATCAAAGATTCGAATATAATCTTATATGAAATTTTCATTTGAGTAACTGAATAAAGATAAGATACTCAAAATGTCTCTTCTCTTTGATAAAGTACATTAAACAAATAAAGTAATTAATTTCCTTAAGCAACTTTAACGTACAAAACAAGCATTGAACTTTACCTTAAACTCTCCAGTCCACTGATTGCCTTGATATTGTTATGTGACAAATCTAAGACGGTGATACTCCAGAACATTGAGAGATCACGAATTCTTTTCACAGAATTGTATTTGTAGTGAACCTCAGTCAGAAACCATTGTGCTGAAATGAGATGGAGATATAACAAAGAGAAATTCATAAAATAAAAAAATACCGATAACAAAAAAGGAGGTGTTATTATATGGTATATACAAAATACATATAGAGTCCTACTCGGTGTGTCTGAGGTATCGTAGCTTCCAAGCGTGTAAACTATATTATATTTATATTCTAGTTTTTAATTATCTAACAGAAAGTTGCTTTCATGGTGAGTGGTCTAAGACTTGATTTAATACAAAAAAATACAGTCGGGGATTATTCAATTTGTATTGTTCGCTTTAAATTATTTCTCTAAACAATAGTAAAACTATACTTACGCGTATCATATTCTAAGACAGTGCTCAGTCTGTTGTACGCAACTGAAACGTACTGTAAGTACAATAGGTATTTCAGGACAAGCAGCTCCGTTAGGTAGTTTGAAGACAAATCCAAGTACACCAGATATTTGTAATGTTGCAAGATGTCTATGTTTTTCAGATGCTGTAACAATGTAAATCTAACATTAGTGCAGTATCTTATAGGACATATATGAAATAGCGAGCTCACGTATGACAAAAAACTAATACCTAAACTTCGAGAAGTGGTTTGTACAATCTACAAAAGCGGAGACTCTCAACAAAATAATTACACTAAGTAACCGAAAACCAACCAATTTTGCCACCGAATAAAACCAAATAAATGTACACAATACAGATTAGGCAACTCTTGTCAAAATCAAGCTTGAATCAAAAAGCTCGATAATCTTCCAACGTGACTGCACTTATCAACTTACCTTCATACTCAAGTCCAGTTTAATGTAAACAAAGTCGCCTAAAATGGGCGTTCTTTTCAAGTACGTCAAGCATGCTGTGACCATGTCTCTGGTGAGGACTCCATTCACTAGTTCTGCCACGTCAGCGAGGTCCCGAATCCGTATTACGGGGGAATAATTATCGGCATACAACTCCGGGAAGTTGTAGAAACACCACCAGTACTGATCTTCGTTCAATAGTGATGTGACGTTAACTGCGAACTGTAATATAATTTTTACTGGTTAGAAAACGTTACGAAATGTGTTGAGGTACTTGATTCTTTTTTTTAACATTTCAACAAAAGAACTACGTCAGAGTAAAGAAATGAACAAAAAGTATTAAAATCTGTTCGAATTATTACACTCCTTACTAGTCTCTACAACAGGTACGAATACCATTATGAATACGTAAAGAGAATACATTATTATTTACGACATGTATTTATTGTTCTGGTCAGCTGAAATCTAGGCATGACCAGACATACAAATACTTTGTAAACCCACCGAATAAAGCCGGACGGTTACCCTACTCAAACAGAAAAGATTCTGGATATTTAAAGGTACGTTATTTCACATTAATTTTGTATCCTTCGTCATCTTCAAGTTACTAAACATCTTATACTTTCACTGTCGCTAACTTGTTGACGGAAATATTTCATAATAAGTTTACATCCCTGGAGATATTTCTTCCAAAATTAGAGGTTACTTTCAAAGGGTACTTTTAGAGAATTTCATAATATTTCACAAACTGTCGCTCAAGTACTTTCTGAATTGCTACAAATAAGTTCGAGCAACGTGTGAGATAATAATGTTCGTACAGTATACCGCCGACGCCGGAATACGTTTTACGCTAAGACACCCGTATGAGAAACATAATAATGGGCCGACGGAAAGTAATCATATATTTTCACGTTACTTCATCGCCCATGGAAGTAGACACACAATATCAGCCCACTTAAGTGGAAAATGGACTCACTTGTTCCGCTAATAATTCGTCCACACTTATATGCCGCAGCGACGGTTGCAGCGTTTCGTATACAGGCACGCCAATGCTCCGACGTCTTATACTTTGACCTAAAAATATTAAAATTCAATCGCAACATTCCATTTTACAATTTGATACAATTCTGCAAAAGACTGCTTTTCCTGCATTTATTAGATTTGGATCGGAGCAGATGGTAATAGAACAGCCGGACTTCAGGTCACATACCTTTATAGAATATCGGATGAAAATATGTAGTTAATATGAATGATGATGTCTCTCCACTGAGGGTTCACCACAGGAAACATATATAATAGACTTAAGCTTTAACGCCTGTTAGTAGTAGTATTTGCTTGCCAAATTCTGGGTTGAGCAAAGCATTTATTGTACGTAAAATACTTTTCAAATGTGGTTCATGTTCGGGATAGTCTCATCGCATTTTGAGCAAATTAGGGCTCATTTACATTCAAACATTTTTGACAACTCATTAAAATTAAAATTTTAAGGATTGATGACCCCGTGAGGGCTGCTGAATTGAGTTTCGTTTGAGTATTTATGAGTCAAGAGTCGCGTATATCGGTAGTCACCCAAGATAGTGAATTCCAACATGCGGTTCATACCAGAACCGATCTCAAAATCAAAAAATCTCAAAAGACTAAGATAATATCACATCTCAAAATGTACAGTAAAGTTCGAGTAGGTTGCCCTCAGTTTGTTTAGGGCTTTGCAGGCTTCTTCTTCTCCAATCACCTGATTGCCCGAAAAGTAAGATGATTCCGTGCTTCGGAGAGCACGTTAAGCCGTCGGTCTCGGTTACTTTCTACGGATAGTAGTCGTTACATGAGGCATGTCAGAGGCCTTTGGCGGCTCTATAACTCTGACACCAGGATTGGTCAGGGTGACCATCCACTCGATGAAGAAGAAGTAGGTTAGTGGCCAACTCTGGTGTTGAAGGTTTAGACCGACCTGGTCTTAGTATTGAATCAGCCGGGACCGATAATATTCACCATCTCAAAACGGACAGTTAGGATGTCCCACAGACAAGCAACTCGCATTAACTTTATAGCATTACCTGAGGATATGACCTCGAGAAATCTGGAAGACAAGTAGTTGATCTTGGATACTTCGGCCCACGCTCTGAGCCGGCTGCCCTCGCGTAGTCCACTCGTCGAATACTCTCCAGGTTCGCTGCCTATCCTCACAGGCGGCTCATACGTATCAGTAGACGTATCTGTAGTAATAGTCTTTTCCTGGCTTTGAGTAACCTCGAGCTCTGACATTATGATATATGTTTATCACAATAGGTAATTTGATAAATTATGATTTATTTAAATCACAATCCGAATATGTATTAATAGGTAATTAATGAGATCAATATTTTTGTTCCGTAAACATGAAGTTGATACACCTGTATTTGACAGTATCAGTCAATGTCATTGTGTAAAGGAGGTACATTAAAATCAAAGAGCCTATTCGTTAAAATACCTTATTTCCATTTTCACGTCAACTACACTACAGTTAACTCACCTAATTTCTTGTGTTTTCGCTCTTGAATTATGTAACAAAACCGAGGTTTTAGCAAAAAATGTTAGTAAATGCAGAAATATGTAAATACAGAGTGGAGAAAACACTCAGATGTCAGGGAAGTGGTCTCTCAGACCGCTAAAGGCAGGAGATAACGAACTCACGCTTTTGTTTTGCTATCTCCTTTGACTGCACAAAAAGCTTTTCGTGATTTGTGCACCTCAGACACTCCTTTTGCGTGTTCAAAATTATTAAAAGAAGAATACAACTCGAATTTATATTTATTTCACAAATATTTCAAATAAATTCTTCAGACAAACTCTTCACAATAACCAGTGCAATATTTTGTTCAAACTTTCGTAGCTGTACTACGCAGCTACGATATTCCGTAGTAAATCCGTAGCTCATCGTAGCAATATAAAGATTAAAGTGATTTATGAACAATATCGGGTTAACCGCATCAAATTGCAAATGTAATTGTGTACAATTGATATAAATAGCTGTATTACCTAAATAGGTATTAGGGAGTACATTAGCATTACCTACAGGGATTACATATTATACGTGGCGTAAACGAACTTTATGAATTGAATAACCGTAAACATTGATCTGTGATTAAATCAGGAAAGAAATGGAATGTGCATTGGCAGTGTACCTATAAAACATACGTACATCTGTGTCTTCGTATTTTATTCATGCAATATAAAGGGGATGTATGTGTGTAAATAATATCACATTGTGAAGCGGGTACAAAACGTATAGTGTAAAGCCCCGGCGGATTTCAGTGGCTTGTAGTGTTCCACTAACTTCTAAATCGAAGCGTCGGGATCATCTGGGGGCCGCCTGTTTCCGAGCTGTCTTAGTTTGCTCACTCTTATTGATCTATTCTTATCCTTGAGTTAGGAGTACCTTCGTTTAAAGTGTCGTATATGTTTACACTAGAAAGAC
Organism: Cyclophora punctaria; assembly: GCA_951394245.1. Taxonomy (NCBI): domain Eukaryota; kingdom Metazoa; phylum Arthropoda; class Insecta; order Lepidoptera; family Geometridae; genus Cyclophora; species Cyclophora punctaria. Next base: position 5,482,107 of record OX596182.1, on the reverse strand, counting down.
GAGGATTATTTTCTACGTACATGTTCATTGTTGCCGTGTATGCTTCATGTTTATTATCTACAGGAGAATATTTTTCATGTATGATGCCACTGAAACTGAATGCGATTTTGATCATATACGATGTTATGTTACCCCTACTTGGATGGGTTGCCGATAGTGGCATGTCTATCTGAGTGCTACCGTGCTTCGGAGGGCACGTTAAATTGTCGGTTCCGGTTGTTTCAATCGTTAGACCATGTTTGAGGCCTTAAGGCGGTATAAAAACTCCAATATCAGGGTTTTCATTTACTTACCAAACCTGATAAGAAAATGCCGTATTTGGAGCTTTGCTTTAGATTATAGTTAAGTTTTAACTAACCGTGTATGAAGTCGTCTGACTATATGTGAATTTATTAACTGACTTTAAAAAAGGTGGTCTCAATTTGACCGTATTTGTCACAGAGCAAAGAATCACCAAGCGCTCATGGCGGTGATTCTATGCTCTGTGGTATTTATGCTTCTACATTCCAAGTTTAAAATTAAACAAATGAAACACGTCATTATAGAACACACATAAAAAGTAGTATGTTAAAATGCAAAGTGTATCTAGGTTTCGGTCTCGGGTGGGTGGTATAAAGAGGCATGACTGAGGAAGTAGCCGCGGACGGCGGCCGCGGAACAAACGACGAGAAACCATCGCGTTTGTTTAGGAGGACAAAGCAACGGGAACTGATGCGGTGTAAATAACATTGGAGTGTCTGCTGTAATATTAAAAACACCTCTTTTTACTACATGTATATAAATATATGTATACGGTACATATACCAATTTTCTTTTTAAATTTTTGTCTCTGTCTGTTTGTTTGTTCCGGCTAATCTCTGAAATGGCTGAACCGATTTTGAATTGTCTTTTACTGGCAGGTAGCTGATGTAATAAGGAGTAACTTAAGCTACTTTTATTTAAGGACAATTCCTAAATTCCCAGTAGATCTATACTAATATTATAAAGCTGAAGAGTTTGTTTTGTTTGTTTGTTTGTTTAAACGCGCTAATATCAGAAACTACTGAACCGATTTGAATAATTCTTTCACTCTTAGATAGTCTATTTATCGAGGAAGGCTATAGGCTACATTTTATCCCGAAATTCCCACGGGAACGGGCACAACGCGGGTAAAACCGCGGGGCGCTGCTAGTATAGTATATAGTAGTATTTATAATGACCCAGAATATGTATACCCTAGTACTTAATATTTAAAATAACCTACTCTATCTATTATACGTAATTTTTATATGGTATATAATGGTATGGTGTTTCGAGATTTTTGACCGTCTGATCTGATAAGTCGATGATGTTGTTAGCGGATTTTAGACTGTAAATTAAATCCCCCTGTACGGCTTTGTGTAACAGCTGGATCAGCTGGCTAAACTATCCATGTTTAATCATTAAAATATATAGTGAGGTATTTACCATAAAAAAATTATCTTCCTAAAAGATTCTTAAACTGTTTACGATAAAAGCTTTTTCGTTATATTGTAAAAGTAAATGCCACTTCCTTATGTTGTTTTGAAGAATATTTAGCGAAAAAATCCTTTGTCTTGCAAAGAGAACTGACAGCCTGAAATACAGTTATTAAATATCCATATTTTTGAAGCTTCTTTTGTATTTTAATTGTTAAATAGTACACAAAAAAAACTGAAGAAGAATAAATAAAATAAGCTCTGAATAAAGTTATTAATAAACCGGAAATGACGTGGCATGTTCGTTAACCGCTCAATGTTTGGGGTGGCGTATCAAAAATCGAGTTAGTATTCTCTAGTGAAGTACTTACCGCACTAGTTCAGTGCACTAGTGCACAGTTTTTGTATAACGAGACACTTCTGTGCTGAAAATTGAAATACAGCTACCATTTTAATTAGTTTCAGACTAGTTACCAAGTTCTTTCACCCATAAACTTGAGAAGTGGTTTTAACTTTAGATGTATGTTCATCAAGTGTGGTGCTTATAAGCTATTGTTTCACCAGTTGTTAATCACTATTATTTAAATATTCAAATTACAATCTAATTTTCATAACCTAATTCGCATGGCATGCTGTATCAATCAATACGTCAGTCTGACAGACCGCTCCATAGAAAGTTCACTCACAGATAACTTATACACAACAAACATACTTAAATGAAGTGTCAAGCACTTTGTTTACATACTTACTACTACTTATGTTCATAACATTAAAGGGAATTATAATACTCGTACATACGGGCGAAGTATTATATATTTATATTCTTACATAATACTGCGACAAAGGGATTATCATATGAGATTGATCATATTGTTTTGTTAACATAATATATGGCTCAGATGTTGTTATTCATCTTACGTACCGTAAAGTTATCAATATTCAAAACAGATGAGACTATGTATCCGATTACTACATCTACTATGAATATTTCAACGGAGAAGCTCTTTACGTACAATAAAATGTATCTACGTATTTCAGTGTAACCCAAACATACAGGTAAACATCGTATTATGAAGGTTATCAATGAAAGGAATTCTCGGAGCCTTCCTTCACTCGAAGTCAAGTACATTCGTATTAGTCACAAGTGTCCCGAATAGCATATAACCCGGTTCAAGAGAGGCTAAGCCTCAATTTCAGAATTGCACACATTTAAAGGTCACTTAATTAGGGTGGCTCGCAGTTAAATCTTGAAACTTGGCTAAGGTTGGCGTATCAACTTGAAAGTCTGAATAATAGGGGCTATACCTGACTGTACACACCTACATTAAGTAAGAACACTTTGTATGGTTTCTACGTAGAATAATATGTTCCTACGAAGTGTTTGACACACTTTATAATCTCAAAGTTAAGTCGCACAGAGTTTAGTTTTAAGTGTTGTTACAAGCGGCTCAAATTTGACTGAACGATTCATAATATAACGCAACCGCAAAATCCATTTAATAAGCAATCGGATTTTGTACTGTGTTTATAATAAAAATTATTTGATTTTGAGATTTCTTTAACTTACTGAAATGCTGCATGAATCAAAACATGTACAATGAAAACGCTTAACAAATCAGAAAACTTTGAAAGCACTGTCACTCAACATCATCACTATCATTTATCTATTTGTGTATAATTACACTAGTATCTAAACATCTTCCAATTACCAGCTGCAGTTCAATCGCAGGTGTATATTTGTGTAGTGTGTCTCCGTTTGAGTTGATAACTTACTTGTCATGTATTTCCCGCTACGGGACTTTAAACAAACTTCAATGTTTACTCTTCATCAACCGATTTTGACATTACCTTAGGGACTCCACTCTGTATGCGGAACGTAATTGGACATGTAATGACATGAAATTGACCAATATGTTGAATTTACATTGAATTGTATGGTAGGGAACGGTAAGTGTGTCCAATGGTTACTGTTATTTATTAAGTAGATTCTGCTATCAAACTAACAAGACATACATATTGTAAACCCTAATGTAGACGGGACTTAGTCGCTAATTAAACTTTTAAGGCATAAGGCAATAGACTGTGTTTCTATAACTTACCAAGTAAAATTAAAATTAGAATCCTAATGTTATTAATAAGAGATTGCATCTCTGTCTAGTCTTCATATTATCACGATAAAATTAAAACTTTTTTCAATAAAATATCTAGCAAGTCATCGTTTATTTTCATTCGCCTCAAGTACAAAAACTTGTTGGGAATTTGTTTAGTCAACAGATCCTTGAATAGAATTTTAAGGCGTTCATTGAAAGACGATTAATCAAAATTGCAGAGCGACATCCGCACCTATTGTCCACGTTTGAATTACGGCGATACAATATTATTTAGGATAGAATAGCACCAAGCATGTCAGTGATTAATGGCTTTAGAAACCTTCCACTCAAGATTCTGAGTCAATATTGCGTGAAATTGATTGCGAATGCTACCTTTGCTAAGAGCCAGGCCAGGAGTGCTCAGAATCACTAAATAAATGACGATAAGCTTTCAGAATACGTACCAAATGGTTAATCATTTAATCAATACGTAACAATAATTAAAAGATAAATTAATTAACCTCATTTTATCGGCACTCATCTTCTTTCCATGCCTATTAATTAACTCGCGATTTATTTGTTTCTGTTATGGCAGTAAAATTTTATAGCAAGCAATTAATTTTGAAGTTTATAAATACGAATTATCTGAAGATATAAATATGCTTTCAGCTTTTATTAAGATGTAACTTAGCGAGTTAAAATTTATTCGCTTATCTTTGGATCTTTTCTTAGATCTTAGTGCTGGGCAGTTATTCACTTAAGAAGACGGAGGAGGAGCGAAACGTTTCTTTTATAACGTTAAAGTTAGCAGCTGCTCCGTAAAGAATCATCAATTTGAGAATGTCATTCCATTTTCTTTTGTTTATTTGGGACACAAATGCAAATATAGGATAAATAGTCGGGGAAGTGCCGTTCCTTGAGTTACCAAAGGCCGAGTTGTGTTCGGTATGTTTGTTGATTGAATGGCGGTCGAACAGTATTGGGTGTCTCATGTCTGCGAAAATATTTATTTAGAAATACTCAACGCCTTCTGTAGTGTTTGTCGTTTGTGTTGCCAGTGGCAATAAGTTCTGTCAAAGGCTCAAGGTTTCTGTGGAATGTATTACATATGTTCTTACTAACAGTAGCTTGGAATAAAAACAAAATTTGAAACCCTTTCTAGATTCGAAGCCCTTTATCCTACCGAAGCACGATCATAAGATGTTTTCGAGTAAAAAAATCGTAATAAATTTTGCACCATAAAATTACAGTAAATGAATATATTTTGTGTAACAATGAAAATAAATTGCGCATCGATCTTGGTCCCGAGATTGGTAATAAAATGTGCCCGGAGGGGTTGATAGGCGCGCACCACACGCGCGGATATCATGATTGATTGGCCCACACCAGATACTCATCCGCTTATTAATTGATAATTAATTCGAAAAAATAACAATTCAGAACGCCCATTAATAAGTAATCAGGGAAATTCAGCTTCACACCTCAGTTGATATATAAATAGGAAAATACGAAATGTTTCTCTATGAGAAGAACGAATTTGTTATTTGAGATATACGGGTATTGTTACTCAAAATAGCTACGATCCAATTATCGTATTACCTTAATTTATACGCATGGGAGAGGAGTATTATATTGTTTGTCTTAATTAAGTTAACCACGTGTTTCATAAAATATTATTTCTGGTACATGAGGGGAAGAGAATAATTATTTTTAATAGCCGTTCATGATACTTTCGCGCATAAATTTTGTTGTTTCTTCGCCAGTATAAAATGAATATTTATTAGACAACTTATAGTTAGAATCGTGGTGTTGTTTGTGGTTTTTATCATGTTTTTAGTTTGTTTACTGTAAGAACATGAGTGTAAAGTGTAATTACAACACATTGAAATTGTCAATTAACACATTGACATTGTCAAAAGCATTTCGTAATGCTTTGTGATTGGTCAATTAGGCTTCGTATGGCGCCGCTTCATTGGAAACGCACCCTAATTATTTCTCGTCTTGTTTGATATATGTACTTGTAGTTCCTATATAGAGCTATTGAGTGTGACATAATATAACGTTTACATTGCAGACGCAGATGTACCACACTTAATTAATACCAGGAACCCTATCCGTCTGAATCATGATTACAATTTGCATCACACGTAATGACCACTAACAGTTATAGTGCAAGTAGGTTAGTTGCCAACTCTGTATAGTAAAGAGGTTTCTATGTAGGTATAGATATGTTGGACTCCAAAGATAATGTAATGATATGTCTTCTTTTGTAAAAGAAATAGAGAAAAACTAAGACTAAACTGTTCGTTGTCTAGGCGTGCATCTTAGGTTTGTGTAAAAAGTTTCAACACATTGATAGACATCAATATTCATCTATAATTATTTTAATGGAGATCCACATAATCAAATTCCTGCGGGAACGAACACAACGCGGGTATAACCGCGGTGCGCTGCTAGTGATTTTATATAGCGTTTTGATCAAAGTGCACGCTTCGGCAACTTTGTAACTACATTTCTCGAGGTGTCAGGTGGCACTAGGAGGTGACGCGAGCACGTGTTTCACCGGCTTTTGTTATATTTTCTGTATAGCCACAGTTGAAGTACAGCGTTGCATCTTTATGGAACCGAATAACAGGTGAATAACATAATATACTCGTAACACAGTTATTTGAGTAAGGAACTGTGTTTGTGAATTGTTCCGTTACTGTGATGTACTTTAAATCCTACCAATATTATAAATACGAAAGTTTTTGAGGATGAATGTATGTTTGTTACTCTATCACGTAAAAACTACTGAACGGATTTGTATGAAACTTTATAGTTATATAGGTTATACATCAGAATAGCACATGGGATACATTTTATCCAAAAATACCCGCGGCAACGGGTACAACGCGGGTGAAGCCGTGGGGCGCAGCTAGTTAAGCTATATTTTTGGATGTAATATAAATGTATTCCTACAGTAGGGGTCATTGCAGACAGACAGATAGCTCTGAAAGTCTGTAGACTGAATTTTATCGGCGCAGCCAAAATGTCCGTGATGGATGAAAAACTTGGATGTTTGGTCTCTAGTGTCCTCTTTTTTATATTATAAGACTTAGATAATTTAAATACTATCTGGCCTAAGGTAAGGAAGCTCTAAGGCGAACTAATTTTATCTACGATTGAATCGTGTAGGAGTCACAGTACCCTGTATTTCGTAGTTAACACTCTATCACTAACGATGGGTAGTTTGTAGCTGTCAAACGTTGTGTCAGTGCGACAAACTTCATGTCAGTCATTAACGGAGTCCTGCAAATCCAATACCAGTAAAACTTTTACATACCAAATGTGCTTTTCCTTACTGTATTGGTTTTATGGGTTTTTAGACTGCACTGCAAGCAAACATGTTTTTGTTTATGTTTAAAGTACTCGGATTTGGAATACAAAATCAGTTTCTGCAAGGTTGACCCAGTTTGCTATCGTAATGAAATAACACGACGGTTTGAGGAAAACCTCTTTGCATCAACTCGCTTATCCTCATACAAGACATATTGATGATTCTACCCTATCTCTAAGCTATTTGCCCAAGTTTACGGTTCTCTCCTTTACAATAGCATAATTTCCAGCAAATATTGAAACAGCTGAAGTCTGATCGAGTTTTCGAATTATTATGACTGTGATATGGTCGTAACTTTATCGCAGCTGTCATGAAAACTTCGAAATTTAAAAACGTGTAATCTGAAATGTATAAGATTTTGAATTGAATGGCCTTTTGGTTTTCACTTTTTCTTACGTATGTATGTTACTTAATTTTTAACAAACTTTCCTTCAATGTAATGCTCAAAAATAGCCGTAATTTAGTCTGGATGTAGAAACAAGTGAAACTTTCATATAGTACGTGTATTATGGAAAAAAATGAAAAAGTTTATGTGGCACCGACCGGCTCATAACCGCTGTCGACGACAAACAAAAGCATTATATAACTTTCGTGGTTAATTTGAAGCAGAAAACAAAGCGGGCACTGCCGTCGGTACCCTTTGTATTTTTTCTTAATTTCATAACAAACCCGACTCACTGAAGCTTCTTTAATAAATGTGAAATATTATCCTTCACATCACTTCATTACGATTATTTTATCACCCGGTACAATTTTCACATTTGAAAGGCCTAACAGAAATTGAATCGTAAAAAACGGTATATCATCTTGCAGACCACAGATATTACGATTTGTAGGGCAAAGAATAACATAAAAAATACCCTCGTAACTGGCCAGATCGAGATTTATAGTATTTTTATAAGTCATGAATTTGCCGTCTCGCAGCCATCGCGTTCATGATTGTGTAATTCCACTTGATTCCTGTAACATTCAGTTACTCAAACGGTTACAAAAGTTCGCAGTAAAAGTCACTTGAGATCCCCATCACATTTTTTATTAATGTACATTTAAAGCTTTCAGAAGCCACGTGGGATTGCGACACTTATCGCTGTGCTCGCATGCCTAATGAGATTGATCTTACATGTTGATTTCCTTTCGAAATTCGACGAGATTAATGCCTACAACTTTGTGAATACAACTACAAATCTGTTATACTATCTAATACGGTCACCGAGCCTATTTAAATCTATTTCGACCACCGAACGCTAGCTGCGATTAACTAATCGACAACTAGCGATTCCTTTACATAACCTGCAGCGCCCCAAGGTTTTACTCGCGATATTCCTGTTCCCGTGGGAATAATGAGAGTTCCGTTACAAAAATAATGATTCAAATCGGATTGGTAGTTGAAATAAATAAAAAACAAACGTTCAAAAAATCTAAACTCTTCAGCTTTATTATATTAGTATAGACTGCGGTCGCCACCTAATGTGACCTAAGGTACAACTTGTATGAATTTAAATAACCAGGAGGTTCGTGGAAAATGTGTGGTGTACAGAAATATAAGTATATAAACCTCAAAGAAGTTTGTACGAAATGATGAATTGCGTCATTCGCTATGTGAAATTGGTGCCATAAACTTGTTCACTGAAAGTAAAACTTCATAGGTATAAGAATATATCTAAAGACTCGTATAACATACGTGTTCGTGAGTTCGTAACATATGATTTAATCTTAATGAATTAAATCTGTGAAGGCAGACATTAAGTTTCGTTACTCATGCAGAAGAGACACTTAGGAAGATGAGACTCTTTTTATAAATTAAGTTTTACGTTTTCTTGACATTGGCTTAATTTTTTTTTAAAAGTTGTTAATTTTTCTTAACATCAGTACTGGGTAAATAATATAGGTTTTTGTTACTTTGTAATAACATTTAGAAGTTAATACAAATTGTTATAGTAATTAAATACACATCATTTCATAAGGTCGTGATCTCATCAATTAATCTAATTGAAATGGCGCTTCAAATAATAACTTTACCACCGATCTGATAACACATTATGGAATTACTTCGAAGTAAAATAATGACTGTGTCTTTCAGTACATGATAGTGGTACCCACAAACATGACGCCTCCAAAAGTGCTCATCAACAACTTGGTAACAAATAATGTTAAACAAAATAATAATTATAACATCGATTTACTTTCTCAGTTATTCATCTATTATCAAACTGTGTTCGGTTCCTTAAGGTTCATTATAATGCCTAATATGAAACAGTACATAAGTATCTTATTGGGTTTGATAAGCTCATTGTCCAACCTTTTATTATTGTACAGCTGTGTAATAATATCAGATGACTTTGTAATCCCAAGCCTAATAATTTTCGATCAAGCATTCTGTACCCTTCTCAGTTGGACCAGTGCAAAACATTTGCGCAATTATTACACCGAAATTTACAAGTTTGACGACGAAATAGGGTACACGCCGAAAGCTACTCGACAGAGCATTCATAATTTTATACAAACAAATATGTTGAGTGGTTTACATTTGGTGGTTTTAGCGCCTTATTACATGAGTGCCTACCATTCTGTGCCCTGGAAAGACTTATTCATCAGTATCGCCTACACGCTAGAATTATTTTACTTTGGGCATCTATTAAGCATATTGATACCGAGATTGAAACTGGTTAACTATATCATTGAGACGTCGCTGTCTACGAATCTTGGCAACACCAAATCTTTTCTGAAGGATTACAAACAGTTATCGGCGGAGAAAAAAATATGTGAAACTCCATATTGCATGAAAAAGACGATGGAACTCTATCAGATCATTGTTGAAGCTTACAACTCCTTGATCGATGCTATTAAATGGCAGGTTAGTGCTTGAATACAGTGTTATATCAGACTTGCTAGTCTCCCCGCGCTTTAACCCGTGTTGTACTTGTTTCCGTGGAAATTTCGGGATGAAAAAATATCCCGTTGAAGGTGGCTATCCATTACAAAAATAATTATTCGAATCGGACTGGTAATTCCCGAGATTATTCCGAACATACAAACAAAAATATTTTTTTTTTACTTCTTTCTAATACCAGAAATTATTTTGTTACTTTGTCTTCTTTTGTTTCAGCTCCTGATTTTAATGATAAGCTCGTTCATTACTTCTCTGATGTATATATACGAATTATCTCTTAATTATATTCGTGAAAAAATGGTAAGGTGTAGTACATTAGTAGAGTCCCTTGTGGCAGATTTAGTAGTTTACTTTTGCTCTTACAATTCATTCATTAAGTTCGAGACGGTTAGGGGCCAACCCTGGTGTCGGAGTATTTAGACCGCCCAAAGGCCTTCAATATCGTCTAACGATTGAATGAGCCGGGACCAACTGTTTAACGTGCCCTACGAAGCAAAATAAACAATTGACCACTACTTAGTTTACTGGCTAGGAACGCTAAAATAGATTAATATCGAACACAATCATACTATTCAAATAAAAGGATGCGTTCAGATCTGGCGAGTTGCCGTGCATTCAATCCTTAATAAAAAAAGTCTTACTACATGTTTATTTTTCTAAAGAGGCCGAGCAAAGTTTGATAACATCTAAAAATAAAAAAAACAACATTTTTCTCTTCAAACATGGCTCGGGTGTGAGATCACCAACCCACATTAGGCAAGCGTGGTAATAACACCTTATCCTCCTCACTGTACTGATATCTTCAGTGAGATGAGAGGCCTCTGCCCAGCAGTGGACGTTACAGGCTAATCCTTTTTCTTTTTGATTGAATGTTGCAGGACATAGTAGATTTACTCACAACGAACGTAGTATGGTTCGTGACTCTCATATTGGCGCTGTTCTCCCCGTGTACTTTTGCAGACAGCGTCCATAGACAAGTGCGCAAGCTGAGAGAGTTACTGGCTTCCAAGCTCTATGAGAACAAACTAGGTAAAGACATACTTTATTGGTACTAACACTTGAAGACTAATACATTGATTATATCGTAAACTCTTTTAGTTTATTGAGATATTCAGATAATGCTACAAAAATACTAAAAGATGTATATGTTTCTTCAAAACAGCTTTGAAAAACAGTTATTCCCACCAAATTCTTAAAAATAACTTGCAAAAAATATTTGCCTTTTATCAGTATTTGACAGAATTTCATTCACATAGAATAAATAAAAAATAAATAAGGACTTGGTATGAATTGACTTATTGAAAAGGTCTTCCTTTATTTATTTGTAATCAATACGTTATTCACAAAACATGTGAAGATTCTTGGTGAATGGATTCGGTTACTTTCGACTGATCCGGATAACGGCCGGCTCGTATATAAATAAATGAATTTAATCACGACCCGGGGCGGCGGTGGGAGTAATACCTCGGGACGAACCGAACCGATGATTATTCACGACACAAACCAATGTATTGTGTACAGTTTCAAATGAGGTTCATTTTAATGATGGTTTGTGTTTAGTCATACATATTGAAAAGCTTATGTTAATATACCAATCGATTCATTACTCACTTGGGACAGTTTGCTTCAGCTTACGCTTACGTACCAGTAAACGTTAACACTAAATGTCAGACATAACAAACATATGAAAATAAAAAAATCATGGCTTTCTACTGGCCGTTCGAATAACTTAAAAGACTATCATTTAAGTTATGAAATAACGCTTTGTATTAACAGACATTTGATACCGTTAAAAATGGTAAATTTTTTAACGAACGCATTAACACTAACCAACTATCTGACACATCCCAGAGAGGGTTGTTTTTTCTGTATGTACTGTACTCGTATCAAAGTTAAAATCAGACACAATTTATTAAACAGCACATCTATAACCTTACATTTTAAGTACCCACATCTCTTAATAAAAAACTGTGTAATATCTCATACTATCTAGACCATACATCCAATAACTGTCATTTTTCTACGTCCAAGTTTCATGTTTTCAGATAAAACGGGACGCAGCGTCACTCGGGCTTTGCTCGCCTTCACCGAGACCAGAGACTTATCTTTCCGTTTACTTCGAATGTTGGACATCGACATATCTCTCCCGTTCAAGTTTGTGGGGCTCTTCATAACCTATCTGATAATCCTGCTGCAATTTGAAAAGGTCATTAACCCTTCAACTTAAAGCGTTGTGGCTTAGACAGATTTATGAATGTACTTTAGTTTGATTAAGACTTGCGGTTTGATTTACGCTTCTGATATTAAAGATTTGTGATAGAATTGTGTTGTTTTTGTGTTTACCACAGTACTTTACTTAGTTATCATAGTTTTTAATATGTAAGTTTATTAAATTCCCGACACGTTATATAATAAAACTAGCAGCGCCCCACGGTTTTACGCAGTTTTTTAAGTTTCGAGATGAAAAATAGCCTATAACCTTTTCGTTGAATGTGGCTATCCATCACTAAAAAAATTATTCAAATCTATCTATAAACTTTACCTCTTTATAATTATAGTATAATAGATAAAGAGACATGTGGTTTGAAGGTTCTGCATTTGGTTACTTGTTACTTTTTATTTTTGATTTTAGTTTATCTATTTCAAAAGTCCGCTGCTTCAATCAAGTTAAATCGGTCCACAAGAGACAAACAAGTGTTTAACGCGTTATTACCGCAAAAATGATTTCAAAAATGATTACGGTGCGACATGTCGCTACATCCGAAACAATTATTTTAAGTGTTAATTAGATATTTTTCACAATTTATGAGAATTTCAGTCGTCGAGAAAACAGTTCGAATAAATGTGGCTATTTGTTTCTAATTCTTGTAATAACTTTAAGTTGTTTTCGGTAGTTATCGAGAGATCTTATTTATCGAGATTTAGGTATTATATTATCGAGAGATATTATCTTTCCAATATCGTAATGCAAAAGTTTCTGCGAGGATGTGTGAATTTATGAATGTACTATATCTGAACTAATTCGGGTGGGGTTTATAAGTCATTAGGGTTGGTCTAGTGACCAACCCTTGATGTCGAAGTTTTTAGACGGCTTAAACGTCTCCAACATGGTATATTGAAACAGCACTGAAAATACGACGCTCCCGTTATTAGCCACGACAGGAAATAGAGAAACGCAGTAAGTGTTTCGCTCCTCTATGAGCCACGGCGCCAATCCAAGTAGTTCTGGTATTCGTAGCTGTACTTAACAATCGCGACATCGTTTTGTTCAACTACGCCACGAGTAATAAGAAATAAATATGGAATATTTATTAAGAAAATAATATAGACATAACTAAAAAAGTAATTTTGCCACTGCTGGCCAATGGTTTCTCAGATCACTGAAGATATCAGTACTCTTTGGAGGACTATGCGTAATCACCTCGCTTGCCGGGTTGGTGATCTCGAGCCCGAAAAGAAAACTAAGATTAGAGAAATATTTAAAGTAAAAGATAGTTGTGAAACTATGAATCAATAAATCGTTCCAAACCATTCCGATTATCAGTCCGTGAAATTTTAGTGTAAAAGTTAGATTCTAGTGCAGTAAGCGAACGGGAAACAAGAATAGTCCCGTTTAAATTAAATTGCCAATAAATCTCGTACAACTCTCTCGACCTCCTATTATTAATTACAAAGTGAACAAACAACTCACAAGGAACAAATGTTAATGACTATTTCAATTAGTGTCGCATTTCATTTGATCTTTTTATTGTGACACGTTTAGTGATTTATTAAAGAAACGTAAACAACACGAGTGATGAACCTTTACACAATTTTCCTCTAGAAAGAGTTAGAGACTCTATTTTTTACGATAAAGAAGATTAAAGTCGTAAAATAATAATAAAACTTGCATTTATAATACGGCCAGAGCCGATCTGTCGCACGCAATTTAACGACATAATATATTTTTAATGGCTGTCCCCTATTGTGTGAACCCGAAAAATGTTACATTGAGGTCTTTTGTATTCTTCCCGAAAATATTTTGAGAATTTCTCGGTTACGCGTTCGCTTGGATATATTGTGGAACAAATTTATTGCTACACAAATTCGGAAAGTGGCTGTTAAGGGTTGTTTCCGCAGCCATCTCGCATCCCCCTGCGGAACTTGGAGGCGGTTGCCGCAAGATTGATCTACAACAACAACTACTTCCAACTCGCTACTTATGGGTCTGACTTAACCTGCTCTTTAATGAGACTTGAACAGTTCCAGTGAATGAAGACTAATCGAAATAAAGACAGCATTACCTATACAAAGGTTATTTTCAAAAGAAAAAAATTAAAGATAGTTTTTAACATAAACGGCTTCCAATACTTATAGAAATAAAAAAGATACCAGAGAGAATACGTGCTTTTATAAAATGTTGTAGAAACGGTAAATCTCAAAGTTGTATATAAATTGTTGTAAATTTCGTAGTAAAAGTTTACGCGAATAAAGTTGCTATTCAAATAAATCAGAAGGAAAAATGTGTAAAACATTATCCTCGCTCGCAGGCAGACATTCAATGAAACATTTGTGAATATTTAAAGCAAGACACATCGTGCGGGTCACGTGACGTTGTATTCCTTTTTACCTTGTACTTGTATAAAAGTTGTCACACCTGGCCTGTGTATCCGTGTCCAAGTGGGTCCGTAACCGCACCCGCACTATGTGTGGTGCGCTTTAGCAATGTTAAAGAAATAGGGTTTTATTCGAATCTGCAGTGCATGAAGTAATGAGAGCCGATAGTAACCGCACGGACGGCGCCGCAATCTAACGTACGTGAACACCACAACTAGACAACAGAAGCACAACCAGAGAACAGAGGCAACCCCGCCAACTTATGGTGACTCCCAAATATCACATATTAGTTATTTTAGGCACGTCGGCTTCTTGACACTTGTGTAAGAAACGCTGTAATTTGTCTAATTTGTATGCATCGTGTTACCTCGCACAGAATGTAATTGGATCTAAATAACTGTATATTGGTATAAATGGAGATTCTCGTAAACATAACTAAGGGGTAGTAGCGTGCATTGTAATGAAACAGACTTTGTGTACGCTTATCTCAGGAACTTTTGCAGTTTTATTAAAAATGTGATTTTAAATCTGCTTTGTAGAAAAATAACTTTGTAGAATGAAGTATTTTACAATTAGTTTAGTTTGGTTTAGTCTTTCATTTTTATTAGTTGAAAAAATGAACGAAATCACAATAAATGTTACACAAAATATTTCAACAGCACATTTATCAGCCGCGACCGAAATTAAGGGAGAGTTCATACAATTTTTCAAAATACAGGTGTACGTCTATTAGATAAAAAGTTGATGGATGTACGCAGTTTGTTGAGCGACTGCGGACGGCTCTTTAACGAAGACGGATTGTGTCTTCGGCCGGCACACAGGTGCGGAACTAAACGTGCACTCCTCAGAAAATACTCAACTTCCGCAGTGTCGAGTTCTCAACATTTTTTACGTACTCTCTTGTTATATCAAGAGCATACTTCTCTTCGACTTCAGTTAGAGCGAACTAAAGTGTACATGGCAACATTTTTCATACATATATGAAAAAAAAGTGTGAACTATTTCATTATTTGCGTTATATTTCTGTATATCGGTATTTCGGTATTAACTATTTCAGTATTTCGAACTATTCATAAGTTAGTGAGTTCATTTCAATACAAAATTAATCGTTAATCACTTTCTAGATTGTTCTCTGACAAACCACACAATTGAAGATATTACGCAATAGTTTGAAATGACAAGTAGAAATAAGATAACAGAATTCCAAAGTATCTGACCTACTTGGTGTAAAGTTTGAAATTCCAACATTTCCAATACCTTATTATAAGATTAAATTTCAGTTGGACATTGCTGAAAGTAGCAAAATTGATAATATATCTCGAACTCACTGTTGGCTATTATAAAACCGCAATACTTTATACCGCATGAATAGAAGCTACGCCATTCGTAGCACCTCTACGTCGTTTGTAGCACCTCTACGGCGTAGCTCGTAGCAATATGCTCCGGGGCGTTATTATGACCGTTATCATAATATTTTTGTAGATATGTTTGAAGTTTATATACATATTTATATTTTAGAAACTTTATACTCAAGGGGCGAATTTCGTTTAAACAAAAATGGGCTGAGTTCTAATTAAGCTTTTTAACATTATTTTAATTTTTTACTTAATATGTCCCTTAGCGTTGAATATTGAAACGTCCTTCCTAGACTGGTTCATCACAAAATCTAGCTTATGTTAGAATGTAAGGCTCATGTTTCCGCTAGTTGGATTGCATTGTGTTGATGTCAATCATGTCACGTCAGTAGTACGTCAGTACTTCAGTGTTTGAAGCAAAAAATACGAAATGGTCCTACAATAGAACACTTTGCTGAACCATTGTGTGTTTCCTATTGTGAGTACTTCTTTATAACGGCACTTCTGTATTCGATTTTGGAAATAATAATGTTATGGCGCGTGTCTAACTGCCCACTCAGAGACGTCCATTTAATCGACACCTAACTAATTGATGTAATTTTTCTTACATTACATATCAAAATTACTGATTAAGTAAATCTCTAGGGAAGCTTTTGATGTCTGCGTAATTCTTCGGTAAAGAGAGAAAATAAAAGTATACGCATGTTATGCATGTAATTAACCCACAGAAAATATCGAAGACAGAAGAACATTCTTTATATTTCTCGATTTAATTGACTCCGCGGTCTTACGTTAAGGATGTAAAACACAGAAAATATGTTCTTTTATTCACATAAAAGGCATTTTTAAACAAAAGATACGATTTCTATTTTCCTTGATTACATTGCGTCTTTGTCTAAAAAGAGATTCTTTTCATCGATATTTTTTCGTATTCAATTATATTTCTGGTTGACTGACGAATATAAAAGGATAATGCTTTGCTCGCGAAGGCTTGATTAAAGGGTTCGTTGTGACAAACGAGGTCATTAAATTTGTAATGGCTCATGACTGAGTGCTCAAGATATACTCGTACATTAAAAATTCACTCAGATTTTAACAGAAATAAATTGATGCGAGTTGTAAATAAAGTTAATTGGATAAGTCATATTTTAAGTATCATTAAAACTTTTTAATTTGTACAAACAACAATACACTGAGTTCTAAATCTGTTAACTACCCTCATTCATTCATTTCTAGTAGGTCAGGGGTCAACCTTAAAAGAGGTTGACTTCGAACATTTGAACTCATTTGTGCGAGATTCACATTTTATCTTGTTTAAATTTTCAGTTCCAAGATCGAATCAGAATATTTATCTGGTGCATTGGGTCCAAACTCTGTGGAGCGCATCGGCGCCGTGTATTCGACATTCAATTACGTGTCCATGTACTTGCAGTACATAACCAATTTATATGCTATTGTCTCGTACCATAAGTTCCTACCGTATTAGTGTAGTTAACGTGAAATCCCCTCACTTTATAGTCGGTGTTATTGCGTCTGTTTTGTGGCGCTGACCCATTTAGGGTTTGTACCATGGAAGAGCGAAGCGCTTACTGCGTAACTTCGCTATTTAGTGCTTTGTACTATGGCGGAGTGGAATTCAATTTAGCAATTATAAAGAGTTTTCACTATTGTATTAAACTATACAATGAAATACAACATATTCGAAAACAATCCTGTAACGAAAGTAATCCATGTTAGAGGTCGTACGTCTGTTCAGTGTTTGTCTCCCCTCTCTCCGAAACTATGTAATATCGCGGGTCTCGTGTCACCGTACATTATCGAGGCGTTTGTCGAACAAAAGCGTAATTGATGAGTTTGATCACCGACGACCACACGCCGTGATTATGACTAATGTCTGTTCGGTGATGTATGGAGTTTAGGGGGAATATTTATGGAGACACTTCTCTGTCCTAACAAGCAGACGTTGTTCAACCTTTATTAAAATATGAGTTATTGCGTTTAGTTTTGACTTAAATTAATATGTCTTCAAGATTTATGACTTATGTTATAGTTGCCACATAACTTGGTTTAGACTAATATTTGTGGTTTCTATCGTTTTTGTTTGTGGAAACTTTAGAGATAACCGTCAACTACTTATAGCATATACATTTATGGTGACTGTTAAGCTGAGCGTCTAGCTAGTGCATAGCAGTTCAAGCGTATGTACCTACGCGAGATGCGAGCGAGCGTGATTCAATTGTAATGAATATATATTGATATTAATTACAATTGAATCAGGTTAACTAGGTTACAATTGGCGCTTCAAAATAGTAATGTTTCATTATTAACGATTATATTAGTGGATGTGCAGCGGTATAAGGAATTGCACGTATAATTAAAATGCATGAAATTCTCTGAACTAGGTAATTAGAGGCGACTATTCAGTTCATTTGAATAGCGCACGGCTGAGGTCTCGTTGATTCTGATCATTGTGCGAGCTCGACTCATTTCCACCACACAATCCCTCTTCATTATACAATTAACAGTCCAATCCACTCATACATAATGCTGATTATCCAACGTAAACACTCGCGTCCAGGCATTGCCTTCGTTTTATATTGAATCCATTGATTTTTCTCCATTTGTTCGTTTGGCAAGTTTAAGGAGCCCGAAGTGGGTCTATAAGAGCCCTCGGTTTACGACAGCCGGTAATGCGAGCAGTTCAAATGTTCGCGACCTGGCTCTCGGTGAGATGATCACATTTTACGATCGCGCGGTAATGCGCACTCAGGATTCGGTTGCCTATTACTAGAGAACAGTCCAAATCTTGCTGCGTAAGTTGAATGTTATCACGTGTTAGTTGCGTAACTTTTTATTGAACTGTTAATGTCCGAGTGCTTACCGTTTTTCTCGATAACTCTTATTATACAACTGCAATTTGTATTTAGAACGAATTTGACAACTAATAATGCAGCCATGAACTTCGTGATAGAATATTATACCACTACATTAAAGAAAGTCTGCGCCGCGTCTGTTTTTCTGACTGTTCGCGATAAACTCAAATATTACTTGCGCGGATTTTGACGCGGTTTTTTTTAAATAGATAGAGTGATTCAAGAGGAAGGTTTATATGTATAACAATTCTCAAAATTCCCACGGGAACGGGCACAATGCGGGTAAAACCGCGGGGCGCTGCTAGTTGAAAATAATTCTTCAATCGCAACATAGGTGCAGCTTACATAGAACGATATCCACATATGTATGCACAAAGTAACATAATATAATAATATTAAATACGTAATAGTACCGAATCCTCGTTATTAGTGCTGCAGATTGTACTGTCATTGTGGTGCTGCAACGGATTATAAGTGACAGATAACGACGCCAAATACAGGACAGATGGGAGGTGAGCAACATGTGGGATTTGCCTTAATTACACTTGCATTAATTGAAGACAATTGCAATTATAAACCCGATATGTACGGTAATTGTTTATGGCCATTAGTTCTATAAATATATTTATTTTGTTACTATAATGTTTGACTTATTTCCTGCTCACGACACATACAGTGCGAGTACGGGCTGGGTGCGGGCCGGTCGCCCATTGCGAGCGCGTAGCGGGGCCAGAGTGGGCAAATGCATTGCGAGACCTTACATACAAATACAAGGAATACAACGTCACGCGATAACCAGCCCGCAGACGCCCTATACGAGTATGTGTCTAATAAAAATACATGACAATATTATGAAGCTAAATCGTTACTATATTTTATATTTATTAATAGAGAGCGCCCCGCGTTTTACTCGCGTTGTGCCCGTTCCCGTGGGAAATTCGGGATGAAAATAGTCTATAAACTTCCTGTTGTCCATTACAAAAAAAAATAATTATTGAAATCGGATTGGTAATTTCTGATATTAGCGCGTTCAAACAAACAACTCTTCAGCTTTATTATATTAAGTATAGATGTATAGAGAACCTCTTTTAAATGTAACCGAATACCGTAACAACGGCCGGGCCGTATCGCAGAGAAAATTACAAAATTTTAATAAATATAACTTATCTATGGATCGAAGCGGAATTTACGAGGTTTTCCAATACGTAAATTACGTAATACTATTTTGTGGAACAATCAACCTTGCTGGATTGCCGCCGACTCAGTAGGGCAAATTGTTAATTTACTTAATAGCTGAAATTTGGAGACAATTTTGGTCTTATTCGAACAGATGGTATTGTATTGAAAGCTGCCTTTAATTGTAATCACCTGGGGACGTTCAAGTTATTACTTAAGATACGTAGGTAGAATTGTAATGCCAAGAGGTACATTTAAATGTGTATTTAATTCTGTGACTTGATTAAGAATTTCACTAAGTTATTTTAATCACCTGATTATGTAAATGTTTTCACCATTGAAGACAAAAATAAACTCCGCACAGTCACTGTCCTTAACGGAAATGTCACCATTAATATTACCTAAAACAATATACGTAATTACATAATTATAAATAAGTTTAATACAAGTCCTTGTAAAAGATAGATCTTATTATAGTTCATATTTGCTGTACTTGTAGTACTCGTCAAGTAATGAAGGCAAGCGCAATGATTTCTACGCCACACTGTACTGATATTATCAGTGACACAAAAGACTTTTGCCCAGCAGTGGGACATAATACTGTATACCTCTTTTAACAATCTTTTAAGTCATCGCATCTAAAGAGCACTGTTAAACAAAGTAGGAACTTTGTAAAATATTTGCACAATAGTGAAGTGAAATCGTTAGAGGCGTCAACTCGCAAGTTTTTACACTAACTTTTCCTCTTGAGCTCGTTAGTTCAACTGAGAACGTTGTAACATCAAATAGAGGAATACTTAAAGCTTAACTCCGACCCTTACATTTTGTTGCATGAATTTTGTTGATAGTTGTTGAAATACTATTAAATATTTTGCGTTATAACGGGCACATATTTATAAAATCATAGCACAAAGCTGTTCGTTGTGAAAGCATTAACATACTTCGTATATTATCTGATACTTGTTTTACATTGTTCAATTTTATCGTCATTCGATTCTGTTCAAAATTGTAACGATTTTACAAATTATCAGCAATTTTGTTGTTAAAGTGAATATTCGATGCATTTATAAGATTTTAATCATCGCACGGCCGCTGTAGTCCGGGTAATAATCCCATTCAATGCGAAAGGGAGAGTCATCTGTTATAGACGGGCTTCGTGTCGCTTTGTGAACATTTTACAAGAGATGGACTCTATTTTATGGCTTAGAATTGATTGCGTTCCTTCAAGGATTTACCTACCTTTGTCCTGTCGCTTTTGTGTTATTGTATTTATAGGTAAGTGAATGGAATGATAGATAGAAGAGCTTTAAGCGGACGAAACTTGAATTTGTATAAGACCTTTATAATTAATTAAACCTATTAATAAGGTTAATTATGTTTTCTTTTTGTTCAGACCCAATTAATAAAAAGTAAAAACATTGTTCCTTGTTTAAAATTAACATAGTCATTTCCTTCATTGAGCATAAAAAGGTAGTCGATCAAAAAGCAAACAAATTGTAAAGTTAGTAGGGATCAAAGCGAAGTTGCACCATGTATCTAATTGTTTGGGTGTTTGGAGTTTTTGGAGAGGGGAGAACTGCGGGCCCAGCTCGCTGCCTCCAACTTGATTACCCTTCCGGCACGACAACCCGGGTTTTTCTATCCTGACATACTCCAAAGTTATCGCTGCACAAGCAACAAATTGTCTAGTAAACGGTCTTGGCACCGCGCCACATGACCCGTTAACTCTTCATATTGAATTTTAGAGTCGATAAACTCACAAATTAAATATTTAAACAGATAAAATGGATTTGAAGCCTTTGAGTTGATTGATACAAACAGAACCCGATCGGAATCAAGCCTTTGGGAATAGGTATTATATATTGTTTTGAAAATCTGAAAACAAAGAACATGAGAAATATCAATAAACAACTCACAAACTGGTGTAACGTTGTCTTTGTGTATCTATTGGTTCACAAAATTAATTACAAACGACAATCTCAGTGACAAACCCCTTTGAAACAAAGTTTACAGAGTTGATAAGAATGAAAATTTTAATCAAAAATTTATGCAAATTTATAACGAACTGAGAATTGGTCCGGTTGGAATAAAAGCTCATTTACGTAAACTAGGATTTACTAAATACAATTACAGACAAGTTTAACAGGAAAGGACAATATTAGTATTAGTTGGTAATATCGATACCAATATTATGACAAGATATTTTTTTTTATTTTGTCTGTTTCGGGCTAGTCTCAGAAAATACCTATCCGATTTTCATAATTCTTTTTGTATTGGATAGCCACATTCAACGGAAACGTTATAGTTTATTTTTCATCCCAAAATTCCTATGGGAACGGGCACAACACGGGTAAAACCGCGGGACGCTGCTAGTAGGTAATATATTTATTGCGGTTGTTGGTTTAGATAATCAATCAGTTTTACGAAGAATATCCCACATACAAAGCTAATAAGCTAATCTTACAAATGAGGGTCATAAATGTAACGTTATTAGAGCAATTTGTATCCGACTAACGACCATTTTTCTGATGTTAGACAATTGTTATTATTATTTGGGATTACACTTACATTAATAAAACAAACAAAGGAAAATATAAATAAAAATACTTATTCAGGTAATGCATTTTAAAATGTAAATCTTTCCGCGGCCTAAAGTTTTTTAAACCCATGAATTTAAAAACGTTATTAATCGCGGCAAATAAGATTTTATAGCCATGCATAAACATTAATTTTAATGAGAAAACGACCAAGAATCCCGTCACCGACATTCATTTCCTGGTTTTGTATTCTAACCGTAATTGACTTCATAATATTCGTATTTTAATTTGAATAATGTGGTATTTAGTGACGCATCGGATATCCTCGGGGAGTAATCTGTTAATTTGGTTAGGATCTGAACAATCCCGCATTGTGGAGGCGCGACGTTGTCGTTCCTTCAATCTATATAGATTAAGGAGTCTGTGTTTGATGTGTGACAAGGACGCCTTTACAATAGATACAAATATGTTAATAAGTCGCCAGTGAATCTCTTTATCCCTCGGAGGCGAGGATTCACGCTAAGGGCGTCCTAACTTTATGGTCGGGCCGGAGGCGGAAATAATTAAAACAATTGACGACCTACGGTAGCTACAGAGATACAGATTTGATAGTACGTTTAATTGTACATATATAACTTTGACACAAACAAGCTTCACTAAATAAGCGTTAAGTTAGTAATATAAGGTTTACTGGAGCAAATAGGTGTAAAATTAAAATAAAATATTATACATTCTATGACTGGAAAAGCAAAGCTATGAGCACTCGAGCCATTTAATTAAATCAGCTTTCCTACAAAACATACCCATATTTTTGCATCGTGACTTAGTCTTTGCCTTAATAACTGGTGTACATTTATTGTTGTGGCGCAGTACATTAAATATAACTACCAAAATGTTTATCATATATCCCGTAGTTATTTGTATGTAATCTCTCTCCTGGCGTGAACATAATGATAGTAACAGTGAGCGAGCAATAATAATAATTCGTTTCTCCATCGTGTGTGTCATATCATCTGCTAAAAGAACATGCGATATAATATTTTCCGTGTTTCCTCACACTATTTTTATATTGAAATAGGTCTCAATTACCATACATATTGCACCGCTTCGTTCGTTGTAATTACAATATGTTGTGCTGAACTCGGGTTTGGGTGACTTTTAAAATGTTTTACATACCATTAATGCATATTCATATTTCATATCTCCAGTGTTCTGAAAACAACGTACTACGTAGTACATTCACTTATTTTGGTATTATCTCTTCGTCTTTTGAAAATTATTCCTGCAATGGAAGTTTAAGTAAAACACAGTAGCCGAGTCTGAGTTTAACAACCGTACACCACATCTTGGAGGCGAGCCAAACAATAATGATGGTTCTAGTTCGACAATCACCAGACTATGTACTCGTCATACTAACTCCTGTTAAAACGAAACATGTTATTTTATCAAAGTAAATATTGAATATTTACTATGTGACTGAAAGTAGCTGAGAAGGAAACATTACGTCATGTATGTGACTTGAAAGTGAAATATATTGATAAATATTTATGCTTCTTTTGAAAAAGTCTATGTTTCCGTTGTGAATGTTTTTGTTCCGACAGGAGCATGCTCGCTTTGCTCTTTCATGGGAAAATAAATTGTCACTACTCGTGACAACTCTCGGGGGACAAATTGCGATCCATCGATACAATGTGGATGGAAAAGTTAGAGAAAGGAATAGATAAGTTTCCCTTGGTCGGAGGAACGTCCGCAGAATACTAATTCACTGCATTATGACGCAAGAGGATCGAACAAAAAAATCTCATTGTTTTTGCGGCACCCACCAAGAATCTTCAATGGTAATTAAACTGTCGGGATCTCGGAAAGAAAATCATTTGTTTTGTTAAAATGAGAGTTTTAGAGTCATTACTTGAAGAGTCATGAATTTAAATGACGTTTCATCGTGACTGCTTGAATTATGGGCCACGTCTTTATTATTCAAAACTTTGCGGATCAGATATTAGAAAATCTTTTTAAGAAAAAGTTGGTGGGTCAGTTACGATATCTGAAAACTCTGCGGTACTCGAGACGCCAAGTCAGTACCATGTCAGTACCTAGTGATTCATTGAGTGATATTGACATGTAATGAATGAACAGTTACGTTTAGTTAAGATTTAATGGACGGTTCTCAATAACTACTACTTAATTAGACTTTGTTCTTTTACATCACCAATACCGATATATACCAACAATATAAAGATATAAATAATTCATAAAACACGCTACACAACTTTCAATTAACTTTTAAAGTTTCCCTGTAAACGTGAGTAAGATCAACTCCACCAATAGTTCGTTATTATTCCACCTGGTGCATGCCTGGAACTTGGAGCCAACTTTGGTTATTTACTGAACCTTATACAGTTTTTAATAAAGACAGTTTTGGATTGCATTTCTGTGAAGAATACGAAGGCATCTAGCCAACAGGTGTCGTTTTACAACATCTCTTTACTTTGCCGACGATCCCAAGTGTATTTCATTTGAGGAGCATAATTTAGTTATCAATGGATTCTGTTACTCTTTGAGATCTCTTTTTAGCCTATTAGCTTTAATTAATCGGGCATTAATATTTATTGAAAGGTCCTGTTCAATGAGTTTTTGTTTTAGTAATTTTTAAGGAGAGGTGTAACTACTTGTTTTCATTTTTAGATTGTCGTTTCAGGTCCTGATTATAATCGTTCATCCATGTGGCAGAATATGGTAGGTTGAATATGTATGTATGTGACCATTTTCACTTCTCAGACTCCAATTTGGTATCGGCCATGTACATTAAAACACAGAAGCGTCAACGCCCAATTAAAATTCGAATCCAATATTAAATGAAACCTGCATAGACCAAATTAAATGAATCCAGTTTCTATGCTAAATATTAAGCTTAAGGTCCAATACCGATATAGCCCCAACAATAGATTTCATATTTGTTGAGAAGCCTTGGGAAAACATGATAGAAAATTATTTTCGAATTAATATTCCACGGACGGCATGCTTTCATTCCAAGTAAGCAACGGGAGTAAGCGGCTTTATGGCACACACACCGACTCGCTAAACACACACTATTGCCACACTATTAGTGATTGCATTCCCCAAGAGAGCAATATTAATATCTATAGAGGTAAAATATATTGCCTGTTTAATAACGATTACAAGTTCACTGTTTGCCTAGAAAAGTATCGTTGTCAAGTGGATTAACAAGCTTTCTATACAAATATTATAGAGAAAATTGGTTTGCTTGTATGTTTGGGCTAATCTCGGGAATAACCAGTCCGATTCGAATACTAATTATTGTTATGGGTAGCCATGTCAACGGAAAGGTCATAGGCTATTTTTCATCCCGAAATTCTTACGGGAACGGGCACAACGCGGGTAAAACCGCGAGATGCAGTCAGTTATACATTGAATACAATAGTTAAGTAGTAGCTAGAAAACTTCCTAATTGAAATTGATACTTTACAAAAAAATTGTAACATTTACATACATTATGCCAGTATATTTCTCTGCAAAGAGTATTCTTAGTTCGTATTTTTCATTCGGTCTAGTGTTTTTTATGTCTAATATAAACAAACAGTGGACTATATAATTTTGAGCACAAAGCCGGGATTTCAGGGCAAGATGATTAAGTCCCTTTAAATCGTTAATGTCAATATAGATTTGGCGGTAGGCCAGCCACCCTTTATAAAAAGACCATCGATCATCGCCGACCACAAGTCGCATCATAATTGATTTCATACCAAACACGCATTTAGCATCGCTTGATTTATTTAGATCATGAAAGTTAGGAAATATAACGCAATAAATTACATGATTAATGGTTTTACACTTATCTTTGATATTTTAAAAGGGCTACAACATTAATTTTGTGATTATTTTTGTATGATAATTAT
Organism: Cyclophora punctaria; assembly: GCA_951394245.1. NCBI lineage: Eukaryota > Metazoa > Arthropoda > Insecta > Lepidoptera > Geometridae > Cyclophora > Cyclophora punctaria. The sequence continues at coordinate 5,455,858 of OX596182.1, read as the reverse complement.
TTATTGTAGCCTAAATATTATTATAAATATTTGGGTTACAAAACCGTTATGAAATTGTGTAATTGTTACAACATGCTTTTAAATTATGAATGCTTTATATCAGAGTAGGTACCTATGTTTGGTCTGCAATTTGTAGGTATCCCTTAGTATGTTTTTAACATTGAGGGTCAACACTGCATTAAGCGTGCGCACGCCGCGGTTCCATACAAAAGTGAAACGTCGCGGGCGCCCGCGGCGTGCGCCCGCCGGGTGTGGCTTCGTACAAAATTGAACCGTCACGTGCGGTGTCATACAAAAGTGAACCGCGGCGTGCGCACGTGACGGGCGCACGCTTAACGCAGTGTTAACCCTTAATGTTTCAATTTTTAAAAACATACTAAGGGATACCTACAAATTGCAGAGCAGTGTCGGCCCTAAAAAACATCAAATACCTATTCGTAAAGCTATATTCAACCTTGTAAATATTGTATAGAATTTCCATTTGTTGGTGTGATTCCATTCCGTGAATGAAAGATCAAAGCCAATAATGTCTTCAAATGGAAGGCCGGTGGACGAACGCCCTTCGTTGGAAATGCGCCCTTAATGAACATCGCCCTGATTGCTTCACTTAATGTACTTAAAGCCATTTCTGACTTGAGATATTTGCGAAATATTGAACTTAATAAAAGTTATTAAGAGACGTTTATTTTATTAAATTTGTGATAGATGTAGTAACTACAAGACAGCTGCTATTATATTAGGCTGCTTTTTGGAAATACACATTTTGTTTTTGTATTTGTTTATCGCATCCAATATTTAGAATTCACATGTTCCTGGGTGTACGTACCTCGCTGAGCAAGAGCGGACCCGAGTTCAATTACCAATGACATTGCAATGCAATGCTCGAAGTGTCTTGCAATGCATCATGATTAGGACATAGTCCCAACACAGATACTAAAACTTTTATTCTCCTAAGAAAAATATTCTATTTCTAATTTCCATATAAATTACCCATTAACCGTACAACGATTGTATAATATCTTAAATACAATTGAATTTTATCATAACGGTTTGGTTAATAAATCAGGACCCTTATAAATATTAGCTGTCAACTATTTCATTTTATTACTTTTGCTCTGATTAGATCAGAGGAAATATACGATTACAGTGTGAAATTAAAGGCCCTTTGAATGCCTCGACAGTTCCGTGGCATGTGTATTCGGCTGTCAAATTCTAGGACCCGTGTTCAATTTTCAGGACGAGTGAAGGGTGATTCTAAATACGGGACTTATTTTCGGATCACTAACATGCATGTGTGATTAGGTAGATAGGTTCACTGTATTGAATTGAATTATAGAATCGATTATACAGGGTGATTACGGGGTCGTGGAGCAAGAAAGAAGCATTTAACTTACTTTCTCCTAAGCATCACGATAGGTTAGGACTAACAGTACACCAGCGACTTATTTTAGTCAGCAAAAAAAACTGCGGTAATTCGAGATCATGGTCACCCTACTATTTCCCAAGAAACTTATGTCAAGTAATATTAAAAGTAGGGTGACCACGCATTTTGAGTCTATAGTAATTTTTAAATAAAAATACGTAAATTACGAATCATCTTTGTTTAAATTAAAATAAATAAAGGTAGCATCGCAATCATTTATTTACTGAGACAGAAAAAAATGGTGGGGATCACGACCCCGAAATCACCCTGTATAATAGGAGTGTTGACTAAGTGCGGATTGCACAAGAATTTTAATTTTATTAAGCGCCTAAATATTTTTAATAAACAAATGACGTCAGTTTTAAATAGTGTTCTATCTCTATGCCGTGCTTTATAAAATACAATATTGAACGAACATCATTTTTTTCTTAAACATAATGAATTAAATAGATTTAATGGTTCTTGTGCAAGCCACCCCGAAACGTAGAATAACTATACAGGATATCATAGACTTTTTCAAATTAGGCGAGTTAACAAGCTTGAACCATAGAGACAAAGGTATGTTCTATTGTACTTGTTGCCCTGCAGTTTGTCAACTCCCTGAAAGGTAAACAATACCAGCGAGAGTACTGTGACACGTTGAAAAGAGACAGGCTATAATACTATTTTAAACTATACAGAATATTAAAATGAAATTGAAATACAAATAACCCACAGTATAAGCTCAACAAGCGATCATAGGCCAATAACCATCAACACACGGGAAGAGAATTAAATGAAATGTATAGTCTGAACTGATTTTCCATTTCAATTACAATGACGCCAAATTGTTAATTAAGGTAATGTGTTATTTCAGTAGTTTAATCAATAGCTTGCATGAATGTCAAATATTAAATGTTTGACGTTAGCCTCGTTAAATGCTTTTCCATTGCAGATGAGTGAACTGAATGGGTATAAATAGTTTTTGAATATTTTTATTTTTGGATACATATTCGTTACTATTTTATTTTGAGAACACAAAATATTCTGGTGGGTCGAGATGTCTCTGTAATGAGATCAGAGTCCCAAAACGTGATAATTATTAATGAAATTGTTCCTAAACTGATTATTAAAGTTTACATCAAAATCCGTGCAGTCATTTTCACGTGATATATCAACAGACAAACAGATAAACTGATAAAAAAGCAAAAAGCTGTTGGGACGTGTTCTATGATCGATTTTAAGTATCCCCAGACAGCCATCTTTTTTTAATATCTGCCACGTACATACTTTTGCTTTATCATATGTATAAATAGATTGAAATGGTAATAGTGATTAAAAAAAAGTATTAGCCTGTAATGTCCCACTTGTTGGGCAAAGGCCTCTCGTCTCACTGAAGGTATCAGTACAGTGAGGAGGTTTCAGGCGTTATCACCACGCTTGCCTATTGCGGGTTGGTGATCTCAAACCCGAGCCATGTTTGAAAAGTAGGAAACATGTTTTCGCTCGACCTGGGAATTGAACCCGGGACCTCAGTCTTGGCAGGCGAGTGCACATACCACTAGACCACCGAGGCGTTAGTTATTCCAATAGTGATTAGTATTGGAATATTAATTATGATGATTGCAGGCAGAATCTCCCTCAACAAAACTTACATTATATTAAACCGGACCATCTGATATTATTTTTTAATAATACATAATTAGGTGACCTCCCGCCTCGGGCTGGCTGTTATTTGATTGTCAAAGTGAAGTGGCGAGTGGTAGTCGAGAGTCATCGGGTCCGACTCGAGGGTGGGCTGACTCGACGCTGACGTCTCAACTCCACACCACTCACACGTAATCACTTAAAAAACTGAGCAGACCAGTTAATGTAGTTAGACAGACTTCTGTCTATGAAAACATATGGAGGAGAGCACACTGAGACAGTCTTTGCACCATGAAGTATTTGCAGAACGAAGGCTTTACTGTCTGTCAAAGACTTTTTTTTACTGTAACATTAATAGGGTAAAATGACCAGTAACTAGCTACTTAATCACTTTCACAAAGGCACACTTGGATTATATACAATAATTTATTTTAATTTTATATGTTGCAATAATAGTACTGTGTATATTTTTTATTATGTGTACCGAAAACACATACGTAATTACCTATACTATATTGCCTAAAGACAGAATTGCCTGCGTCGAATGTGTCTAACTCAATTTAATAGATTGTCTAGACTATGTTCAGGCTTTAACGGCCCCACAATCTGCATAATCGATCTGAAACTTCCCCAGTAACAGATCCTTATACAAACAACAATATAAGAGAAAATAGGAAAACTTTAACGATTACCGAATTGGAAACTTTCGTTTGTACTTCGCGTTGTTTTAGGCGTGAATGTATGAGCTGAATCTCGCGGCTTCACTCGGGTTCAGTCCGCTAACGAGACGCTTAAATCGAAAACGGACCAATCGATTTGTGATGAAACCGCTGTTGAAGTACCCTAGACCTTAACCCCTTAACCTTAAGGTGGTACGTTCAAAAGAGCCTCTATGGGTCCAAAACTGAATAAAAATTATTTGAATTTGACTTTGACTTAACCCTAAGTCTTATTTCTGGTTTTCAGCTGTGTGCTTAAACAGTAAAGCAGAAAAAAGCAACCGTTCAACCTCACATCCATTTTATTAAGTATGTAGTAGATTCGGTTGCTGAAATATCTCTCATAAAATGTATACAACAGGTGGCGTAGGTAGAATGTACTTAAGAATATATTTTCCTAAGATTCTGACGATAAACATAAAGCCCGTTAAAGCAATTTAGACATCCATTATTTTATAATAGCTTTCAATAATATATTCAATAGCATTTTCATTAAACATACTAGTGGTGACGTCACTTTCAATATGCCATTAAAACTTGGCGTGTTACTGAGGTTCTGTAATATTAACGTATAAATCAGATGTGCGGTTGAATATCGAAAATACATTAAACACAACAGACAAATAGTTTTATAAATTACGAGCTGATCACTGGAGTTTTCACCCTTGGGAATGCTGGGATAAAACTAGCTTATATTCATCTCCAAAGTATATAATAAATCTATCGTCTCAAAAGTATAATTATGCTAAAATTTCTCAAAACTGGGTCAGTCGTTTTCACGTGAAAACTGAAAATACTCGTAAATAGCCATTTTGTCATTTGTAATAGGCGGGCATTGGGATAAAGGCGGTTTTTATAGAAACAAGATTAATGGCACACTTTAATAATATGAAGGGATGGATAGAGTGAGGACTGCATTACAATAACAAACGACTTTTATCACGTCAATCTTAAAAGGTTTCGATTTGAGTCGGATGAACCCTATCTTGCGATCACTCTACTGGGAGGGTCGCCCTAAAATCACGTAAACAATTATCTTAAAAGGAACGAGCCCTTCCAATTTCAATCTTTTTAAATTAGGATTTTTGTTGTTATTTTGTTGTCGCGCGCGCGCACCCCTCTGTGTCGGGCGCTGAGTACGTACTTTGTGCGTCTTGTTGATAAATAAATAAAAAAATGTCCACCGTAATAAAGTGTAACTCGTGTAATGTGGTGATTAGTGAATTACTGTCATATATTCAGAACAAGATCTCAATAATAGACGAGGAAACTCTTGTTCGGATATGTACTACATCATTTTCTGGCGACGAAATAAAAAATGCGAAGTCATTGTTGTTCAATTCGATTGCGACGGATAAAATTAAACCGAACCGAAAGAACAAAGGCAAGGAGGAAAGGGATTTAGTCGATATAGTTAACCTTTTTAAATCGACTGAACCAGATTTCATACCAATTTTTGTGGCCCGTGACCTTGAACGACTACCGCCTATACTTTTCGATCATGTTGACTGTACGAAATTGCTAAAGGACTTGCTCAAACTGAAGAATGAGCTAGAAGAAGTTAAGTCTAACTACGTCACGCAGGACCAGCTGAGTGAGTGCAAGACCGAACTGTTGCAGTATAAACACGATTCATTACCGCCTATCGCAGTACAAAATGTGAATCTAAGGCGAGGAGCGTGGCAACTGCATGAGAGTGGGCCCTGTGGTCTTTCACCGAAAGTAAATAGTGATGCATTATGTGGGTCATTGTTTGTGGAAGAGGAATCTAAGAGTCCAAGTATTCCGCAGTATAGAGAGATTTTGAGGGTAGATAGTGAGTTATCTGTGCCTGCGAGTCAACGGTCAACTGAACTGCAGGGAGGTGAGATGCGTCATAATAGTCTAACGAGAGATTTCGAGCGGCGAGCTATGACGTCACCGCGACTTATCACTGTCACTGACCTATCACAATATGATAACGCAGTAACAAACAGGACACGACGCGAGCAGCATAGCGTGAATGCAATTCGTGAATCGCAACCAACCCAAACTTCGAACGAGCGTGGTGAAGAAGGGTGGAAAAGGGTGTCTCGTCGTAAAAAGCCCAGCTACCGCTACCAGGGAGTTAGGTTTAGGTTTAAAGATCTTTATTCTCATAAAACATACAGTTCAATTAAAATGAGATACAGATAACAATATAATAACTATTTGTAATACACCTCTGGTGCTTAGGGTTAGTAACATAGGTAAGTAATCATATTTATAAAATTTATATAAACTAAAGTGTTAGTTGAATATGGATAATAAATACATGGTTCGCTCCTTAACTACCCTACAGTTTGGCAATATGTAATTTTAATTTATTTTTAAATACGCTAACACTATGACACTCCTTGATGTCATTTGGTAATTTATTAAATAATTGGACTCCTTCGAATAAAATGGATTTTTTCCCGTAATTAGTTCTTGGTATGATAAGTTTAAATTTGTGTTTATTTCTTAAGTTATGTTTGGTGATTTTCTTTTCCAATGTAATATTAGTTTTGATTTTATTGGTAGTTATGTTTTTTATTAAAATGCAAGTTTTATATCGATATAGTTGATTTATGTTGAACAGTTTAGTCTTTTTATACAAATCTTTTGTTGGCGTATTGTAATTATAATGAAATAATACTTTAATAATTTTGTTTTGAATTCTCTGTAGTGATTGAAGATGAATGGTTGCAGCTGACCCCCAGATTTCTATTAAGTATTCCAAATGTGATTTTACTAGTGAATTGTAAATTATTGTTTTTACTTTTTCCGGTATGCAGTTGTTTACTTTTCGAAAAGCTCCTAAAGTTGAAGTTAATTTTGACTTTATTTTTTCAATATGTGATTTCCATGTCATTTTGTCGTCTATTATTAATCCTAAGTATTTCTCTTGATACGATCTTTTTATTAACTCTTTGTTTATAGTAAGGGGTGAGAACTCTGGAATTGGTTTATTTTTAGCAGTTATTATCATAAATGAGGTTTTTGTTGTGTTAATGGTCAATAGATTATAGAGTAGCCATTGATTTAGTGTGTCTAAATCTGCTTGAGCATCAGCTATAAGGTCTTGGAGAGAATTACCAAAATAAAAGAGGCAAGTATCATCCGCGTAAAGTGTTAGATGTCCTTTTAGACCTATTTTGTTAATATTATTTACATAAATTAGGAACAGGAGTGGTCCCAGGATTGATCCTTGGGGAATTCCAAAATCGTTCAAATTTTCTTCCGAACTAGATGTATTATCAATTTTTACACTTTGACGTCTATTGTCCAAATACGATTCAAACATCTTCAGAGCAATACCATCAATACCAATTTCTTTTAACTTCAAAATTAGCTTTTTAACACTCACTGTATCGAATGCTTTTTTTAAATCAATAAATATCCCCAGTACGTAGTTTTTTTTATCAATATGTATTTTGATTTTAGTGACTAAGTCAATTCCAGCCGAGATTGTACTTGATTTAGGGCGAAAACCATACTGTTCATTAATCAATATGTTATTATTATTTAAATATGTGATTAGACGGTCGTGTAAGATTTTTTCAAAAACTTTTGATAAAATAGGCAGCACTGATACCGGCCTGTAGTTGCCTGGATCACACTTGCAACCAGACTTATAGATCGGAGTGACTTTAGCTATCTTTAGAGAGTCTGGAAAACAGCCTGTTCTTAAACATTTGTTTATTATATTTTTAAGTGGTTTTACTAGAGTTTTTTTTAAACGTTTTATTGATTTTGTATTTATACCGTCCAATCCTGTGCTAGAACTCGTGTTCAATTGATCGATAATTTTACTAATTTCATCTAAAGTACATGGCTTGAATTCAGTTAGTCTTTCTTTATGTGAATAAGCATGTCCGTTTATTAAGATGCTATCGGAATTTTTGTGATATTTTTGTGGTATTGTATTTGCCAATTTTGTCCCGACGGAAGAGAAGAAAGTGTTAAATGTATTACATATATTTTTAGTATCTATGATTATTTGAGAATCCACTATTAGTTTATGCGGAATAGTTTTTTCTGCGCGTTTATTTATTGCCAAACTATTAATAACTTCCCAAATTTTTTTGGGTTTATTGAAAACATTCTTAAAAAGATCTAAGTAGTATTTTTTCTTATAACTATCTATTAGTATTAATACCTTATTTTTAGCTTCTTTATATTTACTTTTGACCTCGTCACAATTAGGGTTCGTTTTTGTTTGACACCATAAGTTATTTTTAACATCTATTGCTTCTAGTATGTCCCTATTAATCCAATCATTTTGTGGTAAATTCGTGATTTTGATTTTATCAACTCTATTACTACTTATATTTTCCAAAAGTGTTTTTTCCAATTCTTCGTAATCGTCAGTATTTTCTAATAATGGCATTTCCGAAAAACATTGATAAAGGTTGTCGTAGTTTATGGCCTGATAATGTACCTTTCGTGGTTTCCGAGGTGTTAATTTGCCAATTTCCAGATAAAGCTGCTTATGATCTGATAGTGATGACTCCAGAATAGAGATATTGAATGAGTGGTTGTTAATATTAGTGCACACGTGATCTAAAATCGTTTTTGTTGTGTTTGTCTCTCGGGTACAATACTCTGAGGTAATTTTATTCAATATTTCATATCCGCTTTCTTGTATACCGGAACGATACTTTTTAACGTACTTATCCTTCTTCAGTAGATCCACATTAAAATCACCAAAAACAATAGACCTTTTGCGTTGTTCTAATTGTTTTGTGTATAATTCCATGAATGAATCCATATTCAAATCGCCATCGGGCTTATATACAACTCCAATATTCAAAGATAGTTTGTTTGAGGCTATCCATAGATAATGGTTCCCATTTTCATAAAAATCTTCAGTTATTTCAAAATTAATTGTTTTATAGACATAAATAGAGACACCACCGCCTTTATTTTCCTTTCTATAGTTGTAAATATGGGTATAGTCCGGCAATTGATATAGTAATGCATCCTCATCTGAAGTAATATGCGTCTCGGTAAAGATTAAAAAATGAGTTATTTTCGGTATTGATTTTATAATACATTTTATTTCGTCAAACTTTCCCTTTGTGCGTATACTTCTAAGATTCGCATAAAAAAATCGTAATGAAGATGGTCCCAATTGTAGGTCTTCGTATTTGTTTATCTTGTAATGATTTAATTTTTCTGTATTGAGTGGATTACGTAGGGTTTCGTTTACTAGTTTTTTCTTGTTTTGTTTGCAACTATTTTCGGCATACCTTTAATAAACTTGATGTATAAGTCGCTTTCACCATTGTCCTTTCGTGCTTTTAATTCCGATTTTAGAGTCTGTAAATATTCTTGTTGCGTGGGCGTTTGATCCCTGTAAATAAATATGTTTTCCGGCATATTTATTTTATTCCGTAAAAGAGACTGAGGTATGTCATTCGAAGCAAAACAAACTTTTAGTGATCGAGTTTTGCCGGGTATGTATTTACCTAACCTCATAGTTTTCAAGGGTTTAGGACAATGCTCATTTAGCATCACTAATAATTTCATACATTCCTCGTAGTCGTAGTTTTGTCTCGATTTATAATTTTTGTCATCTTTTTCGGGTATTCCGACAAAAATAATATTTCGCTCTCGGTCGTATTGATCCTTGAGCTCCCGGATGAGGTCATGGTGGGAGGCGGAGGGCGTTTTCTTACGAGCGTTTTCTGAACCTTCATGATTTGTTTTTAATGTTGACAATTCGCTTTCTATATCTGTGATCTTTTTCTGTGTTATATTGTCATTCGATTTTATTTTTTCTATTTCGATATTCACCTGTTGTAATTGCAAATTACAATTTTCAGACATTATTTTCATTGATTTGATCTCTTCCTTAATCTCCGACATTTCTTCTCGAATGAAATTCATACTGTCTTCATGTTTCTTAGCAAATTCTTTGAAAAAATTCATTATATCTGACCGAAAAGTTGCAAAATCTTCTCTATATTCTAATTCCGCCGAACGTTTGAATTGACGTTTTCTCGCATTTATATTAATATAATCATCTTCTTCTAAAGTCCTTAAATTCGGAGTGGACCCGCTGCCGCTTCCGCTTGCGCTTGTTAATGTGGTGTCGGGCGGCGATCGTTGCACGCTCATTATTTGGCAGTGCTGCGCGAGCGAGTTGAAAAATAAGAGGCCGTACTCTTTACTCGAGGGGGTGAAGGGCGCTGCGCGCGCGTCGCTGTCCGGTGCCCGTTCCGTATTGAGGTCCGATAGGTCGTATTGGGGTGTAGCAATGCTTAAGCCACTTTTAACTTTATCACAATTACTTATTTGTTATTTTGCCTTAATGGGTTATTTAAATGTTTTAAAAATTTTATTTATGCACAGGCACACGTCTGTTCACAATTAGCACCAGAGCAGGAATCAGGAGTTACCGGAATATCGCGAGACCTAGAAGGAAATTTCAAGGCGGCTGACAAAAAGGTGCCGATATTTATTTCAAAAATTCACATTGATACGACGATGAAGGACATATCAGATTACATCTATAAGAAAACGAATGAAAAGATAACTCTGGAAGTAATCGCATTTAAAAAAGCGAGAGATTATAAAGCCTATAAGTTTTTTGTATCGGAACATAAATTGACAATGTTTATGGATAACAAGTTATGGCCCGAAGGAATACTTTTCAGACGGTTTATTAATTACCGTGAACGTACTGGTGATAGTTACGCTGACACGGCCAATACTCGTAATTATGACTTATAGATTAGTTAGCTTTAATTGCAAAAATGTAAAACGCTCAGTCGAGGACATACGGCAGTTATGTTGTACTTCGCACATAATTGCCTTACAAGAACATTGGCTAATGCCGCAAGACATAGACTACCTCAGCAGCGTGGATGAAGACTTTGCTTACACGGGTGTATCGCCTATGGATACCTCGATGGGGATGATTAGAGGACGACCATGGGGTGGAGTTGCGATACTTTGGAACAAGAAAATATTTCAAAATGTATCGGTAGTGAAATGTGATAACCCGCGTTTGTGTGGTATAAAAGTGGTGGTAGGGCAAAGGTCATTTTTAGTATTCAGTGTGTATATGCCTATTGATAATGCAGTTAACTTATCTGAGTTTACGGATTGCCTAGGGACGTTAAGTGCCATAGTGGGTAGTGAGGGTACTGAGTGTGTTTACATGCTTGGTGACTTCAATGCCCATCCAGGTGAGCAATTTTATAATGAACTTATAAGCTTTTGTGACGAATCTGAGTGGAGGTGTGCGGATATATTAAAATTGGGTTTACTGTCTGACTCGTTTAGTTTTATCAGTGACGCAAATGGATCGCTCAGATGGCTAGATCATTGTGTTGTTACGCAGTCAGCTTTCTATACTGTGACTGACGTTCACATTAAATACGACCCAGTATGGTCTGATCATCTACCTTTAATTATGACATGCAATTTAATTAATATTAATCAAAAGAATTATATCACTAGTAACAATGACATTAGGAATGCAATAAAATGGAATGACAGAGATTTAAATCAAATTGAATTGTACACGAAACTTTGCAATAACCAGTTACAGGACATTGTATTACCATCTGAATTGAATAATTGTATTAAATGTAATCATCAATGTAACGAGGGTAACCATGTAAAATTAATTGACTGTTTGTATCATAAGATTACCAATGCACTAATTACGGCTGCCTCTGAAAGTCATGGCATTAATAAACCACGAAAAAACAAAAAGCCCGTGATAGGATGGAATAAGCATGTTCGGGAGTATCACTTGATAGCTAGGTGTAAATTCGTAGAATGGGTTGAACGGGGTAAACCGGATAAAGGTCAGTATTGGGAGGAAATGCGTAGTACTCGTAAAATATTTAAATCACGTTTAAAATGGTGTCAAGATAACAATGAACAGATAAAGATGGATATACTTGCTTCTCACCATAACAAAAATGAGTTTAGTAAGTTTTGGAAAGCCACCAATAGATTGAAACATAAGCCTGGGTTACCAGTGAGTGTTAACGGTGTATGCGATCCGAAACGTATAGCTAATATGTTTAAAGATCAGTTTACGGTGAAGTCACAATTGGGACCATCACGAGCATTCAGTGCGGTTGAACGTGGTCAGGAGGTAAGTACTAGTTTTACGGCCAAGGATGTGGATAAAATTATAAAATCAATGTCACGTGGAAAGTCTCCTGGCCACGATAATCTGAGTATTGAACACCTTAAACATGCTGGGGCCCAGTTACCCCGATTACTTGCGATGTTCTATACACTATGTATAAGACATTCATACTTACCCTCCGCGATGATGGAAACCGTGGTGGTGCCAGTTGTAAAGAGCAAGACAGGTGATCTAAGCGATGTGACTAATTACAGGCCAATCTCACTTGCTACAGTGCTTGCGAAAGTGCTGGATGGTTTGCTTAATACGCAGTTTGACAGGTACTTTAATACGCATGACAACCAATTTGGGTTCAGACAGGGACTGTCCACAGAGGCTGCCATCCTGTGTCTTAAGCAAGCTATCAAGTACTATAATATTAGAAAAACAGCTGTTTATGCTTGTTTTCTCGACCTTTCCAGGGCATTTGACTTAATTGTTTACGACATTTTGTGGCAGCTGCTTAAGGACAGGGACATGCCTGGTGACATGATCGACATTTTAAGATATTGGTATCTGAACCAGGCAAATGTTGTTCGGTGGTCGGATATGTGTTCGGAACCGTATAGGTTGGAGTGCGGGCTGAGGCAGGGGGGGCTGACCTCTCCAAAGCTCTTCAACCTTTACGTGAACGCGCTGATTGAGGAGCTTAGCAGAGCTCGGGTCGGCTGCCACATTGATGATGTGTGCGTTAATAACATTAGTTTTGCGGACGACATGGCTCTGCTGAGTGCCTCGGTGTGTGGTCTGCTTAGGTTGCTGCGCATCTGTGAGCGATACGCGTTGGCCCACGGACTGATATACAATGAAAAAAAGAGTGAATGCATGGTCTTTCGGGCCAGAGGTCAAAAAGGTCCTATCATTGTTCCACCTATTAGACTGAATGGTGTTGAGCTGAAACGAGTAAATCAGTTTAAATATCTAGGCCATATTTTGACTTCTGACCTGAATGACGATGCAGATATCGACAGAGAGCGGAGAGCGCTGTCTGTGAGGGCCAACATGATCGCCCGTAGATTTGCCCGTTGCTCGACTCCCGTAAAAATCACTCTGTTTAGAGCATTTTGTACATCTCTGTATACGTGTAGTCTATGGGGGTCATTTACCCAGCGGCAATATAACGCGCTTCGTATTCAATACAACAATGCGTTCCGTGTGATGTTGGGACTGGCCCGTCACTGTAGCGCGTCGGGGATGTTCGCCGACGCTCGCGTCAATTGTTTTTACACGACGATGAGAAAAAGAGGGGCATCCTTGGGGCGTAGATTGCGGGCTAGTCGCAACACTATACTGAGCGCATTGTCAAACCGGTATGATTGTCAATACATCAACCACTGTTACATGGTCAATGCGCTGACAAACAAACAAATGGCTCAGGGGCAGTCAGCTTATTTGTAATTTTATGACCTATTTTAATATTTTAATATATATTTATTTTAATTTAATTATTATTCCTATTATATTATTATTGTTAAACTGTTGTGTATCTATGTATGTATTTGTAAATGTGTAATGATTTTCTTTATGTACTATATGAGTGTAATTGCTTGAAATAAATGTATTGAATTGAATTGAATTGAATTGAATTAGGTCGTAAAAGAATTGAATTGATGTCTGGAGAATGGAATCGTTTGTAGGGATAATGTCAATAAGTAATATTGTTATGATTGAATTTTTTAAACTGAAGATTGTACACATTATTAACTTATTACTAAGGAGTTTTTCGAGGCACAAAATAATATTTTTTAAGAAAACACAATTAAAATAATTGTTTTTTGCCTCGAAAATTCCCGTAGAATTATGATGATTTTATTTTTTATCTCGAAGCGAAAAGAGAGTGTTTGTTATAAATATGACCGCTATGTGCATCTGTGTGTATGTCTGTGGCACTGTAGCATGTAACGGGTAAGCCGATTTGGATGCAGATTTTTTTATTTGAAAGCTAGTTAGAAGAAAAAGCGAATCAAAAAATGGTTGTAAAATGTTATTTTTAACGAATGACATTGTTTTTGTGCTTAAATAATACTAATTTACATTTACTAAGCAAGCTTTTTTTATATATTTTCAGGACAATTCCCTGTAATTAAAGGTCAGCCGTGGTTTCAAATTCTAATATACTCTAGGTATTTTTTGAATAAATATTAGTAAACGTTGTCACGTAAGCCCGCGGTGGATTGAACTTGTTTTCGAAAATACGGAATATTCGTATCACGTAAGTGACTGGCACAACAATAGGCGGCGCGATTTGTTCCAAATGGCGTGATTATACCTCGGACATTATACAGGGTTCGGTTCTTACAAGTGTTATTTTATTTCCCGATAAGTACGATATAAGGGTTGATACGTCAACAATCTTCAATTGAAATACCTATAGACTAGATGAAGATATACTTAGTAGAAGTTATAATTTTAGAACTCAAAAAGTGGGTTAACTTATCGATCAAATATATAATTGAGGAATAATAAAGATAGTTGTAGGTGGCTAACTTTGGTGTTTAATTGTTTTTAGACCGCCTAAGTATGTGCAGATAAATTAATTGGTTAGTCTGTGGCGGGATATTGTTATGGAAATAGAAAAGGCATAAGGTATTATTAATACTTTTTCTTTGCTACTAGTAGTAAAAAAGCTAATTTGTATTTTAAGTTGCAGAAAAGAAAAGCTTTCTTTACCGAAACACTTTACAAATAATTTTCATTCCATACTAAAAACTTCGCTATATGAATAAACATTTACTGAAATACTTCACAAAAGGGAGGAATCTTGAATAGTGAATACAAAACAAGGAAGAAGTGGCATCAAAACGAGGCTCATATTTTTATCTTCCGTAATAGAATGTTGTTTTGTTTAGTCATTGTTTCCATTACAAGTATTGCATGGAATGAAATGGGAAGTCTAATGCCAAGACATCTATCAGCGGTGCTCTGATTGTTTACATCTACGAGCGCTCTGCGGAAGTAACTTGGGGAGACATGCACTTTAGGGGTTCGGAACAACATTAAGAGTCGGTTAGATTGAGCTAGTTTACATGCTGTAAGCCGATGAGTTCAAAAAAATGACAGGCGCAAGTGATGGTAATTCGTATGGTAACGTAACGCGTCTTATTGAATTCCCCGGTTCTGTAGCTTGTAAAGAATCGTCTCTCAATTTAAACAACGCCTTACTAATGATGGTATTGATACTAACGCATGTTGGTATCTATCCTAAAGACTTGATCTAACTTAAGATTAAAACAAACGGGACTTATATCCGTAAATAAATATTTGAAGGACTAATTCACACGGTTATTGCCTGTATAAATATATAGTTTGTTGCAGAACCGCGAAGCACAGCTGTTCTGTACTGGCGTTGAAATTGGCCATTTTTGTTCAAAGGTAGGAAGTAACGTTCAATATATTCAAAGTGTGAAAAGTAAACATAAACGGTGTTTCGTTGAACGAGCGCGCCGCGGCGGAACTCTTGTGAAACTCAATTTTTAAAATGCATTCAAGCCGAATGGTTGAAGTGCTGTAGCCTGTCCGTCTGTGAGAAACTTACAGAACCCCATTTATATTTCAATTCTACTGGAAAATAAAATAATGAAACGTGATTTTTATCTCGTTCAGTGGGAAATATTTCTTCTGGAAACTTGAAAAGTTGGAATTTAGAAGTGTTTATTGCTTTTGTTTGTGAAACATTTTTTGGAGTTCGTTGAATATTTTGTGAAATCTAATCTACTGTGGAGTATCATAAATATATTTACTACCAGGGTCAAGCTACATATTTTTACTGTGGACTGTGGAGCTTAAAATAAAGATAAAGCTTGGCTATTCATATGAAAATGTTTTTGGCGAGATTGATATCACTAAAAGACAAAGTCAAAGACAAAGTATCAAAGTAACACATAAACAATAAGGTCATTATCGTCCTCTGACCTCTATAACTACGTAACAATACACCTGACTACAGTTTGGCGTCGGCAGCGAGAGCGCTTAGGGTACAGATTACTGAGACTTTAAAAGGTAATTGACTCAATAAGCGACTGAAAACTGAGCTCCAATTTGAGTTCCCAAACGTTTAACAAGTTTAATCGTTAGTGTAGCCGTGATGTTAGCTTTACGTTTTATTCCTGGAATACTGGTTAGTTTTAACTGGAAGGTTCGTGTACGATTATAGTAGTGGCGATCGGTTGCTTTTTCATAATAGCTGGAGAATTAGTTTATTCAACTTACTACATGTACTTTTTATTATTATTATGTTTATCATAGAACAATGTATTGTAAGGGTGGCTTTTGTATAAACTACTGTCAAAATTGAATGAAAATCAGTGGGTTGAGTCAGGTAATGTATGGAGCAGTTGCAGAACAGCAAGCGTCACCAATCACTTTGTTTTATATCTGTACTTTTTCCATTAAGAATTTATCTTTCTTTTCAAAGAAATATTAAATTTTCCACATCAAACCGAAAGTCCCCACTCCCGGATACACTACTAATGCGTACATTTCCTTTGCATCCTCACATTTCCAATAGAGCGAGTAAAGCATTATACTCGTACAACATTAATAAACCGGAGATTGAGTGCCAACACATGAATTACGGCTCATTCGCGTGCCTCACAACTCGTTTATTGAGCGATATACTTTCCTCCCTCGACGCCTATCTACTTTGATACCTGAAATCGTTCTTGTTATTGTTCCAATCTCAATTTTGTCGATCGAATCAAGTTTGTTTTGTTCCCGAGCCTGTTGCGACTGAAGCCATAATATATTTGCAAATAACTGTTGAATTCATACATAAATCTTGTTTGTTTGCGTTTTACTCGATCAAAGATGTAGTACTTTGTCAATAAAAGATCCAATATGTTATCTCAAGTAGGTTTCTTAAAGGATTACACCTACCTTATGTTTGGTCGAGGACCGGATAAATTGTATTAAGGATATATTCTATTTGGGATTTAAGGTAAGGTATGTTTTATGTATAAAAATACTCATGCGTAAAAACGATTCGATATTGTATTGTATAAACTAAAACGGAATTCCTTTAGGTCAAACTTACAATACGGGCTCCGGAAACCTTGTAACTTTGAAATATGCATAAGAACAAAATAGTAGAATGAAAAATCACGCAGAGGCAATTGCATCCTGTTTAAATACAAATGAGGTCTTATTGTTAAAAACGACCACAATGCAATTACCTTTCGTATTCACATCCAAGGGAAAAAGCTGATAAAATGATTTTATTCAAGTTTTATTCAATAAACTTGAGCGTATACGGGTCGCTCAACGCACGCAAAGCGCAGTTTTTGTAAACAGGGTATTTTCAGTCATGTTTTTTGGTGTAGGTTATTAAATAGTGTACGATAGCGTAGACAATATTGTTCCATTTTTAAAGTCTCCTGATCGGAAAAGCTAACAATAATATAACCCCGGAAGGGGAAAGTTCTTACGTTACACTTCTCTATTTCGTGAATTAATGCTTATGACGTAGTCTATTGTTAAGCAACATGCAGTTCAGCCCTTGGATGGGTGGCCGAAAGTTTCATTTCTATCTGAGCGCTACCGTTCTTCAGACGGCATGTTATATTGTCAGTCCCGGCTTTTTCAATCGATAGACCATGTCGGAGGCCTTGAGGCGGTCTAAAACACTCTAACGCCATGGTTGACCACTAACTTGAACTCACTTAATTTTCAGTTATCTTGCATACCTTTTTTAATATACAAATTGAAATAAAATCTTTGAATCTCTGTGTGTAAAATTTGTTTTTATTCATTTTATCGCGAGATTTTTATGTTCTATTCGGAGTCTATCGATGGCGACGTTTTACGATGTCATTTCAATCATAAATTTTATACTAATGTTGCAGAAAGGTAATAAAATTTGTTTAACGATAACATACAACAGTAGGTTTACGAGTTTACATGTTACAAGTGTACGGAGCTACTTGGAAAGTCTTACTGTTCAGGACAATATTACAAAATGACACCTCTCTGCCTACCTCTCTCTCCTCTCTTTCTCTTTCTGTCTCTCTCTAAGCAATGTCACATTGCTGAGCGAGGGCCTCTCATACCACTAGACCACCGAGCGTCTCTCTCTCTCTGTAAGTATAATTTTTTTAATTCTGCCATACATACGAGTTAGCTACTCAATGAAATACAAAATATGTTTGAATGTAAAATACGCACAATATTAAAATGTACTGCGTAGTTAAACGTAGGGTTTCGTCAACAACTCAACACGTATTCATTTTATTCTCATTTTAGCTCCATTGGCGTCTAGACATTGTAAATTTGTTAAATTATTTCCAGATATCGAGGTTAGGCGTCATAGGCGCCGTTATATGGCGACCTTTTATATTTATAACTTTGTCAATCTATAAACTATTAAAGCTAAAGAATTGGGTATCTTTGTTTGTTTGAACAGAACCTTGGAACTACTCGTCCGATTGGAATAAAGCTCTTATTTGTATTGGATGAGATTTTTTGTATTCGAGACGCCTCGGTGGTCTAGTGGTATGTGCACTCGCCTGCCAAGACTGAGGACCCGGGTTCAATTCCCAGATCGAGCGATATTATGTTTCCTATACTTTTCAAACATGGCTCGGATTTGAGATCACCAACCCGCATTTGGCAAGTTTGGTATGCCTAATCCTCCTCACTGTTCTGATATTTTCAGTGAGATGAGAGGCCTTTGCCCAACAGTGGGATATTACAGGTTAATACTTTTTTTTTGTATTGCATTCAAGAGGAAAGTTTTATGTTTCTTTATATGACAAAAACCCACAAGGGAACGGGTATAACTCGGGGAAAACCGCGGATAATACCGCGGAATAAAACCGCGGGAAAACCGCGGGGAAATGCTAGTCAAGATTACAAAACAAATACGCCATAGGCACATAGTATATGAATATTATACCTACCAGTAACCCCACTCAATCAACTGCATTTCTATTTTTTGCAGTTAACACATGAATAGTTTTTCAGCTTACGTTCCTATATCACGTGAATGAACAGGAATCACAAATACTGATGTGTTTTATGAGGACAGCATATGTGGAAAATTATATTCATCTAGGCGTAGGTTATCAATAGTATTTTTCAAACTTTCGCGATTTGTACACACGGACACAGGGTGGTGTAATCCACTCGAAGCGTCGGGAAATCATGTGCATTAGCCTGTAAAGTCCTAGTGCTGGGAAAAGGCCTCTCATCTCACTGAAGATATCAGAACAATGAGAAGGATTAGGCATACCACGCTTGCCAAATGCGGGTTGGAGATCTCAACCCCCAACCATGTTTGAAAAGTAGAAAATATGTTTTCGCTCGACCTGTGAATTGAACCCGGTGCCTCAGTCTTGGCAGGCGAGTGCACATACCACTGGACAACCAAGGCGTTTCGGGAAATCAAAGTAAGTATTTTTGCTTACTAAAACAACCTCTTGTACCACGAAAATATCGAAGTAATACCCTACATACCTATGTATAACTCAATGGTTATTTAGATGATATTGTCCATTCTCTTTCCCAACTCTCTTTCTTTCATACCTAACTGTGTTTCCTTCTTCCTAAGTTTTTAAAAACGGTTTAAATGGTTTTGTTTAAGTTATAAAGAAACAGTGTGGTGTACTTAGCGAATGTCGCGCTACCAAGCCACCTAGATAAAACACACATTAACTTTGAATCCTCTCACCCATGCAAAGCTTTCGCTTCGAATGTTAATTACCTAATGCACTTTTATTCGGAAAACTCTCATAGTACGATTAGACCCACAAAGATTTGGTACTAGTATATACTTCAAGTATCACATTTTTCGAATATAAAATCCTTCAAAGAATACAAAACTAATAATAGCCATTGCAATCAGAATTACAATAAGTTCAAATACTAACTGACCGGTCAAAAAACAAACTGACTGCATATGACCTCTATATAGCATTACTAGCAGCGCCCCGCGGTTTTACCCGCGTTGTGCCCGTTCCCGTGGGAATATCGGGAATTTTTATACATAAAAACCTTTCTCTTGAATCACTCTACCTATTACAAAAAACCGCATCAAAATCCGTTGCGTAATTTTAAAGATTTAAGCATACAGACAAACAGACAAATAAACAGAAAAAATAACGACTTTGTTTTATACTATGTAGTGATTCGTATGTGTATTATCTGAATAAAACCAAGCTTAATGTACTAGCTTAGGGACGTATTTCGGTCAAAGTAAAGAGAAGCTTTCTTTATTTAAATAAAGCCGTCACCGTCACATGCCTTGTTTTTGTGCGGCCTGGGTGCGGTCTTTGCATTTTTTGCTTTCCATAAAGACTTTAAGCGAACGCGTCACCACAGAATGCCGGTCCTTAAAATAGCTCATCCGAGTATGATAAATTACGGGAAGGCACACATGCGGACCGCAGGCCACCTCCACATATAAATTACAACTTATGACTTCATCTGCAGCTTACGTTTTTTGCGCAAAATGCAAGTTTGTCTAGATAATTGTTTATTTATTCAAAATTTGCTGTCAACATTCAACCAAAATACTAGATGTGGTGCATTTTGTAACCATTGAAAACAAAAAAAAGACAGTTTCTGTAAAATAATATATCCACTTTTTCATATTCAATTATTTTGCATATAAAGATTTCATCACCGGCAAAATATTAGGTGAGAATAGTCGACGTTGTTGGTTGGTGACGGAACGGTCTAGTGAGCATAGTCCCATACTTTTCAATACAAAGAATACTTTTTTGCCTGACACGTTCATAGCACGGTCATGGTATGATACGGTGTAATGGGTGGAGGCCTTTAAGGTACAATAAAGTTGTTACAAGTGTAAGTTTCCCTTTATCTCCTGCCTCCTACATGAGGCGTGCAAACATGATACACTCTTACATGATACATATCCGCATTCCCATCTCTAAGTATTCCCATGAAATAACAATGCGGTTTCGATTTCAGACTTCCAATCATCAGTTTTCACCGAACGCCACTCTATTTTATGAACGCGTGTTTCTAGGTTAATGCTCAAATATATTCAGCGACGTACCTACCCGCTTAATTGAAAAGCGTTTTAATTACGCAGTGAATTATGATGCACTTTGCGTTATTCTACGCAATTAGGGGAGGCGTAATATAATGGACAGCCTGTGTTTGTAAATAACCGCTAATTGGTAGCTGTAACTGGATGTTAGACTGCGGCTGAGCTAACTATAGAATGCAACAGTTACAAATTAATTAATTATTCAAATTGATAGACACCAGTCTATATATAGGGTGGGGTTTTCTTATCTATGAAATCGGTGACATGGTCCCTAAGATAAAATCTTCGTATCTTCTTAGTTTCGGATTTGCTCATACTGACCGTTTAAAAAAGTTGAAATTGATTACCATGTATAACGTAGGTGAGCAAAGCCGCTTAAAACCTTTAGTACAATATGGTAGTGATCGTTTAATCTCAAGCAGCGTCTTCTCTTTTATCGCCCAGATCCAACTTTGGCAGTTCAAAGGGAACTGAATGCCATCACGGAAGCGATATAAGTTATAGTTCCTGGTCATATTACAATAGCACAATGTAAACGTAGCCCACAAAACTTAGTTAGTCCAGTTATTAACTTACTTGGAGTTACCCTAGTGCCGGTGCTCCGTAGAATCCGTCCGTAGCGAATGATGAAACTTGGAAACGTCTTGATGAATTAGTTCGGTAAACGAAAGTAAAAGGATAAGCTTCACTGCGTTTACTTTGACCACTTTAATCAAGATGGATGCGAGTAAAATCCACTGGATTTAAGACAATTAAGTGGAAATTACGAACGTCTTCAAATAAAAGGCTAATTTTGCTTTATTACATTTTTATACTTACGCTAGCGTGCCGGAGAAAACGTTAAATTGTCGGCCTGGGTTATTTCAATCGTTGAACCATGTCGGAGGTCTTTAGGCGGTCTAAAAACTCCAACATAAGGGTTGACCACTACTCGAACTTTTTAAATACTTATTTTGTTAACAAGCTTGTAATACAGTCTCGTGTGGAAGTTATTAATATGAATATTGTTTTAACACGGGTGGCAATAAGCTCTCTTGTAAATTGAGTCGACATTATCACCGTGTCAATGCTAACGAAGTACCGGGAACGCGAGATATATAACGCGTTTAACATTCTAAATGTGGGAAACATGCGAGATACAACCCTCACGCGAATTTAAGATAATACCTCTCAAATACATTTCATGTAATAATGTTTTTGATCCTTAATGTCTTTTTTACGATAAACTTGAGGAAAGTATTCGTCATTGCTTTGAATAAGATATTTGTTTCGATTATTTTGTTTAATTATCTTGACCCGCTTGCATTGGTGTTTATCAGAAAATTTTATTCACGTTTGGTGTTCGAATAATATTAGTTGTAAATGTCTTTTAAAAGATTGAAATAGGCCTTGTGATGGGACATTATAGGCTATAACTTTGTTGTATTTAATGAGTGATATTATAAGCGACTTGTACTGTCGCTGTTTGCACTGTTTGATACATTGATCAAACTTTTTAATCGAGATCAAACTGACATACAATTGTTTTAGCAGAATTAACCCCAGATATCTTCAGTGATCATAAAGACTTTCGTTTTGTTACTGCATAACTGCAGAGCAGAATTGTGATATCTAATTAGAAATAACAGGCTAATACCACTTATTATTAACTGCGTCCAGAGTTATATCCCAAAATAAATAAATGTTGTCCCAAAAAGTAATTATTGTCTCACGTTTAATATATGATGCACATTCTCGAGGCAGCGTGTAGCAATTACCATAATCCTTGGCAAATATATTCGTCACACGACGCGCCGCGACTGCCCAGTGTTGCTCTTAATTATAATACGTACAACGGGACGGACGATCTTCTATGAATATCAAATATGTAGTATTAAGCAATCTTCCTGTGTAATGTACCTTCTATTACGTGTGGGCGAATTGATGTTTGTTTACGAATTATTGGGATGAAAGACTGGAAATAGTTGGGCTGTATATATCAGGTAAATAGATGAACCACAAAGTTGTTACTTGCAGTTGGACGTATAGTGTTCTAATCATAAATACCTGATTTTTGTGGCGTGCTGTGATCACTTTAATCTTCTATTAGTAATGTATAGATTTTCAACGTTTTCTCAGCAGAAACTAATATTATTTGTTTACACAATTACCTATCCGTTCCACTATAATCAAACTACGTTCGAAGCAATATCTGATAAACGTCAGGTTTGTACTTACATTGTATATCCTTGTAACCTAATTCTGAGCAACCACAAACGTTCGGTTCGGTTTATTACTCAATCTCTGGATGATATATTGTCAGATTACGAACCGCAACCCATGGCTTATGTGAAAATAAATCTCCCGTAACATTTCGTTGACCTGCAAATTATTTTTCGATCTTTCAAAATAACTCGCAACGTACCGTGGATATTTACGATTGTTCTTAATTTAATAAATTGATCGTTATTTTGAAATATAGGCCGGAATATACGAAATAAGACGACGTATAATAAAATTAAACTGAATTATTACCGATAGCAAGTTGGAACTGTAAAAACTGACGCAAGAAATAATTTAGGTTCAAGGACTCTTTAAATCGAACGTGAGACTCGAATTTGGAACGAATCGAGTTCATTTAGGTACGTTCCTACTACGGATGGGTAGGTACTTCACGGATTTATCTCTGCTTGATTTTCATTCGACATGGGGATAGAATCAGGGTTAAAATCGGATTTTCTTTATATATCGCGATAGTATTGTCAGTGTAAGGCGTATAGGAATCGAATATTCGAAGTGAAGGTCGTTTGTCAGGGCCTCGCGCTTCGGAATCGGATTTCCTCTTAGTTCCACCCCTCCTGCTTCCAACGCTACCGGCTTCACGTATGTCACGGTATAACTGTCTACCCTCATCCCTACTTCACTATTAACTATCACAACCGTTTTCAGTAATCCCTTTGACTTACGTCATTTGATGATATCCGACGCGGCTCACGGGTCCGGTGACTGAAGGGTGAACTAATGAATGTATCTTCACTAAACTATGGAAATGATCTCACCTAAGTATCGGACATTCTTGAGCCGTATCAGCCGCGGCTTATGCACATGTTCGATAGTATGTGGCAAACTTTACAACTGATTAAAGGTCTGTTTTCGGTAGCAACCGCAGCTAGGAAGCAACTGCCAACTGCAAACACAACTATGAATCTATGAATCTCGATGAAATTTCGAGCAAGGCGACATTGCTGCTTGCGGTCGGCAGTCGCTGCTTGCTGCTGCAGTCGCTATCGAAAACAACGTTCAGTAAAGTACTGTGCTTGCTTATAAATTGTACTTATCTGTAAGGGTTCAAGTTGTTGGTGTTGTAAAATAAGTTACCAAAAAACTTCTAAATTGAATTTTATTTAAATATCACCAAAACTGTAAAATCACACTTTGGTAAAACGATACACGTTAACACATTGATATTGATGATTTAATTGAACGCTGAGTAAATTAATTCACAATAACATCGTAACAGAATGTAAACAATAATTTTACACAATATTAATATACATAAATTCCGTTTAAACAGCTAAAATTGACTTATTTTCATGAAACTTTTTTGTCTATTGTAAATAAACTTTTAAATATTTATATTATATAATTTCTAATTTACTTCTATTTACAAAGTCTTAGAGGAAAGAATTCTTATATTTATGAACAATATTACGTACTAGGTTCAGAATGACTGACAGATAGATTCAAGTAGAGTAGGACAGACCGAGGTTCGTGATCAAAGGTAAATCTACTTATAAAATATGAATTTCACAAAGAGGTCCCACGATTATTTAAAGATAGAACCTCTCCATTTATAAACGCTACTAGAGTTATAACTCGGAAACTCCCCTTAACCCGCTAAAGTAACGTTTACAAATAGGGGTATTAATGTTAACTATTTTCATTAAATTACTTCGCGTTTGACGTAATCGTTACACCGATTAAATTTACGGGAAATTATACTCCAAATTAAATCGGATCGTATTCGAACGAATATCTTCCAACGGCGGTATTTTCAATTATCCCGACAGGTAAAAATAACATTCATCGAACGTCCCCGGGATTCGCGGCCGCCGAATTAATTAAAAGCACATCGACTCAACACTTTATTGCTTCATCAATTTTTCTAATCTAGGAGGATCTACCGAAACCGGGATTCACATCGAGAACTATTCACGGCACCCGCCAGAGACAGACATAGAGGAGGATAGCGTTCAGACGGAGGTGGTGATCTGCTCGATGAGGTGGTGCTCGCGGCGGCGGCACAGCGCGCGGCACGCGGGCCGCGGCCAGCGCGCCAGCCCCTCCGGCACCGAGCGCGACGGGCGCAGCCCGCGCCGGCAGCACGGCGCCGCGCCCGCGCACCCGCCCGGCGCCGCGCACCCGCCCGGCGCCGCGCACCCGCCCGCGCCCACACACCCGCCCGCACCCCCGCCCGGGCCCGAGCAACACGCGCGGTTGAGCGGCGCCGCGTACGACAGCGACTTGGCGAGGCGCGCGCCGCCCGCGCCGCCCGCCGTCCAGCTGCAGTAGGTGTTGCCGGCGCCGCACGCGCACCACGCCGGCGCCGGCTCCCAGCGCGGCGGCGGCGTGGCGCACGCGCACGCCTCCACCGGTGCCGGCAGCGCGCCCGGCTCCGGCTCGCGCTTCGAGAACCCCACGAAGAACAGCAGCAGAGCTCCCGCTAGAGTGGACGCGCTCGAGAAGTAAAACCCGGCGCGCGCCGCCTGCTGGTTCATGTAGCCCGTCACCGGCACCCCCACCATCACGGGAATCGCCTCCGCGCTTTGTACGAACCCTATAAGACACGATATTATGAATGATTTCATTTGCCTCTGGATTAGTCCCCACAGTCAATTGCAAAAGTAAGCCTTCAAGTGTGTATAAAAAATAAATATCTCTGTTACTAATTTCTTTAAAACAAACATCCATCGCCCCAAACTTTCGCGTTCTTATCTAAGTAATAATAAAAAAGAAAATTGGAAATAACAAAACTATTGTGTATGTGACAAGAGTAACAAAAACATAATGTACAAGTAAGTCAGTAGTGCCGGGACTGCAAATAACGTGTTGTAGTGTGTGTTGTGTGCTCAATACTCACCCCAAACTTTAGTGAAATGCCTGCCTCGGACTCGCTCCATTGTGAGCATTTTGATTGAATATAAAAACCCGCCGAGACATAGCCCGTACATCCAGGCGAAGAGCACGTACCCGTGGTAGCCCTCCACGTTGCTCAGGGCCAACATCGAAATGCCTGGAACGTGATCCTCTATTACTACTTTGAGGACTGTTTAGGACCATCGCAAACGATACCTTGACAGAATAAACTTGTTTATACGGACTTGTTCAACGTAAGTAAGTAAGAAAATTAAAGCTTTAGTTAAGTCTAGCAACAATTGTTGGTACAATTATTCTTCTTTTCGTCAACATGCTATGCGCGATTTGTCTGAAAAACAAAAGAATATCCATTTGCGCGATCGACTGCTTGCCACAGTGGCGAGTAGCAAGACGAATGCAAACGAATTGAAAGAGTCAGTCAGACGTAACAGATGAAAAGTCAGTTTTCCGTTTTGCCTTTAGTATGTGCTCTTTCAACAGTTTCGTGTACAAGACAGTCTAAAGATTGTCTGGACTAAGGTCTGCGCAGGTTCTTATTGGTGGTCAGTTTTATACAACAATACTTGTATGTACGTGCCTCGTTTACGAGTATTGCTGTGACCACTACGTAGCGACATTCTCTCGCTGTTTGATTAGAAATCAACTTACACAGTGGAAATGCAGTTTAGTATGCATAGCGGTTTTGTTTACTTCGTTAGCGGTCTCCCGAAATCGAATATTATTTCCATGTTGTTAATGAATATGTACTGGGTGGATTGCAAACTGTGATATTGAGCTTTAGAGGGTGGCATAGTGCAGGCAGGCGAACGGCGACTGGCCTTTAAAAAGGTCACACAATAATAGGGCAAGAGCTTCTGTTGTCGGGATGGCTTACAACAATCCTTATAATGAAGTTGGTATTTGTTTGGAACACAATTTAGCACTGTTATTAACTTGAGAGCAAGATTTTGTTCAATATTCTTTTTTGTGTTTTCAAATCGCTGTCATATGGCACTATGGCATTCACGATAACAGTAACTTGATTACATTGTAAATTATGCGATTTTCATTATATAGACGTCTTAACATCGAATACTGTGTATCGTTATTCATGTTGTTCAAACTGAAGTACCCATTGATAACGGCTAGAACATTATCGATATTCCTAAGTGGATAGCTAACTGTATCGAAAGGCACTTTAAAAGGACAACAGTGGTACTCGTGTCAAAGTTATTAGTCGTCAAAATTTTGTATACAATTTTATGAGGAAAAATGGAGCAGGAATTTTGAAGGACGTAGAAATGGTTTCAGTAATTGAGGAACATTCCGTAATTTAGAACGAAGAAATATTTGTTGAATAAGTGAAATTTTAAATCACAGAATAGGTATTTTAGGTGTGAGGAAGTAATTGCTCGCTTTCTGTCTTTCTATTCATTTAAATGTATTGTGAGAAATCTTTTATTAAAACTTGAATAATATGTATTCTAAAGTCTTCCACTGCGAATATGACGAATAGTATTTTGGAACTTTATAATAACAATCGCAATACTCGTAGTTTTCAAATGCTAACTGTTATATACGAACGACGTGAAGTTGCAATCGCACTTGATAAAGTAAGGAATGCATGCCAAACATTATACAAGTATAATGTATTTTTATATTGAAGTTTGCAGCGCTCCTGGCTTAGTTTGACTAAGCGATGTTTGTCCATTGAGATTGGTAAACAACGTGCAACTCGGCTTCTACTTAGATGGCTGGTCGATAGTCTTATTTCTCTCCAATCTAACAAAACCTTTGACATAGCAAACCCGTAACCTTCCAAATAAAAAGTAAAAAGTATTAACCTGTAATGTTCCACTGCTGGGCAAAGGTCTCTCATCTCACTGAAGATATCAGTACATTGAGGAGGATTCGGCGTAATCACCACACTTGCCTATTGAGGGTTGGTAATCTCAAACCCGAGCCATGTTTGAGAAGTAAGAAACACTTTTCGCTGGACCCGGGAATTGAACCCGAGACCTCAATTTTGCCAGGAATGCTTATACTACTAGACCACCGAGGCGTCCATGTAACCTTACAAATATTGCAACAATAAAATACGAGTGGTGTTCTTACCGATGCCCACCATGGCGGTCTGGCACAGGTACTGCTTGGAGACGAGGCACTGCGCGGAGGGCCGCACCAGCACGAGCCCGAAGCCGGCGCAGCCCAGCACGGCCGCGAACCCCAGGAACGTCTGCAGCAGCACCAGCGCGCTCTCCTCCAGGCCCTCCTCGAAACCTTGCAGTGCCTTTGGGCAAAATATATGCTCTACTAGCCGCGTTCTGCAGTGTTACCCGCGTTGTACCCATTCCCGCGGGAATTTCGGGATAAAATGTATACCATGGGAGATTCTGATATATATAACCTTTATTACTGTAAAGTTTCATCCAAATCCGTCCAGTAGGTTTTTCGTGAAAGAGTAACAAATATACATACATCTATACATACAGAGATCCTTGCAAACTTTCGCATTTTTATTATCAGTATGATATAAAGCTGAAGCTGATTTTTTGTATGTTTGTTTGTTGGAAAGCGCTACTCAAACTCTCAGACACTTCCTCCCCGATTTGAAAAAAACAATTGGAATGAATAGTCACATTCAAAGGGAAGGTTAAAGGATATTTTTCATCCCGAAATTTCCATGGGAACGGGTATAGCGGGTAAAATTGCGGGGCACTGCTAGTGTTCATATAATGAGTAAATCGATTGATGTCAAGATAATTCAACAACGTGATTCGATCCGGGGTTAAATGAGGTCAATTCAGCAACATCCGAGTAAAATAAAAAATGACACTGTTGATAAATTTCTAGACCTCACGTCTCAGTGCTACCATGGTGCTACCGCCTAGTGGGTGACATTTCAGAAAACCCTCATAAACAGCTACCCTTCATATGATCAATATCAATGTCATGGCTGCAAAATACAAATTGATGACTCAAATAATTCCAATTCGTTAAAGTAGAAAGGTTTAAGTGAAAAATCATGTTGAAAGTATCAATTTCACTAACTTAACTCCTTCCAATCAGTGAGCCAAGCGAAAGTTAATCCTTTAATCACAAAGCAATCATGAACCAATCACAACTTTGCCAATTAGACTTACCAGAAAAAACACTGGAGTGTAAAGTCCGAAAGCCGCTAATCCGGAGGCCAAAAACAAAACTTTAGCGGGCCGAGACTGGAGGGGGCTCAGGTCGAACAGAGGGGCTCTCTTTAGACCTTTTTTTTCTTTCACCTGTCACAAAAAACAAACTCTTATTGTATTGTTGTTTTGAGAAATTATAATAACAAACGTTTCGTTCCCCTCGACAAAATAACTTTGACAAAATGCTTTGTTTGTCGCGAAATTAATTTCAATTCGTTCCCGACCTCGGTTTCTTTCATAGTTTTGGAGCAAGTTTTAGTAAAATTTTCCTGTTGGAGTTGGTACTTGTAATTGAATTAGTGTTATTAAGAATTCCATTTTGATGAAAGTTGTTTGAAAGTTTTGCTTTTTACCTTTCTCCTTTGGTTCTTGAGATGAAGTATGGCTCGTCTTTGAGGGTGGTAGAGGGAGGCGCTCCTGTACACTGCGCTCAGGAAGAAAGCGAGGACCAAGATGCCTGTCACTGCCTGCAGTCCTAGCCGCCAGCCTAGTTTCCTATTGTATCGAAAAAAAAAACAATAAATGATTTGTTCTCTATGTAAATACTAAAGTGAACTTAAATTCAATTAGAAATGAATTTGTTTATTGTCTTTTTCAGACATAGTTAGAGATGGTTAGAAGTGTAACCGCGACCCCCTGGTGTAGTTTGACAGCAATGTTAGTTCCTTTAGTGTAGGGCCACATCTGCGGAACGTACGGCGCCGAACCTTCCGCTAAATACGCTCGTAGTGTATTTCAAGTTATCTATGACACATCATTACGCGGCGTAATTTCTACTGATGTGTCATAGAGCGGAAGGTTCGGCGCCGTACGTTCCGCAGATGTGGCCCTACACTTAGGCAGTTTAAAAACTCCGACACCTGCGTAGGCCATTAACCTATTCGAAATGAATGCCTCAACCGCTCACCCCACAGCCTCCTTGTAAGCCACACTGAAGAGCGCGATGCCGACGCCGCCGCCCGCGTGCGCCACCAGCTCCACGAACTGGCGCCGCCGCCGGAAGTACGCGCCCAGCACCAGCCCGGCGGACTCGCGGACCAGACCGCATCCGATGCCCAGGACTACACCTGGTGGAAGAAAGTGGCGGATTCAAGGGCTAGTACATAACTTGAGCAACTTATGAGCTTGTCCAGATACGAGATTGAAGGATACATACGAGTATATGATTCAAATATGATCTTGTGTGACATTTGTCTGCCTTAGGAAATTAAATGCTGGTGGTTTAGAGGTCGTTGGTCAAATTAAGGTAGGTGTTATGTAGCTTATCGATTTGTCGGAACTATTGGTAGATGTAGAAAGCAAGTGCAACATTTGGGCATTAAGTGGAGATATGTGTTTTTGTATTTTTGATTCATTTTTTACCCAAAAAAGAATGGGAATGGAAAAAAAGTAAATCATGTGACAGTGCTATTTTAATAAACATTTTGCGATTTTATTTCAAGCATTTTTAGGTGAAATGATTGTAGTAAAATCTCTCAGAGGAGATAAAATCTGAAGATATATTTATCACTGCATTACCAGCAGCAGCAAGTTCGTCCATACTAACTTACCGTAACTCAACAAAGTCTGATGCAGTTGGGTAGCAAATGATGTGAAGAGGCACGCCAGTGGTAGCAGTAAGCCGCCCACCAGTGCTGCGAGTCTGGGCGACCGCCGCCGCCCAGCGACCAGCGAGCCGGCCGCACGCGAGACGCCCACGCAGATCGCGCCCGCCCACACTGGGGACAAGACTGCCCTTTAATATAGTAAATAGTCTCGCACGAGTAGTTACGACTACTTTCAATAGGTGTATGCCTATATGTGTGATTATTTGTAATATGTATATATTACAAATAATCACACATATAGGCATACACCTATCTACAGGGATCGTAGTCTGTGGACTAGTAATAGGTCTATTTTTTAAATAAAGTCTTTAAATACGGTCTATGTCCATTATATAATCAAATCGTTGATAAGAGGGAATATAACGATATTTTTTCAAGTACCTATTGGAGTTTAGGAACCACTGAACCTTAAGAAACAATCTAAATATAAAAACACAGACTTAAAATAAACAATTACTTTAAAATGCTTAATAAATTATGCTAAAATCAATACAAAAATATCCGAGACCATAAAAACAACTTCGCAATTATACCTGAGGGTCAACCTAAATCGAATTTTCTTTCTAACGAGAAAAAGGGAATACTAATGTAAAATATAATCGACTTGAAATAAATTGGGGCCCGAATCGAGAGGAAAAAGCTTATGCTAATAGATGTAGTAAAATAGCTCCTATCTAAAAATACGACGGTTATTTCGGTATTGATTATCGATTGAACACATTTAATGTCATCTGACCTTTACGTGACCAATAAATTAACGTCGGACTATAAATAAAATACTCCAGGAAAACAACGCCAGAGGTTTACACTCCTCAAATCGCTACTACGATTATTTATTACACCACATTTATACGGTGCTCCGTCCGCAATGAAATATAAACACAAACCCGAAGGGATAAGGTATATAAAGAAAATCATGACGGAACAGTAATTCTTTCGTAATAAATGTTTGCGAAACAAAATGGGATATTATTTTTTTACTAAAATTAGCAAACGTTTCAGGTGAGGAGGATGATTGATAGCTTCTTAGAATGAGCGTGTGTTCTGTTTGCTGAATATTTATTGGTAAAAAAAATATTAGGACATCATAAGTGATTGTGATTTACGATCCTCTTACTAGGCTAGGCAGTACAGGAGTCTCGAGTCTGCGTTAAGAGGCCACCGCGCGGTTTCATACAAAAGTGCTACGTCCGGGCTACATCCGCGCGGGCACCCGAGGGTTAAGGCGAGAGAGGTTAAAGATGAAGGCTATTAAAACAGAAATGCCAATATGGGTCACCCATCATTGTGCATATGGATCTATCGTAAAAACGCTTTTTTGTTCTCCACTTACCCCTCCCCCCCCTCCTCAATTACACCCTATTTCAATCACATTTCCGTTACATTCAATTCTCCGTTCATACATAATTAATTACCGGTTAACATCATGTAATCATCTGCCATGTATGCTTGGTAACTTTTAGTGTAACTGCACTCTAGACAACCTCCATTACGAGATAAATAAAAATACGGGTTGCACTCTGGGAGTGCCGACAGAAGTGAAAACTTGAATAATAACGTCAAAACGTCTTACGAATTTTCGATCAAGTTACTTACTTACGTGTACTATACGATGGGAGTTTAACTTATTTTACCCATCACAAAAAGTGCACAACGCTGCTAAAGTAGTTTTCTACTTCAAGCATGTTACGTTGTTACAACCTTCTTATATAATATAACTTATTATTTTAATACAGCAAGCCGACGATTTGCCCACCAAGCATTGTCCTGAAGCTCAAAGTTACGACCAACAATTTCTAACAAGATTAGTCCAAACATGGGACACTAATCCGGAAAAGTGTCAGTTATGTCAGCTGCTTTCCGTTACAGAACCATCTGGTTATGATTAAATGCGCTATTATTGCTACGTTATAATGTACTAGCAGCACCCCGCGGTTTTACCCACGTTTTGCCTGTTACCGAGGGAATTTTGGGAAGAAAATTATCTTACAAACTTTCCATTGAATGTGGCTATCTATTACAGAAATAATTATTTTAATCGGACAGGTAGTTCCTAAAAGCTCTTACAAACAAAACAAAGATTTAAAATTCAACTCTTAATATTGGTATAGATTTATAATGGTTTTAGTTACTTTGCTACTGATTGTCCGTTATGAACGAGTTACGTCACTATTAGCAAGCTAAAGTCCCCTGAAAAAGTGAAAAATGGAATGTCAATTGAGCTTCAGAACTTCCCCTCATGATTATAGAAAAATGATGTCACTACCTTACAAATAGAATCGTTATTCTCGGTATAGTTATCTCCAGTATAAAAGCTGACGAGGTCCTGTGACACGAATTATTTCACCAAACCTACACAACTAACAATGGAATTGCGTGTTCAATTAGTGAACTAACTGTACCTAATCTATAGCGGTGTGTATCTGTATAGTGCCGCGTATCTATTGGCGTCCAATTCACCTATTGCAGTTTAATTTGTACACGTCAACCAGCTCCAGTGTGACCTTTATTTAACGCAGTGGGTGACAGGCTACAGTTTGCCGCCTACCTCTGCAGTGGGTGACAAAATTACGCCCAACAAACACGACTCTTATGACCCAAATCATTTCTTCCTCTTAATATTCAAGTCAAGCTCGGAAAATTAATTCAATAAATCAGCTTTCTGTACCAGACAAAGGAAACTTCGTTTAGTTTCCAAGCCTTTACAATGTTGTCGGACACGCATTGACCTTGTTAACACAAATTGGTATTATATTTTGATACAATTTATTATTATTTTTGATCACAGAGAAAATATTTGACATTTTTGTGAGTTGTTTTTCGGCAACGGCAATTAAAACTTATCAAGTTGTCAAGGTGAGTTCGTTGGTAATGTTCTTACGTTTTAATTTCTCGTCGAGTGAAAAAGTTGTCTTTGTTTATCCAAGTATTTCCGTCGGTGATGGATTACTCAGAGTTGTACAAGCTCCGCTTTCAAATTGCTTTCCTCTTCACATTAACACTCCCGCGACTATTATTTCTTTTCCTCCATTATTTACATCTTCACGTGTCAAATTGCACAAAAATGCTTCGCTATGCGTGAAATGGAAAATCATTTTCACCTCTCCATTTCTACACGAACAATGCAGACATAAGTAATTTTTTGTTGTATTATTTCGTTGGTTTGACGCCGTGGTGTAGTGACATGTGCAGTCTACAGCCAAGACTGAGGTCCCGTTTTACCAGGTCGAGCGAAAGTTTTCTACTTTTCAAACGTGGCTTAGGTTTGATATCACTAACCAGCATTAGGCAAGCGTGGTGATTACGCCTAATCCCTCCTTACCGTGCTGATATCTTCAGTGAGATGAGAGGCCTTTGCCCAACAGTGGATCATTACAGGTAATACTTTTATTTCGTACATTACCTGCATTATTTTCCTTAAAAGGTATCATGTTTTAATCGTTTTTACATGTCGTTAAGGCACGTACTGAAATTTTAATTGGAAATCAGTTGTGCTATGAGAGTTTTCGTTCGAGAATAACGACCTAATTTATCTTTCACTGTCGCGTTAATTGAGAAAAAAACTACTTGTTAGATGTTTCATTTTGTATTTCACGACCGCGTTTCTCTGTTTAGTTTTAAAAAATATCGAGTGAATACTTTTTAATTGAAATTAAATTAAATATGAATGTTGGGAAATAATCGGTTCAGCGAACATAAGTGTTTCACATGCTCACATCTACATAGCAAAAAGGTTTTTTCAAAATATTCCACTTACGTATTTTACGTAGAGTAGAGTAATAAGCTAAAAGCACAGCCATTTTAAATAACCTAAGAGCCTGTACAGACTTTACTCAAGTCTATAAACTGTCTTCTGAACTATGAAAACCTATGAAAGAGTGCATACTGAAAGGACTCTATTTCGTGGTTTCCACAGCCGTTGTTAGACAACCGACTGTGTCAAACAAGTGAGTCTATATATACTCTGGACTAATCTGCAATGATCCTTACCAGCGTGGTCGGCAGAAGGTCCCAGGTGTCGGAGTGCGTACACGTGCAGTGCACCGTATGCTAGCTGCAGCCCAGTGGACAGCAGGTGTGCCAGGAATGCAGCCCCGCACACGATCCAACTGGAATAATAACTGGTATGAACGAGGGTTTACGGGAACTACTTTAGGGTGTACAAGTATAGAAGTACAGTTAGAGTGAACAAGCGTTTATGGGTATACTTTAGGTAGGCAAGTAAGGTCCAAGTAAAGAAAGGGTCTTTCATCATATCTTTAATTATCTACCAATCATATGAAATGTGATATAGCATTATAATAACCATTGTGCTGTTCACCAATCATATTAAATGTGGCAGCGCAGCAAGTACAACATTTCTAGTAGTTTTTAAAGTAATTGAAGAATGAGTGCGAGCTTGAAAGTTTTATACTCGTAGATGTCTAAACTAAAATTAGGTACCTAATTGTAACTTTGGTCGTCATCATAATGATGATAGGGCCTTTAACATTTGCCACTTAAGTACCATAGATTAGACAGACATCAGTTTATTTGGCGGTGCCTTTTTTTCAATACACCTTACTGTTTACAAACTCCTATTTCCAGATGGGACTCGTATTGAACTAAACAGAACCCAAAACTAAGAATTCAACGACGGGAAGGAGCTGAACTATAGCCGACAGCCAGTCATAAATAATTTAAACGCAACCCTGAAATGATAAATGTTCCTACGACGCCCTTTGGGGTTCATATTCCTGAAGTAAACACTCCATAAAATTGATACAAAAACATCCAAAATATACAATGTATCAATATAAATAATAATCTAATAATCTAGACAAATTAGTTGCAAAAGCTATAATATCTACCTTAATTTGATTTATTATGTAAAGTTGTAACTAAAGAAGGGTCCATTATAGGCTTAAAAGTGGCGGCCTCGAGGGATAGTAAAGGATGACCTCACTAGATCTAGCGAAAATTGAAGCTTATGTAAATCAGGAGCTTTATTTTGTACCGTCCACTGGAGAGTACCAGTCCCCCGAGTAATTGGGATAAGACAAAGGTTTACAATACACAAACTGGTAAACTAACCCACTGGGTTATTCATGGGTTCACACCTTTCCCATACAACCATTTTGGTCGCAGTGTAGTAACAATTTCATTTGAACACAAAATCTGGTTGAAGTGTGGTAACAGTTACTACACTTTAGTGTCGACTTTAAAAAGTGGTAACATAGTGCACACATTGCGACCACTTTGTGACCACTTTGTAAATGTAGTAACATAGTGCACACATTGTAGAAACATCGTTACCGAAATTTTTCTCACACATTTTGGTCACACAGTGTGCACTATATTACCACAATGTTACTACATTTACAAAGTGGTCACAAAGTGGTCGCAATGTGTGCACTATGTTACCACTTTTTAAGTGAGTATTAAGGGCCTATGAGTTCCTAAAACGGGCTACTTTAAACAATTTTTTAGCCAAAAGTCTTAACGTTACAAGAACAATTTTTGTTTTTTTTTAATCTTGATCATATGTTTAATGAGACTACTGTTTCCGAAACACGTTGACTATTAATTTCCTCGATAGAAAATAATCACAAAGTTGGGTCTTTTATACCTTACTTTGTGAATTTTAAACACTTAGTTTGTTAAACAATTTCAAACGCATATTTCTAAAATTAATTTGAGTGATGTAAAATAAACTATGACTCAGGACTGTTGGAGTAAAATTTTTGTTTCAATATTATATTTGTAATTAAAATAAATTTCCAACGAAAGGTGGTAGATTCTTGCGAATGAGTCGCCATTACAATTTCCGCGCCGTAGTGTTTCTCGCTCTTTTGTACCCAGAGTGACAGTATGCGCTGAGGCGCCGTGCTAGTCGGACGTGTGTCGCTTTTTTCATTCCAGTGCTACGAAACTTCATAGTGTTTTCTCATTGAGATCTTATTGTTTTTTTCTATATTTTAAGCTATTGCATAGCTTCTATCGCGGGCTTGAGCGCGGGGACCGAATCCAGAAATTCCGTAACGAAAAAACCTCGCGCAAAAAACCTAAGGCTCCCCACTAACGCCATCTAATGATAGAAAAAAAAACCTATCGCTCCCCACTAACGCCATCTAGTGATAGAAAAAATAACTATGCAATAGCTTTACCGCGGCAGTCCCCGAGTGCCACACGTCTTTTTTTTCTATATTTTATTAAGGCGGCCCCTAAACGATCAATTATATTGAATATTGTGCAATATAATTG
Organism: Cyclophora punctaria; assembly: GCA_951394245.1. Taxonomy (NCBI): domain Eukaryota; kingdom Metazoa; phylum Arthropoda; class Insecta; order Lepidoptera; family Geometridae; genus Cyclophora; species Cyclophora punctaria. Next base: position 5,418,778 of record OX596182.1, on the reverse strand, counting down.
ATCGTCTTGGGCTAATATTGAAGACTGCGCAATGATTGAACGAAAGTTTGAGCGAGTTTAATTTTTATTGCATCATATTTTTTATTGCTTCGTGTAGGGTCAGTATTGCGCAATATTTGATATGTTGCTCGGGATCAAACTATTCTTCGACTGAACAAGAAAACATTGCACGATTTTCTTATTGTGCAATATAATTGACCGTTTGGATCCAAACGCAATTCAATCTTATTGCACAATTAAATATATTGTACAATGTTATTGTAGGTCTAGGGGCCGCCTAAAATGTGATTATTGTGACATTATAATAAAAATAAACTTTTTTCAAAATAGGTTATTATAAAACACTAGCTTTTGCCCGCGGCTTCGCTCGCATGGAATTTAGTCTGCCACATTAAGTTTGGTGATATGTATATGGTTTAAAACATTTTTTTATTAAACCGAAGCAAAAAGAGGCGCCTTTTGCTTTCAAATGACATGGGTCATGTTACTGTTGAGCAACACGGTTATGGTCCATAACATAGCCCAACTCTATTCTTCGGTAGCCATAACACCGAGTTGGCCGTCGATTTCGATATGACCGTCAAAGAGTGACTTGTAAATAAGTCATGCCACTGTTGTGCATTGGGCCAGGGTCCATAGTATCCCAAGTTCTTTTAATTTACTATTCTATTTAAGTTACTACTTGCTCGCCCGCACGTACACGTCACTTGTGGCCGTCACTTGTGGCAATATAAAAATATCTTAAAGAAGTAAACATAGTAGGTAGAACCACCATTAGCAACAAACTATCATTTGGTCAACGACATTATGTGTCTAATATTCTTCACACTTCCGCCTCCACAACGTAGCGCACTCCTACCTCCGCATCGTAGCTACCTCCGCGTCGTAGCACACTCCCACCTGCGTATTGTAGCACTCTCTTGGTTCCGCATATACCCCTATGTCACAAAAGCGGCCCGCCTTACTTTATTTGGCTACTTTGTGGCCCTTGCCTGTCAAAAGGTTGCCGACCACTGACTTAATGCGAAAGACAAACGAGTACATCATCTTTGTGTAACTCCAATAGTTTAGGCAGCGCACGCCAAGATAGCTCTTAGAGGGCAGATTTTTTTCCATCCATACATCCATCCTCACAAACATTCGCATTTATAATATTAGTAGGAAGTAGGAAGTAGGATTAGTAGGTTAGTAGGATAAAATTTTATAAGACGGTTTATTTCCAAAAGTAGTCAATAGATAAAGTGGTAAATTAATTAAACGAAAAATACCTATAATAGGTGTTTCGATTTTGATAATTTATTTTATACAGCATATTTTTTAAGATTTTTTCTAAAATATTAAGGTACTTTACACAACCTCAAATGAAAAAGAGTTTTGATAAACTAATGTGAGAAAATAAAAATGAATCGTAATGTTCGGATTCGAACCCGCGGCCTTCGAGATAAGCAAAATGATTCTTCCTGTACTTATGTTTCATTCACTAATTGCAATGTTATGCTATCGTAACGACACGTCACACGTTGAAATTAACGACTAAAATATAAGACATACGTATATCGGAACTACTCGGCGATGCTTCGTGCTCATACGGAGGCCGTCGCATGGCGACCATGTCACATGTGTCAAACCAGTACGGTGGTGATTTTTCTCCGACTTGCTTTACAAATACTTATTTATTACGACCAAAATTACACAAATTCATTATAAATTGTAGCTTATATAACCTGTTCAGTAGTTTTTGCGTGAAAGAGCAACAAACATACATACATCCATACATCCATCCATACATACATCCATCCTCACAAACTTTCGCATTTATAATATTAGTAGGATAGGATATGTACGTAATTTAGATAAATACAAAATGCGATAAAATGTTGATTGTTAGAATCTATTTTATCAATGTGATGACTATTCTACCCAATTCAATATCTACTACTGATTTTTATTATGTGAATTAGATAATTAAGCGCTTCGCAATCTTCTGTTACAAAACGACCGCACGCGAGCCCCGTATCTCATAGAGTGACGTCAGCGCCGCGCCGCCGCGACGGCCGCTGCGCGTACTATTCCTCCCCGGCTTCACCGCCTGCTTCACCCCCTCAAATGTCGAAATGGCCGGGGTATCCAAGCCTTAAGTGGAAACATTTTTTATACTCCTGCCCAAAATGTTCAGTGGTACTCAACTATTGGTGTAGAAATTATTATTTTTGTGTGTAGAAACGTGTTCACTACAATTTACTTACGGAAACACTTTTGTCTTCGCTGTACAGTGAAAGATAAATGGTTTCTATCTACCGATAATCGGGTAGTAGAAATGCAATACGGGGAAATCATTAAAGGAAATTTAATGGTAGCTGGAAAAAAAGTAAAAATAACTTTTGATTTCTTTGAACTACCTATCAAATCTCGATATCTTAACATACATGCAACTATTAAAGAATTTGAACAAGAAGAACTGCAACTATATGAACTAAGCAACGTAAAATGTGAATTAATTTCAATCAAGGATAAAAATAAAATAGTATTTTTGCCTATATTATCAACACTACAGCAGTCTCAGAAGTAATAATATTACGTGTTATTTTTTAGTACTTTGTCTCTCATATAATATTTTTAGATATCTCTTTATTTTCTGTAATAGAAATAGGTGATGTAATAATAAAATATGTAATTATTAAAAGTTTTTATTATTTAGTTGATTAGTAGTTGTAGACATTAGTTGATTATGTAATTTAATTAACCCATATTTAATTAGTTGCTTCTTCATTTTGTAGAACTACTTTTTCTCTTTCTGGTGAAGATTTGGCTGATTTGTATCTGCAAGAAACAATAAAAAAAAATTAAATGAGCAAGCTAAGTTTTTATTGGTTTGTAATAGAAAGGTACAGTAAACAGGTGTTATTCGGAACATTTTTGAAATTCAAAATATAATATATCGTCAATGCTATTTCAATCTATAATGGCATCGCTTGTGACCATCAACACCTAGCAAATTGTAGAAAAATGTGCAAATCAATACAAATGAATATGTTTTAGTTACGTAGGTACCTACAATTCGAATCGACCCCAATCTAATGTTATACGTTGGGAACCTCTGATTTTGGATTACACGGCAGCCATAGTGAAAGTGGTCACAAAGTGTACGCTTTGTGTACACTTTGTGACCACTTTGTGACTAAACACTGAAAACCATCATAAAATTAATATTGTCTGTTTTACAACCTACAAATAGACTATTTATTAGACATTTACATTTCAAATGTAATTAAATTATTTTTAAATTTGCAAGTTTTCTAAGTTACCGTCATTATTATCTACTCATATAATTTATTATTTGGTTTTCATATGTACAAATTTAGCAATTAAAATATTTATTTTGCTTACCTGTTACTATATTGAGGCGCTCTTATTTATTATGATTTTTATCAAAATTCCGTCGATGAACTTGATTTCGTTTTTGTCAAACACTTCACTTTCGACGAATAATCCGCATCAAAGAAATGAAATAAAGTTAATCACAATAAAAAAATGGCCGCATATAGTTTAGTAAATTATAATGGCCGCAGTTTATTTAGTATAGTAAAATAAGTTGACATTTAATCCCCAAGTTGACGTTATTTCTATCAGTCATTCGTTATCATTCGGTCATCATTCACTCGAATTGTGGTCACAATCCAGTAACATTGTGTACACAATGTTACTACACATGTGTACAAATTGCGACCACTATTTTTTTTTTTTTTGTGTCGTAAATTCCCCACTTTCGGTAACAAAGTGGTAACAAAGTGGTAACAGCGACTGATCTGGTTTCATGTGTAAAGTTTTTGTGTGGTAACAGTTACCACACTGTGACCAAAATGGTTGTATGGGTTGTATATCAAGAGGGTACAACGAGCCGATTACATTTTAAAACAGTAATCTAATGATATATGTATGCTTTTAATCTTACATTACCCACTTCCTGAGTGCACTAAATGCTTATCTCATTTATATAAAACAAACACATATTCGCAGAATGTTTAATAAACTTTTAAAACAAAAGAGAATCGCATTGTGGTTAATGCAAAGTGTTCCATTAATTTTTGCGATAATAATAATGAGCAGAATTTTACTGTAATAATGTTTACAAACAAACATTGTGACTGAAATAAATGCGAGTGTAACAAATTTAGAGCAAAGTGTTGTACACAATCACGAGTCTGCGCCATTAATAGGCCGCGGCACGCAGTCAATATCCGATGTATAAATTCGTTGATCGTACGAGAGATGTGATTCCAGAGTTATTTCGCTATCAGATTTATAAATTCCCTTGGTGACATGACGGTACCCAAATTTGCTTTTGGAATCCCGTATTTATCTTGTCGTAGTCTGAATAAAGTTACCGGTGCGACTGATGGCGATATAATACGTCTTCATTTTGCGTCACATCACGTTTGGAACCGCGAGGGAAATACAAGTCGCGCATCGCGGCTGCTCCCGATCTCATACATTTATCCGACGGCAGGTTATGACGTGTCCTCCAACGTATTCGAATTATGTTCAAAGCACTGAAACTCAACGCTTCGCGAAAAACTTCCCTGTTCGTACCTGTTTAGACTGTCGGCGTCCAATTTCATGCTTGTTAGTTTCACGTATAAATAACAAGGTATTTTGTTTATGTGACACTATTATAATAAACTCATACTTTATGGTGATTGTAGTTTTTAAGTGGAATTGATATGACTTAGGACTATCTTTGTTAAACACTACTCACTCACTCAGTATTTTCTGTGCTAAATCTTATTTTATTGTTTTTATTCTTTTTGAAAATGAAACTTGTATACTAATAAAATCTCTACAAGACTATTATAAACTTTAATCAGTTCCAAATGAAACCTATAAAACGAGTTGCAAACTTTTGGGAAGTCATATTAAACAACCGCGGAGTGCATCTTCAAACTTTATAGGATTTAATATCGCTGGGTTTCCTGTCCTTCGGTTTATATTGAATAAATAAGATTATCTTAAGCCTTTGAAGTCTATCCACGTAATTGGAGTTGTAAAGGAAATTGGTTGTCAGGAATTTAGAAGTTCCAAGATTGTGGGCCCGCTCTTACAGTTAGTAAGTCTTTAACGAAGTTATAAAACGGTGGATGTAATATGTTTTATGTGTTTCTATGAACTCAGACTGTATGATGTTCATATGCTCGTATGATAAAGTTTAATATGTCTGCCGTCTTATCTGATAATTCGTAAATTCACATGTTTAACGAGTTATCTTTGCCATCAAATTTTATGTACGTCTGAATCATGAACCCGAAAGCTCTTGAACTTGGCATCGACAATGGGTATGAAGTAAATCAAATTATACCGTGTCAGCGTGTGAGATCGGACGAGTAGTCGATTCCAAGTGAGATTTTGATCGGATTGGGCGAATAAGTAGTTTTGTTTGATTGGCATCGTCTGTAAACAATTATTTCGTAATGAATTTTTACTTAAGATTTACTTAATTGACATCTCACATCCATTTAACAAAAATATAAAGAAAAAGTGTATATGCCAGTTATGCTACGAACAATGTGAAAAATTAATCTGTTGTCTTACGCCTGTACCCATAGACGTCAAATGCTTCATCAATAGATATTTAATGAGTGATTTTGACATGTAATGCATGAAAAATTACGTCAATTAGTTAAGTTTCGGTTTAATGAACGTTTCTGAGTGCGGTAGTTAGTTAGATAGTCAGTAGAGATCGATTACTGCGATCTGCTTTAGTGTTGTTATTACGATTTACCATTTACGACAATTATACGGTTATACAACCTGTACCCTTATTGGACCATCAAGAAGAAGTTAACGGCTTGATTACAAAGGTCAGATATGTGAGTGACTTACCCCCACCCCCCCTCGGGGTAGAAGTGGTGTTTGATGGCCCGTGTGTCCAGCTCCCTGCGCCGCAGTGCCGGCACCGTCCTGTGGAGGGAGCGCAACTCTCGCTCGCGGAGCGCGCCGCCTGTTGACTCCTCTTCGACGTCTGGCCATCCATCTATAAGGAACAGGAATCATCAACATCCATCAACAATACTCCTCATCTGCATCTGGCTATTCATCTACAAGAAACGAGAATCATCTTAATCCTACAAGATATACCTACAAAACTATCTACGTCTGGCTATTCATCTACAAGATCAGGAATCAACTAAGTACCTACATGGTTTACTTGACTCCTCATCAGTCATCTACATCTGGCTATCTATCTACAGGTTTACAGAAGTAATCTATATCCACATGATATATGTTCAATATCCATCCTCATAAACAAGAGTCACTGGATTATTTAGACGATACTATAGTATACAGTATATATAGTTGATAAGCCGTGGTACTACACACAGGGCACCCAGTGGGTATCTTGGTATAAAACGTAGCCAATTTCCTTTCCAGCAGCCTAATCTACCTATCTAATCTAGCGGGACGCTACTTTAGTTTAGTACCTATCTTGTGAATTATGTATGTACTACACCTACCTGTAGTACCTGTATTCAAAACTTGCTTATCTTTTACCGGCGCCAACCTATTCGATTCTCATTCGACTCTTTAAGGCAATAAAGATTCACACTACATTTCACCAAACGAAACATACTTAAATTCAATACTAACCTTTAACTATAAATCAGAACAATAAATTCTTAGTTTATTGTCATTTATCACCTTTAATGACCCGTGAAATTAACCCTCTACTAAAATCAAACCTAGTCTTTCCTTTTAAATGTAATATCGTGTAAAGATACTATTGTGTTCACGTGATTAACTTTACTATCACGTCTACTCTTTCTTTCTTAATATCTTTTGTGTGAGACAGACTAAACTTAATTCGTTAAACTGTTCATCTAACATTTTTGAACATCTTTTGTTTGTAAGAAAAGAATATTAATGCGTTGTTGTCAATGATGGATGCAGTCATTTGTAATGACACGAGCTCAAGAGCTCTTGATAAAACCGTCTGAGCGAGTCACACACACCGCATAATATCTTACGAACGTAATTACATTAGAGACTTTGTAAGATCTTGTTTGAATAGAATAAGTTTGCCAACTAATGTAGTGATTATTTAATTGTTATAGGTCTTCCAGCCGTGAAATAGATTCGAATAGACGTGTTGAATGTCTACAGAATATAATGTAGAGTCTTTATTACATTATCATTGGAGCGAGCGTTCCGAATATTTACATTATTTTGAGAGAGGTTTATTTACAAAAGTACGGTCCAAACAGTTATGAGAATGGATGTTGATAGATATAAATATTTGTGAGGCTATCGGAGAGATAATACAACTTTTTGATAGCTTTTACATCAGAGATCGGTTAGTAGGTATCTACATCTCCTACAAGAGTCATTCATTGCGTTTAAGTTAGTGGCATATTGGTTCCTGGACCGTCTAATGGATCCAATATATTACAACGCATTCTGCTGTATAGATATACAGCAGATGGGCGCCGCTGATTTCATCGTTGCAGATACGTAACGCAGTTGTGTATTTGAGTCACAACGATCTCAGATTTATAGTGTAAAGATAGTTCGGTAATGACTTACCATAGTGTGGTAAACAAGTGTAACTAGTGGAGTAAGGCTTGTGGCAGCGGCAGCGAGGCGCGGGCGGGGCGCGGGGCGGCGGCGGCGGGGACGCCGTCGGGGAGGGCGACCACCAGCCCGGCTCCATCAGCCGGCCATGGCTGCACGCGCACGTGCACCCGCACCCGCACCCGCGCCCGCGCTACCTGCAAACAAAACGACACGTATTAGCCTCTTAACGCATAATACTAACATACGACTAATGCATAATACTGATGGCATTAATTGCTCTACCAAAGGTTTTAAACATATGACAGTCAAAACAATGGCCAAGTTAACAAGCCTATGTAAGTGACGAATCTTGGTGATACATTTTCTTAATCCTTTCTTAATAAATAATCGTCGGCACCAAGTTGTTCGGTACCTAGTAGTTTTAAATCTCTCCGTTATGCGTTTTGATTGGTCAATTGCGCTCTGCACTTCTCCGGTCTGCTTCAATAAAACGCACTCTGACGCCGAGTGTTCAAAATCATTAACTTATGAAAGTAAATAAATAAACACATAAACAATAACAGTATTATTATTTTCGAACGACAATACACAAAATACATTGCAAATAACCTAAAAAACCTGATACTGTTTCTATCGTAAGCAAAAAAATACGAGTCTTGTTATCTTAACAAGAACAACGATACAAAACTTGGCAACAATTGAGACGCAGTTAAATGAACAGAGGAACAATACAGTAACTGATATTTATGTGCAAGACGTTTTTTAATACAAGAAATTACTCATAAATCGTGTATTACAAACATTGAGTTCGTTCGTTCAAGGCACCATCGTTATTAAACGGTAAACGCCCATTCCGACATCGAAATGTTGAACTTGAAAAGGAATGTAGACAATTACCGGTAAAAGCTCTTTAATATTTCTTGGAATTACTGAAATTCGAATTATGTTCTTGTCGATTTCGAAACGATTTAATGTATTATTTTATTAATGAGTTTTCGTTGGAAAGGATTTGTATTTATGAGGTTATATTGATAAACGAGTATTAGGAACAGTTTAGCTATCAAATGGTTTGTCACTTTCTGACATACGCAATTTTCCGAAGAGCAAAAGAGACAAAACACAGTTTTACAGTGTTTTAATTTAGTTACACCGCGTTTATTAATAAGGCGGATTAAGTTTAAAAAGAAGAAGTTATTTCAAAAGTTTATTAAGTGTTGCTGTACCAAAATTTTAATACATTAATATTAAAATTTAGTTACAGCAAGACCTTAGAATTTAGTGTCAAACCTACTCATGAAACTTTGAATCATAAGCATGTCGTAATAAACAACATGCAAAGTACTATATTTAAGTAATTATATTATATTACTTAAATATTATGTAACAGAGGAAGTCTTAAATCAATATAATTTTACCGCCATGTTTACTAACATTGTGACTGCAATTAAACTATATACTTGTACCTATTTCGACCTTATGTATATCAGTTAAAATACGGCCATGTATTGATACGTTTAATTAAACCTTCTTAAAGGTAAATTACGTCATTATAAAAAATACTTCTAAGGCAAAAGTTGCTGGTTAAAACGAAAAATTCATAATAATCGCAACGACCTGTATAATTAATAGTAGCAGTGCTCTTAACATAGTTTGACTGAGCGATGTTAGCTTACTGCAAATGTTAGCAACATGCAGCTCAGCCACAACTCGTACTGGTGGCCAACTATTGTGGTATTTCTGTTTAACCGCTACTGTACTTCAGAGGGCACGTGTAGTAGGTAGTAATAGGTCTCGGTTGTTTCAATCGTTAGACCATGTTGGTGGTGTTTTGACGGTCTAAACAGTGATGCCCACTGACGTATTCGTATGAATATATGAATATATAAATGAAAGACTTAAATGATAGTAACATGATTAAAATCTAATAGTGCAAACGCTTTTACACTCCAATACCACAAGGAAAACACCATAGGCAAACTTGTAATGTACAACCAACTACAAAAGTTGAAAAACTTATTCAATATAACAAAACATCTGACATGAAAACTTTTATTGTTGTGTTTAGTAACATTGAAAGTGTTCATCAATGTTCTTGACTGTACATTATTTAATCAAATGTTACCGTAAAGTACAAACAACCTAATTTCTTTATTAAACCGTAACAAAAAACGGTAACCGTTCGTTTCGTCATTACTGTAGATGCCGAATAAAATGTTCCTTTACTTTCATGATTATTGAGAGGAAACATTATCTAAATTAAAACGCGTTGTGTAAAAGCTCATACGTGTTATCTTGCACCTGAGCTCTTTTATCTTTGACTTTTTACTTTTAGGACGTTAAATTCTCGTTTGTTTAACATTACCTTTGTAAAATTATTATGCTTAGCTTGGTTTTGAATTTAATGTGTGCGATAAATTTTATTCAATCTTATATTAATAAACTGCAGCAGAGGCGTGGGAAATTAAGAATAACAGTAGAAAGAGAAAAAGAACTAAAATACTCGTTAAGACAAATGTTTTGCATTCGTTACGATTCTCTCTCTCTCTCTCCCTATAAAGAAAAAAGAGAAAGAAAACAATCAGCCTGCAGAAGGCAACCGTGGTGGCCCCTAATCCTCCTCACCGTACTGTACTTATGTGAGATGAGTGACCTTTGTCCAATAATGGGACGTTACAGGCTAGTACTTGTACTTTGGTTAAGAGAAGACGTAAAAGACAGAGCAGACATTGTCTCTGGTTATATCATAGACCTATGGGTGTATTAAAAATGTTTAAAAACACAATCGGCATTCTATAAAATACCGGATTATATTCGTGGGCGGTAACATTCCGTTTACAAATTATTCTCAAACTATAGAGGCAATAATAGTTTTGTAATAAGAACAATAATACTTTTAACATTATAATTTACTATTAATTGGAGCATTTAACTTATAATTACATATCATTTAGCAATAAAGTTCTTATATTTATGACAAGCTGCAATAATCTCATGATTTATCGTGGCCCCGGGATATTATTTATATGTAAGGTGTTGTAATATAAATTAATAGAGCTACCGTAATAACTATTAACAATTGTTCCGGTGAGATTTATTCGATAATTGGAGTGGGTATTCGAATAATTCCTATAGTAGGGGTTCAAGGACGGTCGCAATAAAATAATATCTCTTATTGCTGATTCTTATCTCAGTATTATTTCTTTATGTCAGTTCTCATCCAATTTGATGGGCGTAAATGTGTCAATATTGTACCTAAGTACTCAATAACCTTAATTAGTTTAGGATTCATTCTGTCTTTATAATTGTGATGAAGTAAAGTTTCGTTTGCGTTTTTTAACAATGTATTTAACTATTTATTGTTCAATGTAGGCACATACTTCTGGAACTATGAAGTCGTATTTGAAGAAAAAGCTTGTTTCTCACTCTCACAGTAAGGCTAGTTTTGTAACCTTATTTTTACGGGAAATAGTACAACGTGGCTTTGTTGGTCTGTAGGTAACTCATACACAGAACAGTGTCAATCAACTTTAGACGAAATACATTTTAATATTATGCTTCGACAAATTTATAACATGCATAACAATATTGCTTAAACTTGGTCGATTGTATAATTTGCTGATAGTATCTACTCTTAATAGATAGTACCAGGAACTAATCTCGGATTTAGAGCTATAATGAAAGAACCAAATGGTTATTGGATGGGTATAATTAGAGGCGTCTGAAAGCAAACCGCTAAGGATTACCCACACCTGTTATTTCTTTCCGAGGACGTTACAAAAATAGAGGTCCGTAGCGAAACCCGGTATTATATTCTTTTTAGTCGTAGAAGATGTAATTCATTAGTTAAACGTTTTCAGACACGCTTTTGACATCAATTTTAATTAAAGTGCTTTCAGTTGAAATGATAACATGAGCAGTTTAATAGAAAGATTTCAACATTCATTCTCTTTTTATTGTTTTTTTGTTGTTAGTGAACGAGAAATATTTTGCTTAACAGTAGGTTTTAACGAGTCATTGTTTTTTTATATATATGTGTATTTTAATACGAATAAGGACACGGAAGGTATTATTAGCAAGGCTGTTATGATTATGTTATGTTAATCCGTTTGTAATGTTAGTAATCCTCTTGCAATACATGTGATTTAACCAAACATAACATAAAAAGTAGGTCAAATATGGTTCTCCTACCAAGCAGTTTAGACCACAATTATTGACCATAGCAAGTCCTATTGAGTTATTTTTTATTTGGGGTTACATATTTGCTAAAATTTAATATTTCCTTTCCTATAATTATTATAAATGCGAAAGTTTGTGAGGATGGATGTATGAATGTTTCTCACTCTCTCACGAATATTTATTAATTAATTCATTTCGAGTAGGCTAGTAACCAACTCCGGTGTTGGAGTTTTTAGACCGCCTAAAAACCTTCCGCCATAGTCTTACGATACAGCAAGTACGTACAATGATGTATTTACCTAGCGCAGGCGCACCGCTCCAGGCCCTCGCTCACGCTGTACACACTGGCGCGCCGCATCCAGCTCACTGCGCATGCGCGCTCGCACTCATGCTGCGGTCCCCCGCGCCGGCGCCGCCCGCCCTACCCGCACGCGCACATAGCATAAGGTCCAACTAACACTCAAGTCAAACACATGGTATGCTGGTTATGTGAGACACTTCACTGTTCCTGGAACAATGACATGAATTACGTTAGTGTGAGTTCGAATTAAGGCTGCTGATAAAATGAATTTGGCCTGTAATGTCCCACAGCTGGGCTAAGGCCGAACATCACGCAACTATCAGTAAGTAATTATAAGGACATTATGTAAGGTCTATCGGCCTGTTAACGATTTGTAATACACAATGGATAAAAAAAGGACCCTTTCCTAACTCGCCGTTGAAAATATAATCAGTTCTAAATCTCTTAGTAAGTAATCTTTCCACATAATCTCATAAAACATGTGCCAAATCCAAGGGCCTGTTCATAAACTCGGTTAAAATTAAGCTTTGTCGGCAAAAATGTTCAAAGTTAATTCGAACGGTAAAAAGAATTAAAGTGAAATAAATTACGTTATCGATATCATGCCCCATCTCTTTCGGTTCAAAAGAACATTCCAAAGCTTGCCGATAAATGAACCATTTAGGTTTCGGCTCTTATTTAAATGAAAAACGCAGGTTCCTGCTTCCTATTTAACTTTTATGGAGCGTAAAAAGGTGTTATTTACAGTTTATGTTGGATACTTCACTTTATATGTTTGGTATTTTCAACACAATTTTCAGTGCTGAGATTTTAAGTGCCGTGCAAAGTTGACTACCTTTGAAATTGACCATTCAAGTGCGAAACCGTGATTTTTAAATGTACCTTTTTCATGAACGAAGTGAGTAACAGTTAAAAAGAAATAATAAAAAGCGAAGATATTGTATAGTAGTACCAAAGAGGGCGTTGGTGCAGTACAAAATTATGACTATGTGATAAAAGCATTTCTTTGTTCAATGTTATTTTGAAAAACATTCGCTAGTCGTGTGTCATACATAGTGGCACCCCTATAAGTCCAGCCTAAGAAGTTTATGATGTTTGTATATGAAATCCATGGTACATCCACATCTATAAAATGCATTAATGTTCAACGTATGGCCGTTAAATAATTCCTATTTTATTTAACTGAATGCTTTTGGCTCGTCGCCACTCTCATCTATATTTAATTTGGAAAGCTGCTCCTTTCACTCATTGCACAGACCAGTTACAATGCAATGACAAATTACTAAGTGCGTGATGCACCTGTCACAGTTTTGTCGCGTGAAGGAGACACTAAATTCAAAGAAACAGACTAAATGAAGGTCTAAGATCGACTTAAGCCCAACTTCACTGTTACAACTGAACTCGATCAATCAACTGAATCCTAGTTCAAGTGCTAAACTGAGATCAATACTTAGACAAAGATTCACTAAAACCGAGTGCAGTTCATCGTGGTTCGAGATAGAAACGGTGAATTTGTACCTTAAAGTACTAAAATAAAACGCACTACCTTTTTAAACGTCACATTGTCGGGTAAAACACATTTACAATGCAACATTCGGCAAATGATAATGCAGAAGATATTTTCCTCTTTCCCTCTTTTACAGTGCCTTGAAGTTTAACATCGTTGTTAAATGTAGAACAGCTGTGAATTTCCTGCCATTGAGGCTCATGATCGTGTCGCGGATATTGAATTACATGAGGTTGCCATTCGAATTGCAACAACGGTATATAATAACCCAATTGGAACGGTATATGCGGTTTCCTAAGTGCTTACTCTTGTTTTGTTATTGTTGTAGCTTGCAATGAGCTTTAGTTAGCTTAAGTCCAAATAAAGTAATAAAAAGTGAACCGCCTAAAGTAATAAGTAAGTTCGAGTACGTTAGTAACTATTTATTAATCTGTGGTTCGAGTAGATTAGTGACCAACACTGGTATTGGAGTTTTTAGACCGACTTAAAGCCACCGACATGGTCTACCGATTGTAAGAATGTGACGTGTCTTCCGAAGCACGGAAGAGCTAGAATACAGAAATGCCACTATCGGCCTGGGTGGCAAGTATAGAATGTAGAAGTGGTCTAAGTAAGGTTCAATCTGCACGTTGCAATTATAGCAATGAGTTAACATCGCTTACCTAAACTACGTCACGAACACTACATTATCAGATCAAAAGCAAGTAATAAACAAGTCAAATTAGAAAATATTTTACAATTATCAAAGTTAAATTAAGCAATAAATTGCGGCAATCGAAACACATTAAACTATTAATTTGAGTAGAAAACTGTGGAGGCTGGACACTTAGTTTAATTAATCTCGATAATTATTCAAAGGGCCGGCATTGCGTCACGGCGAGGCGGTTGACTCTCAAGTGGTCCACGGACGATCGACCTCCAATAATACCATCATTCATTTATGTTTATGTTTACTTCGTTAGCCTCAATTGCTTTTATGATTTGTGGCTACTTAACAAGTTCCCACCGAGAGATCGATCAGGCGGAAGTACAAGTAACTACTGTGTTAACTGACCCTTGGATGTAGCTGCTTATAACATCAAGTAATCTCACCTACATCTATCAAGGAAGGAACTTAGTTTTTGCCACCAAGGAGCATCTTGATAAAAGTTTTCCTTATATCTCGTATGTCAGGAACGCGAATGTTGAAAAAAGTAACGTTACATTCGAAAAATAAAAGCGGAATTATGATACGCACTCCGGTTATTTATGTGCGCACTAGAATATTTATTTAACGAGCGCTTTTCTTCAACTTTATACTGATTTAGTGCCGAAATAGACAATAATATCGTCGTAAAAACGCTGTACTTTTCAAATTGCGAGTAACATGTAAATTTTCTAATTATTTTTAATAGGCTTACCGTCTGACTTTTATAATAAGAAAATGTGTTAATTACTATAATCCTTGAGTTACGTTCTGTAATTAAAACAAGATGGTCCTCATAACAGAAAAATCGTGGATGTTTTATGCGAACCTTTTCCGGGAAGCGTTAAAAGGGTCCGAGAAGGTGTCGCCACCCGAGCCGTCGCCGCGTCACTTCTCCGTAATGACCCCGTTAAAAGAATATTCCATCGAGTAATAACTAACGCTGTAAACGACTATGTAACATAACAGTAGCGAGATAATGAACTAATGTACACAAATACCCAATATGACAGTTTATGATTGAGTTTTACGAGTTGGACATTAAAATAATACTTTAGGGGACGCCCTTGGAATGCTGGGAGGGTGTTAGGTCTAAATGATAACGTATTGATCCATATTTGTCTTGAACAACTTTGTTTGATAATGTGTAGTGGTGTAATTCTGAATAGCTTGTGGGAAAACTTTGGGAATAGTGTCACAAAAATAATTTAGGGGCGCAGACTATAGAAATATTTCAGTCATAGCAATATTTAAACAGATTTTTTGTTAATGAAAATTAATGAAAGGGGATGTGACATCTCTAGAGGGTGCAACTTGTAGATCATCATACACATAGTCAGTATTAGTACTGATTTGGCTTTATAGTTAACGGTCAGCCTAAAGGATGTTACAAAAAAGAACAAAGTAATTGCCTGTAATATCCTGGTGAGGTCCAAAGGCCTCCCATCTCACCAAAGACATCAGTACAGTGAGGAGGACTAGGCGCTAATCCATACGTAATCACTACGCTTGCCTAATGCAGGATGGTCATTCCAACCTTGAACCATGTTTTAAAAGTAGTAAACATGTTAAATCGACCTGGGAATAGAATACGAACCTCAGTGTTGGTAGGCGACACACATCACTAGACCACCGAGACGTTAAGCTATCACAACAAAAAATCAGATCCCCTTACAATAAAAAGTTACTTATTCTAATACCGGTATAAATGATTGTCACAATAAAATGGTGACAATAGTTGCATTCATTGGTGTATTGAATGGCGGGCGTGGTCATTACGCCTATTGCCTGAACAATGCGCTAGGAAATGAATGAGAATACTTCCACGTGGGAGTTCACGTGGAACAGCCCTCGTCACCTACTTTGTTCAATAACAATAAATTTTGAATGAATGAATAATATGTAATGAGAATTCTGTTGCTGTGGTTTGGTTTCGTGTTAGAGAAAACTTTTCAAGAAGGATTTATAAAAAATCTATTCCAATTTACTCGTAATAAAGCGTATGTGCTTTGTTTGTTTGTTGAAATTGTGGAAATGTTCCAGAAAATATTTGAAAGCCACAGTCGAGAGGAAGGCTTTTATATGCTACTTTTCAAAATACTGGACTTTAAAATGGCGTTATTCGTCAAATCTTTTACTCATGATGTAATTATGTACTTATCTTCATAATGGTGATTTGAAATTGCGGCCTTTGAAAATTTATTAAAAAAGTTCAAATCTTATAAAAATTATGGCAAAATGTTTTCATTTTAACAGCAAAAATAAAAAATAAATGAACTTTGAAATTGCTTTCGAAACTTACAAAGGGTTGGTGGTGAAACTTCTCTTAAATAGCTCATTCACTTTATGCTAATTATTTTTTTACTGAACAATGAGAAAGAAACGGGCTTCGGCAGCTGTGCGTTAATTATTAATTACTACCTGGAATTTTAATTAATAATTTTATTTCTATTGCCTATAAGGGTTAGTATCGAGAAAAATTTACCACAATTTTTCATCAAAACCTTCTTAGAATTGCTCCCATAGTATTTATATATTTTATTTATAACGCACGTTTGTTATTCGAAGTTGGTCCTATAATATCAATATTTTTACCTATATATAAAGGAAAACTTGTGGGAATAAAGCCGTCTGAACCTGTCCCGGCTCACGGATTGTGGTTGTGTGAATTTATTTGAGGACTTTACTATAAGTAACAACGTTAAATCTCTGGAACTCGGAAAAGACGTCAAGGATGAACCAAACTCAAAATAAATCTTTCATTTTAGGTTCAATTGGAACTTTTGCGATAAAAGACGCTTATTACTGAAGAACTATTTTTGACCAATTTCAAAAATCATTTGCTATTTATAAGAAAGCTGGTCTGAAGTAGGATTATTTACCTATTTTAAAATGTATTATCTTGGTGTATTGATTAGCTCTTAAATGTTAAAGGTATTACTATAGAACTTTATTCATAAACCATAGTTTATTTTAAAGATCGCTATATTAAAACATAACTTAATATACCACAAACTTAATAGTTTGGTTAATCCCAATAGAATCAATATTATTTCGCATTCCCAATGAAATGCTCTTAAATATTGAACTAAAAGAATAAATAAGTAGTTTCAAAATGTTCCCAGTTCTGCAACGGACTACAAAAGTTCATTAAACGGAAGTTCATCTGCAGATCTCGAAGAATTGGAAAGTTCGATAGAATTGGACATAAAGTTGGACATAACTCTTATCCGAGCCATAATTAACCAGCAAAACTATGGATTGGATTCGGAGTGATAGTTAGACTTTTCGCTGATTTACATAATAGGCAGTGCCTTTGATCTTTGATATCAGAGTTAACTTTCCCAGCAAAAGTAAGTAAGTTCGTGTCGGTTACCAACCCTGGTGTCGTAGTTGCAAGACGGTCTCAAGGTCTCTGACATGGCCTGACGATAAATATAATCGCAACAATTTGATGTGCCCTCAGAAGTCAAAGTAATCCACCTATCGAAGTTGGTGCGGAGCAGCTCGTTGCTTAACAATCACAATGACGTAACATCGCTTAGCTAAACTACGCCGTGAACGCTAATTTTAATGTATAGTCCTATGAAAGAAAAAATACACACACATACATAGACTGATAAACACAATAACTCCTTGGCTCGGGTCGGGTGATTATAATAAAATATTTTGAACGTAAAATACAAATCCCGAAACACAGAAGTTTTCCTCAATTTGTCACTGAGTGTCGTGAAAATTTTAAACAATTTATAACGCTTTTCCACGCAAGATGGTTTATAATACATTAAGCCAATTGTATATTCATCGAAGGTAATGGATAATGAATATTGTATCAAGTAAACATTGAAGTGCACTTAAATTCCTTAAAGATTTAGAACACCCCTTCCAATATGCGCGATTAGTTAATAAATAATTGCATATATTAACTGAAGAAGTTGAACGAAACCGAAGCTTGGTGTTGGAAGTGGTTTTAAAAACAAACAACTTTAATATTCTGTACTTGGTTTAAAGAAGTTTTTCACAAAGTTTAAGGTACCGAATTGAAAATTAATCTGTATCAAAATAAGAAAAAGTACCTAAGTAAGTTCTTAACTTTCTCTTTCTTAGTTATAAACTTTTAGGAAACCACATTCATATAATATGCCTGTTTATGTTATAGTACACTAGCAGCGCCCCGCGGTTTTACCCGCGTTGTGCCCGTTCCCGTGGGAATTTAGGGAATTTTTTTACATAAAAACCTTCCTCTTGAATCACTCTACCTATTTCAAAAAACCGCATCAAAATTAATTTTAAAGATTTAAGCATACAGACAAACAGACAAAAAGACGCGACTTTGTTTTATACTATGTGACTATATGTATTGTATTAAGAGACACTTATTCATTCATCTATACTAATATTATAAAGCTGAAGAGTTTGTTTTGTTTGTTTGTTTGTTTGTTTGTTTAAACGCGCTAATCTCAGAAACTACTGAACCGATTTGAATAATTCTTTCACTGTTAAATAGTCTATTTATCGAGGAAGGCTATAGGCTACATTTTATCCCGGATTTCCTACGGGAACGGGCACAACGCGGGTAAAACCGCGGGGCACTGCTAGTTATCAATATTATCATTCATGTCAAGTAGGTTAGTGGCCAACCCTGGTAGACCTTTAGGCGCTCTAAAACTCTGACAAAGATACTTAAGGCCCGATGCGACCGAATGCCGCGCAATGCAAACGAAGTACCATTTAACAGTCGTATTAATCCTTACTTATTATAACTCAAATTATAAATGCCATAGTTACTCTGACTGTCAATTACGATTCACGTCTAAACTATTATATGAGTTGATTTTGTTGCAATTTGGTGAAGAGATAAATTAGACGTGAAAGAACAAAGGTTTCATTTTATCTCGAAACTCCCACGGGAAATGGTAGTATAATCCTGCTAATTACAGGGCGCCCCTAATTAAATACAATAAAATTTCTTTCAACACATACAAAAGAAAAAAAAATTAAAGAAATACCAAAAGAAAAGGGAAATACACACCAAATTACTCCGTGAAAGAGTAAGTTGGTCCCGTGAGCCGGGACTCATTAAACGGAAATAAACTCCTCATCGAATAGGCAATGCAGAACACGTGCGCATCAAATTATAACTTCCGGATTACTTACGTGATATTTTGTCGCATTTCTATCTGAAGATTCGATAAACCTGGTCCATTTCGAAGGCCTCTGAATGCGGTTTAAAAACTCCGTCACATGGGAGGACCGGGTGCACCGCCACACCGCCAAGCCCGTTGGCTCAGTGGCAGGATTGAAATTACATTTTTATATAAGGTGTTTGTGTATGTATATGTATTATCAGTTAGATAGATTTCATAATACATGGTTAGAGCTTAGTTTGGGTCTAAATAACCACGTGTGAATTTGTCCGGGTGTATTTGTAATTTATTATTATTACCCGACTCGCACCCTCCCCGCAGTCGCACTTTGTGTGTTTAGTGCTTTACCCCGAGGTATTTGCTTCATTTTATCTCGATCTTTCGTTTACCATGCGTTTGCATGTAAGTTAACAACTAGAGTAATCTATCTATATAAATAAAAATAAATTGCTGTTCGTTAGTCTGCTTAAAACTCGAGAACGGCTGAACCGATTTAGCTAATTTTGGACTTGAAATATTCATGAAAGTCCATGGAAGGTTTAAACGGTAAGCATTGACTGAATAAATGCGGGTGAAACCGCAGGGCACAGCCAGTCTATCTATATAAATAAAAATAAATTGCTGTTCGTTAGTCTGCTTAAAACTCGAGAACGGCTGAAACGATTTGGCTAATTTTGGTCATATTCATGAAAGTCCAGGGAAGGTTAAAACGGTTTAAAGTTTAAGCAGTGAGGAAAAAAATGCAGATGAAACCGCAGGGCACAGCTAGTTTTAGATAAAATATATGCATTCCATGTAATCCACATTCCTACACAGTTTATCTTTAAAGCCACTGTTTTGAATATAATACATTGTGAAAATTAAAGTGTAAGCTAAACTATTTTCATAGCTATTGTACCGAGCAACATAATGCAGTGTAAGCTTGTCAGAGGGTATTAAAAATTGTATGCAGTCTCCTGTTTCATATTTAAGTCTTATGCAAAATAAACGAACCGTGATATTTCCAGTTAGTTATCAAGAATACTCCCACTCCGACTACTGTCCTAAGAAATATTTTATAGAAAATGCATGCAATGTATTTTCCATATTTCCTTTGAGTATTCCGTCCATCAATCCTTTAATAAAAATAGACGAGTGGCTCGCAGTTTCAAAGGTTTTGCATCTGTTTCCATGTTTGTATATTTTTTAAAAATTGGATTAAAAAATTTTTGCTCCATAAAATGTTGCCGGCTTTTGTCATAAGTTTTTCTAAACCGCAAGACACTCACAACCGGCCCGCATCCGGCCCGCATCTGGCCCGCATCCAGCCTGCACACGGCCCGCATCCGGCCCGCAACCACACTATGTGTGTCTTGCACTTAAGTACACCCTATAAAGGCCTACTGCAGGACAAAGGCTGCCACTGAAGATATAAGCATAGTAATAATTCTTTGGTAAGTAAAAAATTTAAGTCGTAGTAACGCTAGTGATACATTTCGTATTTTATGAAAAGATAGGGTCTTACTGGCCTTATATTTTAATGACGTACAATTCCTACATTATGTATAGTATTTAAGTCATAAAAATGGTTAAATATAATCGACGGATCAATATTCGACACATGCGGAAGGTCCCAAAGTTTCCAAAGATTTCAACGAAAAAAAGTACAAAATACATTACAACTTTTAGGGTCAAGATACAAACAGATATACCTAAGTAAATATGTGTCTACTCTTTCAAACTCTAAGAATCTTATATGCATTTTGAATCTAACATAAGATTATTAAATCTATATTTTTCGACAGCTATTTTTTGAATAACAGAATTTAATTCAGACTGAGCTATTTTTCTGCATCAACTGTTAAATAATTATCAATGTATATGCCGTGAATACGCAATTTATAACAAGAAGGATTTCTTCTACTCAACTTTGCAAGTCTCTCATAAATGTAGATTGAAAAAAAAACTTCTACCGCCATTTCTAAAGCAACCAAAGGTATTTTGAATTGAAACTACGTTAACGGATACACTTCGCTTTTATTTTACATTTTTATGCGTCAGACGCATAACCCCTCACTTTTCTGTGACCACGGTTCCTGTAAAGGGGCCGAAACGTCAAATAAAAATGAAAAATAAAAGCGAAGTGTATCCGTAAATGTACAGATGTAGTGAATAATCCTTTCTTATCGGCAAAACTCGGAACAACGATAACACCCGAATGGTGCCGATGTGTCTATGAATTACTGTATTATTAAATTACGTGTAGGTATCAAATAAATCGCATACTTTATTTATCAATGTCAAATGTCAAACTGCCCGTTTGACGTTGTCTCGATGGGTACTGAGTGCGAGTGAAGTAGTAAGACAAAAACGAACATTTCCGAGAAAATACGAAAGGAAAGGATTATTCACTACATCTGTAGTTTAAATTCAAAATGAGTAGTGTTCGCGTAAACTTAAGAAACCAGTACAACCAAAGTTTACTTACAACAGCACCATGTTATTTGAAGTAAACACAACACATAACCATACACAAACATTAACATAAACGTAAATGTTTAATTAACTTACAAGTTGTTACCGACAATTAGTTTGATTCCAACTTCCTCTTCAGAAGGACAAAGTTGTTCAAGTTATCGCAATTGGATGTAATTCCCGATGCAACGTTGACGGTTTCAGCAAGCTCCTGTGTTCAACTTACCATGAAGTTGTGTATGCTTGGATGCCTATCTTGTAAATTTTCCGTGTATACAACCGTTTTTATCAAGTTGGTATGTTATGCAACTGCATAAGATATATTTAACTAAATCCTAGGGAGTTTAGAAAACGTTGCTTTTGTGATTTTAAAGCGAGGTTTGCTTAGTGTTATTTTGGTTTATGTGAACACTTAAGTAAGTATGTATGTATTAAAGTAATGTATTTGGCTGTAATGTCCCGCTATTGGGCAAAGGCCTCTTATCTTACCGAAGATATCGTCAGTACCGTGAGAAGGATTAGGCATAATCAAACGAATACTACACATTTTAAATACTACGTCTACGGACTTCGCTTTTGTTTTAACTTTTTTTCTCATTTATGTTTATTTTCGGGAATTAGGATCACAAAAGACTGAGGTGTAATAGATTCATACAGGGATTATGTAAAATATAAAAACTACATCTGTTTGCAGGGTCAGGTTAATAATAACTGTCAGGTTTTCCAGGAAATGTACATTTAACAATAAGGCTTGATTATATCACTTTTTACAACGGCTTTACAATGAAATACCACTTTAATATACGCCAATAAATGGTTGAACGTGAGAGTTAAATCAACAGAATATTCGAGTTACATTTAACCTCAAATTTTGGGATTAAAAAGGTTCTGTTCGCCGTCATTGCGGTTTGTAAATTCCTATAATTTGTAGTAATATAATGTTATGGTTGTTCTTTTATTATTACTGGCAACTCAGTTCTGCGTTTTTTAAATAATAAGCAGTAGTTTAATGTCATTAATAGCAGAAGGTTTTCGATAATAGTTTTATTGAAAATCTTCTACCATGGTACAGTGAAGGCAAAAAAGGCCTTAGTTTCTATAAAAAAACAAAATACTTGTAACTAGCTCATATAGTGTTATAGTTTTGCGATATTTTTTCCTAAAAGAGCTCTTGTCGTTTGTCTCCATCATGGAACTGCACTCATGACACTCCCATTTTTGTAAAGCCAAATTCACTGACATGCATGACAAACAACAAAGCTTCATATATAAAGTTAGAGTTACCCTGAGACTGGCATTCATTCATATTCCAAAATTACATTCACTTTAAACAACAACATAATGTTGATTGTTTCGTTGTGAAACATATTTCAGTCAACATCTTGCGTGAAATTATATTTGCGAAGCTCGCGAGCTCATAACATGCGTCTAGAGTAAACAGAGATGTGATTGTTCTATTTGCATCCGACGTTCTTCGAATATAATACATGCTAACTATTCAGCATTCAAATGTACAGTCAGACACGAGACATGTCATTTAGGTACTAGTTAAGAAAGCGAATACTATGTATTTGGCATCACAATGGGATTTGGTAAATGTCTGTGGATGTAGAATCGTTAAATAAATAAATACTCCCGGAAACATTCATGCAGTTAATTAGACCCATACTAAGCTCTAAGCTTGTATTATAGAATGTAACCAACTGATACTAATTACTGTTACTGTTACCGTTAGCCCGTATTGTCCCACGCTGGGCATAAGCTAATACATATACATAAATACTTAATATAAATATGTAATTGACATAAATCATTGCTAGCATTTCGGTACAAGCAAGTATGGTACTAGTTTTACGTGTTTCAATGTTACACGATTTACGTAAAACGCTGTATAGGCAAAGGGTATATATTCCTAAGTAATATTCTTTATTGTTTTGTATCTTTTTAGCAGACGTTTTCCTTGCCTCGTCCCCATTGTTCACAAATTGACGAAACATATACAAATTGATAGTTCAGGAATCCATCGTAGATCGTATCAAATTATTATTTCCTCAACTATACGTCAACTGAACTGAATAGAGTACCGCCAGACAGACGTACGAGAGACAAATGGTGGTATCGATTAGATACACAGTGAGTTATGGCCAATATACCGACACCAATATCACAATTGAGCTTTGATGATCTATTGTTGGTGAAATATATGTTAATATATTTTTTCAGTAAAGTAAAAAGGCTTAACATTACAGGCTAATACTTTTTACTTTACTTAACTGACATCTCACTGAAGATATCAGTACTCTAGTATAGTATCATCATCTCTATAATTTTTTAATCATAATTTTGTTCTACTTCATTGCTCTACCGCTGAATACCTGACATTGACGTTATCCTTAGAAAAAAACAAGACAATACCAAGTTTACGTTTTGTCTTCAAGAAGAAAAAACATTTTACACCAAATTCTTTTCATTTCAGTAATAGGCTCAATAAAAGGCCATTGTCCTGTAAAAGTGTTACAGGCCATTACTCAACATCAAATTCGCATTGTGGTTTCTATAAAAAGGTGAACACGACATGCTAATGGCTCTAAAAATAAGTTGAATGTTAAAACAAATTCGTTCCAAGGAAAGTACTTCTCAACTCTGCCAAACTCAACTTGTCTCTTAGATGTTTCGTTCTATTTCATTGTATAATGATGATATTACTGTAATGCGAAATACATGTACCAGCTGCCGCCAATAAAACCTTTAACATGTCAAGCGAATAAAGTATTAAAATATATCTCAAAGAGAAGTATTTTGCAGAAGCTATGCGAGGGCTGATGTATAATATTAATAGGACTTAGTATTCATGTATTTCAACGGTATCGCTTCTTGGTAACAAACAGACTTTGTAGGATCACTTGTACCCTGGAATATCGATTCCTCACATAAAGGGGATTCGTAATTATGTAGATGTAGTATATACTTGTAAATGTATATAATGTTTAAGGATTCACGTGAGTATAATACAAACCATAGGTATTAGGTAAGTATCTAAGTAGTAAGCTTAAAGCTTACTTTGGGTCTAATAAACCGCGTGTGAATTTGTCCGGGTATATATTATTAATATCTAATAGGAATTATAACATTGGTTCATTTCTCACTATACAAAACTAGACCTACCCAAACGTGACGAATCAAAAATCATCATTCAAAAATGGAATAGACCAAGAAGTTCAATTAACATTAATTGTAAAGTATGAAAAATAACAAACAACGTGATTGGTCGATTTGTCTTCATTTATTTGAAACATTGTGTTTATACCGGAGTATGAATAAAGCTTCAATCTGTATCAATCAGAGGGGTCGGGCGGTGACACATTGCGGATGTAGGTACAAATCACCCACGAGCATTGAGGATGCGAAAATATCACTACATATAATATGTTATCGTTTTATATCCTTGTTAGTGTTGTTTAATGAGTGTGTCAGAATAATGAGCGTATGAAAATGTGTTATTTGGTCGTATTTTGTTTCTGAGCAATAGTGAAACAGACGGACATTGCGAAATTATTAGGTTTCCTTGGTAACATGGAACCCTAAAAAAGGAGTCTAGACTAGGATTTAATTGCATAACCTGTGATCATCTAATATGATATGACTACAAGTTAATCTACTGTTCTCTAACGTCACTATGGTCTAGTGGCATTTGCACTCGCCTGCCAAGACTGAGGTCCCGGGTTCAATTCCCAGGTCGAGAGAAATCATGATTCCTATTTTTCAAGCATGACTAAAATTACCAACTCGCTTTATTCAAGCGTGGTGATTACGCTTCCTCCTTACTTAACTGATATCTTCAGTGAGACAAGAGGCCTTTGCCCAGGAAGGCTTTACAGGCCAATACTTGTTTATTACTTTTCTCTAATTATAGTACAACATAGCTTTATCAGTTATGACTCAGTTGTAATTCGTAGAACGTACTCACTAAAAATCTATACTAATATTATAAAGCTGAAGAGTTTGTTTTGTTTGTTTGTTTGTTTGTTTAAACGCGCTAATCTCAGAAACTACTGAACCGATTTGAATAATTCTTTTTGTAATAGATAGCCACATTAAACGGGAAGGTTATAGGCTATTTTTCATCCCGAAATTCCTACGGGAACGGGTACAACGCGGGTAAAACCGCGGGGCGCTGCTAGTATAATAATATTTTGTATTCAAATAAAATTATTAAGGGCTCCAAGTAATCCCCGCAACGCAAAACGAGCAATATTATTATTACAATCATCCCCACACGTCTTAAATTAAAGTAAACCTAAATTGATAATTAATTCAGTGCAAACAAACTTTGCATACGTAACGAACGTAATTAGCTTGTATAATATTGGAAGACACGTTAGGTTAAATATTACTGAATATTACGTAATCTAATTGGAGAGCTAGCATTTCCCAGGAGACGCTTTGATAACTTGATGGAAATTTATTATAGTTGTATAACGTGAGGTATTGGTATAATCTATTTCTATACTAATTTTGTAAAGAGGATTATTTTTCCTGCTCAACATAATGTATGGGCGAGACCTCACTAAATCTGAGAACATAACAAAAGCGAGACCAATTAACTAACATTATGCTAACTAATTGCTAATTCTTTAGCAGGAGTAATAAAAAATGAGATTACAAACGCTATTTCATTGTCCAACTAATATTATAAATGCGAATGTTTGTCAGGATGGATGTATGGATGTATGTATGTTTGGTACTCTTTCACGCAAAAACTTCATAACGGATTTGAATGAAACTTTACAGTAATATAGGTTATACATCATAGAACACATGGGATAAATTTTACCCTGAAATTCCCGCAGGAACGGGTGCAACGCGGGTGAAACCGCGGGGCGCGACTAGTACTATATATATATCCTCTTGATAATGCTGCTCTTACCTACAAGCTTTATTGATGACGAAAAGCTTTTAAGGCCTAGTTCAATAAAAACAACAAAAGTAACTCGACAACAATGTAAAGCTTAGAAAGAACAAATGAAGAACATTTTTCAAGTTGAACTGTTTCAAACTGACAAGTAGACAAGGTACGTTAGGAACACTCCACTTGGAAACATAGTTCAGATTGAAATGGCCTAAGTGACAATCGAGCCAATGCATTTTAGAGTTCTGTACATATCCTACTATATTATAAATGGGAAATTTTATGAGGATGGATGTATTTATGTTTGGTACTCTTTCATGAAAAAATACTAGACGGATTTGAATGAAACTTTACAGTACTATAATTTATACATGAGAATAACACTTGGGATACATTGTATGCCGATATTCCCACGGGAACGGGAACAACGCGCGAAAAACCATGAGGCGCTGCTATTACATAATAAAAATTCTATATATCGCCTTATACTTTAGGCTATGTAATAAATTATTATTTGCAATTTATTTATTACAAACAATAACGAAAATATACTTATTCAAAACAATACCTATCCCTCATCCTAACTTAAAATAGAACTGACAAAAGCACTTATCACAGTTGAAGAACAGCGTACCGCGTCAGCGAGAACAATACGGTTTCGACGAAATCCCCGAGATTACGGAACCCTGAAAACTTAAAAAGCCCCCGTTCGAGTTGTGTACTTACCTCAACATTAGAATCAAACAAGGAGTTTACGAACAAAGAGTTCCTAAAGAAAGATTTACCATTAAACCATTGTTTGAGAATCACCGATACACTTATAATGAACACTATAAATACCTCTCGTTATTTGATTTCATTATCTTGATCCCGTTAATCGGTTAAGCCGCCATTATCATCAGTTTGGCTCACGGCTTTAGACTTTATTAATATACTATTGAAGGTAAATGAGCATGCAAAATTACGGTAAACGGCTCCCGTGATTTTAGATAAAAATAACTTACGTTTCAGGGTGCTGAAAACATAGAAACGTAGGTAATGTTGTAATTTTTAACATTTTGTGGACTTCTTTATAATACTTTTGTTTATAATACCTCAATAATTTGTCCTCAAAATAGGGCTACTTATAAGTTCTCTATACAAGTATACTCGTAATAAAGGTTTTTTGTTTGTTTGAACGCGCATATCTTAGAAAATTCCAATCCGATTTGATTAATTATTTTTGTAATGGATAGCCACATATGAAGGTTATAAACTATTTCATCCCAAAATTCCCACGGGAACGGGCACAACACGGGTAAAACTGCAGGGCGCTGCTAATCACTTTTATGCGAATATTGAAATAAAAAAAGTCTACTTATGCAACCTTTTCGTCGATCACGGAAACGTAGTAATATCTGTTTCTGAGAACTAGGACTGTTGTTTGAAGAATTGTTACGATAAAAATGTATTCACACTATTGTCAGATAGATAAATAAACCCACCCCTGACATGACACAACGCAATAATACTTCCGAGTAATCATAAAGCTGGAAACATATTGGATGCCGCTGACGGCTGAAGCTATGCGGCTGACAGGTATGTCAGTAATAAATGGTAATAAAGTACAGTGCACCACGCGGGTTAAGTAAGTTTGAGAAGATTTTGTTTAAGGGCTTTTTGCGACCCAGGTATAAGGCCAGAAGCACTTCGACCCAATGAGATCTTATGTGCTCTAACCAAGTTTGAGTATGTAAAGTAGTCTACAGTGGTGTGAGAGTTGATTCGTACGGTAGCGCTCGGATAGAAATACATCGTATCGTAATTTTTATTCATTCTAAATCTTAAAGTGCCAACGGGCTTGACTTTATGTTATAAACATTGAGTTAATGTACTACGTACTAGAGAGGCTACGTCGAACAAAAATCGTGAAGAGATTTTTCTAATGACATTGACGGATAGGTCTAGTTGAATGACATTACTCGGAATTTAACAATAGAGATTATAAAAATCATCGTAGACCGGACTCTTAGTAGAAATATGTACCTAGTCTTTTTTTCAATTATCTCAGAAGTAAATTTTTATTTTTATAAAAAGTATATGAAGAATAATAGCAAAAGGTTTTTTAACCGACTTAAAAAAGGAGGAAGTTTCTCAATTTGTCCGTATATACATGAGTTTTTTTTTGTGCGCTCGCGGATGTATAATCCGTTGTAACTATATGAACCGATTTTCATCGATCAATAGTTTCCGAGAAATGGCAGACAAAAAATAGAACTATGTTTTTAAAACTTAGGGTCAAACAAACCTCCTTTTTGAAGTCGGTTAATATAAAAAGATGGTTGATATAATTATATCAATCGGAATTAGGAATTTATCAATGCTCGTCGATAGTGTCCACTCTGTATCTCATATCTCATATACTCTTTGTAATACGACCGTTTGTTGATGTAAAAATATTTATTTTTAAATATTTATTTAAAATTGTTTTCGGAGTAGAAAATTATACCTACGAGTGAAAGGTCACTTCTTTACTTCTATTTGTGTTTCTTAAAGTATTTTTGCAATAACGCAATGCACATGAGGGCATATTTTATTTGAAAAAACAATAGCTGTAACACATGTAGTTCTGGCCAGAGCTGGCCATCGACTAAGTGAACACTGGACACCTGTCCGGTGCGAATCTCTCACGAAGCTTGTTTGAAGTGGCTTCTCTAGTACGTAGTACATATAACTCAATGGTTATAAACTGTTCATTGTATTTGGTACTTTTTATAGGTTATAATGAGTAAACCTTACCGACAATACTTCCTCAAAGTAGAGAAAATACTTTTAAACAAAATATGTCGTAATAATCATATCAAATTGCTAGACAAAAATACCAATAAAAATCCTTCAAAAGTTGCAAACACCCTAAACCCAAAGGCCCAAACATTCCCAAACTTAAATAAATGATAGTGCGCTATTCACATAAGTTCCGTCCGCCGATGTCCAGTTTCCACGTAATAAATTTCAAATGAACCGCGCAGAATGCTTATTACACAGAACCGAAATGTGTATTGGAAATAGAGACTTTCATTGAAATCCGTTATCAATAACCGATTGTTCATGATACCGCTCCGCTGTGATTCCACTCTTATTTAGTGACAATTGATTCAGGCTTCCCCTCCCTGTATTGTGTTGATATTATTGTTTCATCGTGACGTTTATATTCACTTGAATTTAGTAATATTTGGTTATGTTCGTTAGGTATTTAATGATTGCTTATATTCAATTTCCTTACACTATTTCACGCTGAAGCGATAGATAGCAATGACGTTAGATGAAGAAGAATGAAGCTCTTTTTTCAAAACTTTGCTAGCTGTCTGCGCGGTGTGACCCCGTTAGTATAATTAAAAATAACAATTATGTTAGATTCTTTCAAAACTAATAAAAGCAAAACAAAACTTTACCTATATCTGTAAATTCGTTCCATCTAATACACAACTCAGCAGAGTGAACAAACACTGCGAGTGTGATTAAATATTAACTCGAGTAAATTGTTTACATCCAACTGCAAGGAAATACTTGCAGCGAGCGTACCTTATATTAATAAACCTGATTGCGTTCCGTAACGTATGGAATATAAAATTAATTATGAACTGAATACCCTCACGTACTGCTTCCAGTGGGGCGAGGGAAATGGATAATGCTAACAATTTCTAGCTGCGATGAAGCGCACCGTGGATTCACACCCGAGCTCACAGGAAGTATACTGACTGCAAATGTAAAACCACGCAAAGTTTTGCATTATGGTCGCTCGCAGCATTAAACTATGCAAGTGATATGATTATAGATAATGAAGTTTTACACTAAAAATATGGTGTTTTATATAATAAATGGCAGTGCTTCCAAGGTTTACCCGCGTTGTGCCCGTCCCCATGGCAATTTTAGAAAAATACACTATTACCTTCCCATTGAATGTGGCTATCCATTACCATAATAATTATTCAAATCGGATTGGTAGTTTCTGAGATTAGCTCGTTCGAACAAACAAAAAATCGAACTTTCAGCTTTATGATTTTTGTATTTTGACATTTCTCTTCATACAAAGGTTGTCGTTAAGTAATTTTATACAATGTATTACTACATCAAAAATAACGGTTTTTGCAAGGCTGTTAGTCCCTAATCACATTGTTAGAAGTTTCCCTTGACTTTTCTATTATGCAAATGAATGACGTCGCTAAAGTGTTAACGTAATAGATATTAAGTGACTGGCGGAGTATTCACGAGGGGTTACACTGGTCTCACGGGTATGATACATCATTGTACAGACCCTTGAGGCAGTTAAGATAATGCCCTGATCTCGACGATGCACGGTTAACTAATGACTGTCATTGCGTGAGAATTCAAATAGTGTACTTAAATAAAAGAGGAACTATATTACTTACTAGCCGCGCCCCGCGGTGTATCCCGCTTTGTACCCGTTCCCGTGAGAATTTCGGGTTAAAATGTATGCCATGTGTTATTCTGATGTATACCTATATTACTGTAAAGTTTCATCCAAATCCGTTCAGTAAGTTTTAGCGTGAAAGAGTAACGACCAATACATACATACATCCTCACAAACATTCATATTTATAATATTAGTCGGACTAGCTAATTGACTGTAACTTCGTTCGCGAAGAAGTCGATATGATTATAATGGAATTGTTTATTTTTACGTCACATTTTTAACTCCGTTCGGATTACCTCAATAAAATACGAATCTTCTTAAAATAATATTTAAGCTTTGAAATAGATTCCACCATTGTCCCATACTAAAGTTGGTATATTATGCTTTCAACTAAATTCGACTAAAGAATCACATTGTCCTGTGGTCCCATACTAACGTTGTCCCTATGAAAATCACGTGATGTGTGAAATGTCACGTGAAAAAAAAGCTTTCAGATCCGACTGAAAGTTTGTTTGTTTGATTATCATATTCAAACAAACAAACAAAAACTCCATAGCGTATTTATTATATTAGTAAAGATTATTCTGTGACCACGAGTCTTCTATGACTACGGTTCCTGTAAAGGGGCCGAAACATCAGATAAAAATGTACAATAATAAAAACGCAGTGTATCCTGAAACGTGGTTTCAATTTAAGACTATTATATTCATTCGTAGTAATTCCACGGAGGTATTCATGTTTTAAAATAGGATATAACGTAGTTACTCTTCTGGATACATAATGTATGTCCAATATTTTCAGCATTTCAGTACATTTGACCACAGATAAATTACATCCAAGCAATCAATTTTGATGAACATTAAAAATAATGTATTACCCTGTGGTATTGGATCTCATAAATAATAGCAATAAAACTACGAATATAATTTATAGGTTACAATACATGAACTGCTGAAACGAGGATTCTTCTTTGAATGTAAAATATGTATTTATATAATAAAAGATCTGCTTAATATCAGAAATGTAGAAATGCTGAGAAAATAGAAAAATAATTCAAATCTATACATTTTTTAAAACGCAGTCCCCTAAAGTTATCTGCCTGTAAGTAATTGATTTTTTCAAAAACTACTGAACAGATTTTCATGTGGTTTTAACTTGCATACAGAGTAATTCAAGAGAAAGGTTTCAAACTACTTTTCATATCAAATTTTTTTCAGGATCGGGTACAGCGCGGTTAAAACCGGGAGATTAGTGGAGTATAAATCTAATTTATTTTTAAGATATTGGCCAGTGACCGTGACCTCTTCTGCCGTCCCTTTTAGGGATGAATTTTAATGATCCCTTTCTTTCAGCTAAGCTTCTTTAAGTAGAGACTTCCACTGTTCTTATTATAAGGAGACTTTATCTCTAAATAAGATGCTAAACAAATTCATCTTCAGTTTCCGAATCAAGCTGCACTCAGCGATGTTCGGTCATTGCGATTGTTAAGCAACGGGCAGCTCGGCGCCAACTAGGATTGGTCGATAGCGGCATTTCTATCTGAACGCTACCGTGCTTCGGAGGGCAAGTTAAGCAGTCCTTGCCGGTTGCTTCAATAGTTGGACAATGTCGGAGGCCTTTGGCGGTCTAAAAACTCCCCGAAATAAAAACTAACCTACTCGAAACAAATGAATTAAGTGTACGGTTCATATTTCTTAAACAATTAAGATATTTGACATAATAGCTAGCATAGCCTAAACCAAACAACAATGACGTTCTTAATACTGAACTATCCAGAATGCAGATTGAATTACAGAACGGCAAAAATAGTCTAGAAAATTCTTCCGTTTAAAATTTGAAATTCCTCTTCAGCTCCAAGGCGGACCTACTCACCATAATGACATTATGATTTTACATGAAGTTGCACCGAAGCAGACCCAGCACAAAACCTACATTTCGTTTTGCCTCTACTTTGGCTCGTAGTCATATCGTGAGTGGATTTCCGCATCTAAAGAGTACATTGTGAACATTGTGTTCAAAATGGCTTCTCTGCCTCCCAGTGAATAGGCCATAATGTAACAAGCTATTTCATATACGACTCTGTCGAACATTAAAAGCTTATACAGCGAATTACTCTTTTGTTCTTCACTAATGCTACTGTCTACATTTAGTATGTATCTTTGTTCATTAATACCCCTCATTTGTTCTCTTCTCGTTTGAAATACTGAGCAGGATTGTAATTCTGTGTTTTAGTATGAATGGAACCGACATATTCTTACTTGCACACACATATCCTTTTTTATTTAAGTTTAAGTTTACTTGTTTAAAAACAATAAACATAATAAATTTAAGTACTAACTTAACAATGGACTCCGAACTATGAACAAACCTGTATCTCGACCTATAACTGAAAAATAAGTTTTGTGTTTGAGATTTACAGGAGCAAAAGTACAAACTCTCTTTGATAAAGTTTATAACTAAGTAAACGTTCCTATAAATCAAGTTAACCTTGATCTTATTACCTAGACTTTGCTTTGTTGTCGGCGTTACCCGCTATGCATTCAGATAAACACAAAACTTTTTCCCAACTGAGTGAAAGTTCGCGAACTGTCTTTATTATGTTTGTGAGAAACCTTCCTCTCTTTGTTCGGAGTCCGCCAGGAAATTGTGGTACTCCTCGGCAAACTAAGTTTGAGTTCCTGTGGGTCTTAAAACGCAATTCGTGTTATGGCACGTCATTCGGAGATATTCGTCCAATCGAATAATGTTAAGAGCTACGTTGATACTCCATAACTTGGCAAGGAGGATGTTCATACTTTATAACCTCTTGTATTATTTATAGAGTGTACTGTGTCCGTGTAAACCGGAGCATCCAACGCTCGGTGATATGTTCGCATTAATTATTCGTGCACATTCAACTTCATGTTTATGGCGGTCCATTCCGGTGGTGATTGCACATATTAAGGAAATTGATTCCTTCTGAAAACTTTGAATCAAATGGAATCTTGGCGAGGAAAATACCGCGGAATGTAACGCTGCGCAACTGCAAATACAGATGAAAATGTCGAGAGGAAAAAGCTAATCTTAAAAATACAAAGCCGAGAATATTTATGAATATATTAAGATAACAAAATTATTTCCATTTCAATATGATTTCTAGAATAATGTTGACATGTTGGGACATGAAATGAAAACTTTGAACAAAGACCGAAGATATGATATTATATAAAGTTGAAATTATTTATAACAACAACGCAACAGTATCTGCAGAAAATTAATTAAACAATTAATCGTCCAACATCTTCATTTTAGAAACTTTGTCTGTTCTTATAATTGGATTTGACTTGCCAAAAGTTGTAGCTCTTGTGGAAATTAACCTTTACAACTAATAATACAGAGAAAGTCCTGTTGTTTACATTTCGCGCATATATTCGTGACAAGTAGGTGTAGTTATGCGAATGTATTATGTCGCCTTATCTCTATTTCCAGTTGGCTACGTTGAGCAAATTCGCTTGCCGAATGAATTTGTTAAACGCCTTCACCCATTTATTTTATTGGGAGAATTTAGATGTGTTTTTATTTAGCTCGAGCACAAAACTCAACAACTTTGTTTGGGAGCATTCGCTTTATAAATGCATGTCCTTTATTATACTTAGCATTCGTGAAAGAATTCGCAAACCGTTGGAATTGTAAGCGGAGATTCAAAGGATTTTAAAAGGAGTCTCCGCAACGTTTCCATAAACATTGGAACAATTTATTTCGTTGGGTTCAATTGATTTGTTAAATATTTGTCTAGATTGGCGTTTGATGGGGCGGCACCGCTGCGGGCTGATTCATTCCCCCGAGGGAGATAGCCGATCACTGTAATAGATAAGTTCTTCAATAAGCTATTCTACTTTAAAACATGACTCTTATGTCATTAGCATTTTTATAGGCTCCGGGGCGGTCGTTATCTCAAGAAGAGATGCTGGAGACCGAGGTTGTTGGCGGTTGCGGCCATTTCGTTTATGTTTAGTATTTTATGTCGGATATAATGCGTTCCGTTCGTAGAGTATGACTTGGTTTCCTATCGAAGAACATAAACTTTAAAATATCATTTTAAATTATTGGCCAATTAGATATAGATATAGGTTATTAGACTTTCATAAAAGCAAGTGGCAGATTACTTTAAACAA
Organism: Cyclophora punctaria; assembly: GCA_951394245.1. Classification (NCBI taxonomy): domain Eukaryota; kingdom Metazoa; phylum Arthropoda; class Insecta; order Lepidoptera; family Geometridae; genus Cyclophora; species Cyclophora punctaria. Next base: position 5,383,465 of record OX596182.1, on the reverse strand, counting down.
TAGAGACAGATACTGTTTAAGGGCCGTGATCAAGGTGTTCGTTGAGATTGAGTGAGTTTACATGCTGCAAGCCAGCTAGTTCCATACAGCTGCAATGGTTGCAGCACGGTTGCATCTAATGCAAGCATTGCTCGAAAGCTGGCATTCCACATATTGCCAAAACAATCTTCTTAGATTTGCCGACAAATCCTTAACATAACGACACCTCTATTTAAATAACTTTCAACGAAAACGGTCAGTGGGCCATCACTATCGTAGGTATATCGCAGCTACCTATTACCCCATCGCCAAAGTATCTATACAGAGTACCCAAATATTTGCATTTCTTGATTTTTGCGAGCTGAATATCAAAATGCAGAAAGGGACGATTCTCTTAGTACTACGGCCTCATATTCTGAACACGTAGTTGTTTTTATGAAACTGTGAGCTCTCGGAATACGATATTAAAAGAGTCTACTGTCGACTAATTGTAATTCCCATTGCATTGAACAGCGCTGTACTAATAGATTCTGAATGTATTTCAAATAGAAATGGATTGAGATGAATTCGAAATTGAAATTGAATGGGAGATTAGGCGTGTCTGTGGGATTCTCTTTTATGAAAGAATTCTACTACTTTCGATTCCTTTGTAAATTAATTTGTTTCGTGAGGACGGAAGGATTGTTGGAAAGACAGTTATTTCATGGACTTAAATTCAGTATTGGTTTTCAAATTAAGGTTGTTTCTTATTGTTTAATAGTCAAAGGTCGCATGTTTTTCAATTGAGGATGTTAAACCATTTAGGACAACTGAATTTAGACAGGCACTCTACTATAGGTTGGTAAAACGTTCACGATAACGCTCGTGGCTTGATGATGTTATCTCATAGCGATTGTTAAGAAACGAGCAGCTTGGCCCTTACATGGATGAGGGCCGATAGTAGCATTTCTATCTGAGCGCTACCGTGCTTCGGTACGTTACGTTGTCGGTCCCGGTTCGTTAACCATATCGGAGGCCTTAAGGCGGTCTAAAAAAATCCTCCAGACTCCAGACTTGGCCGTGGCCACTAACCTACTCGAATTTCCTTAGTAAGGCCGGAACACAAATGCCTTTAACTGGCATACCAACAGCTTGCTCGTGCTTACCCAAGTAACAAAATCTGGTACTTTAAAAGACCTGAGAACGCTTTAGAGCGTGCTAATTAATGTCATGATTAGCACTATAATAGTACTATACATGTTTATACACCCCGGTTTAGGCCCTAGTATTATGACTGATTTATTCTATAAACATTAAATAAAAGCTGTCACGGTGATAAATCAGCTATGTAATTGAAATGTAAAAGTGATTAGAAACGCGTTTTAGTACTAAAATAGCGCTATCTGCAACGTTTTTGACATACATTTGCTCTATAAAAGTGACCAAAACATGTTTATAGTGTTATTTTGCCCCGTAAAAGTTTCCAATGATCTTTTTTCGTGCGGTATATTGTGAGTGTCTTCAAGAAAACAAATATCGGTAAGTTTATGTTTTATATCACCATATAGAATCGTTGATAACCGTAACATGTAATTAAAATGACATGCTCGACTACAATAAATTCATGGATGGACCGTAAATCTGCAGTAACTTGCACTTGCGAAAATAATTGTGTCGTTAAAGTCATTATACTGATTTCAAATTTGACAATGCGCCCTCATAACTTTCATGTTTTATTTAATTTTTAATTAATAAAATAAGAACTTCTCCCGACAATGGCTGCTATAGTACATATTGGCTCCAACTATGCTGCTAATGTGCTACCATGACAAAAAACAGCAGCCATTTTTTCACCTAACACGGATTAGGGTTCCGTTGTCCAAAAATCAAAATTATTTGTTTGTTTCAGTGATGCCCTACCTGCAATTAATAAATATATATCTTTTGGACGTGGGTTGTTTCCTGAGGAGATTTCATTTTATACTTTTAAGTAATAAAATACTTGAATGGCCGTGGCAAGAAACACATTTTAAACTTGCACGCAATTGTATTGTGTGTGGCTATCATACCGAGTCACACCTATCAAATCATTTTGTGATGAATAAGACTACCTAATATTAATATAATTATATTATGTGCAGAACCATGTGTCATATTTTCTGCAACCACTTGGCCAGTATTTACATTTTGTAAATGAGCCTGTTGTATTGATGATAATGCTTGTGTGTATCGCTCCTTTATCTTATTTTTATAACTACCGCTCCCTTTATACCGACGCAGAGATATTAAATCCATTATTAAACCCTTACTACTGTAGTTTTTTAAGAGATTTCTGTAAACATTTGACACTCTGCCGCCATTTATAAAGTACTTATCATATAAATGATACTTAAAAGCTAGTATAGATCTAATTAGTCCATTAATTATAAATTTTAGAGCTTTTATATTATGTAATAGTCTTGTAAAAGTAACCTAAACTCACTTATAAAGCTATTTAAAATATATGTTGTGTAGAAAATGCACCAAAAGTCATTTTGGTACTATTTAGTACTATAGAAGAATTTTCATGGCTTTAACAGAACTAGCGCCATAGCCATGTTTAGGGAGCCTTTAAAACGCTAAAACGTTTCGAAATGGTTGTGCAAGGTACTTTTATAGTGCAAATTTGTCTTGTAATAGTGTTTTCGATACTGCTGCAGTACTAGTACTATAAAGGCAATTTTGACGTTTTATTAGTGCCAAATAGATATATAACAGTGTCAATAAGGTTGTCTAAAGTATTAAATAGTACTATAATCGTATATTTTGTACCCATTATAGTGCAGCACTTTAAATATTCTTTTGTAAGGTCCTGTAAGCATTTAAAGAGCTAATTTATGGACTTAAACGCTCTATTATCTTATAGAACCAAACCACTCTGTTGAAAACCGTTATAGTACAAGCAGTCATAATGGTTACCATTATAGGCCTACTATATTACTGTTTGGTGATAAAAGCCGTAGTTATACAACTTTATGTTACTCGGGTACTTACAAACCAACTGGCATGTCTGTGCCTGACAGTGTGCATTGTACGTGGACTGGCAGTTAACTAGCATGCTTGTTTCTGCAGCGTTTTACAGGCATATGTATGCCTTCCTTTATCTATTCGGTACCTTTATCTCGTACAAAACGTCATTTAAACATAGTAAGTTAATTGGAACGCAGCGTCTAGTTGTTCTTGACTTTGTTTTGTTATGCGAGTATAGAGCTAATACAATAAATCGTACATTAAATCTTCTCTCAAACAAAATAAGGAAAACATGTATCTTTCAACAACAAAGTAATTGCATTTCTCTGTAAATTGAAGACTAAAAAGAAATCCAATTTAGAGATTTTAATTTTGTTTGTGATTGTGAATAAATAAATTGTATTAAGATCGTCTCTTAAAGGTTCGCGAGATCTCAGAAGGCTAAACCGGTTATTGTCTTTTGTTTGAATAGTTCTTTTGTCTATTATTCTTTATTCCTATTATCCTTCGGAGCTCTATTTGTCTATGCCTCAGAGGCAAAACTCTGGGTAGTTTGATCTCCATTTCAAAGCGTATATATTAAAGTAGGTTGCGCATCAGTACATCATTTACACTTTCTTGCTATTTGTTGCGTGACTCATGGTGACACAACTATAACCATTATTTATCGCCGGCACTCTATCAGCCCGGAGTGCCAGTGCTGGCGTTATGTTGCGATTCCGCTATTTATTACATTTTTTCATTGCTCCTCTCTTCGATAACGGATGGCAATAAACAAAACATACGATGTACCGATTAAAATTCCGTATCGAATGTCCAATAACTTTGAATCAAATAACTTTGGATTGCATAAATCGTTCTTTGGCGCCAATATAGTGTTTATATTGCCAGCAAGATGTATTGCAATTGTACAAGAAACTGATGATGCATTACTTTCTTTTTCTTCTTTTCTTTTCGTACTGAAACTAAATAGAAGTCTAATGTCACGTTTGTTAGCAACTAGAGACCTTTAATTTATTTAACTCTAGAGAGAGGTAAAACTTTTAATGAACGTCAATAAGCCAGGTAATTGATGTCAGAGGTAAGAATCAGGTGGCTTTCTTCGTCTAGACACATTAATTCTTCAGATAAAACTGTTTTGTAGAAACGCTAACAAGATAATTGCTTCTTTTTCAGTTTTATCCCGTTTAACCTATACTTAGACTTCTTACTAAGTTTTCAGCTTTATAACAACACCTAGAAACTTGAGCTTTTTATGCTGGTTCTACACAATTGTCAAGTAACCCCCGAAGCGTTGTCAGAGCAAGTGTTTGTAAGACGAGGACAGGCCCATCTCCCGTCGGGTATCTTCAAAAGGCGAGAGACATTCGGGCGAGGGATCTTCTGAAATGAGTAAGTGTAGACACGACATAAGGAGTAAGCGAAACCTACATTATACTAACTTGCCTTATTTTTTGGGTTCAAGGAATGTTCACACACTAAATGTTCGTAGAATTTAAATGGCTAATCCGAACTCTCACATAGATCCAACAAAAAGGGCACCCGAGGGTAACAGTAATCACACATTCGTCGGCTAATAGCACCTTCTCCAGAGAGGAAATAGTTAATTCATGTACAACACCCTCGTAATATAAAAGACCCTTTGTGCTCCTCAGTTTCTATACACTAAATAAACAACGATTTAGCTAAATGTGTAGTTTATAAGGAAACAAGATTCCCGAGATAACATTTTAATTATAACTCATTAATATTGCGGTTGGACAGAGTTAACAATGGTTTGCGATTAGCACTTATCTGTGTGTGTTTAACTGGGGCAGTGCATGTGTCTATTTTAAATTGTTGAATTATTTTGTATAATCAGCCGATTTCGTACTCGGCCATTGTTTGGTAAGTACGAGTACTTAGCTATTAATATCGCTATAGAAAGCTATCGACAGAAACAAAAGCAAACATTAACATTACTGTAATGATCTAGCAAGTATAAGAATGTATCTATGTACCTAAATGATTGAACCGACTTAAAAAAAGGACGAGTTTCTCAATCAATCCGACAGTATCTTTTTTGACATCTAATATTTAATTACTATAATTATGAAAGGTTAAAGTAATTAAATTGGCCTTAAGGTTAACAAGAAAAAAAATACAAAATTACAGATTGTTCGTGAGATTGAATCACAATACGAATTTAAATCTCCTTTTTAATGATTCAAGGAGATCTTTAATAAATGGTCGTTCTAATTACTGACCGCTACGGATAATGAATAGAGCACGTGCCCCCGACTTATTCATCTCGATGGGGCGCCTCCGTTAATTATTCCAGCCATATTCTGGTACAATTTATCACAGTAATTAGAAGTTATAAATTTAAAACATAATTTAAAAATGCTCTACACAGCTTTAGACAGAGAAGGGTGGAATTTGATGGGCAAAATCTTTGCTCAACAGTGGGACACAATTGATTAGTAAAAAAGGTCTATCAATCCCGCCACTGGTTTTCAAAGAGTGACAATTATTAGAAGCAATCGTCTTTGTCTGGATTTATTTTTTCACATTTTAACTCTCGTATGAAAAAAATAATGGCTACCGGACGCGCCTTTACGCGCAAATAACGAGATTCTTTGATAAAGTAATAATGGTATTATATTGTATTGATATTATAAATGCGAATGTTTGTGGGGATCTTTGTGGGTATGTATGTAAGTTTCTTACTCTTTCACGCAAAAACTACTAAACGGATTTGCATGAAACATTACAGTAATAATAGGTTAAACATCAGAATAACACATGGGATACATTTTATCCCGAAATTCCCGTAGGAACGGGTACGGTCGGCCAAGAAAGTGGTCTACCACTTTTGACAAAAGTTTCTGCGAGATGTAACGATCGCTAAGGTTGACTTTTCTATGCACAATTATGTTATGACGTTTTGTCTGTTATCTGAGATGCCTGACATTTGACATCATTGGGTGACTTAGTTGAACCTCTATTATTAAATGAAAATTGACCTTGTTGTTTCATGACGTTCAAATGAATCTCAACCGTAGGGTGGTAGACCACATTTTTGGCTGACTGTACAACCCGGGTAACACCGCGAGGCGCGGCTAGTTGGTAGATACTACTGAAGACAGTGGCATATCTATAATCACGTCTCGCAACTATGAACAAACCAAACGTTTAGAGAAACTTGCGAACCTTTTGTGTTTCTAATTTGAAACAGTATTGTTCCCGTTTTCGAAAGATAATGAAGTATTAAATGAATATTTTCATAATTGTTTCGTAATGGAGTATTTTCGTTGCGTTTCGAGTTTCCTTTGGTACGTGGGTTAATTTGTTTTAACCGTAAAATAAATTAATAAAAGATTCTCTAATAACTGAAAAATCGTGGAAATAGAATATAAAATCCTACTAATACTTATTATAAATGTGAAAGTTTGTAAGGATGGATGTATGTTTGTTACTCTTTCATGAAAAAACGGATTTGGATGAAACTTTACAGTAATATAGGTTATACATTAGAATAACACATGGAATACATTTTATCCCGAAATTCCCGTGGGAACGGGTACTACGTGACAACAACATATTGTATATATACAATTTTTTTTATTAGTTACTAGTAATTAAGATCAAAGTGTAGAGATTACGTCTAATCCTGCTGTCACTGGACTGATATCTTCAGAACGTAGAAGCCCTTGCCCGGCAGCAGGACATTTCAAAGCAGAAAGACTATAGTCCATTCCTTTATAAAAGAGGTCGAACTACCTAATAAGATCAATTCTCCAATCATAGACAATTTCTTCAATAGAGGAAAAAGACTGAGGTAAGTATGGAATAAAAAGTGATGAGGAAAGAATAGAAAACAGTCGCTAAATCTGCTCTTTTTAAAAACTAATTTAGTATCTGACGTAACGGCCTTTTAGGTCTTTATGTCTCCTGTGACCACCATAGAGGCCGAAACGTCAAAAAAATGTAAAACAAAAGCGAAGCGTATCCGTAAACGTAGTTTCAATTCAAAATCAAAATTTCATCAAAATTATAAGTATTCGCTTAACCTTAAAAAATCAGTATCTAATTTTCTAATTCCTATTTTGAACTAAACTTAAGTTTCACAAAGAGCCCGATCTCGCCACCACAGGCTTAGTCATTTTATCCGCCAATAGCTGAACTAGCGACTTCAGTAGTTTGTTGCTATGTTAGCAAATATACGTTGCAATTACACCAGTTAGAACCGAGTTGCTCGCTCATTGTTTACAACCCCAGTGTCGAACATAGCATTCAGTTGCGTCTCTAGAGCATAACTTTATCATAGTAATCGAAATTAATCGCACTGAGCCAATAACCGAAGCGCGCATGTTGGATAATTTCAATTATCTGGTATAGATGTTCAATATAACGGTTATTGTAATTACTTCTAATTGAATTAATATCAACTATGTTTACCGATTAAGATTCTGGACCATCTTTAATAAAAGAAGACTTTACTTTGATTTACTTTTACTTTGGATTTACTTGTAAAGTTTGAAGAAAACTGTACTTAGCTTAAATACAGTTTTAGCAGATTAAAAAAACTGTTAAATAAGTTGTTTTCATAATGTTTTCATAGAACTCTTTCTATGAAAACATTATGAAAACAACTTATGTCTAAATAAAGTCTTGGCAGTGTTCAAGCTCTAACTTCGCTAGTATTCTGCATTCCCAGTAATGAACAGTTATTATTAGGACTGAATCATTATATGATCATGTGAAAGTGTAACCGAAGTTTAATTCCATATTTAAACTTTTAGGGTTACCATTGTTTAACCAAAATCTATTTGACTGAATCTCACTTTACAAAACACTACACTGAAGTTACAATTCTCTTATTTCAAGATAAGAAATGAGAAAACTAGGCACTGAATAAAAAATCGCTTCACAAATATACTCAGTATTGCGTATTGATGGATTGGCTGTTCTATCATAGTTTCTGCTCTGGTCATTACTTAGATTGGCCCATGAGATAGTAGGTAACACCGAATCCATTTTCGCCATTTTGGAAACTCATCAAATATTAATAAGAGTTAGTTGTTAATGTTGGTTTGCTAGTACGAGTAATACGGTTGTTTGTGTTAAAATGAGTCGTTTATTAACTGCGAGTTGGTCGACCATTTGAACTCATTTTGGTTATCAATTCGTTTTTTTAACAAGCTTACTTTAATCGGCCGCGCGACATTTAGACGCCATAGTTGTTTCCAAATTTATGATCTAGATATTATTTCTAGAAGAGAATAAAGAGTCGGCATATTTTTCATACCCAATTTTACACAAAACATGGACAACGTAATCATAAGCATAAATCACGAAAAACTTCGCGGAGCAATATCAGACAAAAACAGACACCGTGAAATGTCTAAAATAATACGCTCAGTCATCACTCCCAAATATTACTCCCTGATTCCCGCAATACTTTGATGAATGACTTCAGCACTTTCCTTATTTCCCTTCATAAGTCTCTATTACAGACACCGGCTCTCTATTACCAATAACTAAAGTTGGAGTACTTAGGAAGGCTCCGCGCAAACGGGCAGCAAGGGTTCTGGCGGCGACCTGTCTACATGATTTAAAACGTTTTGTATGAAATCGCTGCATACGTGTAGCGAGTGACTTCCACTCATGACATAAGAAAGTACGAAAGCAACACAAATTAGAGGGACTACCTTCATCTTCAGGTCAATAGAGTTAAAGCGAGTAATAAGGCCCGGGAGATGGATTTGCAGGTGGCCTGCAAATCTTAGAAAGAACAGATAGTCTGGATAGGACAGCAAGTGGATCATGGTTTTCGGGATATCAACGACGTTGTAGAAGTTACAGCGACTAACGACCACCTTTGGTTGCTAAACCGTTGGCTGTGGTGAGTGGCCTAGTTCGCGTGCGCGAAGCCTTAAAACTTGCATAGACGGGAGACAAAAGGTCAAAAATCCCAAAAAAACATATTTTAATTTTCGTTGACTGCTGTCTCCTTTATGCGTTCTCTATATACAGTTTATGAATGTTTGTAGACAACGAATTCCACAGAACCGACTGAAGCCCCTCGTCTGAGCTAGCCTAAATAACCTACGCGTCAATCCGGTGCAAATCGGAAAAAGGTCATAATTATGAGTTTGGCGACTCGTTCCCGCTCCTTATTTACGGGATTAATGCTCACGACTTCCAAAAGAGAGAAGGATTACCATTGAATTACATTAGACTGTTAATAATACTGTTGAATGGACGGTATTGGTGATTACGATCCTAGTAACTTTTCTTTTCGGTTCTAGCTTATTACTTTGGTAATATACAATTATACACACATACGGTATAGTGCAGAGTGTTCGATATTAGAAGCAACGTATATACTCGTATGGTCCATACATATATCCATACTAAAATGATGCTTATGTCAATGTCACTAAAGCCTAAAAAGAGGGAAAATGCTATCAAAAGTGGAAATAAGAACTGCCAATTTTATAATCAGAATCCCGCTCCCGCTAAGCGACATTTAATATTTCATATAAGTTATAAAAATATGAATTTTGAACAGTTTTATGGCACACAATGTTGGAGCACATCTGGTAAAGCAGAGCGCATAATAAATCATTCAATTATAAAGGAAATGTACATAAAATTCAAAATATTCCCTCCGAAACCGGTTCATATGTTCGAGTAAATTAAATTGCGTATAATTCAATTTTTAACGTACATTTATGTATCTTTTATGTCAGTAACAATGTTTTGTTGCTCAACACACACCATGTATGATAAAGTTAATAAAATAAACTGCTTGTTTATACCTGAGGTTTAGTAAATTCAAATTGGTAAAGGATATAATTTTACACGAAAATATATGAAGATGACAGAACTTTGTTTCGGTACGTGCTATTCATACCATTAATACATTTCTTGTTTGTACAATTTGTCCTCAAATACTTAAGAAAGTCAGTACTTGCTCTTTTAATCAGTTTCCTAGTGTCGGAGATTTCCACCTAAAGAATTCCGACATGGTCTAATGATTGAAACAACCAGGAGCAACAATGTAACGTTCCTTCCGAAGCAAGGTAGCGTTCAGATACAAATGCCATTACCGGCCATCTAATCTATCCAAGTAAGGGCCGACTTGCACTTTGCTTTGTAACTCTACAAAACATCAAAATATTGATTATAAGAACGACCGAAGCCGAGAAACATAACTAGGTCGAGCCCAATAAAGTAGAATATTAAACATCACAGGTCATACCGAGACGCCTCACATACTCGCACGTCCATTCACGTTTTACAATTTTCCGATGAGATTTTTCGGCTCAAGGTATTCAACCGTGACGGCATGCGGGGATGGTATGTGTCGGCCGTTCGGATAGCCCTTGAGCACTCGATCGGCTCCTAGCGATGGCATTACAGTTTTAAACGCCTATTTAGTTAACAAAGAGGGGCATAGAATTAAACATAGTAAACCTCTTATGGAATAAAGGACCTTTGTGAATGGATTAATGGAAATCATGAAAAAAGATTGCGCGGGTTTACAAGCTCCCAGCTCGAGTTCTATGGAACTCAGCGATTCCTAGTAAACCCAATCCAAACGAACCCCTTATATACATAGGTACATATCTCTTCACATAACTATGTTCAAACATTCACAAAATTGCATAACATTCTCAAAAGAAAATTGTATGTTTCTAGTCAGCGATTTTCTATGAGAGTTAACCTTTGAGCATATCCGCAATTAAATATTTTTGACGTGGGTTCGACAGCAATGCGAGGGTGTTTATTTAGTTGCCGGAGATGTAGAAACCAGGACCCTCTTTATGTAAACACCTGGTGCTTTCGAATTAGAGTATTCCAACGGTTTGCTGTGAGCCGTTTTAACATAATTATACTGGTTCTTAACCTTTTAGAGATCTTTTAAATATTGAGTTAGTGCATCAGGGTAATGGCAAAACTAACATCGGGAAATAGGTAAAGTGAGAGAGATACATTTGTCCTGCTCTTATGGGGCATATAGGGAGACCTCACTCACTCAGTGAAGAGTGATGATCTCAAACTCGAATCGATGATTACCGGTTCGGTGCGACGGAATGCCAATCTGGGTTGAACCTATCAATTAAACCGCGTACAAGGTTCTATGTACCTCGAGCAAATGCTCCATTTCTCATCGAAGTCTTCAGACGCATTTTTAAAGCAGTTCTGTCCTGCTGAAGCGGCTTTACGACGCTTAGAGATACCTATTATGTAAAGTAACATATTTAATAGGAACACCTATATACATAGACGACTGAAAGTCTATGGGAAGACTATTTCCAGAAAAGAGACATACTTACGTTAACTAAAAAAAAATCTCGACAGCAAAGATATAATACAAAGTGCCTTAGATCAATAGCCAATGATAAATTTAGAACACACTTATTCAGTTGTTAATTTCCAATTTCAGTGAACGTTGGGCGTTACGTAGGCGTGAGATGTCGCGACGTTTTGTAGTGTTGAGTGTTGACAGAGTGGTTCATTATCTTTTGTTAAATAATCGTCTAGAAGCCTCACGGCGCGGAGCTTTAATGGATTCGTATCACATTTCATTTAGATTAAAACCTATTTCAGACTCATTTACTGTTACTCGTATTTAGTGAGTGCGAATACGCTTCATTCATTCTTTCATTCATTCATTTCGAGTAGGTTAGTGGTCAACCCTGTCGGAGTCTTTGGACCGTCCAAAGACCTCCGACGTGGTCTAACGATTGAAACAATCGGGACCGATAATAAACGTGCATTCCGAATTTCCGAATTCAAAATGGATTTCGAGGGCACGTTAAGCAACACCCATTTGCATAAATACTGTTGACTTTTTTAGGCAATTTTCAGTACCTAATTAAACCTAAATGTTTTAAATAGAACAGATTGGGTAGAAACTTTGGCACTTGTATTGAACATATGGAGGGGTATCCCATGGCTATACAAATTAACTGAATTTAATGCCGTTTTAATTATTTGTTAAAATAAAATACTGTTTTTTAGTAATGTTATTGGTAACATTCAAATTGCATAGTTTCTACACCCTGTACTTTTTTTTTTGTTTACGTAACCTCGCTGTCCCACCGCTGGGCAAAGGTCTTATGTTTAAAAAATAATCTTAAAATTAAACACTCTCTATTCTTAATACAACATAATATTAGCTAACAATTTAAAAAATAAACTCACCTAATTTTAGGCAAAAAATCTTTAAAGATTTTACTCAATAAAAAAATCACAAAATACTGTCCACTCACACGTCCACTGTTTAAAAAATAAGTGATTCGCGCGCACTTATTCAAATAGAGCGGGAAACGGCGTGGAAAGCGCGGGAAAGTTGTGTGCGGCTGACAGATGCGAGGAACGATCGCGCGCTACCGCGACTGGCGCGAACTAGCCGCAGCCCGGCCAGTGCTGCCACGCGCAACGTACCACATTGCCGTCCTTGCTACATGGAAACATTTAAAAAGATTTTTATAAAATTATATTACGTAATAATTTATTTAATTTACTTAAATATACAAATTGGAAATCTATTAGAATTACATTTTCCTTTTTTAATAACTTTATTGTTTTAATGCATTTTTGTGTATCCTTTATTCACTAACTTTAAAGTACATATGTACTTAGATAAATAATTTCAAAAAATATTTTAGAAAAAATAATCTCCCCAAAAATCAGTTATTTCGTAAAACGGCAACACCGAAGCAGATTCCGCCCCGGGGTTTTGCCGGTAGCGTTTCACAGCTTTCAGCAAACCAGTGTAACGAGCCAGGGTACCACAGCCTAGTAAAATATCCATTTCTACGGAACCCATACTTGATGCGTGGCGTTATGTTAAAGTAAAGACAGTACAAGTTCAGCAGAAACCTTTGTGCTTCTGACGTACACTATTGAAACTTTACTCGAGGTAATTGACAGGTTCGGGATCTTAGTTTGAGTATGGGAAGCGCGTACAAGTGAGGTAGTGTAGGCTCTCGGGTCATCGTGTAATTCGAAGATAGATAGTTTGTACAATCATGATAAGAAAAGATTCGACACCTTATTACAATTGTAGAAAACTTAAGGGTATTATGCATTAGTAGATATAAATATGTAGGTACCTATATTTTAAAATTAGTTATGTTACATACCAAAATACAAGCTTAGTTTGAGTGTAATCGTGTGTGAATTATTGTAATTTTAGTAGGTTTAAAAATATATTTGTTTGTAAGTACTTAAAACAAAAATAAGAAAAATATTGTTTTAATCTATGAAACATACTTCCACCAATACATATTTCTAGTTCACACTACATTAGATAAATTAATTAACTCTGATACCACACAACTTCGAAAGACTTCAGCAAGATATTTAATTTCCAAGATTTTTCAGCAGAGTCTTAGGATTTTCTTGCAGACTTCATTTTAGTTTGAAACTTGTTAATACTCGTACTGTGCAGTTTTTTGATAAATCCTTGTAAACTGGACGCTAAAGTGGAACACGGTATTATTATGAATAGTTTGAGAAGGTCGCATTTACTTAAGCTTTAAAACACGTAGGCGGTACAGCCTAGCTGGGTTAAACAAAAGTCAACACCAGGACAGTATATGTGAACCTTATAAATATCTTAATATTAAACTTTATATAATACAGCGCCCCGCGGTTTTACCCGCGTTGTGTCCATTCCTGTGGGAATTTCGGGATGAAAATAGCCTATGTTACTCGTGGATAATGTAGCTTTCGAATGGTGAAAGAATTTTTTAAAACGGTCCAGTAGTTTTTGAGCCTATTCATTACAACCAAACAAACAAAGTTTTCCTCTTTATAATATTAGTGTAGATCAGCGACCAGCCCTCGCTTTGCTTCGAATCAATTTGATGTGGGAAATTCGGGATAAAACTTGGCGTGTCTTCTCGCGAATATATACATCAAATTCAAATAATTTATTCCTCGAATATACATCGTATACCGCACTCAGAATCGTCCATTAAATAGACACAAAATAAATGTCCAAATTACTTATTAAATCTCTACAATGGAAGCATTTGAAGTGTGAGTACGAGCGCAATACTAATAAGGATGTAAAGGAAATAACCATGTACTAAACCGACAAGTTGGCTAGCTAGATTATTTATCGTACTCCCAGAGGCCATGCAAAGTTTATGAAAACTGTACTCATATACAGCCATTATTATTTGTTGAAACGGGAACTTACGTACGCGGAGGTTACTGTTGAGTTGTCCCTCAACACGTTTCGGCCACATACGGTGGCCTTCATCAGGAGGTGGGTGAAGCGCTCGCGACAGCGTCTCTCCCCGCACTGCCGGCCGCCGCGGCTCGCGCCTCGCGCGCCGCCGCGGCGCGGCGAAATTCATAAAAATTAAGCCCATCCCGTGTTTTAGAAATTACGAACGGTTTTTCAAATCAGTGAGTGACAAAGTGTTGGGGAGGGTACTTCGCGATTATTATGTCAACATTGATCGCGTAAATGGGGAGTTGTACCAACTCAACTTAGAGCTGTCTCATGCCTTAGACGTGGAGTTATGGGACATCTACGACACCATGACGTTTAACAGAGCGGAGTCTGTTCGGAACAGCACAACTAACAGACATAATGCGAAATTTAGACGCCTTGCAAAAAAGTCGCAGCAAGATAACGTTCGTGCGGATTGCTCCGTGGTGATTGAAAGGAGTGTGGTGAACTTGTCGTCGGTGGACATCTCGGATGCAGCGAAGCAAGCGCTATCCAGAGGTCTGAACTTTGCTCCGACACCGCACAAGATCCCGGTGGAGGATATCATCACGGGAGTGGAGGACGCCGTCGTTAGAAATGGCATTCCCAGTAGGGATGCGGAATGTTTGCGACAGAATGTGTCCGTAATGTTAAGGGGTAGTAAATTACCGAAACCTAACATTACGAACTCCGAACTTGTGGCATTAAGAAGCCTGAAGAGGAACCCGGACCTTTTGATATTACCTGCGGATAAGGGCAATGCAACAGTGATCGTGAACACAGCGGACTATGAGCGGAAGATTAGTGACTTGGTGAGTGACACGACAACTTATGTGAAGGTCAAATACAACCCAACTGCGAGAGTCACTAACCGGCTTAATAAGCTTTTATCACTGTTGCCTGATGACGTGGGTAAATCCCTCCGGCCGCCAAATCCAACACCGCCCAAGATATATGGATTGCCAAAGATCCACAAACAAGACTGGCCTTTACGACCTATAGTGAGTCAGATTGACTCACCCACTTACAGGACGGCGCGTTTCTTGTCGGATCTACTGCAACAATTTATAGGCAAGACCACCAGCTTCGTCAAGGACTCGACACACTTCACGCAGCTACTAGACGGAGTAGTCCTTGGCGAACAGGAACTCATGGTGAGTTTTGACGTCGCTTCTCTCTTCACTAATGTACCGATAGAGGACACCATCACAATTTTAACAGAACTTATGTTAACAAACTCTACACCTATCGAGTACTTACACTTAGTGGACTGTACCTTGAGAAGTGGGTATTTTATGTGGCGGGGGGATTTTTATATACAAAAGGATGGGGTAGCCATGGGATCACCGATAGCACCCGTAGTCGCTAACATATTCATGGAGTGGTTTGAGCGCACTACGTTGGAGTCGATCCCGTGCAGGCCGAGACACTGGTGGAGATACGTGGACGACGTATTTGCAATAGTTCACAGAGATTCCGTAACAGAGCTATTAGACACTCTCAATGGTAAACATCCCAAGATATCGTTCACTGTAGAGACGGAGCGGGATGGGGAATTACCTTTTCTGGATGTGTTAGTCAAGCGAGGGACGAATGGACGATTATCACACACTGTATACCGCAAGACAACACATACGGATCGATACTTGAGGGCTGATTCCCACCACCACCCTTCGCACACCGCATCGGTTCCAAGGACGCTAATCAACAGAGCCCTGAGATTATGTGATCCCGAATACCTGGACGCCGAGCTCTATCATGTGCGGGGAGTGCTAGAGAGAAACGGTTACAGCTGGAGACACAGTTTACGTGTTGCAAATACGTCGTGCCGCACCCGGGAGCCCACAGCAGACAGGGCGCTGATGTACCTGCCTTACATAAAAGGTGTTACGGACAAAATCGGACATATGATGCGCCGCAAATACGATATCAAGACCATCTTTCGTCCGGCTACACAACTAAGGCAGTTACTTCGATCGCCGAAGGATAGGGAACCGTTGGGGGTCCCCGGGGTGTACAAGATACCCTGCGAGTGTGGGAGGTTTTATATCGGCGAGACGAAGAGGAATGTATCTACCAGGCTCACCGAACACATTCGTGCGCTGAAGAAGGTGGATATAAACCGGTCAGCGGTGGCTGAACACGCTATAGTTTCGGACACGACTCATTTTATTAGGTTTGACCAGACGCGAATCGTAGCCCGGGAGAAACGCTACGTGTCCCGGAAAATTCGCGAGGCCATAGAAATAAGTCGTTGTCCGAACTTTAACAGAGATAGTGGATGGATGCTGCCTGCGGCCTGGAAACCATGCCTCCAGCTATCTTCGGAGAGGGTCACAAACGGGGTTAGTGGAGACACCGTGAGTTCGTACTGTGTTCGGCCTCAGCATGCAACGGACTCCGGGAGCACGGACAATTCCCGTGAAGGCTCTCTCTCGCCGATACAACGCGAGCCCACGCGTGCGCAACCCCCCCAACCACCTCAACAGCCACAACAACAGCTCTCTGCGCGCGCGCTCCGCGCGGCGGCGCGCGAGGCGCGAGCCGCGGCGGCCGGCAGTGCGGGGAGAGACGCTGTCGCGAGCGCTTCACCCACCTCCTGATGAAGGCCACCGTATGTGGCCGAAACGTGTTGAGGGACAACTCAACAGTAACCTCCGCGTACGTAAGTTCCCGTTTCAACAAATAATAATGACATCAACGTACGTTTCAATTCATATACAGCCGTTTTATAATGCTAAGCATATTTTGAACCGTGTCATATTCAAACTCCTACAAAACCTATTACATGTCAATGACTTTTCAAAAATTTATAATTTGACAAAGTACTAAACCGCGCAACATTCATAGGCTGTACATATAAGTAAAGTCTAATAAAATGTTCCCAAGTAAATAAGGAAGTTGTTTAGACGCGACGTCTCTTTAAAATTACTTTCTTGACGACTCTGAATATTCCATTTTAAGCAGACTCATTTACCAGATTGACTTATTTACATGATGAATGGATGGAATTAGGTTTATTACAAAATATTTCATTCCATTCGTCCTTTTGTAGATGCATCTTGAGTTTTGATTTACCGTCGTTCTCGCGTGTAATGGGGAGATGAATCACACGCGAGGTATTCAATGTTTAGGAAGGACTGAAATGAATTTCAAAGGAAATAACTATGTATTACACTGTGGCGTGTTGGATTGGACATTCTATTCCATTCATCTAATTATAAATAAAATATTTTACTGAGTTTTACGAGTCTCGAATATTTAGGGCTTGTCGTTTGAACTGATCGAGTTTAAAAACGCTGCAAGTCAGCTAATTTTATTCTCGCTTTTTATTGATCTCGCCTTCTTTCAGTTTGTAAATCGCTAATTCTGAACGAAGCCGCCAATAAGGGTACGTTTCGATTGAAGCGAAGTGGAGCTCAATCATCCAATCACAATGCATTGAACTTGTCAATCATGGCATTGACATGTCAAAATCATGCGTTGTGAGCGTGTGATTGGTCAATTGAGCTCGGCCCTGCTCCGCTCTGCTTCAATGGGAACAAAGCCTAAGCTAAGCTTTATTACTATTACAAAGATAACTACAGAATAGACTTGACCGTCTTTGTCATCCACTCGTTATCAAAACCCTCATAAAACTACTGGATAACTTTTGTATGCATAACCATACAAGGGAAGTACGATAAAACATTTATACCAATAAAACATGTACACAAGAGCGTGTTTTCATTAATCTACGGGTGTGAAGCTACGAGTATTAGCCGCTACCAACCCGCAACCCGCGACTAGAGATTACTGCGTCTACGTTTTGTGTGATCACACCCACATCACTTAGCAAGACACATGTCCTACAAACGGAGATAAATCAGTTTCAAACACCGCCAAATAAATAAACGAACACAAACATACAACGCTCTCAATTAATTAGTTCCAGTTAAAATTAAAACTATTCTAATCCCGGTATGTTGATTAGCTCTGTTATATGGGTCGTTCGTACGGAGAATTGGATTATTTTATAGCAATGTCATTTATTAAGACTCGTAAAAGAAGTAATATGACTCACCTTAGTTTACGCATTCAATAAACTGGCTCGAGGTGGGAAATAACAACGGCTTTCCAGGATAAAGGAAATGTAAGAATGCCTTAAGTGTAAAAGAAGGTAAAATAAAAAAGTTTGATTGTTTGAGTTTTCCAGTTTTAGTATAATGATCTCGTAACTTTGTATTCGTATGCTAATAAATGCAAACACATTTTTGACGTAGCTCTGGTTGTGGTAGAGTATAATAATTACATTCTTTGGGTAAAAAACGTAGCTACGTAGGCAACATTACGTGTAGGCGGTTAAATACGAATTCCAAAAAGAATGGCATACCTACTTGTGTTTTTATTTTCCCCACTTTGCTGATAAAATCACTTTTCACTGTGGAAGAAATTTGTTTTTGCCGTGGGGGTTAACATGGCGTTGAAACAACATATATGTATATTACATATTATTATGCTGATATTAATGTGTAAAAAATATTTTATTGGAAATATAAAGGGAACTCATACACCGAGGTTTTAAAGAACCTAGTTAAACCAAATAATAATTAAGTATTGACTCAGATTTTATGTCAAAACAATACAGTCAGAAAAACAATATTCAAAGAACTATTCACTAAAATAACTTGACACTAAATTACACCTCATAGGTTATAATAGGTCATATATTGTTAATTATACTTCATAGGTTACCACGTAAATGTAGTTATTACTGCTCAATAAGTGCCCAATAAATGTATTTAATCGGTTAACATAAACACATGCTATGTTGATATTATATTTCATCATTCTTATAACGTTTTCAAGATCAAAGGTTGGAATCCTATACCTTTTAAGAAGGGAAGAAGTTTTTATTGACAAAGCTCTTAAGGTGTTCGGTAAGTCATCCCATCCAAATACAGAGTATAGAAAGAAGGCTAAGAAAGGACCTTGTCAAATACAAACTTTTCCAATGACACCTTTCATAACAACTAGAATCACCGAATTTAAAATTTGACAAAGTCCTACAGAGCATAGTATTTTGATTTGCCGACTGTACTGACAGCTTCACAGAAACCCTTTTAATTCTCAGCCCCAGATACTTGGTACATCAAAAGGGTACAAGTCAATCATAAATGTACACAAAACACAATAAAAATGTAAATTGCCAATCATATTGTTCATGTTCATTCTGAATTGTGTATAAAGTCTCAAAAGTGCCATTAATTCCAATTTTATTCGTCATTTCTGTCGGAATAATACCTGAGTCGAGTTGATGCAATAACAATCTTGTTACCCGACAGCAAGGAAAGGGTGATTGAACTTGTAGCTCATGGGCGTAGCCTGAAGGAGGTTTATGTGGTTCAACAATTCAGCAGAAACTTTATAGATGACCTATTTCAAATTCAATGTTAGGCCTTGATACTATCTAAGCTTACTCATATGACTTATTTCAATCAAAGCTTTAGGTATAATGACGAAAATATTTTTTCCATCTAGTTAGGTTAGGTATGATATTATTTACCTAGATAGGGAAGTAATTAGAACTCCATATAAGGTAATGCAGAATTACAAAAAATGCATATGGTTAACCTTTAAGTATGGACGTCATTTTTTCTTAACACTACTGTGGACGTGGAGTCTCACAGGCTCCTATATGCACACACATTTTTTTTTGGGAATTTGATATAAGATCGCTTTAAAACTGATTGAATATTAAAGTTATGTGATTTAGCAATAAAATAACGTGCGTATATAATAAACTTTTATTTCAAGAATTATAGAAATTTCAAAAACCAAAAATTATGGCACTTTTCAGTTTAAATCTACTCAATTTATATTTTTAGGTATTAAAAACAGCTAAACTAACTACTGTAACAAAATGAGTCTTTTTTTCTCAAAATATAATATATAAGAAACCAAAAACACAAAACAACTACTTCAGGTAACAAATATAAAAAAAATTGACAACAGTCTAATAACGTAAATTTATTGGCAGTCAGTGCACAAAGGTTTAGAACATTGGAGGCACACAGGTTTGCTGCACCCAACACAAACATGGGTAGTCATCCTATGTCTTTTGGCGGGACAGATTCTACATGCTCTTTGACTGGTTTCCTGATCCTGGACATCTTCTGTAACCATATCATTACCTAAAACTCGAGTCATGGTCAACCTCAGCTCTCTTGGTAATCGTGTATTTATAACACGCCTTTGCACATGAGGCACCACAAGAAAACGCGCTAATTTTTTTAGGATATCTCTCCGCAGCTTTTGATTGGTGCATGTTATATACATTTTTGACATTTTGGACTAAAAAATCTGAAACAAGCCTAATCGTCCTTATAAAATATATCATAGGGCAACAATGGACGTGTAGCCTGACAGGCTACGGTCAATATTTTGATGGTTATTATTTACGTGATATCCATCGGAAGACGCTACCTCCTCCCTCGTTGGTAGTTTTACAACTAAAACAAAAGCTACTGAGCCGCTCAATCGCGTGGAGTGGAGGGAATTAGGTGAAACTAAGAAAACGAAAACATCGAGTAGCCTGTGAGACTCCACGTCCATACTTAAAGGTTAAAAATGGTTTTGTACAGTTCATAATCTTTGGGTTATATTGTAAATAAACGATGTTTACAATATTATGGTGACATAAACAACACTAAAAATGATTTTATAGCTTTATTTCGGAGCCGGATTTTATTTTTATTTAGTAACGATATTAAATTGTAAAGTAATTTTGCCTTGAATATTTACAGTTATTTTATGTTAACAATTCCCTCGCTGTTGCTTGTTATTTTACCAGTCAAGTATCGGGGTACAACCATGAGTGTTTCAAGTATATTATTCTTCAAAATCAAAAAGTAAACAGGAAAATTGTTTTGAAATACAATCTAATCGAATTAGCCATGAAAAAAATGGGCTTTCGGCAACGACAAAGCTTCATTCGACGGTCTTTTTTATTGAAAACAATTTATAAATGTATTCGTCGACGCTTCCATTAATGTAATGACTAAAAATGAGAAATTAAAAAAACAGGGCAATTGAATTTCAACTTTATCTCTCGTCTCGTAAATCTATTAATCCAAAATGTCTCCCCGATCTAGTTCAGAGGATTTGTTCTCTTTTGTTACCAGTTTTCAGATTCGTCCGTTCGTTGCCGTTTCAGAAATAAAACTACAGGTATTATTTACGAGTATAACCGGAATAGTAGCGTTTTGTTCGCGTCGAATTGATGAACGAAAACCGTTAGGCGTTAGTTTGTTAGAACGAAAATGTTTTATGAAATTGGTACACGACTTTGTAAAACATTCGATAGTAAATATGTGTACCTATTGTGTAATGGGTTATTTCATGGTTTGACAATTGATCTTTTCTAAATAAAATATGGATAAAAATCTTACAGTAAAAGTCTGTTTTTGGTAGCTAGCGCAGCAGCAGGCAGTAACTGTCAACGGCAACATTGCTGTTAGCCGTCGACAGTTGCTGCCTGCTGCTGCGATCGTTACCGATAACGCAGCTTAATCCTCGTACCTATGAATACATAAACAGGATACCTACTGTATAAAAAAAACTATTTATAGTAATACCTCGTGATATAGGAGACAATTACTTGCAGACCCAAAATGTATGTCACCCATTGAAAAGCTTTATTCGAGGCCCCGTGAGTGAAAACCGCGAATCGACAACAGCAGATGTTGCCCGAGCCATATATTACGTGAAGCACCGTCCACGAGCGCCCGCCGACCCGCGGTAACAACGATGCAGATCGCATTAAACAAATACCCACCAAATGGAATTTCGTCAATTTCACAACCACTGGTCTAGTCGACTCAAACAATTGATAAATAATCATTCCCATTAATAAAATTACGAAATTTCGTTATTCCTCAAACAATAAAACCGAAACTTCCATTACAATACAACACTCGAACCACACAGCTAAGTTTTAAGGATTCGGCTTTGAGGAATAGTTTTCCCTAAATTCATTGTTCTTGTTATGCGCATGTTACGGAGAGCCCCGGGTCTGCGTAAGTGTACGTTTATAATCGAATAGTGAGCGTAACTCGTGGAATATTCATGGTTAAGAGGCATTGCACTAAACCACATTTCGGTTTCCATCTGCGGCCAAATTTCGAGGCAAGCCACGCAGTAATTATTTGCTTACCCAAATGCCTGGAGGCGGTGCGATTTACTGGCTCGGCCCCGAGCGTTACACGGACGACTTTCACACTCAACGGGAACTTTTTGCGGCTTTTAACACCTATTAAAGCTTAACTGTGAAATACGTGAGTGAGAACAAGTGCGGAATATTATGTACGTTGATAAAAATACGCGAAATGTTTCCGAATTTTCCGCAGTTACGAAACTTCTTTAAGTTGTTGAAGATGTTATGTATCATCATCGATTCTATACACGTCTGCTAAAGAGTACCTAGTACCTCACAAATTAGCTCTCATTTAGCATCAAAAGTTCTTAGTAATTTCAATGTAAATGAAGAGAATACCTGCGGAGGCTCCTTTTACCAAGAAGCATTATATTTCTTGCAGAGTCTGAGTAAGTCTTGCTAATTGGTCTTTCATCTTTTATGTTACGAGGAAAACTAGCAACGTAATTTATATGTGTGTGTCATACTCGTAAAAGTTTAACAAAATACGACCCAAGGTGTTTCACGATGAACAAACGAAGTCATTAAGGATGCTACAGACAGAATTATGAATCCGACCAACCAAATAGAGGTGCTTACACTTAGTAGTTTGAAACCGTTTTAATGTTTAAGCACCAAATGGCTTAGAGTTAATTTATTTCCTGTACTTTTGTTACAGTTGTGCGTGATATATGAAGCAATAGATCAACAGACCAAGTATCTAAGTGATAAAATATTGTATTATTCAGATAATGTATTTTAGAATTATATTCTTGTATTTTATGTTATGTAATGATTATTAGTTGTGTAATGAGAACTTAACTGACTGAAGGATTTTATCAGGCTGAAGGTCGAAATACAAATTGCAGTTACCGGCATGCAAGCTGCTTGCACATGCTTACTTACTAGACACATGTGTATCTATTTCAGTTTGCGAATTAACATACATGTATCTGACGTGTGTGGATTACGTTACGTGCGTTGACTTGCTGTGAACTACCATGGTAGTTATAACTGTTGTGCTTTACACATTGAGTTATATATACTACTACACTATCACTACATAGTAATAAACAAAGTCGTTTTCCGCGGTCTGTCCCTACGTTTATGCTTAGATCTTTAAAACTACGCAACGGATTTTGATGCGGTTTTTTAAATAGATAGAGTGATTCAAGAGGAAGGTTTATATATATAAAAATTCCCGAAATTCTTATGGGAACAGGCACAACGCGGGTAAAACTGCAGGGCACTGCTAGTAGTATATATAACTCAGTGGTTTTACATAAATTATTGTGTCCCACCTTTATGTGCAGCGAAAACCAATCTCATTTGTATTCCAAAACATTAATCACTCTAAATCCTGGCTAAACATTAGAAGATAAACTATTCACACACAAAATCTATTATGATTACGAATAACCATTGAAAACAGGGACAAATGAAATACAAATATTAAGTACTAATCAACAACAAACAGCTAAGCAATTTAATATGCTAATTTAATCAAGTAAATCGCGAACACGCGCTGCTCTTATAACATACGTACCTATAATTACTTGAACGTTATGTTGTATAGTTTGTTTGTGTGTTAGGAAGATGAGCAGGGCTTGAGATGTCGAGCCTTTATGTACTAGATTACATCTGAAATGTGTTAGCTCTCTTGAAGACTGTGGTTTTGCTTAGTAAACAAAATGTGAGAAGATACATTAATTATTTGTAGGTTTAATATTATAGTATATTAGTATAGTCGTATGTTCAAGAATCAGTTTTTCAGGGTATGATTTTACTGCAGGTTAAAAAAGTGTTATATAAAATACGCATCGTCTCTTAGCCACTTTAAAAAGTATATATAGGTATATCAAGCCCGTTTGCACAGTGGCATGTGAGAGCGCTTACTGCGTCGGAGGTTGCGGGTTCGATTCCCGCCCGGAGCCAACAATATGTGCAGACAATGTGTCAATTATATAATGTATTTGTTTATGTATAAGTAAATTACAATTACTTAGATTCCATAATACAAATTAAGAGCTTAGTTATCTATATATATGTCGGAGCGTGGCATCAGTGGCGCCACACCAGATAGCGGCTTATAACGTCACTACATTATTTTTAGTCTGTAGAAGTTTAAGAGTAGTTTGTAAATTCAGTTGACTGATGGAATCGGTAGTGTTGTTATTCCGTGACGTGAGTTCTACCTTCGTGGTGTAGTCTGTGGTATGAGAATAGACTATGTTAAGTCTGTGGTGTTACGCACTATGACAGATGACAGTTGTTCGATAGAGGGATGTGAGCTGGTTTGGTAGTCTGTGGCAGTGAGTGAGTGAGTCTATGATATGAAAAGATGAGACATTAGAGTTTTGGGAGGGAAATGGGGACGGTTGGATGGTGATCGGATGGGAAACGTAGATTGGAAGGATGAGGTGTTGACGACATCACGATGGTATTGCGAATCGAGTATAGAATAGGGAAAAGATATTCTATGGCGTGGACAGGACGACTGATGGGGTGAAGGGAGGTCGTTTAGGTTCCATCAATTAATTGAATCTAGACGTATCCTAACTGTAATCTGTAATCCATGATGATCGTGTGTAAAATACAAGCAATGTCATTGTAATGAAGTCCTGTGAGTTATTATTTCAAGACCAAGACCTAGGAATCATAAGATATCTGATGTTGTATTGGCGGTATAATGCTCGTGCTTATCCTGATGTGACATGTCCCCAATAGTGGGATAATTATCGCTGTTTCCCCGACATCAGAAGTGGGATAAAGATCGCTATTGCCCACCGAGCGTCCAGCAGAGAATGATAAAGATCGCTATTGCCCACCGAGCCTCCAACAGAGAATGATAAGGATGCTATATTCCCACGGGTGGACGAGCATAAACCATTTCAACCGCGGAGCTAGGTTTATGATAAGATGAAAGAATATTGAGAGCTGAGTTCTTTAGTGCATATTATCGACAACGACGGCGATGACGACGGCGACGATGACGACGACGAGATTGAAATTCATGTACCTTCCACTGGATTATGAAGCTCGTGGTATTCAGAGATATGTCTGAATCATCATCCCAACGACTATGGTGCTTTACGTAATGTTTATTTTGCAATTGGTTATAAAACTTGGAATGTTCTGTGAGTATAGTTAGTTAGTTTTCTACTCTATTGTGGAGTTAAGAAGGTAATTATGAGCTTCCGAAAGAGTCAAGTTTAATCTTGTACGTAATGTGATATGTTCTAATATGTTTTCTTATTTTCATGTTGGTTCAATGCTGGTAATTATTGCGAGCGTTGATGAACCTCGTCTAGGGAGGAGCGTGGTTCTCTTCTCGGTCCTGTTACCTGAGGAATACGAGGGATTGCGGTATTCCAAATTATTCAAGAATCTATCACGACAAATTCACATTGGATGTTAAATTGGTGATGTATTGCGGTAATGATTGGTTTGTTGGGAAATATCCGGTGAGCTATTTTGTGATATTTGAGTCAGTTAACATTGAGAGTTTTGTAGTGAATCTTCGTACCACTTGATAAAGTAGAAAGCTTATTGAAAGTATTTTGGATGTTTATTCCGATGTAAAATATGAGAGTATGAGTAAGGGTTTCATGTGACTATGTGACTTATTGAGTTCAATGTTCGAACTCGGCGATGGTCGTGGTCTGGATTGACCGTACTGTGGAGTGGTCTGCTGAGACCGTGTGTTGTTGAGCAATGTGATTGCTCGTCGGCTGGTTGCCGTGACTAGACGTGACTAGACAAGCTTACTGTTACTTACTCATGGCTCATATTGTAAGGTGCATTTGAGATTAATAGTCTATTGAAGTTAAAGTTGAAAATGACGTGGTACCTAGTATTCATGTGTTACATAGCATTGAAGATTCCCGATTGACAATAATTGTAATTAACTTTTGATTAAAATCAAGAATTTAAGGAAGAACAAGCTTCTTAATAGTCAGGTTGACCGAGCGAGTGCAAATTACTGTGGCCGCGAGGTTTAGAGGAGAACGAGTACACAATATAGTGTCATTGACTGGTATAGGAAAATGCCTGAAGGGCAAGTACCCATTGTTAGTAATTCTGAGCCTTGTGATGATGAACTGTAGTCACTTTTGACTGTGTGGTATAGTTGTGCGTGTCCTCTTGAGTCTGGGATGATCACGGGAGTGACTGATCACAGGGATGATCAGGGTTATGGGTGATCACTGGGATGATCACGGGAGTGACTGATCACAGGGATGATCAGGTTTATGGGTGATCACTGGGATGATCACAGCTAGTCACAGGGATGACTGCGTATTAGGGCTACGGGGATAGCCGGACAATGGAGACACACACACTTTACTTTTACTTTGATTTGAGATTAATTTGATTTTTAATGGGTACTTGTGCCTGACGATGTTCTAGTATTATGTTGAGATAAGCAATGTGAAAGTCTTTTGTTGAAGTAGAGTTATTTAGGTCAGGAGTGAGCGAACGATGGTGATCGTTACACGTTGAAAAGCTTTGAACTCTAAACGTACTTACAAGTATGCACATGATCGTGTTAGGAAGATGCCTGGGGGGCGGGTAACAGCTGACTCAGACGAAGGTGGAGACAGTGAGGTTGATTAAGCTGTTGATTGTTACTGGGTTTTTATGTCGGTGGGTCAGTCTGAGACCGCACCAGGGTGCCGTAGCTGTAGCCCGTTAGAAATCGGTGTCTACTACTTGTAGTAGTCCGTGGGTAGGCAGTAGGCGGTAGCCCTGGGTAGTGTGGTCGGGTCTTGCCTGGTAGCGAAGACCGTAGAGTCATGGGACGACTCGGCATTCCGAAATGGAAGTGCATAAAGGGCAAATGCGTTTGCTAAATCTTGTGTTGTGACCACGAACAAAGACTCAGTAGTAAATCAATTGTGATTAAATTGTTAATTGTGTGTGAATAATGAACCAGAGTCTGTCACTGTTGCTGGCCTCAGGGTTTTGGTAGATGAAACGTTATCATAATTTACTTTGTGATTTCTTACGCAAGATGCCAGTAGGTCATGTACCAGTCGAAGTTGATGTTAATAGTGATTCTGATGAGGATGAGTAAACTTGTTTTGGTGGAAACTCGAGTAAGGACTCTATCGGCCGTATTGTGTTCGACCGTACCAGTAGCTATTACGTAGTCGTAGCCCGGTAGAAATCGGTGTCTCTTGGGGTAACTCAAGCAGTCCGTGGGTGCGCGGTGCGCGTTTAGCTCTGGCGGAGGTCGGGGTCTGCAGAGGCATAGTGTGCAGTCACAGGGTGATGCACGTGTGCGATCCACTTGATGGATATGCATAGTGTGAGAGCAATTGCGATTGCTGGTCGGCTGGAGAGCCGTGGCGATAGAGGGGCTTACTCTTGTGAAGTTTAGATTTGTGTGGTTAATTAAATTGTGTTAATTTGTTGTTACAAGCGACCGTGGTACATGGCTCTGGTTGATATTTTCTTATGGCTCTTTTATGGTTTTATTCGAGTAATTTAAAAGAAAAAACTATACAGTTACGAAGTTTCTTTATTTGAGTTGTGTGTAGAAATATGATTGGTCAGAAGTGGCCGAGGCGAACAAATACTCTCGTTGGTTATTTCTGTGCAGGTTAGCCAACACACGAGGACGTGTGCTAGCAGGATGGCCGTGTCGGAGCGTGGCATCAGTGGCGCCACACCAGATAGCGGCTTATAACGTCACTACATTATTTTTAGTCTGTAGAAGTTTAAGAGTAGTTTGTAAATTCAGTTGACTGATGGAATCGGTAGTGTTGTTATTCCGTGACGTGAGTTCTACCTTCGTGGTGTAGTCTGTGGTATGAGAATAGACTATGTTAAGTCTGTGGTGTTACGCACTATGACAGATGACAGTTGTTCGATAGAGGGATGTGAGCTGGTTTGGTAGTCTGTGGCAGTGAGTGAGTGAGTCTATGATATGAAAAGATGAGACATTAGAGTTTTGGGAGGGAAATGGGGACGGTTGGATGGTGATCGGATGGGAAACGTAGATTGGAAGGATGAGGTGTTGACGACATCACGATGGTATTGCGAATCGAGTATAGAATAGGGAAAAGATATTCTATGGCGTGGACAGGACGACTGATGGGGTGAAGGGAGGTCGTTTAGGTTCCATCAATTAATTGAATCTAGACGTATCCTAACTGTAATCTGTAATCCATGATGATCGTGTGTAAAATACAAGCAATGTCATTGTAATGAAGTCCTGTGAGTTATTATTTCAAGACCAAGACCTAGGAATCATAAGATATCTGATGTTGTATTGGCGGTATAATGCTCGTGCTTATCCTGATGTGACATGTCCCCAATAGTGGGATAATTATCGCTGTTTCCCCGACATATATATAATTCAAAGTCCTGACTGACTGACTGACTGACTGATAATCAACGCACAGCCTCAACCGCTACACCTAGAAACATGAAATTTGGCACTTGGTTCTTCAAGTGACGTAAGTGCACACTAAGAAAGGATTTTCGAAAATTCCTACGGGAACGGGCTCAACGCGGGCAAAGCCGCGGGGCGCTGCTAGTAGTGTACATAATTAACCGCGTGTGAATTTGTTCTTTAAATATTTATATTATTTTAATTTTTTATCTCATGATAGTCATGGTCTTGACACATTCTCATACATTTTAAAACAAACCAAATTCAATCTCTTACCACTTGTCTCTAGCTATCAATAACTCCACGATAAAATTTTGCAAAATATATTTACTCGAGCAATATAATAAGGTATGCCTTACTTAATATTTCGTCACGTAGGTATTACCGTATTACCAAGTCTTCGTGTACGATACAAGGTTGTTATAGAACATCGATATTGCCACGACTCATAACGTATACATCCGCAAGGTGCCTAGAGTGCACGAGAATGCCAATATCGTTTCCATATATAATAATGGATAAACTGCATATTGCAACCAATATTCCTATATTTGATATTTACCTTCAGTCGTCGGTATTTTATATCGGAGATGTTCACGTAACTTTCAGGGTGTTAGAATAGAATATTACAGAGCAAAATTTTGTTTTGAAGGTCCTGTTGCAGGGCGCTACATATTCAATGGTTAGTTGCAAAGCGCCTAAAGCGGGTAAGGCCTAAAGCGCCTTCCTACACCTACGTGTAGGAAGGTTTCGGACGGCTCTTTTTGAGAAGGCGCTTACCATCATCCTTCCACACGATGCTTTTCATAGTACAAACATATCTATTAATAATATAGGGATCGTGGTGTAGTTTGAATAAGCAATTTTAGTTCATTACGATTGTTAAGCAACCTGCAACTCGGCCCTAGTAGGGATGATGGGGATGGCCGATAGTGGAATTTCTATCTGAGCGTCTCCGTACTCCGGAGGGCACATTAAGGAGTCGGTCTCGGTTGTTTCAATCGTCTTACCATGTTGGAGGCCCTTAGGCGGTCTTAAAACTCCGACACCAGCGTTAGCCACAACGTTACTCGAAGTGAATGAATGGATACTCTACAAATAAATCATCTCATGTATATTCTTCTTCTTCATCGAGTGGATGGTCAACCTGACCGATCCTGGTGTCAGAGTTAATGAGCCGCCAAAGGCCTCTGACATGACTCGTGTAACAACTACTATCCGTAGAAAGTAACCGGGACCGACGGCTTAACGTGCCCTCCGAAGCACGAAATCGTCTTACTTTTCGGGCAATCAGATGATTCAGCTGCAATGCCTTAACCAATCTGAGGGCAGTCTCACAAAGAGATTTTTGGGATATATTGTCCCTACCGGGAATCGAACCCGGTACTTCCGGATCGTGAGCCGAGTGCTCAAACCACAAGACCACGGAGGCACTTTTACCATAAGACTAACAAAATAAACACGACTACTTAATTCAGTGTAAACAAGTAAAGATATTTATATTACCAATTTGTTACGAGAGTAAGTGGGAAACTGTTTCCAAAGATTAAGGTAAGGAGAGGTAAGCGCTATGAAGGGAGTTTCCACAAAACACGATATTTCATTCAAGTACAAACTCAAACTTGCCTAAACCGAACTTTCATGAATTTAGAGTTTGTTCACTGGAAATAGTTTAGCTACATTCGGTTTATTTAACTTACCAGGTCGTTTGGTTTATTCTTTACATCAGCAACATTAAAAAAGCAGTTATCGATTTTCTTTGTTTTGATATTGAACATGTTATTTGCATAAAAATGGGAATTAAAAAAACATAAAGAGTTCCGTGAGCTCTTCTTTTGTTTAGTTACTAACCCTTCCGTAAAACCTTGCTTGAGTTTCTGAAATATCTTCGAATTTTTTCGACTATATTCTGATTTTCGAGATCCAAATTAGACTGACACGTTCACAATACGCATTGTAAAAGACCAGAATCGACTTAAGTTTAAGAAAATAAATCTTTGTAGTATAAAAAATGAGCACGTGAACATTTTTCTACGAATGGACCCTTGTCACAGGAATATAAGATTTTGACATTTTTGACCCTTAACTAACAACGCTCTGTCGCATTTCACACGCACTCGTTGGAAAGGTAAAATTTTCATGAATATTGTCGTAGTAATGATGAGGTTTGAATCATTTTATATTATTAAGCGTTCATCCATTTTACTAATCCTTGGCGTAGAAATAGGATCCTTCTTCTTCATCGAGTGGATGGCCAATCTGACCAATCCTGGTGTCAGAGTTATTGAGCCGCCAAAGGCCTCTGACATGGCTCCTGAATAGGATAGAATAGGATCCTGAAAATCATCATTAATCGAATCAATGCTAGGGTACAATTTTTGACTAGGTTAGATTTACGTTGTCAATTCTAAATACAGGACATGTGCAGACAGTTGCAATTTGAACCTTAAATCTATTGAAATGTTGCTGTCAATGCATGTTACATGCGACAGTCGTCCGTCGACAGCCAATCGATTTACGACCTTACTATCAAAGAACCAGACGTTTCATCTCGCTACAGAATCAGTGTCAGAGATGACTGCTGCAGTCACATATGGGACATATTGTGTAAGTGATACGACAATCAACCTGAAATTCGGTATGTGCGAGCCTACATCAAGCGATTGCACAGCGCAATCTGCAGAGAGTGCACATTGCACTAGCTTTGCTTACCTACTCGTCTCGACTACCAAGTCTAGATCTCCTAGGTCCTAAGCTCTATGTCAGCTTTATTTGCATTAACCCGAGTATTCTGATGACCGGCAGAGTATATTGAATTAACCCGACTTGCAATTAAGTTGATAGTTTGATACATAGTTAACACAAAGTTCAAAGGCTTAAGACAAAGTACAGTGGTCCAAGCACTTTAGGACTTTGTCAAATTATAAAATACTCATTGTTAGTGTCGCATGTTAGTGGGTATTATAGAAGTTTGAATATGATAACGTTGGTACGCTTAACATTTTCATAGCCTCAAAATAAAACTAGTCTTACCTACAGTGTGAACGTTTACTTGACATGAAAAACTTAGCTTTGAAAGCAAAGTCGTTTATAACGTTTCGACATGACAAAAGTATTTCTGCTTTTAGTTTCCGTAGCTACAAACCTTTTATAACAACCCCATTTAGTATTAGCTTTTCAACAAAACCTTGGCATTTATAGTACGTAAACCGTAGGTAGTTGCGGAATCCAAATATTCCACATTCGTTTATTCAACCCTTTTATATTGTACTTATATCAATTGGCCCAATTTATTTGGTAGAATACATTCTATTCTAGAAAAAAGAGGAGGAAGATATGGTTGTAGTGTAATTGGTATTGTAGTCATTCTTTTATACATTATTTATGTTTTTCCTAAACCTTTCTCGCAGAAAAACTGGAGTATTCATAGGAATATATCTGAGAGATCTGAGAGATAAATAAAAATGTTGATGTCCACATATATCATGCATTTTAGTACTTTGTGTCACTGGTTTGCTTGGTTGCATCTTGTGGTAATAATGAATGTTTCTTGACAAGAAGTATAATACTTTTTGTTGTATTTTAGCAGAATATCTCACATCAGGTCAACAAGCTGGACTGGTTATTTTAGTATCCAAATAATTGATATCTAAATTACCAAAATGTCAAGTCGACAAGACTACGGCGTAGACGCTACGCAGTCCTTGCCTACGCCGTAGACGAATACATTTATTAATGACTAGCAGCGCCCCGCGGTTTTTACTGCTTTGTGCCCATTTTGGTTGGACATTTTTGGACAAAAAATATGCCTCTAAACTGCCCATTGAATGTGGCTTTCCACTACAAGAAGAATTATTCAAATCAGATTGTTAGATAAACTCGTTCAAAAAACAAACTCTTCAGCTCTATTATAGTAGATAGATGTTTATTTATAAAAATACATAGTTTGGGAGCCTAACAAGAGTTTTTTAAATGTTTAATTACATACATTTTAGGAAAACAAGAGCCAAATCTTATTTACTGGCTAACCTTGATATGCTTCAATCAAGTATCCATAGCTAAACATGGCCAGTTGACTGAAAAAGCTAAAACCAACAAGTCACATGCCTATACAACGATATAGCCGTGGCTAGTTAGGCAATTTAGTTCGGTTTCTCAAGAAGACTCCGATTACAACGTCACTTAACATCCAATAACTTCCGATACATTATCGCTCAGCCAACGTCAATTATTGAAACAACTTAAATTAATAACAGACGCGTTTGGATCAAATTGATTAAAATTCTCATTCTTCTTATCGAGTGGATGGTCAACTTGACCAATCCTGGTGTCAGAGTTATTGAGCCGCCAAAGGCCTCTGACATGGCTCATGTAACGACTACCATCCGTAGAAAGTAACCGGGACCGACGGCTTAACGTGCCCTCCGAAGCACGGAATCATCTTACTTTTCGGGCAATCAGGTGATTCAGCCTGCAATGCCCTAACCCAACTGAGGACAGTCTCACAAAGTGATTTTTGTGAGATATCCCCACCGGGAATCGAACCCGGAACCTCCGGATCGTGAGCCGAGCGCTCAAACCACTAGACCACGGAGGCTGTGTATAAAATTCTCATTGGAAACTGTTACGTGATTAAATAAATACTCGATTATGATATTTGCATACGACGAAGCAGTTATTTAAACATGTTAAATCATCAGAAAGTTGCCAATGTTCGTAATTCGACAACATCTGCGAGCGTTAACGAGAGTGTTATCAAACAGTGTTATTATTCATGAACGAATAAGTGAAGCCTTCATTTCCCGGGACAGAAAGCGCGTTAATTAAAAATTATAATTGTTTATGACATTATTTATAAACTGAACAAGAACACGTATTTATACTTTGTTTTTAATCGAATGACACACGACATAACAATCGGTACTTTAGGTCGGTAATCGGTATTTAGGGAGGGCTTCAGTTTATACTCATAATAAAAATAGCCTGTAATGTCCCACTGCTGGGCAAAGGCCTCTCATCTCACAATCATACATCAGTAAAATGTTAGTCTCAACAGACGTGAGAAAATGAAAAGTCGTGGCTTTCTACTCGCCGTACCAACGCTTTGCATTTAACAGCGTTAACATCGGGACCTTTAAACAAATGTATGTTACGGTAACCAACAGTTTAAAACAACCCACTCTTTTGTATAAACAAGTATTAGTAATAAATTTTATTTCAAAAATAGCCAATAAGTATTTAAATTACACAATCCAGCACACTTTATTCCATATGCTCCAGTTTCATACGCCACATGAATATAAAGGTTAATTTTCGTTACAACTACCCCAAGCCTACTCTTTTAACTAAAAGCTCCAAAACCGCAGAAAAGCATTAACTTGCAATTCCAAAACCGAAAAGTTAATTAGTTCTACAACGTTACGTACATTAACATACGCCGCATGGAGCATTTACTTTTAATATAAGTAACTGAATTACACTTTTGTACTCAGTTTTTCAGGACCGTTTCCGGAACGACGAAACAGCAAAGAAAAGGCGTGTACATCCTCATAAATCTAATTCAAGTGTAACGGTATGTCAACTTAAGTTATATTAAGTTCCAGGGGAGTAAACACTCTTGGAGTCGAAAACAAACATACACTGTGTTCCGGTAGTAAAAGATAGTTCGGGACAACCCTCAAGGCGAGTCGGGCCCTTAACGCCAGTCTCAATATATCGTAGTGAGTGCTCATTTCCAAGGCCATTAGACGAGAAAAGCCATCATTGCATCCATTTCCTACTCCACATCACACAATGGGAGCATCGTGTTTGATAACCAGGAGAGCCTCCAAAACGGTGAACTGTTAAGACCATTTCCATATGAACTAAAGACCATCGCAGAATAGTTTAGATATTTAGACTGTCTAGGCAATAGTTCACCTTGCAGTAACATATTTAGTTTATCGCCTATATAAACACTTTGTCCTGTACATTGTACATGACAAAGCCCATCCATTCAGGTATAATTAGGTCGATTCTCAGCGACAGACTCCCAAACAGAAACAAAATGAACGAACGCGAGAACTAAATCTTAAAGTTTCAAGTGAGTTGTTCACGGTACGCTGGACACGTACCAAATCAAAACAAAACCACCTTCCAACATACACTATAATTATGACACTCGTACCATAACGTGTTCTGTTTGTGCTGTACATTTAGTGCAAAAAGTGGATACATAAGTCATATTAGGATAAAACATCCTGTCTAAAGAGCTGTATATTAGAGCCAAGTCACTGGAGCCGAAGACGGATAAATGGTGGATAGATGGTGACAGACGAAACAGTCTGTCATACATCTTATCGCAAATATCCGTTCTTTCAAAGGCTTCATAGTCCCGAATACAGTCTAAAGATTGTCTGACTGGACGAAGGTCTGCACGGGCTCTTGAGGCCATTTCCCTGTAAGGTAACTTGAGTATACTCTACCTGCAAATATGCTAAGATACTAACTAGAGTAGCTAGGGTGTAATGTTGTGGCGTCTGTTATGTGCTGGCACGGAGTTTATATAATAAGAGAACAGCAAAATGGAAATAGTTAACGGAAATTGGATGGTTAAGTGTTTATGGAATACACAATGGAAAATTGATTTTAAAGTGACTTAAAATAGAACTCAAATTAACGAGTAAATCTTACTGAGTGTTAGCTGAATGAAAAATGATACCTAATTTTAAGCAATAAAAAGTATTAATCGAAATCTGTCGATTCGTGTATAAAGTGTTAATAGTTCACTGAAAAATACAATATTTCTTAAGACATACTCCATTAAAAATGCTTATCATATCATTCTGCCTCGGATGCAAGATCTTAAGATCAATCGTTGAACCGGCATTTATGCGAAGAAAAACTTCTTTTCTCGGGTTATCAGGTCACGTCACAGATTGCTCAATAGTTACTACGGTCACGTTCTACACCCACACTACTAAATAAGAAGTTATGATTAAAAAAGTCATGATGTAGTTTCATAATATCATCTTGTATCCTTTCTTCTTTAGAATATTCTACTCTATCTCATAACAGTGCTAAACAGCAACCTTCTAGATATTTTAGGAGCTCTATTATTAATTACTCTTGACTAGAACAACCAATCTAATCAATCTACTATATAATATTATAAAGAGGTAAAATTTGTAAGTTTGTTTGTTTGTTTTTATGTTCGAGCTAATCTCGGAAATTACCAGTCCGATTTGAATAATATTTTTTTTGATTTTTTTTTTTGTTATAGATAGCCACATTCAACGGGAAGGTTATATCATCCCGGAATTCCCATGGGAACGGGCACAACGCGGGTAAAACCGCGAGGCAGAACTAGTTTAAAATAAAAACAAAAAAGACGCAAATATATTTTTTATTGTTTTTCCGCCATTACATTCGATAATTAAATTGAATTGAAATATCATGATGAAGGTTTTATAACCCCGGGTGCTTTAAACTTCACGATGCATTTGTTTTTATTTTTCATGATTTGATTAAGGAGAACCCTCGCATTTAAAGGGGTCAGTCAGGTCCCAATCTGACAAACGTTAAATTTAATAAGTGCTGCTCTTTGTTTTTAAATCCCGGAAAACGGGCCTTTAAATAAGATGAAAAATATAAAACGTAAATCCTAATTACCCATTTATAATTAGAAGGAAAATCAACATTAAATATAAATCACGATTTACGTTGTGGGTGATATCTATCTAGTCCTATTTTTTCTTAACATTATTTCTTATAAAAATAAACTCTCCAAACTGCAAATATTACAAAATAAATATATTTATAATATACCACGTAAAATATTCTCGAAAATCTCAAACCTCATAATTTCAGCTAAACTTTTAAAAAGTTCTGTTGCAAAAAACTTAAATACTTCTTTTTGAAAAGAACCCTATCCTACTACTTTGTGAGGATGTATATGTATGTATGTTTTTTTGTGAAAGGGTTTGTTACCCTTTCACGGAAAAACTATTAAACGGATTTGGATAACATTTTACAGTAATAGGTATAGGTTATACATCAAAATAACACATGGGATACATTTTATTCCGAAATTCCCGCGGGAACGGATACAACGCGGGTGAAACCGTGGGGAGCAGTTAGTATGTGTATAAAATTAATGTACTATTAATAATGGCTAAATGAACAAAACAAGTCAAGTGACGATCCAGTTATCTAATCTTGAAAATAAACAAGGAAGCTCTGTAATATTAACTCTATGATGATAAGAACTAAATATACCTACTAGATTAATATTCCAATATTTGATAAGATATCTATTCGATATTTCATTAGATATCTTTTGTCTGAGACGGAAATATATTTAAACCAATCCACATCCACAGAGTTCTAATGTACTCCACACCACAAAATTACACCGACGAATTATTTTTCCAACTAAAATATGTATTACCGACAATACCGACACAAAAAAGGGAAGTTATTGTGTTGAAGTTTTTGTATTTTTGTCTGTATGAAAATACTTTAAATTTGTTTAAGATAGATGACTTAATGGGACTCTAAGCTATTTGTAATTTTAACAAAAACAGATCTTTTACAAAATTTTAGTATAATAAATACATAACTCGAGTACCTACGTATTTAACTTACCCACCTATATATACCCCCCTATTTCACTATAATTTTAACAATACAATTTGAATCGTACATAAGTGCCCAGATTACGTAATTAGCTCACACATCACAGCACGTGGCGCATCACTATCACAAGAGTTTATCGCTGCTCTTCGGACAATCAAGGAAGGTCGAATACTCAACTGATAAGATCAACCGCTTACCGCATGTTGATAACAAACAATTATACAAATGGGTTTGAATGTAAAGGAGACCGCACGGTAAGCTTAATAGAAGTAGGTCACACACTCCCTTATCAGCTTTATACCATTATGTTAATCTCGTGCAATTGTTTATTGCGCTAACAGTTACCCTCGGATCCCATATGCCGGATATAACACCGAATATTACTTAGGATTTTTCTTCACTTTATATTAGGTATTGCTTGTTATCTTTCGCTTGATGTAAACTTAGTAGTAACAGTAGAGAATAGTCTATTTTCATTGAATTCGATTTTTTATTTAATAGTAGGTACTACATATTCATACTACAAAGTGTGTGAATATATCTAACAACACAGTGACTACGATTGATTAATGTCAACTTACTACATCATCATCACTTCATAGTATAAAACAATGTCGCTTTCCGCTGTCTGTCTATCTGTCTGTCCCTATGTAATCTTAGATCTTTAAAACTACGCAACGGATTTTGATGCAGTTATTTTAAATAGATAGAGTGATTCAATAGGAAGGTTTATAAGTATAAAAATTCCCGAATTTCCCACGGGAACGGGCACAACGCGGGTAAAACCGCGGGGCGTTGCTAGTACTTAAACTAGCTTTGCTCATGTTGAGATAATTTTGATTACTTTTATTCACTTTGTACATACTTACATACCTACTTAAGGAATATACCACAAGCAGTTTAAAATTCAATTGTCATACAACGCCTTTAACATTAAAGTGCATTTAACTTTTCAGTCAGTAGAATAAGTGATTACAAATTCTTCTTTTTCTCGAAAACTTTGATAAAAGTATAATTAAAAAAGTAAAAAAATCTTTTGAAAACTGAATTCGTGAAGGATATTTAAACTTTTATGAAGTTTAATGAGTAGTTGCAGCAGGAAAATGGCTTCAACTGAAAAGTAGTTCACCTCATTCATCTAGAAATTTCCTAGCTGATAATATTGGTTGGAAATACCGTTAGAAGAATATTAATTTTCAGAAAAACCGTGGGCTGTTATGGAATAAATTGGCGTGCAGGAAATTGAGTTCCATTCCATTTTCCATCTAATAAACCAATTAAGATCAATCAAAAGGCAGCTTCTTCAAAATAATTTCATTATTTTCTTTGCTATTAGAGATCATAGTCATATTTGCGCCATTTTCTTTTAGTCTATGATACATAAATGTCCAATCTACATCCATAGATACTTTTAGTCTATGTGAAGAGCATGGGTGAGAGGACATAATAAATCACAGTTAAAAGACCTCATTGTTAACCTACTGACAAAGGTTCGTAAGGAACTCGTAGCGATAATGGCATGTGCGTGCGGAATGAATCCTGCTTATGGCCGCATTTCCTTGAAACTCCGAGACATTTTCATTATACATTTGCAGTAGGTACTTTTGAAATTAGAATTCGTTTACGTGTTAAGAATAACCTCCTTCCACTATTGTAAAAAAAATAAAGTGTTTTGTTAGCCTCTAACCTTCGTAGCCTTTAACCAAAACGAAACAGTATTTTTCCCCAAAAAACACAACCCCAACATGAAACTTTTAAAACAAAAAATTAAACCAGTGGTTATGCACACGGGTTAGACGCAAAGGGAATACAGGTTCGTTAGCCTCTATTTTGACACACGGCATTCGGCATGAATCATCCTTCACTGAATGAAAGGCATCAAACGAAGTATTAGTTTCCCATAAGGATTTGTGACCTTTTTAGCATACCAAAGTATGTCATGTGTTTCCAAAAGGACAGCGAGATATTTCTACATATGATTATAGCCTTAAAACTTTACGACTGTGGCTTCGTATTCCAAGAATATATTTTGGAAAATGTTCCGTATAACTACTACTTATTGCACACAAATTGTGTGTTAGTAGATTTTATTAACACATAAAAAACATCTGCTCTGTGATATAGGGTTATGGTTAACCATAATATTTTGATGTTATAGAGGGAACTAGCATTAAACTGGAAAAAGTAGATATGGAATATATATCGGTATCTAAGAATTTACTGATCTGGAAACTTTCCCGTTGAACTTCATATAACAATATCTCTGTGTAATATGAACCTCCTCCTCACTGTACTGATATCTTCAGTGAGATGAGAGTCCTTTGCCCAGCTGTGGGACATTACAGGCTTATACTACTTTACATTAATATAAGCTAACTATAATGTTCCGCACTAAGATTAAAAATGTAAAAGTAAGCGCTTCCTCTCAACTCTTTATTTAGGTAGTTTTCCTATTTAAATGTAAAATACAACATCATACCTTAATATAAAACGCTAACACTCTCAGGGGCTATAAAGGGAAGGGTTCTTTCATAAATATGTAACTTAAGATATTGCCATAGTTATACGGTCGTTGTTAAGCGACCTCGCACACAAGAACCATGCAAATATAAAAAATTGATCCTTTATAGTTAAAAACCCTTCATAAAACCTTTTCATTTTTATGGGTGTCTTATAATTTAACGATTGTGTTTTATTACGCAGTTTTGTAGTTTACGTGTTGTCATTTGTTTTATTTTAGTGCCTCTTTGAATTATGTTAACAAGTTCTAAAATTGAAGTCGTATTCTGTATTTCGTTTGGCCATCGAATATACAAGATTAAGTATTAAATGAAACTTCATGCAGCGCAAATTCAAACAATGGTTTGGCCACGGCAACCTCGGTCGAACTTCATTAAAGTTACTAGAATAGGAGCTCGCTACTAACCGGCAATCAACACGTGTGAAGTTTCCTACAATAAACATTTATAACAACCACTACAACTTTTCGGCGTCTAACAATCTTCTCAAAGAGTAATACAAGAGCTACTTAGATTAACCCTTAAATTGCAACTTTCGTAATTCTCTTTTCCTCACCAGTGCTTTGTTTTTGTGGAGAAAAGAAAAAGTATAAATTGTAACATTTTTACGAGGAGCGTTTAATAAAGTTTGTTCATCGTTTCGAATAACTGCAAACACAATCCGCCACCTGCGAGACTACTTAGCCTGAAGTTCGGCCTTAAAATTAAAGCGCTCTGGGGCTTCATTTGTCTGCACTGAATGTCATTACCAGTTAAGTTAAAACGACAAATGTAACCCGGCTTAGAAACAAACCGTACAAGTTAGCGGTGTAATATTATGCTCTATTCGAGTCAAATGGTGCCCATTCATTTAATTGATAAGCACGAAGTTTGACAAACCGAATATTAACACGCCTTCTAACATTGTTGAAAGCCAGAAACTGAAACACTAAGGCTTACTAGCAGTATTTTAGCATCAAATGGTTTGTCCCTATCTGACATACGCTATTTTCCATAGAGCAAAAGAGACAAAACACTCACTAACGCAACGTGTTTCATCGAATTTCTAGTAAAGCATTTTTTCAATGATTGTACTTTGTATTTGTATACACAAAAGTTTGATCACCCAAAAAGTGTATTCGTGACAAAATCTGCATTTCATATATTCACAAACTGTGTGACCGAACTCTATTTATGTAACAGAGATATCGAGACTTGATCCTTCACATTCACTATGAAAAAACATTGATAAACTCGGCGGTTTATTTTGAGAGCAAACTTCGACAGAGGGCTTCTAAAGTAGGTGTGCTTATCCCTTCATATTGCAAAATCCAGACAAAATGAATGTGGCTAAGTGAAGTAAGTTTGTTCAAGTTTAAAATAAGTAAGTGCCTTGTAGTACTAAAGCGCTTCAAGAAAATTAATAAAGGTTGGATACTATTATTTGCCTACCTACTAAAGTTTACTAGAATTTATCCCATAATTTCTGAATTTCAACGGACAGTACTTTTATGTTAGAGATTGTCTGCTCATAAAGCAACTGCAGCGCAAAAGTATTGGTTTATTCCAATACAAGCGTGACACAAAAACACATATTTGCCATCAAGATTATGCAATGAGAGCAAAAATAATTCACGAAACTTTACAAGCGGAAAGCTAGCCTAGTAAATGCTATCTACCGGTCTAACTCGATACCATAACGACATTTGTCCCAATGAAAGCCATGAAACGCTACGAGTAACCAGGTTAATAGTATAAAATGTTCAACGTTCAAACGTACTGAACCATGTTCTTTAGTATTGCTACATTTTTTAATTAAAATGAACTCCACATTTTAAAACTTAGTGTTGTGGAAGCAAATCACAATATAGATACAATATACGAGTATATGATGGCACAAGTGCCTGGCATTTTATTTGCCGAGTGTATGAACAGCTACATACTTTTAAATGATAAGTAACAAAGCTGTTATTGCATTTTACTGTGAGTCCTTTAAGCTGTCTAAAAACTCCGAAACCAGCCACTTACCCGCTCGAAATGAATGAATGAATAAAGTCCCTAAGTCGAAAATGTCATCATTTAATAGAATTTGCTGAGCCAATAAACAAATATTTATTCAAAAATACATCCTGAAAAAACACAGGAAGGAAATACGAAATAAAATTATATAAAAAGGAAGACATTCGAATGGAAAGTAAACAATAACACTTCCTGACTGTTAGCACAAACGTGACCGCGGGATTTGTGCTGAATTTGTATTTTTCTTACCAATATTTGTTGTGAACATTTCCTAGAACACTGTAATTACTTACATATACTCGTATTATCGACCTGAACAATTTGTTCCTCTACAAACAATGCTTGGGGTAGCTGTTTTGACAAGACACGTTATTTTAGAGCTAAGACTATAGTGCGAATGTACTTAATACCTACACCGTAACTACAAATTCTATGGAAGGTAGTCACAATACTAACTTTATAGATGCATGGAAGTCAAGCATATGGAACATTGTTTTATTACTCCAATTGTCTTTCCGTCGGCTGCAAATTCACAATGAAATGATATTGATTGATAAAATTCCATCTGTCCACCGTGCATGCAAGTAATAGGCTACTAAGTACACCGGTCATCTTAAAACCTTTCAGTTAGTCTTCTAGCTCATACTCAAGAAGGTCCATTTCCATAATGCTTCTAATCACCTTTATATTATTTGCCGTATTATCATCAGGTCAGTATTTCTTAGACTTAACTATGGGCTTTCAAGAAACATTTTACTAATATTTTTTTCGTATTTTACAGTTCTTCCGCAGGAAGTAGCAAACAATCAAAATGATCTTCCGAATTCATCTCCAAGTCAGGAATATCAAGCAGGAATAAGTAGAAAACCATGTCGTAAGGCAAAAATCATAGCTAAATTTCTGTCTGATAACGGAATCCCACACAGCCTTACAAGAAACGCACCGGCAGAGGAGGCAACAAATGTTCTTCCTTCCGCACCAGAGGAAAAAGAACAGCCTCTCCTGCTCTCTGGAGAACCTAAATCTTCCACCACACAGACAATCGATACAATTGACAACGATAACAGAAGATCCAATAAAGGAGGCTCCATTGAACTCGAAAAAGAAAATAGTGATAAAGTTGAATGTGACCCTAGTGGCCCAAGCCGATGCGTGCCTTTAACTGACTTAAGCCCTAGCAACACTCAAACTGCCTTAAGTAGTGGATACAAAACAGAAGCTCAAATAATCGAAGCAAAAACTATTGAATTGTTTGAGGATTGTCTGAAAGATAAGATTAAAAGAATAATGCGAGGAGAAAATGAGAGTGCTAATACTCGCAGAGCTTTGGGAGCTCCT
This sequence comes from Cyclophora punctaria, assembly GCA_951394245.1. Taxonomy (NCBI): domain Eukaryota; kingdom Metazoa; phylum Arthropoda; class Insecta; order Lepidoptera; family Geometridae; genus Cyclophora; species Cyclophora punctaria. The sequence goes on along the minus strand of OX596182.1, from coordinate 5,340,233 downwards.
TCTGGAAGTGACGAGTCTGAGGAGAGCGAGGAAAGTGTGGAGATATCTCCAAGATACCGTGACCCTACTCAAGGATCTGCTGTGCAAAGCTTCGCGCAGAGTAAGGTGTCTTTAACGCAGAACCCAAGGATTTGTTTCGCCTGCAGCACCGCCACTAATCCTACTTGCTGGCTGCCAAATAGGAGGACAACAGTGAAATATTGCAACAGAAACCATAATGCCTGTGTTACTAAGACCTTTGGGACTGGAGGTAAGGCAATAATTATTTAAATTACTTTTTTGTCCTTGTGCTCATATTTTTAGTGAGATGAGAGGCCTTTTCCCAGCAGTGGGATAACAGGCACTTTGCTTTTTTTTTGTTACTCAAACTGTAACATTAGCAGTTTCACACCCACACATAAGAAAAAGCCAATGGGCATGCATGCGTTTAAATTAGCGCACATTTTTTAACCTTCTAGGAGGTTAGGTATGAGGTTATTTATCTAGGTTTATTTCATAGGGGTATAATTCTAAAGTATTTATTAATAACTTTTTACGGCAACGGAGGCTCTAATAACAAGAAAGTAGACCATACAAAATACAAAACTTAAACATATATGTATTTTGTTTCCAGCATCATTGACCTTAATCCGCGACTGCGCCAACACTTGCGAAGACACCACCGTTCCCGGAATCGCTCCCAAATACAAGTCCTGCTCATTATGCCACTCCGACTTGTGCAACAGCGCTTATTCCATCAACAAATATAACCTCCTCATCATTCTACTCATTTCCTTCCTCAAATGCACTTTCTACTAAACGCATAACGCACTAATAATGTTAGACTAAATTTTAATGATTTTTTTGTTACTTTGGGTTAAAAGAAATGTTGGTTACTTATAAGAAAGTGCATAAGTTATTTATTAATTACTGAAATAAATACCTATTATATTTTACTATTGTTTTACCTTGTTTTAACCTGAATAGTATCCATCAGTCTATACTTATTTTACTAATTTAGAGTTAAAATCTTAACTATTACCTAAGGTCTGTTTTCGGTTGCGACCGCAGTAGCAGGCAAAAACTGTCGGCCGCAATCTGTGTCTGTAATCTATGTCTGTTATATCTATGTTCAGCGCGGCGGCACTGTTGCTTTCCGAACAGACCTTTAAGATTCATCATTACATAGTATAAAACAAAGTCGCGTCTGTTTGACTTCTGTTTGTCTGTCTGTATGCTTAAATCATTAAAATTACGCAACGGATTTTGATGCGGTTTTTTGTAATAGGTAGAGTGATTCAAGAGGAAGGTTTTTATGTAAAAAAAATCCCGTAATTCCCACGGGAACGGGCACAACGGGGCGTTTTCAAATAAAAGTCATTCAAAATTCAAGAATAGATGTTATACAAATTTCAGATTAGAATACACGGTTTAGGTCATCAAAGCAAGTAGCAGTTGCCATAGTTACATATTTTAGATAACATTTTTTTTTCGATAATTAAACACATTATCCAAACGAGTTTTAACATCACTACTCAAAGTTTACAAACAAAGGAAATTATTACATCATAATGTTATTTAATTACTGCGGGTGGCTGATTATTCAATAACATCTGTTTTAGTTTAAATTAATTGTTCTCGATATGACATACACAGGTGGTTAGTTCACAAACAATTTACGCCTTACCATTATACCTACCTAGCTCAATGGTAATTACTTAAAACCGAGTATTTAATACAATAAACGTAGGACTAAGATCGTTTTAGGATCTCATTGTTGGTCGTTACGTTATACTTTTTTAGAAAAACAGTATATTATGGGTTCCCTTGTCCATTGTCCTAAACTATTGGAAAGTTTTGCCTTTACTCTACATATGATTATATTCTGTACGTACCTTTGATTCATTTTACTACAATCTTTACCTAGGTACCTACTCAATGTTACACCCACGTGTACTTATAAATAAATTCATATTATGTTGTAGTTTGAACTGATAAAAATTACGTCAATTCATTTCGCACACGTGTTTTAGATAACATACGTAACCAACGTAATCTTGATGATATGTAATCGCTTGACCGAACCTTAATTCAAAAACTATTTTAAGAAGCTATTATCTATACTAATATTATAAAGCTGAAGAGTTTGTTTTGTTTGTTTGTTTGTTTGTTTAAACACGCTAATCTCAGAAACTACTGAACCGATTTGAATAATTCTTTTTGTAATAGATAGCCACATTCAACGGGAAGGTTATAGGCTATTTTTCATCCCGAAATTCCTACGGGAACGGGTACAACGCGGGTAAAACCGCGGGGCGCTGCTAGTTGTAATATAACCAGACCAGAAGACGAAGAGAATCAGTCTTACACGTGGCCTCACGTTCATAAACGCTCTATAACTAAAACACTGTTAAAAAGTGTTTTGTCCCTTTTGCTCTTTGGCACATAGCGTAGGGCGGAAAGTGACAAACCATTTGATAGCTAAAATATTGTTAATAAGCCTTTATGAATAAAGCCCATAAAGTTTATCTAACCACTAGCAGCGCCCCGCGGTTTTACCCGCGTTGTGCCCGTTCCCGTGGGAATTTATTTAAATCGGTTCAGTAGTTTCTGAGATTAGCGCGTTTAAACAAACAAACAAACAAACAAACAAACAAACAAAACAAACTCTTCAGCTTTATAATATTAGTATAGATAGAATGACTTTGACATTTCACTCCATACAAAATGGTGATACCTAATATTTACATTGCTTTGTCCTAATTGTATATGGCAATATAAGGTATACAAGCAAGGTATACATAACCGGTATAACTAACGTTCGTATTCAAAAAAGTCCTTCCATAGTAAAGATTTAATGAGTGATTTTGACATGCATTAAAAATTACGTCAATTAATAGACGTCACTGAGTGCGGCAGTATATTTTTTTGACATAAGATTTTAAGCGCCTGAGTTCTTAACAATTAGTTTAAGTTAGATGGTTAGTGCTTTATTCACAATACCTACTTGCCGCAAGAAAGCTTTGTTGCAGCATAGCATTATACCACCTAATTACAATGTAAACGTTCTTAGAACTTAAATTATTTTCCGATACTTGCAGCAAAAGTTCCGCTGCTAGTCTCACGTGTGTCGCTGGAATTGTTTATAAATAGCTAAATTAAGAAGTTCCTATAAGCTAACAAAACAAGTTTACGACTGAACCTCGGGTGGATTTTGTATATTGATGAGTTTGTCAACATTATGGGATAAATAGGTGCTTATACGACCTTGGAACTAGCACCTGTGGACGTGACTCAATCTATCAGACCCAATGTACGAAGTTATCCGCACCCTGGCCTGTAAAGATTGATGGAAAACGTTGATGGGATGCCTTCATTGTATCTAAAGGGAGAGCATGGTGATACCTCTCCCGGCACTACAAGAACCCTTTTCTTTGCCATTGCAATAAGATCTTGGGTCCACGGGTCGCTTTACCTATACTTAGTCTCGTTAGCCAGAGTTCGTATTAAACCAACTCTTTTTACGAGGGAATAAAAAAAGAAAATTCATCATGTTAGATAAATCTTTGGCCGGTAACTAAGGTAGATGTTATCTTCTTCATGAAAATTACTTTTACTCCCACCTAAAAAGTATGAAAGCAAACTGAAGACATGAGAAGCAATTAAAATGGAAAGTATTACCTCGGATTAAACAGATAGGGAAATTGAATTTACTGCGAGCCATTATCACACGATTCGGATCGTAAACCGAGAGTAAAAACCTCCGACGCAGCTTGTCGGTAACAAATTATTCAAATATTTTATTTCTTTCACAAAATTGTAAGAAATGTTTTCTTTTGTAATTAGATTTTCCTGTTTTAATTAGAGACAGACCAACTGTGCCAAAGTTTATCAAACCCGTGGTCAGAAACAAAAGGAAAATTGAAAATAATACTTACTCTGTTAAGAATTAAATAAAAAGCAATTACTTACATTATCATTTACCAAATATATTTTGGTAAAGTGGACATTTTTACGGGGCATTTACTCTGTAAGTGAACAATTTATTAGGCTTTAATATGGGAGCAGCAATATACGCTAGTTCAATAATAAGGAGTAACAAAATGAAGGAAATAAGGACAGAATACGGTAAATGCCTAAATTAAGAAATATTTCGTTACTTTGTCTTCGGAAAGCTTCTTGTATATTAACATCTTAAATCACTAGGGTCATTAAAGTTTATCTCGAGCTACTTTGATACAAAGTATCAGGTAAGGGCGTTACGGGGTTGCTTTGTAAATACAAAGGGAATCGCTGATGTTAAACCAAATAAAATGAACCTAGCAAATTTAATCAAAGGTACTTTGCAAACCGTGAGCACTAGATAAGATACGGGTTCCAATGTTGTCTAAGCCATAGACATATAAACCTCTCATTCAGGTTCTATGATATTAACCAATAATAATTTCTCATTAGATATAGGAATAAGTATACAGATGTGGGTACTAACCGACGTTAATAAGCGAGCTGTAATGTAACATGTACAACGAATAAAGAGCTATTTTATCACAGCAAAGATCCTCATTGCTCGATGTGACCGCAGTGTACTGATTGACTGCACGAACGATACTGTGTAACATGTTACATTACGGCTTGTCGGAGGCCTTGAGGCGGTCTAAAACCTCCGACACCAGGGTTGACCACTAACCTACTCGAACTTACTTACTTTACTTACGCTTGCACGTAGCAAAGAGGTAGCAAAGGTCAGTACCCGTTTTTACAGGACTTTTTAAAATGTAATTTATTAAATACTAGCAGCGCCCCGCGGTTTTACCCGCGTTGTGCGCGTTCCCGTGGGAATTTCGGGATAAAATGCCTATAGCCTTCCTCGATAAATAGACTATCTAACAGTGAAAGAATTATTCAAATCGGTTCAGTAGTTTCTGAGATTAGCGCGTTTAAACAAACAAACAAACAAAACAAACTCTTCAGCTTTATAATATTAGTATATGAAAGAATTATTCAAATCGGTTCAGTAGTTTCTGAGATTAGCGCGTTTAAACAAACAAACAAACAAAACAAACTCTTCAGCTTTATAATATTAGTATAGATGATATCTAAAACACCTTATACCTAGGTCTATTATAATATGAATATAAATGATCTCGTTTATAACAAAGTTAGGTACCATCTTTTCGAATATTTTTTAAGAGATTACTCAGCTTAATTTAGTAAAGTACGTAATTCATTTTGTTTTTGCTTTCGTTGTTTTATTCACTTAATTTCATGATCCGATTTTATCTGAATATAACGTAAGTACTTTGTTACTTCGCTTAAATTATGGCTTATGTGATTTATTTAAAGGCTCGCGTAAAATCACGTGGGCAACATCAAAGACACTTTTTCAATTGCCAAAAAAAAACAACATTTGATGATGATACACAGTGGTGCTCAGGATATTAAAGTATAATATTTACCAAGTTTAAAAGTAATCGAACATTTTTATTATATGCATAGATAGACGATATGTTGGTATTTAGTACTAAACAATACTACTGACTGCTAATAAAAATAGCATCGACCTTATAACCAAGATACCTAAATAAACGGAATGTGATATCGAACATAAACATCATCAATAAATGAATATAAACGTAAATAAACTTTTTGAAACACGAAATCTCTCAATCAAAAAATAAGCCGAAGAAAAGAGCCCGAGGGAAATCAGAACGGTTAAGATGCTTGAGGCGACCTCGCGTCTCGACACCTAATACGTACCTCTACAATATACGGATTGAAATATATATATTTACAGTCAGTTATACTATCAATTGAGCGAAACATTATTTAGCGATATTTGTTATAATAATGATAAAAACCTTCCTTTCTTTTTCTTCAGTTTTGAGTATTTTCATGGAAATACCTTTTCCAACAACTTTGTAAGAACCAAATATCATTTCCTTTTCTTTGCAAACTGAACTTTGCAGGGACCAAAAACAAGTTGAGTTAGGAAGGTATTTGATAGTTTGGTTGCCTATATAAATAATTTGTTTATGTATGAAAATATTCTATATTACGGATATGACATACATTGTTCCTAGCTTCAAACATTCATCAAAGAAAGACTTGAAATTTACTATTCATAATTCGTTTCAGAGTATCAATCAATCAATATTACTTACTATTTAGACATTGCTGAATGAATTCTTATTTCTGGATCTAAATTCATCACATACGTCTGTGAGTTTCTGAAGAAGAACAAGCCTTGGGGTTGCCTCGATAAAGAAAGCTTTAGCATGACGATCTCATCAACAGTGATTCTTATGATGATGAGTAATCTGTCCGCCTATTGGTATCACTACATAGTATACAATAAAGTCTCCTCTGTCTGTCTGTCTGCCTGCCCTATGTATTCTTAAATCTTTAAAACTCCGCAACGGATTTTGATACAGTTTTTTTAATAGATAAAGTAATTCAAGAGGAACGTTTATAAGTATAAAAATTCCCGAAATTCCCACGGGAACAGGCACAACGTGGTTAAAACCGCGGGGCGCTGCTAGCAGACTATAGAGTAGGGTATGAAAATTTCCTCTAGATACATAGTTACCACTAGCAGCGCCCCGCGGTTTTACCCGCATTGTGCCCGTTCCCGTGGGAATTCCGGGATGAAAAATAGCCTATAACCTTTCCGTTGAATGTGGCTATCCATTACAAAAAGAATTATTCAAATCGGTTCAGTAGTTTCTGAGATTAGCGCGTTTAAACAAACAAACAAACAAAACAAACTCTTCAGCTTTATAATATTAGTATAGATTAGATAAGTACGAATTATCACATTGCTAGCGTAAACACTTTATCTAGATGACCTACGAATAATAAACAGATAACGTTGTGATCAATCACATTATAACATATCTAGTTGTATGTAGAGAATGTATGTAGCGTACATAAATATGAACTGGGTTGGTACCTACTTTTGTATTCGTATCTAAGAGATAAAAGAAGAGATAGGTAGACATTTTTGATTGAAATTATTGTCAAGGAAATAATGTTTAAAAATAACGAATTTATCGGTCAATATCAATAATACATATTACTAAATTGTATCCTTATAAACTTTTAAACGAAAAATGTTGTACATAAAACGATTAAAATGAAACCATTCTGAAAACCCGAATAATGTGAAGAGTTTGTTTGTTTGAACTCGCTAATCTTAGAAATTACATATCCAATTTGAATAATTCTTTTTGTAATGGATAGCCACATATAACAGGAAGGTTATAGGCTATTTTACATCCCGAAATTCCTACGGGAAAGGACACAACGCGGATAAAACCGTGGGGCTAGTACTGCTGCTTCTAGTACTCAATTCGTTAAAACCTAAGTACTTTTCGAAATCGGTTAATAACCAATGGAAATAGGCGTAAGTTGATTATAAAGTTTATAAAATAATACCCAAATCTGTGAAATACTTACTATCCAAATCTATCCGATCAACGCCATCTAGGGAAAATGAACTTCAGCTTCCCTGTTACCGAAAGATGATATGATGGTTCAAGCAAAATACATAAAATGAGAACCTTGGGTAGAAAGTTATATCGTTGAGTATATTTGGATGTCGTGACAAACGCACTTACCAATAATGAATGCACTAAGCTTGTAAAAAATGCCATGAATAAAACCTACTTAAATAGTAAAAATAAAAGCAATGCTTGTCACTTGTCACTCGAAACAAACGATTTAACTTTTATTATTTATGATTATTGTTAGTGTATTTTTAATGGAAGAAGCTACCATGCAAAGTCCATTGATGAGGACTAGAGCAAGTTCTTATTTATTTATTAAGAAACAACTACATACTTACAAAGTGTGACTATAAAAACAGAGCATTGGTTTAAATACTTACAACAACCATGATAAAAAAGCCCTCTGAAAAATAATGAAAGGTTAAATTATTAGATAGAGTTTTCTTATTTTGATGATGATTGCATAAAATGCGAAAACAGACAGTTTTAATATTCAGATTGCGAATAGAAACTGCGCTTGACCAAACCACAACAAAAATCACAGGAACAAACATTTTGAAATTACCGCGCGTGGATGTTGCACAGATAAAAAACCACTATAGCAATATGCAAGTTATCTGTGGTTTCGTAGTGAATCGATCGATTAATTCACGCATGCGAAAATTTATCGGTCACTCGGTCAGGTCAGGCGGTAATACGTACGTGCATCTTTCAGTCGTAGGGAGGGATTTATTGTACAATTTGTGGACTACGTATTTGAATCGTTCGTGTCGTGAATACAGGACAGGACTCAAGACAGTGGTAGAGTTCATCAAAGCAACCGTTGCCCGCACCTAACTCGTGTCCGCTTTGCCTTCAAGGTCTGCATTCTATAACTTTGACGTAGGCAATGTCGTCATATTTCGTCACATCCATCCATTCTCTACTGAACTGATTCATACGTTGATTTTACTATTTTTCTCGCTCACTCATATCTTGGTAACATCCACACAGCGCAGCGCCCATCCCAACCCTAGCTTAGCTAGTGTCAGTCGATCAGTATTTCGAGGAAAATCGAGTAGGTATCAAGTCAGCCCTGCGATCAGGAGACAATAAATTTTGTGTGTGAATATCAATAAAACAGATTAATATAAAAGTGAGTACGTTAACTTTCGTTTAAAGAACAATTTTAATTTAATGACGTGGTAATATAGCATCAGTGAATTAAAATTAATCAATGACCCATTCATAACCTTACCAACATAACATTTTCTGATGTAATTTTAGAAATAAGTGTATTAAATTGCGTAGGGTATCATCAAGTGTGAAATAATATTGTGGTGTATTATTCGTCTTATTTTTTTGTGATTTTTTAACACTTACGTAATGATGTCATTACGACACCTTGTCCCTTGAAATCCCTTGTTGACATTGATCCTGACATAGTTTTAGACTAGCCAAGATTAGTTTAGAGCAGATATACATTCATTGTCATGTTACATAAGTCCCTGAACACGAGTTCGTACTTGTGGCTATAATGAGTCAAGGACAAGCGGTCCATGTAATGTACTTATTATCTAAGCATTAGGTCACATGGTTTTAGCAACCTTTGCCAACAACGTACTTACATAGGAAATTAACACGATAATTTATAGAACATACCATTATGTACATTTTCTAAGTGATGTATTATAAATATTATTAAGTATTGTGCAATAATGCTTGCTCTCGTTGTAAGAGTGTGCAGGCTTGCAATATTGTAATCCAATGTTAATTTAATTATTTCAGAATGGGTGTACCCGCAGGTAATGCTGAAAATGGAAAGAAACTGTTCGTCCAAAGATGCGCACAATGCCACACTGTAAGTATTACACAAAAACTTCCCTAAAATATTAACAGGAAAATAAACTTTAACCCCTTTAAGAGTTATTTAAACCTTCCAATTCCAACAACTCGACATTTAATTAACTTATTCCTATGTCATATAGAAAAATAATATACTTTTACTAAATGAAATTGAATACCCAGCTCATTGTTTCAGAATGATAATCAATAGTTACTTGGAACTTTTTATAAAATGTTCCATTTATAGTGGAGTTTATTTAAAAAAAGACCATAAACATCTTACCTATTTTCCTTTTTCAAATGACAGGTTGAGGCCGGTGGCAAACACAAAGTGGGCCCTAATCTAAATGGGTTCATAGGCCGCAAAACTGGACAGGCTGCCGGATTCTCATACTCAGACGCCAACAAGGCTAAAGGTAAAGTTCACAATCACTAAATGCAGATTTCTTACTATCAAAAAGTCCATTGTCCATTTGTCATTCATGTCAAATAAGTTTGACCTCAGTGTTAAAAGTTATCAAATTAACATTGTCATTTCTCATGTCAAAGTAAGCTTTATCTTAGAGTGTTAGAAGATTTAATCATATCATTTAAAAATAGATTTTCTTAATTTATCCATTATAAATTCAGTAAATTAGTCATACTAGACATATATGGTCAAATAACGGAACACTGAAAATTATAATATCAACCTGCAAAGTCTCACTGCAGGGCAAAGACCTCTGATCTCATTAAGGTTAATAAAACTAACGTCAAAATGTAATATAATAGGAAAATAATATCAGTGACAACAACTTATCTATTCGCAGGTATTGTCTGGAGTGAGGACACCCTCTTCGAATACCTGGAGAACCCCAAGAAATACATCCCTGGAACCAAAATGGTGTTCGCTGGTCTCAAGAAACCCAATGACAGGGCAGACATCATCGCATACCTCAAGCAGGCTACTAAGTAATGCAGATAATCATTAGAAAATTGTAAAAACAGAAGAAATATTCCATAATATTTGTGGAGTGATCTTCTTGTTGTTAGCCCAATCAGTATCATCAGTAATTTATTGAATTGTTAATGTTGCACATTTTACTGTTAGATGTCATCATTATGTATTATAATGATCGAGAGTATGAGTTTATTTAATAGAGTGATTATTTAATAACATTGTACTCCTAACAATGCTGTGAGTGAATCTTACTAAAATATTTATAGGTGTGTAGAAACAATGTGATTGTTCTTTCATTTTGTGAATACAGTGCATAAATTTTTGTTTAATCAAATAAGTCGATGAACATTGTTACCAAAATTAGTTTATGATAAACTAATAAAGGCTTTACTTAAGTAGATTATTTATTTCTTTTAATCACCTTACATACATTTGCTACATTCAATATAAATGTCCTCTATTTAACCTCTGTTTTTTGGAATAGCTACAACACTATTTCTAGGTTTTAAAAGGAATTGGGAAAGTAGAAGTCTACTTCTACTGGTTTTGATTATAAACAGAAAATAACTTTAATTTAGAACCCATTCCGAATAAGATATGCCTAGTTTGGGTTTTCTAAAAAACATGGAACTGTAATCATTACAGTGGGGAAAACCTCCCACGCGAGTTTTTCTAACTTACACAATTCTGTGATTTCTGTATGCTAGCTTAATTCGGGACGAGAAAACGTGAAAGAATGAAGTCGGACTCAAGACAGTGCAGTGGAGTGGTGTGCACGTGCTCCTAGATCTGAGCATAATTATCTATCTATCTGTAATCTGTAATGATTACACATTGATTTGAATTTGGAACATGCCTTTGATTGGTTTGGTTAGCAAGATAAAGAAATAAAGGTCACTTTACACGCATCATGAGATATGCCGAGTCCGAGTATGTGGCATTTTTTACACTCGATTCTGTCTGCCTGCTCGTGTATAGCCATTAGCCAGATAAAATGAAAGGAGGTTAAACCATGGGGTTAAACATTTTCGGTCGAATAACTTCCTTCAGAATGCCAACGTCAACCTTCAATAAATCCTTATTTGTTAAAGTCCTTCCTTCGCCGTCATGTGTAAGTCATTGTCAAGTTTGTCAACTTGATTGAATAGAAAATCTTTTGCGAATGCTGGAAATGAAAAATTTTAGATCGTTCCTAATCGTAACGTAATCTCTCTTCGGAGTTTCGATTTTGCCTGGGGATTTACAAAAATAAAAAATCTGAATTGCTTGTATGAATACGCGTCGCAATAAATAAGTGTAATTGATCTGTGTTTATCATACTACAATTATTCCTACACATAAAGTTTGGAGCAAACGGCACAATGAAAAATCAATTAGTTTGATTCGATCGTAAAACTAATTTGTGAATGATATTACAGTGATTATTTATTTGTGCAGTAATTGATTGCTCATAATCCGAAGGTGAGTTCTATTTTAATATTTTTAGTAGATTTTAGTAGATTTGTAAATAGATTTTGAGGATAGGCATTATTGTTGTTGTTTTATTCTGTATGAATCAGGTTGTATTTGAAAACTGAGTATACCTTTCGCTTGTGTAACAGATATACCGAAGAATCTCTTGGAATATTATCTTAGAATGGCAAAAACATCAGTTGTGTTGAGCTTCCATGACATTCTACTTCATAGATCAGATGTTGAGCTGCTGGACGGACCGCATTGGCTCAACGACACAATTATATCATTTTACTTTGAATATATCGAAAAGGTTCTCATCAATAAAGCCCATGACCTACTATTTGTTACACCTGAAGTGACCCAATGTGTTAAAATGGTGCAGACAGATGAAATTCAAACCTTTTTAGAACCACTTGGTGTTTTAAAGAAGAAGTTTGTTTTTTTCGCCCTGAATGATAATGACACGCCGGACATGGCCGGTGGCTCACATTGGAGCCTGCTTGTGTATTCAAAGCCAGAAAACTGTTTTTTCCACTTTGACTCTTCAAGTGGCAGCAATCATGATGTGGCGTGGGAATTCGCAAGTCACATTATACCATACTTCTCCAGAGGGGGTGAGTTGAACTTGCTATTGTTGTCATTACCTGTTTGTTACTGTATTTGTTTATACTAAACTTTTGTATAAATTTTGATTCTTTATGAAATTTCGTTTCTGTGTTTCAGGAACCATCAATTTTGTGGATAAAGAGTGTATCCAGCAAAGCAATGGATATGATTGTGGAGTCCATGTCATCTGCAATGCTGAAAGTCTAGCAGAGTATGCCTATATCCATAAGAAAATAGGTACCTGTGATATGCTAGTCAAATACAACCCCCACCAAAAGAGGAAAGAAATACTATCAATTATTCAAAATTTATCTAAATCTTATTAATGTTCTATTGGTGTTAATATTTCTATTTATTTGTTGAAATTAAAGTTATACTAAAGTCTTCTTGTAACTTTTATTTCAAGCAATTGGCATACCATTCAACTTCTTGATTTATGTTTTGGGACTTTTCCTTTTTCAAGTTTGATACAAAGAATAATTAGTTAATAAAAGATCATTTATTACTCACTAATAAACTCACAATACAATACATTTTAGTAAAAAATAATAAAATAATAATATTTCTTATTGTACATACATATTACATCTAAAAATATATTGTGGGACAATGTAAGAACTACAAAAATATATATTCTATAGTATCTAGCTCTTATGTGGCTCTACCCAACCTCCAAAAGCTTTATCAAGTTCCTCAGCAACAGCTAGACATAGTCTATCTTGGTTGTGGTTTGCTATCACCTGAATTCCTATTGGCAACCCCTCTCGACCCAGTCCAAGAGGTACAGAAGTTGCTGGCAACCCTAAACAGTTTACTACTGCTGTGTATGCAAAGTTAAAAGGCCTGACTAAAGGTTCGTTATGGAATGGCGCGGGTACTGGGTGAACAGGGAACAACAACACTCCATCTTCACCAAGCAGGTCTTTGAACTTCTTCTCAAGCTCTTCCCTGAACTTCACAAAGTATGCCTTAGTCTCTGGAGGAGTCTTCTCAGTATACAAACTCGTTATTAACCCAATTAATGTGTTTCCTGATAGTCCAAAAGCGTTTTTAATAATTTCCTTGACTACATTCATTTTTGTATAGTTTCTCATTATATGTTGGCCAAATGGCACATCGGATTCCATATTCGCGAACCATGTGGCTAAAGATTTACGTAACGGCAACTTTACTTCCTCGGCCTCAATTTTATGTTGTACTTTTAAGAACTCAACAACTTTCTTTAATGCAGCTATAATATCTGGATCGACGGGGTCCGAAAGGGGCACGTCGTTACTGAATTGATAGTAGAACTTCACTTTCTTAATGTCAACTGGCTGGTCCAGTCTCAGTTTAGGAGCATTCTCTCCCGAAATAATTTCCAGAATAGGTTTCATATCGACAGCAAATCTTGTCATGGGGCCTGCGCCTGAAATAATCCAATGAAAATGTTAGCAACTAGGTTTATAGATCACGTAAGATATTGATCAAACAGTTCTTAGTAGCGTTACCCTATATCGCTGTGTCATAAAGTTCGCAAGTTTATTATTACAATTTGCTTTGTATTGATCAAATAATCACCTAGCTACTTCGTGATTAGGGCACGACAGAACGTCTTTCTTCATACTTTACAACAAAGTAATAGGTATTTGTTTGTTAACTAGCTGTTTCCTGTGATATTTCTCGGAGAATATCGGTTACATACGTGGAATAACAACTAATAATATGTCCTTCCCCAATGTCATTTCTTTCTCATTTAACAAATATCAGTGTCGTGAAAGCGTAACGGGTTAATTCTTAAGGAGTTTACATCTTAATTGAAGTAAGTTAAGTTGACTAAGTATTTAGGCTCAGAATACAGAAAGTACCAGAAACGGCATTCAAATGTATTTACAAGCTACACGCTGTGTCCAAAAACAGAACAAAGTCCCTCGCGTAGTGTTGTTAGCTCTCGCATTATTTGCCCATTTTTTGGGTAAATTTTGGGAGTTTCGGAGGTAATATGATAATAGAATAAAAATTGTCCTTTTCTTTTATAACTATGTACCTACCTTTTTATCTCAAGAAATAGATATGTATATTAAATAAAACATGGTGTTAAGGTGGATGTTTGAACTATTTTATTAACATAATCCGTCCCAAACATATTTCAATTCCTTTTAAAACAGAGGTTGTACATAGAGCGACTTTATCAAAATCCCATATTACGGAACCATACATTCTGTTAAGGCCGACACTATACATTCTGAATTTCGATACTTCGAGAATTGCAAGAATTTTAACTTTTAAGGGGTGATGGAAAAATTATATATTTTAATTTTATTTTAAAGTATTCGGAAAACTTACAGCTAGGTACAAGACAAGAGTTACATAAAAAATGAATAATAACTTAAGTCAAAATGCATCGAGCAAACTACGCTTCGCTTCGATGGTTTCCAGAACTGTTCTAGCCATGCTCTTTGTATAATTTTTGTCCACACCGCTTTCCTTTCCTCATCAGCAGGGAAGCTAAAATTTAAGATGGCTAATATAGAAACATAATTTAATACCCGCTCCCCCTCTCCCCTTCTCCCACACGCACACCAAAAATATGTTTAGAAATCCTATAGACTAACATACTTACTATTTAATAGGATTGTTAGGTTAGGTACATACGAGTCACACTTACGCTTTATACTTTCTTTTTTCAAGTTGGTTTATTTTTATTATATTACTTATTAATATTCTACAACGAATTAAAGCCCTCAAAAGGTAATAAAAAGAAGGGTAAATCAAAACTCTTATATTTTGGCAACACTAACATAGATTGACGCATCACTCTCTATGACAATCGAAATCTGAGAAAATAATTAAATATTTAAATAAGACGATACCTAAATGCGATACTTACACATGAAATGTGATCCCATCCTGTTTCTTTTTCAGACCCACTGCATTTTTACAGGTAGGAACGACACAAGACGGCATAGTTTCGTGAAATTGGTCACGGGTAAAACACGTTAGCGCGTTCCGACGGCCACAAAGTGACTGATCGGTTGCGCGTCAAACTACACTATTTAAGGCTAGTTTGAGTAGCTACAGTATTAGGCGCGCTCACGGGTTCTGGTACTTTCTGTATTCTGAGTATTTAGGTATACTTACTCAAAAACGATTTCTGCATTTCGGTCTCTGGTCCCGGGTACTGGCCTTCGTCAGAAATTATGTATTTCGATGGTTTATGTCCAAATACGCCGTTGAAGAAAGCAGGCATGCGAATGGAACCCCCAATGTCAGAACCTGGAATTTTTAACAGTATTCATAAGTTTTGTATGCAACTTGTGGCGCAACAAACAATTTTGTGACGAGATAATCCCCAGAATAAAGGAACGATCAATGACTAATCCCTGAAATAAGCAAATTCAGTTAAAACTATTGAAAGTAAAATAATTTTAGCATGTAGTAATCTTATTGAATGAGAAGTAAAGCAAATAACTCTTCCTATATATAATAAATATGCCATGAATACCTACTATGTAAGTATCATAATTATTTGAGTCAAATAAATGATAACCTTATTTTGACTAACAGTTTTAAAACAAAGAGGACACTAAAAAATTAATACTAAAACAAATTAGGGCTCCATCTCCCTGAAGAAATTAGTACAGTAAGGATGCTTAAGCGTAATCATCACCCTTGCCAACTGCGGTTTAGATTGGAAACTTACCGATCCCAAAAATGCTTCCAGCTGCTGCTTGTATAGTGCCTTCGCCTCCTGAAGATCCCCCCACGATCCTGGTTGTGTTATAAGGGTTGTTGGTCCTTCCGTGGATGTGATTATGACTCTCATACCTAAAACACCGAAAGTACTAACATTAATCTATGAGTTAAAATAAATTTTAATATTTTTGTGAAAATATGCTACTAAAAGTAAGTAGGTTCATGTTGGTAAGTGACCAACCCTGATTCAAGTTTTTAGACTCCCTCAAAGCTTCGGACAAGGCCAGACGATTGAATCAACCGGGATCGACAATTTGAAGTACACTTCGAATAGACTCATATGCCTATAGACTCAAACACAAATAGGTACGTAAATTACTGAATCATCACAAATTATAGGTTTAGATAAAAATGGAACGCAATTCGCATGAGAAAAACACCTCTTAGGTTGCTTATTAAATACTGGTAGCTTAACGAGATTTTACTCTCATTATACCTCTTTCCATGGGCGTAATAATTTAAGGATAAAAATGTCAAATGTTCTTTCAGTCTCAAATCTTTTTCGGTGCCAATTTTCATACAAATCCGTTCCATAGACTTGTGGGAAAGAGTACCAATCATATCAAATCCATCATCACTAATGCAGGTTTTGAATTCAGGCATCACGGCAGACAAAAACCAAGTTTAAGATTCAATTAATGATAATAATCTATTGAGAAAATGTTAACAAATACAAACCACATGCAGAGTTCAGGAACATTAGTGAGTCCAATAATGATGGCGCCATTTTCTCTGAGTAGTTTCACGACATTAGAATCTTTAGGAGCGATGTAATCTTTCCGAAGCACCACACCGGCTGTGTGATGTAAACCTTGAAAAAATAAACAATTAACTTTAATCATGTTATTCTTTGTAAATCTGTGGGATCAACAGTTAGTGACAGTGCTTACTGCACTGGCGTCTGCAGATTCGACCTCAATTAATAAATAAATGCTGATTGCTAACATAGTATTGCTGATTGAGTGGTGTGTTAAAAATATATCTGTACAAGCAGCGCCCCGCGGTTTTACCCGCGTTGTGCCCGTTCCCGTGGGAATTTCAGGATTTTTTATACTTCTAAACCTTCCTTTTGAATCACTCTATCTATAAAAAAAACTGCATCAAAATCCGTTGCGTAGTTTTAAAGATCTAAGCATACATAGGGACAGACAGCAGACAGCGGAAAGCGACTTTGTTTTATACTATGTAGTGATGATATGCAAGTTTAATAAAGTTGAAAGGTTGGGTTCCTTGCTTGCTTGATGACGCTAATCTCTGTAATTACCAGGCCCATTCAAATAATTAATTCTTTATGTAGCTATCCAATAGCCACATTCAATCAATAGCAAGGTTTATTGCGCGGATAAAACTGCGATATGATTCTAGTGTGTTATTAAGTGTTTCAATTCTAGTGTGTTTATAACAGTTAGTTATATAAAAATTGGTTTTAAAGTTAATTTAGGTTCATCAATATTCAAGTAAACAGACCAATCCTTCAGTATTATTCCTGCTAAAATAATAAATGGTGACTCTGTATATCTTTCTATCTGTTACGCTTTCACGCCTTAACCACTGAACCGATTAGTTGAAAAGGTACAAATATTATAAAGTTGAGAAGGGACGTAGGCTACATTTTATCCCGAACATCCCACGGGAACGGGTATGCTTGGTATAAAACTACTGGGAAAAGCTAACTTACGGTTACTTAAGTTGTACAATAAATTACCTTAACTTATTATAGAAATCGATATATTTAAAATATATATTAACGTTTATTGTAGGCAAATATTTATTGTAAATAAATACCTGTTTCTCAAGCGAGACAAATTGTTGTACGATGAATGTAACATATTCTACTTATATTAGGTATATAATGTTTAATACTTTACTGAAACCAAAACAGAGTCTTTAAGCATATCAAGGTCGATATTAACTACATCCTTTATGTTTAAAAATATAAACAAGCTTACAAGCTATTTACATGTTTTTTGTTAAACTGGATATAATTATGAGAAGTTAGTTTTTATAGTAGAATACTGGAGGTAGATTGTCTCTACATCTTGTAGCGTGTTAAGAAAATGTTTGAAAACCCTAATTTCTTCTCTAAATGCTACCAATTTTTTACGTAAACTTTTATAGGGTTTTTTTCACGATAGAAAGTTTGTAAAGCTAGTAAACTACTTACTTTTTATTTCCCGACATGTTTCGAGTGAATTGAACCACTCTTGGTCGCGGCCGAACTTTAAAAAAGACTATCTTACGAGTACTGATACACCTCCCATCCTTACCCATACATATCCCCAACTTAAGCACCGCGGATTTACTCGCATTGTTCTTATTCCTCTGGGAATTTTGGTAGCCTTCGTAACCTTTCCCTTGAATAAGTTATTAATTTTTACAATTATTTTTCAAATCAATCCGTAATTCCAGAGATTAAAGCGTTAAAAACATTTCGACTTCACTATATTATGATGTAGAATATTACTTACATTAATGAAAACCCTAAATTATAATATAAGTACTTAAAAGCCAATCACGTTTACCTTTAACTGCTATACAATCTTTAGTAGTAAAAGGAACGCCCAAAAAGGGTTTTTCCTTTTCAAGTTGTTGAATGGTCTTGGAGCCGCTGCGGATCAATTCGTCGGCCTCCTTCGCCTCCTTCATGGCCAGCTCGAATCTATCCTCCACGAAACAGTTTAACGCTGAATTTACGTCCTTTATTCTTCTGATACATATTTCCAGAACTTCCACGCTTGTGATCTGGAATTTAACAGGTTAATTTTAAGTTGACATTTATATGTCAACTTAAAATATGTTTATACAAGGAAATTATCTTTGTAGTGATCGGTATTGGTCATTGTCATTATCCTATTGTCAATTTCCAAGTATTAACAACACTAAATATGATCTGCCTTATCATTGAAATTGTATGAAATTAAAGGTCGCTTAACTTCATAGAATTTGAGTATTTGGAATTGGAACTATTCTATTCTCCTGTCCTTGGCATTGTGTAACCGTTTTCGATTCAGTGCTTTTATTTTATTTTACAGTTCTCAAAGTGTCAAATATCTAACTATTGTAACCCTTCTATCTTCTACTTTTATTTATTTTGTAACTCAGTGGTTTCAACTGTCCTACAGTCACGCACTGCCTATTTTCCAGAACAATGTAGAGCATTTTTTCAACCATTTAGTGCGATGCCGCTATCAAAGTGGTCTTGAACCGTTTGTGTGGGAAGATATCACTTTACTCAGTCTTAATAGGTACGTGATAGAGACTATTCGGGACGCTTTGTTATGTGAACCTATTTGGAGTTCACCTTTATTAACAAAGCCAATGTCTCCTTGGCGTGTTAGGATGGATTAGATGCTGTCTTGGATGGGACCACACTGGAGGAATACTGTACGAGTAATTATGATATTATTTCTATAATTACACCTTATATTATATGCAATAAAACAAAGTCCCCAAATGACGTCTGTCTGTAATTGATTGATGTATGTAATTGATTTTCTCAAAAAAAGAATTCATGCGGATTTCACCGACACAGAGTGATTTGAGAGGAAGATACACACATATATTATAGTTTTTAACTATTAAACCAATAAAGTAAACACAGCAATTTAGGAAAGATGCATACGATACGAGTATTCATTCATACCTATGTAACTAATAGGTCTCCCAAACTTCCACCCCTTAAATAAGATAGGTACTTAGTGTTAGCACTAAAACAGTACGCATGAAAGATTTGCAGTCATAGATTTCTTGTTTGCTACTCAAGTACTACTCCCGTAAGAAAAAATATAGAATACTAGCAGCGCCCCGCGGTTTTACCCGCGTTGTACCCGTTCCCGTAGGAATTTCGGGATGAAAAATTGCCTATAACCTTCCCGTTGAATGTGGCTATCTATTACAAAAAGAATTATTCAAATCGGTTCAGTAGTTTCTGAGATTAGCGCGTTTAAACAAACAAACAAACAAAACAAACTCTTCAGCTTTATAATATTAGTATAGATATAGGTTGTCCAGCAGTTATAAATTCGCTAACCCTTTTAAAGTTCACAAGTGCTTCTCAAAGTCTGAACGTATGCTCTTTAAAACCAGTGTCGTGCCAAGAAAGGGAAAAGAGCAACTAAGCATAGCTTTTAAGGTTCTAAACATTAACTAGTGCTTCAATTTAATATGAACTAAGTATAACTTAAGGCATTAAAATGGGCCTTTGTTCACTTGATTGTAGTAATAACAGCCGGTATGTCCCGCTGTTGGGCAAAAGCCTCTTATATTTTCAATGAGCTTTTCTCATTGAAAATAGCTTTTGTCCAGTTTGAGTGAAGATTAGGCATAATCATCACGCTGATTTACTGCGGATTGGTGATCTTCTACAATTCCTTAATACGTAATTGCTTGATAAATGCCTGAAAATATGTCTTTCTAAGGAATGCCTAAAAATTTTCATGACTCATTGTCGGGCTATAGTAATATTAACAGGTACGAAAGACTTGCGTGTAACGTGCTTATCTTATCATGGGTTCGTGAATGTGGTTATAATTATCTGAATATATCTATATTATATTTGTTGTGTTTTGGATATCATTGTTACCGGTTGAACGTTCCAAAACTATCTTACTTAAAAGATCATTGGCTTCAATGAAATTGATATGGATCTATATCGGTAGAAAATTAGTTCGGATTAAAAACAGAATTGGAAAATCCTACCATAAAAAGATGACGGAGCTACGAGTATACCCGAAGCATAACAGTCCTAACATGCATAAAAGTATGTAAGATGTCATTAACCATTCACTATACTTAGATTTGTAATTCAAGACATAAGTTTCACTACTTTTCAACTGTAATTCCACAATTGTCCGACTGTTAGGCTAGAGTGTAAAGTGAAACTTGTGTCATTCTATTATTGTTACAGCTAGAAAAATATGAGCTTATCAAGTCTACTATCGCAATATCTAGAGTCTAAAGTCGCTAAGTGTGAATAATAATGCCCACACTATCAATATACGTATCGTACAGTGTACTACAAAGGTAGATCTATACTGATGTAACAAAGCTGATGAGTTAGTTTGTTTGATCCCGCTTATCTCATAAAATAGCTGTCTGGTTTGAAAATTTGTTTTTGTTTATGACAGCCACTTTAATGAGGAATATTTTAAGCCCTTTTTTTATCCCGAATTTCCCACGGGATCAAGTGCAATGTGGATAAATCGGGGCGTTGCTAGTTGATATATACTTAAGTACAAGTACATTATGAGTGACATCATAACGCGAGAATTGCATTGTTTAACACAAATATAGGTTGCTTTTATGAGTTTCATTACCTACTCTTACTCATTTATTTGATGTATGATTATTATTGTTTTATCAGTCGTAGGTAATGTTTTCGAAATACATATTTATATTTAGAAAGAACTCAAAGAATAAGGTCGTATGTCCATGTTTGGGAGGGCGATAGAATTTTGTTCTGAAGGGCTTAATGCACTCCAAAGATAATATTATGTACCTATTATCTATTGTTTTTATATATAAACTGAGAGAGAGATGTCTAGAGAAAAGACAAAATCGAATTCAATAACTTTGTGGTGGTGTACTTGTTATGGCTTGTTTACATTAACCATTTAGTTGCACCAAATTTGGCTGCAAAACGATAACATCATATCAAAACGTGTTCAAAACCAGTTTTTTTACAATTTTATATTTTTTAAAGAACCACATAACCTTTATTCGAAGTAATACACATTATTATTTCTCATTTACAAAGATGGTCATAATAAACAGGTGTATAGGTAAAGTTTGGTTTTGGAGTCTGACCAATGTCTATTGTGACCAATGTGTATTGGCAAATTTGGTGCAAGGAAATTGATTGTGGTTGCGTATGTAAAACTTGAACGATTTGTTTACTAGCTAACTCTATAAAAAAACGATGTTAAAGCCTATAGCCTTCGCTATATCTATGCCCATATTTGCATTCACTCCTGCTACGAGTCTAGTATGTATAAGTGCCTATAAAACACGATATCGGTTTTCTTCTTCCATAAAACACAATACAACATTACGTCTGCGCCAAGCAAAGGTATGACACAGTATGATGTCAGACCTTTTGATTTACTAACTACACTAAAATTTTGAATTTGATTCGTACTCCATTGTGCCATATGTTTTAGTTTTTATGGTAGAACTTGTTTTGTGAGGTTTCCGATCAATATTTGAATCGTGAGATAATAGTTTTAATATTGTTTTCCTTGATGTTGCAATATCATGTTACAGTAACAAAATATCTGTTATTTCATGTTGTATACTCATAATAATACGAAGGACACAAGTAATTTGAACTTGACACCGTGTGTGTTTATCTTTCCACATCCTTTAACTATCCATTGTGTTGTTAACAACCCACGCAAGTACCAAGTGGAATAATAAATAAAAAGTTCACAAACCTCTTTGGTCCTGATCTTCTGGGCAACTTCAATAGCCGGTACTTTCAAGATATCATCAGTTATCGGTGGTATCTTCTCACCTTCATTTCCATAGTACAGTTTACACAGGAACCTGGCTATATGAACTGCTATTATCCTTATCACATGCAACACTCGTTTACTAAACGACATCGGCTTTATTACTTCAGTCATTTTAACGCGTCACTTTATGAAAGTTGTTTATAAAATACCGGCGTTGATATCGCACAGAGCGGTCACTCGGCGTTCGATGCAGAGACTCAATGAATGAGTGAAACACTAACCAAGGACGATGGTCTGATCGTGCTAGCCTATTCAGTCGGATAACACGAGAAATGTTGCGTCATAACGAACCTTGCTACATTGTAGTAAGGTTCACAATGGTGTGGTATTGAATACGGTGCTTTGAGTCTTATCGTGCCTCGTAATGAGTGTTATCGCCGTCTCTGTTATTGTTATTGCGTCTCTCTCTCGGCGGCGACATTTCGACGAGCCAAGCTGTTTATGTGGTTCACTTTATAGCTATTATGCAACAGCATATTGTTTGGGTCTGTTACTATGTATTTGTATTAAGTTATGCTTGATGTAGTACCTTCATGTTTTGCCTTTGAAGCTGCAGATAGACAAATTCGAGCTATAATCTTATCCTATCTGTAAAACATACAATCTATGACACTATTCTTTAAGTGTATTAAACCAGAACCAATATTATTATGCTTATTGTCAGGATCGTATCCTTAACAACTATCATAATATTTTTATATTTTTCTTGTTTAAAAGGTAAAAAAACTTCCAAGAGTGTTAGACCCATTTAAGAAAATACCCTTTGATGATTACAACATTTCTTAATTCCGATTTGGTCAAGGAAGTGTAAAGGTTGGGTTTGCATAAAGCTAAATAAACACCGTCTACCTCATAACAAAAATGTAGGCATTATCGATAGATAGAGCCTTGAACTTCAGCACTTAACTACATGTATTGCTTGTTATCGAATCCTAGACATTGGCAATAAATAATGTCCATTGTTATGCACACCAAATGATTGCATTCGCATATGATTAAATTTCATCGTAGCGACAATATTATTATAATCGTAGTGTTGTTAAAATGGTTACTATCAGTATTCACGTAGTTATTGTAACTTTTTCACGTCGAAACCATATGCCGTAGATTTATTTATAAAACAACTATAAAAATATACCATGCTTATCTTTGCGTAGGAGTTTACTTTTAATTTATGAGAGTTTTATGTTAACAGTGAAAATTCCTTTGCAGAAAATGGAGGAAACTTTGGAGGGAACACCTGTCACATCTTCGAATAAAGACAGTCCCTTTAAGATTCCATTACCCACAGTTCTTTGTACTCCGGACCCTGTCGATGAGAATACCGATCCCATCAAATCCCTCGTCAATTCTGAATCCAAATTGTCTCTTCCTTCTAATTTGGGGACTCCTACGTCTCCTCTACAAATATCCTCGCCAATATCTTTGCCTTCATCGCCTTTCACGAAGACAAACTCGGAGTCAACGACCTCAAATTCCTTGCCAAGTCCAACATTATTACCTTCTCCAAACGCAACAACAGCGAAACTTAAACCGGCCCCGACAGTTGAAACAGGATCATCTACCGGTAAGTATTTTGAAATTACTTTCTAAAAATATATTAAAATAAGAGAGAATCGCCCTTTGGTGTCAGTTCAAGGAGCCCAAGCAAAAATTCGTTTATTGGCAAAACATAAATTCGTAATCTTTATAAAAATTCAATAAGCGTGCTTACATTTTCTTTCATAAATAAATAATTTACCGGTAAAAGTTTTTCCTTAATGTAAGTTCAGAAAAAATGCTACTTGATGTATGTAAATGTGGAATTGAAAATACAAGTCATGCATTAATGATAGCTGGTATGAAACGGAGACGAATGGAAGCGATATAAAATGTATTTATCAGACAGTCACGAGGGTGCAAAGCGTGAATAAACAGCTTTGGGGCTAATGCGGGTTCACCCGGAAACGTATGCCATCCACGTCAATGCCTGCGTATCATATGCTTACAATAATTAGAATAGACGCTACCGTAACATCACGCGTATTCATTAAGCCAAACCGAATTGTAAAGATTAGTTGGTTAAGGAAGAAGGTCGTGTTGAGGATAATAAGTAGTAATCTTGTAAAATGGTACATCTTGATAACGTAGTTTTTCAGCCTAAATAAAGGCTTTTAACATTCGAAGTCCAACAAAGTGGATCAACAATTTAACGTCCCTTCCGAACTACGGTTGCACTTAGATATGTCAATATTCAATCAAGCTTTGTACTCATTTCTCTTATTGGTCTCCCATCCAAGTGTAAACCGTGCTGAACACTGCTTCGAATGCACGATGCTTTACCATTGTTCAAATTACGTCAAATACCTCATTGCCATTCGGAGTAATTAAAACGTTCTAAGCTAACATAAATTTTAATTACAGTTACACTGTATATCCTCTCAAGACGCAATGTTTCTAGTCAGTGGAATCCCTTGCTCCCTCAATTATTTCTCCACTCCTAGATTATATTAGCAATTTCTCTAGCGCGCACTACGAACCAAACTAAATTGGAATATCGTATTCGTATTGTAACATAATCTTGATACGGCAAAGACCTTTGCATATTATATTTGTATAATATCTGATGAATTTATATTCAGAACAGCAATTACATATATTAGTTACTTCAATCTAACTTTATAGATGGGAATTGTGTCATTTGATTATGGAGATTTAATATATTCAAGCTTTTAATATGACTCCCTAAGCTATCACGAGCGACCACGTTCCACGAATAACGATTCCCAAAAGCATTTTGTCAAATGATTACCTCCACAGTGGCTCCTTTTCCAAGAATACTGCCCATTTTCCCGCAATAGAACCGTGAATCTAATATACTTACCCAAATTAAATAGATAGCTATTCCTATAATTGAATTGCACATTATGTCCGTGACCTTTGTTCGAGCATGACTCGTATAAGCAAATATCATTCATACCATGAAGAGGCACTTCATACCAATAATAGGTACTTGAATTTTAATGCGACGTATGACTTCGTTTTATGCCTCAAGTCACGCGACGATTTCTCAATTACTTATGGGTATTTATTTATTATTTAACAACCTAGTCTCTTAACTGCTATAGGAGATTTTCTACACTATATCTAATGAAATAAGGTTGGTAATTGGATGTATTGGAAATTACCCACCCATTCGTCACAAGTACTCAACCAATAACTAGAATATATTTCAGTATGGCTATGGGCTAATAATGGTTGTGTTATTTTTTTTTACCTATTTCGCTACGGGATAATTCAGTTACGTAATGCGGAACAGAGCAGCTGACTATTCTGCTAACAAAGTCTTGGAAACAAACGTAGATTGTAAGATACTGAACAAAGTAGCTGTTCAAGTGACAATGTTTGTCCGTTCCGCTCGATTTCATCGTATTCCTTTGTTGTACCTATGAAATGGAAGAACTATCAACTTAAAGCATTATCATAGAATACTAAAACAACCAAAGTCAATATTTAGGTCTTTCTTTGTTCGTTTTATGTAGGATTATTGGAGAAAAATTTTTGGAAACTTAACTCATTTTGAAAACCAAAAGTTTAAATATTTTTGCTGACACTCATATTCACAAGTTCCCAAAAACGATTGAGAGGGAGAAATGTCGTAATTTTCGTGGTTAGGTCATGAAAGAAACAAATGAACGCTCTCGGATTTAAATTATCAGCAAAGGTTTTCGCTGTAGCAGCATATTGTTGGAATTACTTCCTATTGTATCTGGGTCACGTATTTTGTAAATCAGATTTTCGAACTGAACTAGTTAGTACCACTGTCATTCTGTCCGTTACCATTACAATTCAATTTACTTGTCTGATGTGTTTTATTCTCGGAGGATTGAACGGTAGGTCTTTGTTTTTAAAGGCAAAACTATTTGGCTCGGTAAATCCAGAATAGTTAATTGAGTTACTTCGGTACACAGTGTGGTACGAAGTTATTTTAGTTTGTTTGATTTTAAACGATGAGCTCTCACTACCTACTAACTAAACAGCCAATAGTTTTGAGTGCTGTTATTGTTAACCATTACTGGGCCCTTTTACATTTCCAACTTTCTGCTTATTGCAAAATGTACCCCAATAATGCTTCCATTTAGATGTTATTTCGATTATTCTCTAAAACAAGGATGGTTCACAAAAGCGAGTTTGATATTAGACATTCGACTACTGTAATTTGGCTTAACGAGAATCCCAAGTTCGTTAAGGCCTTCCATTCAAAACAGACGCCGACTCAGATGGCTAACTTATGAAAAGACTATTTATATAACGAAAATGGATTAACACAGTCTACCGTCTCTTCGTTTTCGCGTTTATATGTTCAAAATTTAGGTACATTTTGTATACGTAACTTTGCAAGAGAAAAAAATTAAGTATACTTTTATAAAGATTAATGAGTTGGATGAGTCTGTCTGTCTACAGAGTGAAGTAAATCGCCTGGAATTATTTCCCCATAAAGTTGTTTATAGCAAAAGAATATCATTTTCTTTACAGCAAAATGTGAGATGCTTCTATTTCCCGTACGGTTTTTTAATACTGAAATATGTTTTGACAGGCCATTGATCAGATGTGATCACCGCAACACCACTTTATATACATTTGCCACCCTTTCGTGTCTCGTATATGAGAACGTAGCGATTCTTCAGGGTTTACTATACATACGTATACATTGAAAGGAAACCCTCGGTTCATTCATATTCAGCCGCAGTTGAGCGCAGAGCGCGGCCGGAGGCGGTAGCGTCCCCACAGCTTTCAGGAACCGCCGCTGAACGCTTACCATTCAAAACAATAACAACAAAATAATGTGTCATACCATTGAATATCGACCATGTCACCAACATGCAAAATAACCATCGCTCGGGAAGAATATAAAAAAAACTTGCCACGTATTTGCGAATATAATTTCATAACTTGCGGATAAAAGTTTCGCGCGAGGGATGTAGTCACGCGAAAATTGCCTCGTATGGACTCGTGTTGACTTGGAGTTTGTTTAAACGTTATAAACTGGTTCTTTGCGATATGGAGGTAATTTGAAGAGTGTGAGTGAAGCATGCCTTGTTGTGGCTGCTGGTGGAACGGCAGACAGAGGCATCGCCCGCCCGAATCTGATGACACAGGTTATTTACTATCATTTTAATTTCCATGCTGAAGTAGTAGGTGTTAAATAGAGTATTTTGAAACTAGAGAGTGAAAGGTAATATAACACCATAATAGCAAAGTTACGAACAACTGAAACGAATTTCTTAACAATGAAATAACTTTGAATATCCAAAAGGGTAATCAAAGTAATTCCCATGTTACGAAGGCTCTCTCCCAGAAGCGGAACATATTTCAAAGAAACTTTCCGCAGCGGCGAATCATTTAGAGTAAATTAGAGAAACAGTACAATACCGTTTCTTTCTAAACTCTTGATGGGGTTTTGACTTGTTTTTTATGTTTTATCAACCTTAAAAGTACCAATAAAACCGTAATAAGATTTTCTATTTAAGTGGAAAAACCGATAGGACCGAAAATAAAAGAACAACGAGGATCCCATTTATTTCATTAGGTAGCTGGTGGAGCAAGTGAATTGATGTTGGGCGAAATTAATTAAACAAATGCCTTGGCATTATTTACTATTTGGCGATGTTAAGAATTAACATTTTTTAAACTTGAATCGAAACCCTCTCTTTATCTTCAAACCAATCGAAATTTAAATTGATCGGCACAGCCGGTTGGTCTCGGTTCGAGGAATATTTATGTTGCGAATTATTCGATTGTGCCTAAAGCTTACGGATTTAGTGACCTCTGCCGAAATATTAATTAAAATGGGTTCGGTGACGTGAGTTTTGATTGGAATATCAATCTCCTAAGCCCTCTTAGTACATTGAATCATCAGTATTTCAGGGCAAATTGGGATTGTCCTACATTATATAACAGCCATATAAAGCTCTTTGTGGTTTACAAATGCATTATGAGCGGGAAAATCCGTTTATGTATGGGAATGAGAAACTTCCTCTGTAGAATAATCTGACAGCCAGCCGCAATGAGCTTAGTTTGGTATACATTATTCACACTGTGGGTTTAGAGCTTAGCTATTTATTAATAGAACTACTTTCGCTTTAACATATTCAAATGCACATAAGGAAGAAAGTATGTAGGTTCATGTAGCTGTGGCCAACCCTGGTGTCGGAGTTGTTAGACCGCCTAAAGGCCTCCGACTTGGTCTACCGATTGAAACAACATTGCACAAAAGTGAAGTTAATCTTTTGAATTCTCAAATAAGGTTTCGATGAGTAACTCTTGGCTATAGGTCAATACATCTGTAAAGTGTCATAAAATTTTTTCTCAAATAAATAGTTATAACAATTAAATATAGTCCTGGCTATTGGTGGCTTCGATTCTAGAAGAAACGCGGGAATAAGGGGAAGCCTTTGCCCGACAGTGGGACGATACGTGCTAACAACAACAACATAATTATAGTCCTTTTACTTACATCATTTGTTAGGAATAATCGATAAGAGAACATCCACTCAAGGTCACTTGATTCCTAACCGTTGGCAGAAACTTCATTATATGACACTAATTGAATCAAAAACTACACTACAACGTCACTTTGAACATTTTCACAGAGACGTGCTAACTTATATATTTGCACTTCCACTGAGCAATCTAATTGGTTAAAACGGAACCTAACAACAAAGAACCTCTTGGCAAGTATAATTTAACGTCTGGCGCCGAAACAAAGTCCAAAATTAACTCGTTACCTTTTATAATTAAATTTTAATTTTCGAACCAATTTAATTTTAAGATTAAACGGAAACTTAAACCGCATCTAGTTTGTTAATTATTTTTAAATATTTATAATTGAGTATTTCTAGGAAATATCCACAGATTCTTTTCTACCTAATTCACTTCACCTTCAAAATAAAACCAGATAAAGTAACTAAAATTTAAAAAGGGTTGGAAAGAGTTGGCCATGCAAAGGAATAAATGGAAAGAATTGGAGGAGACCTTTGCCCAGCAGTGGGACAGCGAGGTTACGTAAAAAAAAAGTAACAAAAAGTGGTTATTTAATCCCTACCTAGCTTTTGTTCAGACCTATCTTAAGATCTTAATTATCCTAATCTTGTTAGGTAGGTACTAGATGACCCTTTTTCAAATTTTAAACTAGTCTTGAAGTCACGCGATTTATTTGTTTTCGTAACAATGCATTCGTTTTAATTTCTGATTGGATTGAGATTAAAATATAACAATCTGTGTTTTATCATATATTTGTTCAATGATTAACCCTGAT
Organism: Cyclophora punctaria; assembly: GCA_951394245.1. Classification (NCBI taxonomy): domain Eukaryota; kingdom Metazoa; phylum Arthropoda; class Insecta; order Lepidoptera; family Geometridae; genus Cyclophora; species Cyclophora punctaria. The sequence goes on along the minus strand of OX596182.1, from coordinate 5,310,380 downwards.
ATGGAAGTATTTAGCCTGCCTAGAGGCCTCCTTCAATCTCAACTAAAATATAACAATGACTAGTACTGGCCCGTGGGTTTAACCCCTTTCCCGTGGTAATTTTGGGATGATTAGTAGCCAAACATGTATCTGCCTTGTGAATAAATCTGTCTACTGTATATAGCAACATTCAAATCCATAGATTTTGAGTAAATCGCCGACAGACACGACGGACGCTATGGTCGACTTTGTCTTATTATATTGTCACAAGCTGCGCCCCGCGCTGTTACCCGCGTTGTACCCGTTCCCGCGGGAATTTCGGTTTAAAATGTATCCCATGTATTATTCTGATGTATAACCTATATTACTGTATAGTTTCATCCAAATCCGTCCCGTAGTTTTTGCGTGAAAGAGTAACATACATCCATACATACATCCATCCTTACAAACTTTCGCATTTAGGTATAATATTGGTAGGATGAAAACGAATTAGGTCAGTTAAAATACATTTCTCCGAAAAAGGTAACTGCCTAACGTGATATTGACCAACGTGGGTCTATTGTTACGTCGCTTAATTAAGTATTGATGACGCGGTCATAACAGGCATATAAGACCCGTCGCACATATTAATTATGAAACGATCGTCACTTGATTGTTATTGTTCCAACGGCCAGAGGCCACTCTGGTGTGACACTACTGTTAAAACTCCAACTAATTCCTTTTTTAATTTATTTCAATACGAACAATCGACCCTGTATCTCTTTTTCCCAATTAAAGAAGCAATTTTAATTGGTGTAGTGTTTCTTCTCTGTTTTAATTAGAAAATCTTTTGAAGGATATCACTTTGTAATTTGTTGTTATGTTTTGTTGTGTGGGAAAAAGATCTGAAGGGTCTTCGAGTGTGTATTCCGTGGAGTCTAGTAAGTTAAAACAAATGTCTTTTATTTTATCAATAAATTAGTTTTAAAAAATCGGGCTGTAAGGAGTATGGGCAGCTAAGTCCATCTATATACTCTTTTTATATTATTACTAGCCGCGCCCCGCGGTGTTACCCGTCTTGCATCCGTTCCCGCAGGAATTTCGGGATAAAATGTATCCCATGTGTTATTCTGATGTAATCTATATTACTGTAAAGTTTCATCCAAATCCGTCCAGAAGTGTTACGTATATAGTTATGTGTATACACTTTGAGATTTGTCGCCCATAATCTTGTGCACTGTCATGATGTTTTACGTTGTTAATTAATATTCAAATATTAGTAAATATCCATTTAATATTTAACCATTATTAAATCACGTTATGGTTATTTTTAAACAAATGTGTTATATTTTAATAAGTACTAGCTGTGCCCTGCGGTTGCACCCGCATTTATTCCGTCATTGCTTACCGTTTAAACCTTCCCTGGACTTTCATGAACATTTCAAGACCAAAATAAGCCAAATCGGTTCAGCCGTTCTCAAGTTTTAAGCAGACTAACGAACAGCAATTCATTTTTATTACTTACTAGCTGTGCCCTGCGGTTTCACCCGCAGCGCCCCCGTTCCCGTGGGAATTTTTAGATTTTTATTCCCTATAAACCTCACGGAGCCCGAGACCTTTCCAACGAATGCAAAACCGTGGAAATCGGTCCAGCCATTCACGCGTGATGCGACGACAACAAAAAACGGGTTTCATTTTTATATATATAGATATAGATTTGCTAAAAAAAATTGGGCTTAACAAAGTTTTCGTGGAAGCTTATTTGATCAACTCGGTTTAAGCTTTTCTCGCAATTTTAGTCAGAAAAGGATCTATGTATAGGTGATTAAGTCGTATTACAACTATAGAATAATATCTCTTGACATTTGCGTTGGTCACTCCACTTCTAAGTCGACCACTCAGTTCTCTTGTGTCAAGGACATAGCGGAGGATAGGCCACGTATATTTGTGTCGGGTGACAATCGAGCGTGACACAAAAGTCTTAGTGGAAAAAACGCCTTAAATAAACATCGTATTAAATATAATGTATTGTTTAATATTTGTAAATATATGCATGTTTTATTGCGCTATCGGCGTTTTGTTATTTCAATTATAATTTTATAATAGTCTCCATTCAAAGATTGTCTGGAAGAGATTTTCGAATTTAGATCGCTTTAGCGATAATGCCGCTCATTGTATAACTTTCATTGTTATTTATGTTTCTGCTTCTTAGTTTTGTCAATTTGGTGTACAATAAAATATTTATCTATCAATTCTATACTAAAGTAAATGTAATGTTTATTTACATAGCTATGTTGTGACATTCCGTAAGCCCGTAATTGCTATAAAATCGAAGAGGTACAAGTTTATAAAGTTTAAGATGCTTGAAAGAAGGTTCCATATTACTCGATAGAACCTTTTAATAAAAAAAGTTGATGTATCTTATAACTTGTGTCCAAGATCGCTCGTTATCTCCGAGTCGTGGGCTCGGAAATATTTAACGAAGCTTCGAAACAGGTGCGCTACGCTAATGGGACTAGTCTAGAATCTCCAAATAAAATCTATACTAGCAGCGCCCCGCGGTTTTACCTGCGTTGTGTCCGTTCACGAGAAAATTTTGGAATGAAAAATAGCCTATAATCTTCCCGGTGAATGTGGCTATCCATTACAAAAATAATAACTCAAATCGGATTGGTAGTTTCTGAGATTAACGCGCTCAAACAGAAAATCAAACTTCTCATCTTTATACTTTAGTACTAGTAGATTCACGCAGTTTATATTACCTGCGTTGTACCATTATTCTTATTCTGATGACATGATGACCTATATTACCAAATCTATTCAGTAGTTTTTTGCATGAAACAGTAACATACATCGATCCATCCTCACAAACATTCACATTTATAATATATATATATATATATATATATATATATATATATATATGATTAAGATAGGATAAATATATATACATATTTACATTTATTTAACGAGTGTTTATTTATAGCAGCGTTCATTACTTTATCAGAACTTGGCCTTTTGTTTCAAGTTCCACTTTCTAATTTGCACGGTACGTATAGGCTGAAGTTTGTTTGTGATGTTTGTTTGTTAAGAGACGTGTTAATAATACATTTGAATTGAAACACTTATACATGTATAGATCTTATTTATAACAAGTTTCATGTGTGTGGTACTTTAATATCGAACAAACTAGTTAGATATAGGTATACTTAAGGTAACGTAAAGGTCAAATTTGTAAGTTTGTTTGTTTGTATATTCGACCTAACCTCTAGAATTGCCAGTCCGATTTGAATAATTATTTTTGTAATAGATAGCCACGTTCAACGGGAAGGTATTAGATAAAAAAGGTATAATGGTTACCTCGAATGTGGGAAAAATGAGGTTAATTAAAAAATAAATAAGGGAATTTTATACCCTTTCAAAAATTATGGAAGTTTACCCTAAGATTAGTGATTGGTATAATTTTGGTAACGCCGCGCCGGATAATATTGCAATCTGCTACATAATGCTGGCTGAGGCGTTGGACCACGTAATAAGGGGGATGAGGAAAATGTGGTGTAATTTGTTGACGACGACGTTAATTGATCGAGCCTCACTTGCTGGAGTTGTACACCTCATTATTATTATGTCCAGCTGACGATTATGTCAAACAAATTAATTTCGTTTTGAATTGTGTTCTATTTCCAACATATTTGAAAAAATAATTGAAATAAAGAAAAAATACGTGCAATAATCTAACGTCTAATTTCAAATTCTAAAATAATGTTACTAACTTCCCACCTTCTTCCCACATACACAATCAATAGTACAGAATGTGAATGCAGGCTTTGAGAGTAAACCGATTTTTATTGGCACCATTATATCTCTCTCAACTTTAAATCTTTGCTCGGTACTTTGTGTTACAGTATTGGTTCTACTTAACTACTAATTAAAGGAACATGCTAATAATAGAAACAAAGGGAAACGCCTGCATTAATTTCCCAGATCTTAATCTCGTTAACTTTAATGATGATTATACAATTCGAGCGATTGTACCAAAACTGTGTTTTCGATTTTTGAGTATACACTTCACTACGTCCTCTTTTTCCCATTTGTGTTAAACGAGTATGAGAGATAGAAATAGATCTAAAAGAGTTGCGATGCACAAACGAATCGATACGTTTGTTGTGGGTACAAATAGACAACAGAAGCATTGCTACTCTGAAATGATTCATTTCATTTGACAGTTTTAATAGCGTACAAGTTCTTTGAACTGTTATCTTTTATATATTTATTATACAATTATATATAGTTTATTATGTACCTTTGAGATAATTCACAAATTATACTATTTACTTCAATATTATTATGCTGATGTAAGACTGACCTGCGGAAATCAATTATAATTTTTGTGACGGTGTGCTGACATACATGCCCATCTGGTGCGAGGGTCTTCACAAGGAAGATTGGTTACATAAGCCACATGCGAGCACACTTAAATCGTCGGGAGTAGAGTGTCGTCATTACCGACAATGGTCGGGAACAATTAAAAAAAGACGTGCTACATTTCTCCAATAATGTCCATAATAACGTCAGAATAAAGTCCTAAAATAATTGAAGTTATATTATCAGTTCCGTTTGAATTTCGTTTATTTAAAGCGGATTTTATGATGCAACTCCGAAAGTTCTCGTAGGAAATGGTTAAAGTTTCTCTAAGTATACTTAAAAGAAGGTACTGAATGTTTTTAAAATCAACTCCGTCAAAGTTGTCTTTCCGCAGCTGACTCTTAAGACTTTGCCAATCTTTTAACGGAGCAACTTTCATTATTGAGAGCCAAATCAGAGATCTTCCCACGCAGAAGAAACTCGCTGAAAGCCTTCCGTAAAATGTTACAGCATTTTCTAGGTTGAACCAAAATTCCATTGACATTCTTTTCAACAATTTGTCCGGAAATAAGACAAATGCCGCAAAATTCCCGAATTTCCTTTCGCAAAATTGCCGAATTCGACTTTTTTTTAAGTTTGGTTAATAAAGGTCCTAAAAAACTTATGTTACAAAGAAAGCACCAATAAAGGTAATAAGCAAGAGCGTATTGGGTTTAATATTCGTACGGTGGTACTATGTAGACTGGAACAATTGCGGTTGAACTCGTTCTGCGAAATTGCTCGTTAGTTCCGTTTCCGCATCCACTTGAAGGGCCTCTCGGCTACAAATGAATGTTTTTTTCCTTTTGTTTTATTTATACCCCTTTCCGTCTATCGAGATAGGGAGCTCAGAGCGGAATGATAAATTACTCTTACTTAGAAGAAGCTCTTTATGAACATACATACATTTTAATAAGCTCTCGCGTTATACACAATGGTATTAGGGATTCTTTTGAAGCACGCATACACGAACACTCAGACAAAACACAGGTATCTCATATTTTTATTTGCACACGCCTATTTGCGTACATCAAAAATGTCCCTTTTATTTTGTAAATATCATCCTTTAAAACTTTCATAATGGAGTTATGCAAAAATGTCATGAATATTAAAAACGCGGCATTCCCTTTCGCCAAAATAAACATCAACAATTTGACGAAAGATTTTTACGGGCACGAAAAACAACATTATTAGTCGCGATAAAACTAATTTCGTTAAATGTCTGCTTTCCCTTAATGGAAATGAAAGACAGGTAGAAAAACTGGGTCAGCGTAAGCCCTGTAAACAAATTTGGGTGACGAGCGGTCCCGCGGCGCCGGCCTTCCTGGAGCCATCACTAAATCCATTTTATGTGATTTGGAATACAACGCCTATATAATAAGCGCAGATTCACCAAATATATTCTTTATTAAGGGCGGCTTTTGGGTAGTAAAAACTAATGTGCTCCGTAACGGCCCGGTCGGATTCCCCATTTGGTTGGAAATAACATTGTTAGGCTCATGAGCGTGATATTACACTGGTTACCGTGGGAGACTTATCGATGTTATCTATGTATCGGTCTCTTGGGTAAACGTGAGTATTATGCGGTAAATGGCCGATGAAAAAATAATTTCCTATTACCCATTACAGGGTGATGTTAAGCCATTAGCGCTTCAGTGCCTCGTCGTTCTATTATTCTATGAGAATTCATTTCATCTGCGGACTTTTTATCTCTACTTAGTTTCCATTCTTTAAGACATTTACGTTCATTTGTTTTTTAATAAGAATTGTTCAAAGTTCAAAGTAATATGAGTGGATGGTATGTTAATAATAATCTTAAATCAAATTGTGTTAACGGTTTAATAATGCAAAGTGAATAAAATGTAACATTTTTCCTGCATCGTCTCTTTTAATTAATATTTGTTATTAGTCCTACAGTTTCCATGAAATAAAAGGTTAAAAGAAAATCAGTCGAAGAAAACCGCAGGGTTGAAGCGTCTGCAAAAGATTTTTCACACAGAACCGTTAATTTGTTTTTATGAACTAATAAGCTCCGTAGATTTGTGTTCTATAAGAAGATTACTTTCGCGAAAACGTTGTTTGGATTAATAATTAATAGGTTTAATAAAGCTTATACCGCTATCTATTGTATACCCATTATTATAAGATAGTTTCGATGGCTCCCAAACCTCTGAATTAATTATCGTTTATCGATTTTCCTCAGTTATAGTATTTCCGATATTGGATTACAATCATATCGAGTGGCCCCGATATTACCTATCAAAGGTGCCTAATATTATCTCAGTTATTACCCATTACTCGTTTATACTGGTGAAAGTTAATATATTAAATTATAAGGGTACTTGACTCAAGTTGAAGCCACGAAAATAAACTGAGTACTAAAATAGATTTTCTCCGAACCGTAATTACAGTGAGTATTTTGATGAACCAATTCTAATCGGCAAATAAAATGTTTCGATATATCTTGGTTTGTTTTTTTACTATAAATTATGTTATTGTTTTGTTGTTTTATATCTATTTGCTTTTATTGGATACTCGTGTGTTTGTGTTATATCATTTTTTTATTGGTGTTCTGTTAATCCAGTTTGCAGTATCTATGTATCATAAATAAATATATATACTGCTTGTTTGTTTCGCCTGGTTACAAAAACTTTCCGACCATTGACGGGTTTTATATGAAGATAAATTAGGGTCCAGAAATAAAATATAGGCTAAACCCGGTTTGCATTAACCCTCTTTATTTCGAGGCTAAATATGTTATTAGCTATAGGTATGGTCATGTATCTATACTAATACGTAAAGCTGAAAAAAGATTTGAACGCGCTAATCGCAGAAACTACCAGTCCGATTTGAATAATTCTTTTTGTATTGGATAGCCACATTCAAGGAGGAAACTATTAGATATTTTTATCCCGAAATTCCCACAGGAAGGGAGGGCACTTAACGGGTAAAACGGGGCACGGCTAGTAAGCATAATTAGTCAAGATTACCAAAAAATTATTATGCATCGACTATTGAATCTCTAAGGCGATTACCACACTGTCACGCATCACGCTGCATGTTGCGTGTCGACGCATCTACGCACGCGCGCTTTGATTCATTGCCCGTGTTGGACTGTGCGTGTTTTCTATACCAACGGAGATACTTACAAGCAACGTCAAAACAAGCCTTCACGCGCTACGCTGCGTAGTGCGGGGCAATGTGAGAATCGCCTAAATCGCCATATAGTTAGACAAGTTAGTAATAAACAGTCATGGCTAAGTTTAAGACGGCTTGCTTATAACTAATGACTGCCAAATAAGTTGTCGGCACAAAGTTACCATCAAAGACATGCCGATAGACTAACTTGGCATATTACTTGGTGAAAATGTTAATATTAGTATTACCTAAGCTAACACTAAGCATAGTTGTAAATAAGACTTATTGCGAATGTTGGTGATGTTGTACAGTTATTTTTAATATTCTAAAAAAACGAATTCCTGAAATTACAACAGAAACCGAGGTATAAAGGTAAAGATATGCTACGTAACTTTCGTAGCATAGCGACGTAGCACAGCTTAGCTTTGGGGAAAAGGAAACCTAATGCGGGTGAACCCACGGGATTTAATTTTTAATTTAATTTAATTGTCTGTACTTGTAAAGATTTAATAATCTCAAACTTAATTTACATCATTAAAGATAGATTGGAACTTAGAGCTGTAAAGTCACATCTAACTATTAAAGGTATATCGACTAGAACCAAATCAAACAAGTGTCAAACAACCGAGTACACAGAGCAGTAATTATGTCCGTATTCAGCCCATGAATTAATTATCGGCCATGACATCGTATTCTCAATTGATGTCAAACCGATCTACATCAACAATCTGTATAGGAAGTGAAGACTGCAGTTTAAGCAGAACTATTGTTGGAATAGATTGAAATATCCTTTTTTATGAAGGTGGATATGCGTTTTCTGATCAAGGGAGATGGGTGGGGTATGTGGGACTCATACGTATTCAGAAGTATAAACGTACTAAAACGACACTGTAATACGCCAGGACGCTTGACCTCGGGGTCAGCAAAACTCCTAGTTTGCATTAGTAAAAGTAGGTGGTTACCGTTTGCTCTACCAATGTAAAGCTTCATTGTTAGAGCAACGGTAGCGTACTAATCACTGAACTCTAATATAAACAGAACTTTACAGCAACGACTTTAAGGCGGTTTGAGACCGAATTTACAGTGATTTTATACGCGCGTATACTCTTTGTTTGTTTTTTTTTTTAACACAGAAACTACCAATCGGATTCGAATAATTCTTTTTGAAATTGATTACCACATTCAACGGAAACTTAATAGGCTATTTTTCATCCCGAAATTCCCACGGGAACAACTAGAGGGAACCGCTGTGTCTTTAGTGATTTTTTTTCATTGATTTAGAACACCCATTTTCTTTCGTTAGGTAATTCTGTTAGTAAAGTAACTGACTTAATTCTAAGGCGTGTTTACGTCGTGCTGATTTAACGCGAAAGAATAACAAACAATCTTCGATCCATCTATAAAAAGGTTTATTAGTTAGTAAGATAATATAGGTCGGTGTACTTACACTGTTATTTCCTCTACAAAGTAAATGGTTATAATAGTGAAAAGACCAAGATTTTTACGGTAAATGCTAACGTTTTTATACCTTCTTTTCAACGGCGCCGGTACCTTTATGTCTCATGAATATCGTTTTAGTTTTTGTATTATTTAACTTTGTTACCGAATATTCAGAGTTTGATCAGATTTCATCCAATGGCCTAACCGATTCGATTTTGATCTTTTTGTGAACAATTGAGAAACAGACTTTTTTATTTACTTTGAAATTTTAGTTGGTTTGTGTATAAAAGAAATCCTTGTCTTAGTAAATACTAGTGCTCTTTTGTATGACATTAATGCGACTACCATGATGAAATTATCTTAGTAAGTTTCCGTTTCAACAAAAAATAAGGATGTATCTATGTTTGGATGTAGGTATGTTCTTCTTTCACGCAAAGATTGGATCTAAATGAAAATTTACATAAAGATAGTCTGGATTATTCTCATGTATTAAATATGTTATTTAATACATGAGAATAACACATGGGTTATTTGACGGGAACTAGAACAAATCGAATGAAACCGTGAACACTACTTATACCTATACTATGTTTGTAGCTAGGTCACCTAGGTTAGCAAAGCATATTAAGTAATTTATACGCAGCTTACTGCATCCACGTACAGTTTCTCCATACATAAGTGCGAGCAAGTGACGCCCTCGATCCCGTGTATGTACTTACGTACAAGTATACATATACGAGTGAACTCTGACGGCTGTAGAACAAAGTGTAAGGCGTCCACGAATCATCTGCCTCATCGATTTCTTGTCGATGTCGTTATGAAATAGGGCACGCTACCATTGAAAATATGCGTGGTAATAGTTTTGAAGTGTTAGTGTTATAAAAGACTTCTAGAGGTTGTGCCGTTATCTATACTAATATTATAAAGAGGTAAAATTTGTGTAAGTTTGTTTGTTTGTATGTTCGAGGTAATCTCGGGAATTATAAATCCGATTTGAATAATTCTCTTTGTAATATATAGCCACATTCAACGGGAAGGTTATAGGATATGTTTTATCCCGAAATTCCCACGGGAACAGGCACAACGCGGGTAAAACCGCGGGGCGCTTCTAGTGTTTTATAAAAGACTTCAAATAAGGGTATACGGTATACTTCTAGGTGTATACTTCTAGGTATACTGTATACCCAGTCCCTTTAATATTATAAACTAGCAGCGCCCCGAGATTTTACCCGCGTTGTACCTGTTTCTGGTCGAATTTTGACATGAAAAGTACTCACACACCTTTCTCTTTAATAACTGTGTATGTTGGTGCATTGCATGATAATCCGTTGTGTAGTTATTGAGAAAATCGATTACATACAGACAGACTTTGTTTTATAATATGTATAGATGTCAATTGTTTGTGAGAATAGATATTGTTTGAAAACGGTAATAAAAGTGATTCTAGATTGACCCAATTATTACCAAACACCAATCGGAATTGAAATTGAAATCAAAATTCACTTATCAAAGCAATGGTGCAAGAAACATAACAAGGCATTCAATTCCACGATGCATTATAAAAGTTGATGTTATTTAATGGAAATAAAAAGTGGATAAAGTTCCTTATCAAAATGGTTGAAATCTTCATCTTGCTCAAAATACTGTCCGTAATATCTTGAGCGGCGATATCTTTAATATTATGTGATGGCGCCGTAACTTATCTGCGCCGCCTCGCCGGATGAAAAGCTCTAATACAATGTTTTACATGTTTGCATAATTTCATCAGTTTCTCTAAAGTCGATATGTTAAAACTTCTTTCAGTCTTCAGTATAGGGTTTTATTTTATGTGGCATATCTTTATGACTGTTTTATTGATAACTGAGCCCCTCGCTTCAGTTCTATTAATGTAGTAGAGAATTGGGAATATATTTATAAAATTTAGCCTGTATCGAAGTTTTATCGATATCAACTACATATCGTCTTGAATGTCGGTTCAGCGATTTAGGAATGAAAACAAAACCGTACATACCCTAACTCACATTTTATAGGTACCTACCTAATATTACTAGTATCCTGCTTTCCGCCTTTATTCACCATATTTAAATCTGGATTATTATCCTTTTACGTTACATTGTCGGTCCCGGTTGTTTTAATCGTTAGACCATGTTTCAATCGTTAGGTCTTTAGGCGGTCTAAAAAATCTGTCACCAGGGTTGGCCACTAACCTACTCGAACTTAGTACAGTTATTAGTTTCCGGATTAGCTTCAAAGTCTGCCGCTCGCGACGCACTAGCCCCAGACATAGTAACTATTTAGTAATCTGTGCCCCAGACCAGAGTGTGTCGAGAGGGAGAGCAACTCTCCCCGAGCCACGCACACTTCAAATCTGCATATTGAGTTAATTCCGAGTGCCTCTGTGCATTTTAATTGCGCTAGATTCTGTCTCGATGTGACATGTGAACTGTAATTAATTTCTGGGAATAGTGTACATGGCTGTTTTTAAATACAATCTACACTACTATTATAAATAGGAAAGATTTGTGTATGTTTGTAATGAATAAACTCAAAAACTACTTGACCGATTTGAACAATTCTTTTTGTAACTGATAGACATATTCAACGGGAAGGTTATAGGGTATTTTTCATCCTATAATTCCTACGGGAATCTTAATAATAAAAGACAATGAATTAACCGTTTTTAACGTTAATTAAAACTTCACAATGAAACAAATATTTTAACGGACCAATGTGGTACAATGGTCCAATAAATTTCCTTATTTGAATTACAAACCATCACCCCTATCATATGGAAAGCTTTTCACAAAGTTTTAATCGAATCCGTCACAAAGGACCTTCTGTTTTTATTTCTGAAACTACCCACACACCGTTTCGCGCGACACAATTTTGGTTTTACGGAATTTATATTGTATTTGCATCTGGGTCACATTTCGTACCAATAAAATTCTGTTCGGAGATAGTGAGGTTCTCAAGCACGATAAAGGCAATTTTGGAACAAAATACGAGTAGAATGAGCTAAGTGTACATCCGATTCGGTTGATATATCTAGTTCTAGTATGTACTCGCACTTGAGCCGCTAAGCGATTGATTTTGCATTCAAAGGCAGGCAATCTGGACTAGCCAAGGGGACTGGCACTCATATGCATAACAAAGCTATGCGCTGAAGATATATATAATCCTGTTTCAAACTATTTTGTACAGTAAAAGCATGGATGGACACAGAAAGACGTAGCATACCTATTGACTTTTATACAAATTTAATCAATTTATTTTTATTCCCTTTTCAATACCCAACATTGTAGTCTTTGCAAAACATTTGCTGCAATATAGTCAACCTTCGACTACGTAGAACTAGTTAATCTTGTCCAGGGACACTTTATTAGGTCCCATAGTAAATGAGGAGCGAGGTAGCTGAAACTTTCCATCGCATTTCCCGTACGAGACGACTTCAAGCACGTACGTTATAACTTTGTAATATTTAATGAACAATGTGAATGATGGTGTGTATTGGAAACTGCCTATAGTTTCATAACTATTGTCATGAGTCAAAAAGTAGGAAGCTATGATATTATATATAAAATGTAATCCTACTAATATTATAAATGCGATATGAGGATGTATTTATACATGTATGTTTGTTACTCTTTCACGAAAAAACTACTTGAGTGATTTGGATGAAACTTTACAGTAATATAGGTTATACATCAGAATAACACATGAGATACATTATATCCCAAAATTCCCACGGGAACGGGTACAACTCGGGTAACACCGCGGGACGCGGCTAGTAATCTAGAAAAATAAGTATCTGATTTTGCTTAATATATACTAATATTATAAAGCTGAAGAGTTTGTTTTGTTTGTTTGTTTGTTTAAACGCGCTAATCTCAGAAACTACTGAACCGATTTAAAAAAATATTTTTGTAATGGATCATTCAACGGGAAGGTTATAGGCTACTTTTCATTCCGAAATTCCCACGGGAACGGGAACAACGCGGGTAATACCGCGGGGCGCTGCTAGTCATTGATAAATTTAACGAAAAATTAAAAATAGAATGGTAGTGGTAGACATGAATAAGCAAACTTTCTTATACATTGGTCACTAACCTCTTATTTAACCTCAAAGAAACGTGTTCCTTTTGTTATTAGCAAAATAAATCCTCAGAAATAAATATTTAAATTTCTTTCAAAAACAAAGTGCAATAAATCGAACATTGCTTACAGAAGCAATGTTTACGGATTTCGCCGCAAAATCTATTCGACTGTTTAAATAAGAACGAAACAAAGGGAACTTTGACCAAATATTTGTTATACATTTTGGGGTGTTCTCTCATTATGCTGTGGTGTTAAATTATTCGCTTGTTCTTTGTTTAACTTTTTGTCAGTAATCCTTACTTATTTTTTTAGACTAGGTAGATACTTTTTGACCGTACCAAGTATTTTAATGTCTGCTTGTATAATCACTGACTATTTCGCAAAGTGACTATTTTAACGGTATGATTAACTATTTTAACGGCGAATATGGAAACACTATAAAATTACCAGTAATTGAAAAATGGTTGCGTGATATAAATCCATGATCGAACGCTGAATTTTCAATCAAATTTATCCACTAACAATGGTCATACGAAAAACACATTTGTACAAAATAATTGAACTTGTTTCTTTTCCAATTTGAACGCCAGTCATTGAGCAATCAACGAATTAATTTTACTTTTTCCACAAAAAAGTAATATCAATTTGTTACTCCGTCATTTGTATACACAACTTGATTGAGGCACCGTCCTTTTTATCTGCCAGATTTCCATTTTTAATGTATTTCATTCAAAGATAAACCTGCAATTTTACCTTTCCGTTCTGAAGGGAAATCGGACTTAAAAGGTTAAATCGTTTGTCTTAATAAAAGATTTATCAGTGAAAATAAAAAAGGATACGCATAGAAACACGTAGAGAAAAACTTAATTGAATGTACGTCATCCATACGTCGCATATTGTTGACTCCGGGCGTTGACTCACTAGCATCTTTGCCTAAAATCTGCCACAGACATATTAAAACCCAGATTACTTTCCTATATCTTTTAAATAATATAAAATATAAGGTTACCTTCCTCTTCCTCTTTACTAAAATAAAATTTCCCCATTTAATTATAAAATAAAATTTCATCTCAAAATGAAAGTTGTCCATCGCAGATATTAAAAATGTAAAACTCCCCTGTGATACCTTCACTCATTTATCTTAACTCATCAACGTTTAGATCCAGTAAAGTGCAGAAAACCGTCAACCGGTAATTAATTAAGTTTTTCTTCGGAACCGAGACATTTTTAAATTACCTTCAAGATTAGTCTTACGTACTGAAAAGACATTCCTTTTACGATTCAATTAAACTTTATTTTGATGGAAAGTACAATTATATATGTGGATTCGAAAATTGTTATAACTGTTTTAGATACATACTCGTACATATACCTCAAAACCCTTTACCCTTAACTTTAAATTAATATTAATCTCAAAGAACAAAGAAAGGGCTCTGAAATATTAGCTTTTTCACTACGAAATACGCGCAGCTCGACCCCTACTTGGATATTGACCATAATAGCATTTATATCTGAGCACTACCGTGCTTTGGAGGGCACGTACAACTGTCGGTCCCGGTTGTTTCAATCGTCAGACCATGTAAAATTCCCGACACCAGAGTTGGCCACTAATCTGCTTGAACATACTACAAAATACATCGCTTTAGATTAAACTAGCAGCGCCCCGCGGTTTTACCCGCGTTGTGCCCGTTCCCGTGGGAATTTCGGGATAAAATGTAGCCTATAGCCTTCCTCGATAAATAGACTATCTAACAGTGAAAGAATTATTCAAATCGGTTCAGTAGTTTCTGAGATTAGCGCTTTTAAACAAACAAACAAACAAAACAAACTCTTCAGCTTTATAATATTAGTATAGATCTGTGAGTGTAATTAAGATCTAATTCTTAATTCAGGTATCGTGTTCCATTGGGACCTTTTCATTCCAAAATTCAGTCGGTAAAAGAAGAAAAAATGAGGCACTGAATAAATTCTATAAAGTATGTAAACGATTCAACCAAAATCATGTCCTCGTTATATCGTTATTGATATCAAATCTTCGTACAAATTGTTCGACACAATACATCATGTATTTTGTGATATTACTTTGTATCAAAGAATTTGTTAATAGAAATGTTATAATACAAACGAATTCCTCTATCGCTTTATAGCGAGATTTATGGCTTTATCTCCAAGATTTATGAGAAGAGCTGTGAACATCATCGGTATTCATCTTTTACTAAGACGTGTAGTTTATACATATAGATATGCAGAAGGTATTCTTAGATATCTCTATTGTGGTATAATAGTGGATTCATTCTATTAGGTTTTGCTGATGGTGATTTTAGAACTTTGCTATATCTCTTGACCATGTTTTAGTATCCACCAATTATATTAAGCAAGTTTTGATGAAAATTACTCTTTATAATGAAAACTCCACGGTTATTTACAAGGACTGTGATAAGTTCTTGCATACCCCAAAAAATATACATAAATCAAATTGTCAAACTTTATAACAGTTATCGTTCGTAACCCCCTTGAATATTTTCGGTTTTAATGTACAATCCCTGCTATAAATCTTAAAAATTTCAGCAATAAATTGCGAACATTTGACCCAAATATTTAGCGTGCAGAGACTAAAAATAGACCGGCTAATAAATAATTATTTTGGCTTCCATCTGACTCTGGATGAATACGCTAATTTAAATCAGTGGCCACCATTAGGCTACTGAACACAAGGATTCTAATAGGCCATAGTCAAATAAGTGTAT
Source organism: Cyclophora punctaria (assembly GCA_951394245.1). Classification (NCBI taxonomy): domain Eukaryota; kingdom Metazoa; phylum Arthropoda; class Insecta; order Lepidoptera; family Geometridae; genus Cyclophora; species Cyclophora punctaria. The sequence continues at coordinate 5,294,598 of OX596182.1, read as the reverse complement.
GTGCAATCAAATAAAGGGATTCAAGGTAAATTAATAACCAGTAATGAAAAATACTCTAATTAGACTTTAATTAACTAACTAAACTTTAATTAACTACCAGTGTCCCGCGGTTTTACCCGCGTTGTGTCCGTTCCGTGAGAATTTCGGGAATTTGTATACATATACACCTTCCTCTTGAATCTATAAAAAAAACGCGTCAAAATCCTTGCAGTAGTATTTGAGTTTATCGCGAACAGACAGACAGACAGACGCGGCCGGGGACTTTGTTTTATAATATAGTTATGTAGTATATGTAGTTATATTGATTAACTAATTACTATTATTACCACTAACCTACATGAATTTATTACTTCAAATACCGCCAAATACTGTACTTATTAACTTCAATGAGCCAGAAGTCTGTTTGCTTTAAAGTCGAATGAATATAAAATAACCCTTTATTTACTTAAAATTCTGCTTCCTCTAAAAAGCCTCATTCATGTAGTTAGTTATTAATACACTTCATTTAAATTTGACAAGCCCGTTGGCACAGTGGCACTGAAAGCGCTTACTGTGTCGGGGGTTGCGGGTTCGATTCCCGCCCGGATTCAACAATATGTGGAGATTTAGTTGTTGGCGACGACGTCTGTGTGTCAATTCTTATAAATTTGTGTTTGCATATGTAGTAGTATCAGTTAGTTAGATTCCATATTACTAGCTTAGAGCTTAGTTTGGGTCTAATTCACTGTGAGTGAATTTGTCCGGGTATATTTATTTATTTGACACTCATTTTCTCATTACCAAATGTGCTGTCTATCGACGTGTACCTATATACAGTAACTCTTGTCAGACCCAGCGTGTGTACACCCTTAAGACGATGTCTTTTAAATGGGTCTTCTTTTTTGTCGTGAATTCGGATATCTTCGGTTTCTCTATGACAATGGAAGCAATTTGTTACGTCAATCACTTTTCAGGTTATCTGAAAGTGACTTGTCCATTTTAGGTTTTAGTGTTAAGATGTTACAATATAATATGTCCCTGCTTTCCCTCATTGTAATGCAATAACAGTTTTGAAAAACCAAGTAGATATTAGTATTATTGTACTAAGTTAGGATGAAGTGTAGAAAGAGAGCAGAGAGGCTTTTGCCCAGCAGTGGGACACAGGCTAAGAATAATAATAAAAGTTAGGACTATGTTAGATGGATTATATAAAGTTGCGAACCGATAATGAGATCACTTTTAAATAAAACCTTCAAACAAAAACCGTTTAAGCCATTGGCATAGAATTTTCCCTTTCACTACATTTGTTTCCGCTATCTTTTAAAGAAAGTTTGCGAACACTAATGCGTTTCACCCCGACTAGATAAAAGGATTATCCTGTACTGTTCTTTATCGACTAAATTTTACGAGATTCGATGCTACTTACGTTTTTATAACCAACTCAGAGTTCTGTGTACTTTATTATGATTAAATTTCGACCTTCATCCCTTTTGACTCTTGAGATTCCGTTTTGATACGAATTGACTTGTCTTCAGGATGGTTAATGAAGTATATAATTCTGAGAATGAGGAAGGGAAGCTTTACATTGATAAGTGTCTTAGTGCCTTGCGGCTACATCTGAGTTGTTATCTGTAGGAATTTTGGGATGAACAATAAATTAGCCTATGTTTGACCTCGAATCATTTACTACTCTATCCAACCGATCAGCCGTAAAAGCGTAGCAGACATATTCGTTTATATTTATGTATTTATATCTACCCCTCGGCATAACGAATGCAACAAGACATGATAAGATAAAATAATATTTTTTCGATTAACTAATAATATGATTGTGGATTAAAACATATAAATATAACAGCACTCGGTCCCTGTGGTACATACAATCGTCAGACCATGTCGGATGCCTTAGGAGTTGAAGTGGTATAAAAACTTCGACACCAAAGTTAGCCACTAACATACTCGAAATGAATGAATGAATAAACACATGGAATTTTATAGTGGCACTAGCAGCGCCCCGCGGTTTTACCCGCGTTGTAGCCGTTCCCGTAGGAATTTCGGGATGAAAAATAGCCTATAACCTTCCCGTTGAATGTGGCTATCTATTACAAAAGAATTATTCAAATCGGTTCAGTAGTTTCTGAGATTAGCGCGTTTAAACAAACAAACAAACAAAACAAACTCTTCAGCTTTATAATATTGGTATAGATTCGTAGTTGTGCTAAATGGGTCTCATCAATAATTCTCCTTATATATCGAACTCAGTTTCCGAACTAAACTGAATCTTGCAGTTTACTGCTACATAGAGTTTCAAGGTAGTTTAACCAGCCTTAACAAGCATGTAGTGTGTGTTTGGTGTCTGTAGTATGTAGCAGAGTTGGATATCCCTTGGCAAACATCAAACAAGCTCCGCGAAGAGAGAGCTGTTTGTATTGTCTGATAAGTTTCCGCTGTAGCAAGTCGTCTGGTAGTTCTTATAAGTCTGCGGCATAAAGATATATGTAGAACAAGTTGTATTTTTTTTAGTGATGTTTATTGTTCAATTGTTGTTACTTAGCTAAGCTCCAATTTCATCTTTACAACTGAACTCGGTCAGTTCCACCCTAATTCTAGTTAACTAAGTGTAGGGCGACATCTGCGGAACGTACGGCGCCGAATACGCTCGTAGTGTATTTCAAGTTATCTATGACACATCAGTACGCGGCGTAATTTCTACTGATGTGTCATAGAGCGGAAGGTTCGGCACCGTACGTTCCGCAGATGTGGCCCTACACTAAAATGAAAACTTCTAAAACCAGGGTTCGACATAGAAACGGTAAATTTTTACCTAAGCTTCTTCTACAGTACAAGTTTGATGACGCAGTTATCTTTATGAATTCAAGAGATATTTCAATAAAGTTTGGTCAACATTTCGTGACGTCAATCGCCAGTAATCTAGATCTTTGAGCAAACAAATTGATGAAAGAATATATTTGCTTCAAAGACGAACATTATTCCAATTACAGTATTTACTACTTTCATTTCAACACTCGCCAATTACTTTGCCGAACAGAAAATAGCAATTGATTTCATAGTTTATTTTCATCTCCGGCAATCAGTTAAAGCATTCGTATTATATCAGTAAACAAACCCTCAAGCGATTTACGTTTATACGATTTACTTGAATAAAAAAGGAATGTTCCTTTTGTATATAACATTTTCATTTGAATTTCTATTGCTTAAGTGTATTGTGTGCGATTCAATCAATGTTTTGTTCATGAAGCCTTTTAGAGACATGTTTGGTAACGATTTGAACAAGGACTTGGAGTCACTTGAGACGAGGACAATGCCTTTATTACGAAACATACTCGGAATATAAAGTGAAGGTTGACAATATTTCATTTGTTGAGCATTACAATGGAAATGGAATATGTTTCGCCATGAAACCGGACTGTGACCACAAATCCAAACCGGCTGAAGGGATCTCCTGTTTGTGAACTAATATAACAACAAGATAGGCAATTTAAATCACCGCGGAACGTGAGGGTTGGCCCATTACAGAACCCTTTACTCGACTTAATGATAACGTCCTCTGTTTATCAATCTTCGTAAATAAAGTAAACTTACACCTATTCTCCTCAGGAATATCGTTAAAAATACAACGGCTCATATTTCGGTCAAAGTAACTTTTATTTTTGTAACAGTTACTGCCCTATACCCATTCAAAAACACGAAAAAGCAATTTGGACCTTCTCCAGGTTATTTTATTTGGTCCAGAATGTTACCTACGCATAATAAAGGCTTTGTTTATTGATATGGAAGTAACAACACTGTGGTGAATAGACGGCTCGTTAGTCCGACCGGCAATGCTTACTTTTATAAAACGAAAATAATTAAGATTTAATTTGTTTGAAGTGCGAGCCACTCGTACGTACGATTTATTCAACTACCTTTACAGCGAAGAGGTTTCTATACAAATATAATAAAGCTGAAAAGTTTTGTTTTTGAAAGCTATAGCAAAATTATTGTCGGTTTTTTTATATGATCGCTATTTTACCCACAAATTACCACGGGAACTTGTACAATGCTGAAATCTGAGAAATATCTGTTTTGATCTGCTGCGGCGTTTAATGACCAAGCAATTATGATATGATATGACTAGCAGCGCCCCGCGGTTTTACCCGCGTTGTGTCTGTCCCCGTGGGAATTTCGGGATGAAAATAGCCTATAACCTTCTCCTTGAATGTGGCTATCTATTACAAAAAGAATTATTCAAATCGGACTGATAATTCCCGAGATTACCTCTAACATACAATTTTACCTCTTTATAATATAGTATAGATAAGCAATTATGATAATCACAATAATGTTTAGCCAAATCCTTTATCACAAGACTTGTCTATTATTAAACTGCCTTGACATGTACCTAAAGCCCAAAAAGGGGAATATTCAAAATCATCTATTTCCATAGTCTATTTCTATAAAGCATTAGCCTGTAATGTCCCACTGTTGGGCAAAGGCCTCTCGTCTCACTGGAGATATCAGTACAGTGAGGAGGTTTCAGGCGTAATCACCACGCTTGCCTAATGCGGGTTGGTGATCTCAAACCCGAGCCATGTTTGAAAAGTAGGAAACATGTTTTCGCTCGACCTGGGAATTGAACCCGAGACCTCAGTCTTGGCAGGCGAGTGCACATACCACTAGACTACCGAGGCGTCTATAAAAGGAATGGAAATGTCAACCTGAATACAAAACTGAAGTGGAATAGCCTAGCCGTCTCTATTTCTGATACAGGACGTATAAAAGCTGACATGTGGTTTGAATTTGCAACTTCATATTTTATTCACCAAGGCTGATGGAAGTCTGGCTGAAGTAAAAATAGGTCGCTTATTGAATATCTTTGCTCATCCATCTCTCAATGTTCATGTTTCGTAATGAATTTCCGATGCTTTATATTATTTATTCAGATGGAAGTTCAGGGCTGATCGGTCCTTACATTAACCTTTTTTCCACCTATAGGAAGGTATTAGGCAAGTTTTTCCGTTGGCACCGATGTGTTTCCGCGCTGACGCCAGTGTTCTCTCGGAAGTGTTCTCATTAGTGAGCCTTCGCCGACAAGTTTCAAGTGCTTCTATAAACAATTGGAGTTCCTCTGAGACTTGAACGATGCGGTGGAACATCTCGGAAATAAATCTAAATAATGTTTCTATGCGAATCTCTCCGTAATTAAGAAAACAGTTCGTATCTTACTCAAGGCTCGAACTTCCAACAAATAATTTAAGTCAATAGAGGACAAACGTTTGTGTTTATAATAAATCTTATAAACCTTTCGTGTTACGTCACCCTTTAGGACACTAATAAAGAGCCCTCACGGTTATTCTGTTTTATAAGGCGCTCCTTTTTCTTTGTACGATAAAATGTCTTTATAAGCTTCTGAAATGGAAAGTTCACACTTATGCGTAAAGCGCTTAAATATTATCAGGGCGCCAAATTCAATTTAGGGAGCTGTTTATAACACAGAAACTCTCTCATAAAAATATTTCGCAGCTAAAAATTCACAGTCGTATTTAGTTGGAGCTGGCTTTGGCTCTAGAAACCACTTTTGAAATAGGTTAGTAAAAGCAAAGCAAAGGTAGCGAGCGCCACCGGCTACATGCCTACGTATGTAGTGTACGTACAGCGTACAGGAATGGAGGCAGCCTTTTGAAACGCTTTCCAGTAAACTATTGAATAAGATTGAAACAACATCCTCTGAAGCGCGCGCTACAGAAAACAGATTTCGTGATAGAATAACTTTTTATAAAAATATTGTCTAAAATGTGTTGAAAACATTTTCTATTCCGCGTTTGATAAATCAATTAAAATTTCATCTAAAGTAATAATTGGTTGGGAAAATGTGGACTGGAATATTAAAAAATGTCGCCAGCGAGGAAATTACCGCCGCTCGCAAAGCCCCAAGATTAAGTAATCAAAGTGAAATTTTCTTCTCGGCCTAAATAGGTTGTTTGTAAACAGCACGAACCGAATTACCCTTTGTGAAGAGTCGTCCTTTGCACTAACTCCTCACTCCGGTGACTCATCATTCTAATCTACATGAATAAATTATACAGCTTCATTAAAAATTCAAATATAATGCCCAACTCCGTAAACAGTCGACCAAGCTGCCTAACCTCCACTTTATATTAGAGCTTTCAGTATGAATATAAACCAAATACCACCTCCAAATATTAGTAAGCTCCAAACGCAGTATTCCAATAATGTATCTAAAAATATCGAACAAACATTTATCATTTGCCTCATCAAATATTATTGTGTTCCCCAATAACTCGGAGGGAAACGTGATAAAATCCGGCTTATGTTATTGAAAGAAAATTCAATATCAGAGGTATAGAAAAGGCAGGGCCTTGTACCTCCTTAATTTAAGTTCCTGGCTGTCTAAGAACAAGATAATATTTGTAGGAAAAGGACGATGCCTCAAGAGCAGGTTCTTGGAAGGATCTCATTTGAATATCTGACGTCTAGTCGGAGTTACAGATGAAGGATGAGCGGACAAAGTTCCCTCTTGGTAATTTAATACTTTTATGATTTCGAGATTAAGATTTGTCTCAGTTTGTTTATTTGTTTTCCTTATTTGAATAACTTCAGAAAGAACCGTCGGAATCAAAAACTTTTCTTATTATCGACTCTGTGAACATACAAGATGTATCTATGTGTCGTGTTTCTTGTATGTAGGTGTTTGATAAAATGCTTCTAATTAATTGAATCACCTCCCTCAAGTATTTTACACAAATTGACAAAACTTTTTAATTACAAGTCTCCCGCAATTTTATGAGTCTTAAGAATTGTTTTACGGCAGGTATTTTGTAATTAAAGTTTACTGAAACAGATAGCCAAATGTTTTAATTAACGAGTTAGCATGATGGCGGCAAAGTTTTCTAGCAAAGATCACGTTATAAGCACTTAATTAAATAATTGCCCCGTGTGGTTCCTGTGGAAAACATAACACAAACGCCGGGACGATTCAACTTGGCTAATTAAACAATTTTAATTAAATTCTCCCGCATACGTCATCTAAATAATTAGGACTCTGTCCCGTCGCCATAGAGACTATAATTAAACACGTTTCAGAGGCATAGGTAATGATAATTAAGGCGGTTCTACAAATTGCGAAGCTCTGTTTCACCAAACGTTGTAAAGTCAACGTGAGCTCGCCGGATTAATTGAGTCAATATTGATTTATACGTGGATTCTGAGGCGGATACACGACCTAGTTAATGGACCAACACTGTTCAGTTAAGCGGCGGTTGCCAAAAATTAAAAGGCGTTTTCAAGAGCTGCCCTAGAGCAATGCCAAATACCGAGTGGGTAAATCCTGTTCTTACCAACAATATACTCGTAAATGCGAAGTTCGTGACGATAGTTGTTTATTGCTTTATCACGCAAAAACTTCTGGACGGATTTGGATAAAACTAAACAGTTAGGTATACATCAGAATAACACACGGAATACATTTTATCCCGAAATTCCTACGGGACTAGCCAAGAATATGTTTAGTATGTATTATCTACGAGAAGGCCTCATACATCCCTAAGTAATAATGGGCTTCAAGAGATTTACTAGTTCTTCCCTCTTTTTCCTTTCAGTAAATTATCTCCGAGAAATAAGGAGAGGCACTAAAAGCGCCTCTAATAATGTTCGGAGCTCGTGTTTTCACATCAATATTTAATTCTGTTTGGGAACATCTTTGCAAATGGTTTCTTGTGTTAGGTGCTGTGTCCATTGTATAGAAAGAACGCCTTTGCCCAGCTGTGGTGTGGGACGTTATAGGTTAAACAAAAAAATTACGTAGGTACCTATGTCAAATTCTTACATAGTCATGGAGTAAAAGTTTCGGTACTGGTTATTTTTAAAGAAGTTTTGTATTACCGTTGTATAAGTTGGAAGATATATTTCTTAAATGAAATTTGTGTTGCAGGACACTACAGACTCTTAATTCTGTTTACGTGACTTCGAAGCTAGTAGGGTTAGCGGTAACTCAGAATGAAATTAGATACGAAAACATATATATATAAATTCTTAGTAAATTAATAAGTTCGTGTAGGTTAGTAATAGGTAGAATAGTGTCACCGGACCGGACCGAACCGGAACGACAATTTTATGTGCCCTCCGAAGTACAACTCAGAAAGAAAAATGTTACTATCGGCCACACACGCATCCGTATGAGTCGACCTGCACGTTTGCTTAACCATCGCAATGAGCTAACATCGCTTAGTCAAACCACGCCAAGGGCACTATATTTTTAGTGTATCGTCCAAACCAAGTCGTGTGAAAACGAACGTAATATAAAACAAATAGGTAAACCTGTAATTGAAGTTGTTGTTGGGAAAAACTTCGAAGGTCTGAACTTCACCAACCTTTGATTTATTGATCTGTCTCCATATTGTGTTGTTATTCTACGAGAATACCTACAACATATACGTAACATACTCGTACATACATATGTCGTATCGACAAAATAGATTACCTTTATGTTCTCGTCTGTAGAATAGACAGAACTTAGAAAAGGTTGTTGTGAATGCATGTGGACAAATGTATTTGATACTGTTGAATATTGTAAAGAATATCTTAGTCTATCTCTCATTGGAAATATTAGAAAAACTTTTAAATAACATTTTAAAAAAGCATATACGGTAGAATTGAGAAACCTCCTCCTTTTTTACTGTCGGCGAAAAATAACAATACTCGTGACTTCAACGAATAGCATTCGAATATTATCAACAGCTTTATTATTTCAGAAGATAGTGAACCGGTTAAATAGATAAAATCGCTGGTTTCATCGCGATTGTAAAGCAACAAGGAACTCGGCCTCTACTTAGATGAGTGGCCTATAGTACAATTTCTATCTGAGCGGTAGCGTGCTTTAATTGTTCGTTCCGGTTGTTTTAATCGTCAAACTATGCGGAAGACATTTAGATGGTCTAAAAACTTCGATACCAGGGTAGACCACTGTCCTGCTGGCACTTACTGGCTAAAATACACCTAATTGAGGCGCGCTAAAGCGATAATTCTAGTACATATTTGTAATTCGCTGTCGTAGGCAGTAGGCACTTAGCAATGTCCCAGTTTAGTACAGGGTTTCGTTTATTGACTTGCCAATGGTTATTTATAGTCCTAAACATACATTTTATACTTCATCGAAATAGGGACTGAAATTAAGTGTCTAACGGTCACAGAAATAATATTTGCCTGTTTAATATCTAAGTGGTATTGGAAAACTTTACCGGAATCATAAATAATCAAATAAGTGTACTTATTTAGTTTCAAATAAATATGTATTTCCTTTTTGAGATGTGTTTATCTTAAAGTAACCTTTGTTACTAATAATAACAATGATTATATCAAAATTCTAACGACTTAGTGAAACATTTGTAAAGATTCCGTTCAATTAAACAGCTTACAAGGATGGCAAAGTTGAAGCACTAATTAAAATGGATCAATGAAAATCCCTCGATACATTCTCTTTCAAGAAATCTTTCCTTCGTATAAAACTTTAAAATAAAATTGCAGCAGTGCAATAAAAAGCAAATAAGACACTTTCAGTCTGTTAGAAACGTATACACTAGTATATTTGCGGTTCTCTAGTGTTGTAATGTGTTTTATTTATTCAATATACGATAGTGGGCGGTTAAATGTTCTGCTCAATGTAGTTCGCCATCAATATACGAGTAGATCGATTCTTATTTACATAGATTAGTATCTCGATTCAGTAGCACTCACTAAATTACGCCAGCTTAATGGAACCGCCTATTTAGATAATTTATCACGTTATTAGTAGGTGGTTGCGGTCAATGTAATATTGGTTAAATATGAGTAGGTAGATCCTAATCAAATTTTCGTTCCATTTTCAAGACTTTACGAACAGTTTTATAGGTGTTCGTCTTTTGTTTCTTTGTGTCTGAACTTTTTTATATTTTTATGAGTTCACTTCTTTTGTTCCAGTTTTTAGATTACTGGGTTAGATTAATCTATCGTGAATTAATTAGTTTAAACACGTTATATTTTATACCGCTTTGTTAACTAGGACTTGAAAAAGAGGAGTTTATTGACAATAATACGATTCGAACAATTAAAAAGCGGCCAAGTGCGAGTCGGACTCGCCCATGAAGGGTTCCGTAGCAGCGAGTAACATAATAAAGAAGTTCTTGAAATAAATGTTTTTTTATTTACATTTGAGTTATTGAATGAATAATCAGTATTTTTTTGCGGTTTACGATTTATGTCGTAAAAAAAAAACTACTAACTAGACCTCGTTCAAACCAATTTTCGGTGTTAGATTACATTGTTATGTACATCATATATTTTTTTTAGTTTTATCATTCTCTTATTTTAGAAGTTACAGGGGGGGGGACACACATTTTACCACTTTGGAAGAGTCTCTCGCGCAAACTATTCAGTTTAGAAAAAAATGATATTAGAAACCTCAATACCATTTTTGAAGACCTACCCATAGATACCCCACACGTATGGGTTTGATGAAAAAAAAAAATATTTTTTTCATTTCTATGTATGGGAGACCCCCCTAAAATTTTATTTTTTTTCTATTTTAGTGTGAAAATATTAATGCGGTTCACAGAATACATCTACACACTAATTTTCAACAACATAGCTCTTATAGTTTCGGAGAAAAAAGGCTGTGACATACGGACAGACAGACGGACAGACGGACAGACGGACAGACGGACGGACAGACAGACAGACAGACATGACGAATCTATAAGGGTTCCGTTTTTGCCATTTGGCTACGGAACCCTAAAAACGGTAGTAAAGAGCTGCTTTTACTGAATATTGCATTATTATCTACGAGTACATTTCTACCACTTTTACTACTAATACTTACCTACTCAAACTTCTTGTTGAAATTAACATCGCCTTCAAAACGGCAGAGGTTCATAATTTCTCTGTAAACTTTTACGTAACTAGTGCAATTAGAGACGTAAATAAACCAGATATTTCAGGAAACATTTTCATAACGGAGCTGCTGATTGTTGTGGTTTGGACGTCAAGTCCATTTATTTACCCGCGGTATTATTCAGTTTTGGAATAGTCTCTACTTTTCCATTGCCAATGGTTTTAAGTTTATGATAAACTAGAAGATATAATTAATCATTAATTAAGATATTTTAGTATCTTGGAGTTCTTGAATAAATAGGAACTGCGTGATTTGTACTTACTCATTAAATTACCTACTGCTGTATCATACAGGCCCTGTATGTACCAAATACTAAGTTATTTTTAAGTTGGAAAAGTTTGAACTAAATTAGAATTCCCCTATTGTCTTTTAACTTTTACATAATGTTACTTTAGTACTCTATTTTGTTTCAGGCAACCCCAGGAACAAATGTGCTCTTCAACCAGGTCACAGTCTGATGGACTGGATTCGACTCGGGAACTCCGGCAAGGACCTCACCGGGGTGGGTGGCCGAATACGACCCGTCACTCCGAAGGAATTGGCCACTCATAATAAAGAAAGTAAGAACTCTTTGAAAGAAAACTCTATGGTTATGGTTAATTCAGTTTTCGAATGGATAGTTCAAATGTTTTATTTTCAGGTGATGCCTGGTTAGCTATTAGAGGTCGAGTCTACAATATCACTTACTATTTACCGTATCATCCTGGAGGTAAGAAAATAACATGATTTTAATTACCTTTTAATAAAAGTAAAACTTTTTCTTCACCTTTATCGTCTTTCTCCTAGGTCCTGAAGAATTATTGCGTGGAGCAGGAATGGACGCTACGCAACTCTTTGACAAAGTACATCCATGGGTCAACTACGATTCCTTGCTAGCAAAGTGTCTTGTAGGACCGTTAAGACAGGAACTTCCAGACGCAGACGAACTCTTCGACACCTCCAGTGTCTCATCCAAATCCGACCGGTTAAAAGAACCATCTAAAGCGCAAGAACTAGTCAGAAAATCAATGGAGAATCTAGCAAATTGCATTACGCCTGTTAGGAAAAAAATTACTAAGAGTGAAGAGACAGGCAAAGGCAGTCCGCCAAGTAAAATAATGCAGAGTTTAATACAGTCCAGTGACCTTCCAGTATCTATAAGTAGGAGAGCGGCAGCCAGTCCCGTTAAGAAGGTTGAGAGTCCAGACTCCCCTCAACCGCTGCGATACGATTGGATCCAAACATCGACTAAGTTAACCATATACGTGTACACGGGACCCCTAGCCAACCCAGGGGGGTGTGCGAGAATAACCGATGATTCACTTTTAATTGAAGTGGCGACTAACGACTGGTTAAGAACCCTCAAAATTGTGCCTGAAGCCAAGTTAAAGGAACCATTACAGCTAAAAGTTTACGCTGAAAGTGGAAAATTGGAGGTAAGAGTTTCTATCTATATATACTTAATATAATAAAGCTGAAGAGTTTGATTTTATGTTTGTTTGAACACGATTATCTCAGAAACTACCAATTCGATCTGAATAACTATATTTAAAATGTATAGCCACATTCAATGGGAAGATTATAGGCTATTTTTCATTCCGAAATTCCCACGGAAACTGGCTCAACGAGGGTAAAATCGCGGGGTGCTGCTAGTAAAAAAAGCATTGTAAAAAGTAGAATGTTGTTGCCCTTTTCGTCCACGTAGAACGTATAGTAGACGTTATTAGATAGCTCGTAAAGGTAGTAAACCCTCGCCCTCAGAAGCTCGTCTAACTTGGAACCGTATTAAAGTTTTAGTGAGGTAGTTGACCTAAACGTGGCACTTACGGACAGGGCACCTTATTTGCATTTTATTACGAACGTCTAACCCGTCTCAGCTCAAACCAGCAAATACATTAAATGTTTGGTTACGGACATCCTAATACACGCACTAACAACAAACTACAATTCCTAATATTCGATACGTGGGTTATGCAAATTAAGCTTAAAGTTAGTTTCAGTTACAATATAACTGAATGTTTCGTTCCTCGTGAGTATTGCAGCTTAATTTTAATACGTTGGTTTAAAATTAAAAGGTAATGGAAATGACGGACAGGATATAAATGCTTTAGCATTTTTCATTTAAATGTTAAGCTTTTCGTGCAATTGAAACGGCGACGTATGCTTTATTAATATAAGTAGTTGAGTAGTTTATTTCGATTACCATGTGTCGTTTTAATCCCATTTGTGACATTTTAAATATTTGATTTTATAAAATTTGAATTTATTTTTATAATTGCACATTGAACTCATGTTTAAAATTGAGAATATTATTTTATAAATAAGAGGAAAGGGAAATATTTGTTACGTTTTCAAGCTTAAAATTAAACTAAGTACTGACCCAATTATAATGCTTTTTGATAATATAACCTTTGAGATGTACAGACATGTTTGTTTCCTAAAAATACTTTCCTAAAAATGTAATAATAACATATCTATGGAATATTATACAGTACCTTTGTAGTAACTCATCATCTTCCCAATTTTGTAAATAGGAAGTTTACATATCTATTTTTAAGATCTACTTAGGTAAATCACTTTAGACCCTAATCACTTATAGGTGACAGCACTAAAAGCCTCGCCTAGCGTATGGAAGGGGTGTGGCGAAGCTCACATCGGCGCGCCCTCGCGAGTGTGGACACCTCGAGAAGTGGAGTGTCGAGTGTCGCACCTGGGAGCGGTGACACACGACACTACCATGATCACGATGACCGCGGCGGGCTCTGTGGTGGTGCCCATTGGGTACCACGTCAGGGTACATCGGATTATTGATGGTGAGAGAATATTCATATTGACTAGCGCCTCGCTCGCAAATTCCACCGAAAGAATTTTGTGAATTTCATTATTTTTTCACCAATAGACATTTGATTCAAGAAGAAGGTTTTTGGCTACTCTCGATCTTGAAATCCTACGGGAACCAATATAATGCGGGTAAATCCGTGAGGTGCTGCTAGTTAATTTGTATACTAAATTTATGGGTGCGATCACAAAATTTGGCAGTTTATAGAGCGGCTCTGGCACGATTTGGTTTTAACAACCGTGACCGACAATTTAATGTGCCATCCGAAGCAGGCCGCACATTAAATTTTAGTTCCCTTTTCTGATTTATTCATTTAGATAGCAGAGCCAATAGCGAAAAAAGAAAACCAAGTCAACCAAATAGTGTAGACGGTTAAAATGTACAGTTGTTTTCACCTGATTTTTCCGACTCGGCGCACTTGCTAAGGGTGGTATTCTATTAGTCAAATGTCTGTCCAATATTGAAACAAGCTTTTTGTTTTACAATACTTTTCATTTGAAGAAAATGAAGTAGTTTTTTTAGCTTTACTGGTTTCTTTATATAAATTGAGGACGATGACGTAATATGTTTGTTGCATAACTCGACTACCTCATTTTACAGAACTTCTAATTATTGAAGTTATTCTATTATAGTATGTAGTATTTTAGTTGATTACCCGCAGTACACACGCGTGGTGATTACTTTAACCTCACAGTACTAATATATTCAGCAAGATGAAAGGCCTTTGCCCTAAACTTCAACTAATAGGTATACTTACTAACGTGCTTTAAAGTTAACTCCTATTATCAGCAAGCCCCCACAACTTTTGGCTAGTACCATGTCTCAGACATTTTCAAAGCTCGCGTTATTCAAGGGGTTCAGGACAAATAACCAACATCTCGTCTTCCCAGGGTCGGAGTGCGTCCGTTCGTACACGCCGGTGGGCGAGGGCTGGAGCTCTGACCAGTGCGACCTCCCAGCGCTGCGGCTGGCCGTCAAGAGATACGACCAGGGCACCCTCTCGCCGCACCTCACCGCCCTCAACATAGGAGACGCGGTAACTGTGTCCGGACCTTATGGGAACTTTCAGTTACAAAAAGTGAGTATTAGTATAGGGTAATACTTTTTTATTTACCATAGGGTAATAATAAGAAATTTCGAGTAGGTTAGTGGCGAACGTGGTGTCGGAAATTTTAGACCGCCTAAAGGCCTTTAACATCTAACTATTGAAAAACCCGAGACCGACAATTTAAGGTACCCTCCGAAGCACGGTAGCTCTCAGGTACGACAAGGTAAGACAAGCCGATCCCAGTAGGAGCCGAGCTGCACGTTGATTAACAATCGCGATGGGCTAACATCGTTTAGTCAGACATATTCACTTCACATCAAAATCGAGGTCTCAGGTTCGTTTCGTTCGTTCGTCTCGAATTCTTGAGTTCGCTCTGCATTGAGGTGATGTCTTACTATAATCACAAAAACATTTTATCATATGATTGGTGGATTGGTAAGGGACACTTGCTATCTTTATGTATTTTCCTGCGAGATCTTAATCTTACAAGCCGTTATCTACACTATGAATAGGCTCAAAAACGACTGGACCGTTTTTAAAAATTCTTTCACCATTCGAAAGCTACATTATCCACGAGTAACATAGGCTATTTTTCATCCTGAAATTTACACAGGAATGGACACAACGCGGGTAAAACCGCGGGGCGCTGCTAGTTTTTACTAAAGACACAAATTAAAATCCATTTCTAGATTTATTTAAAGTTGACTGTCTAATATTGTAATGCTCATTCACTAATTGAAATAAGTATGTTTGTTTCAGTTAAAACTCGTAAAGACCCTGTATCTAATGGCCGCCGGCACTGGGATCACGCCTATGTTAGGTCTTATAAAATTCATGCTCTCAAGAACCAATCCTAAATGGTATGTTGGAAGAATATTCAAATTATAAAATGAATGTGTTTTTAAAAACTATTTTCATGTATTTTTTTACAATTTCAGTGAACGAGTCCATTTGATGTTTTATAATAAAACCGAAAAGGATATTTTATTTAAAAATAATTTTGAAGAAATTATGAAGGATGATGAAAGGTAAATATAAATGTGTAGGTACTTAATACTGGTTTTCATAGAAATTATAAGCCCTAGGTTTGGAACAGACATAAACTTCTTTATCCTTATCATACTGACCAACTATTTATTACAACAGGTGTATTTCCACTAGAGCGGTACTATACTACATTGTCATGCTACGTTTATGATCCAGCAATCATATTATACGTGGAACAGCAAAGCGGTTTTGGTACAAACCTTTGATACAAACCGAGTGTGAATTAATCCTTTACATACATAATAATAGTAGCGCCTCGATTTGTACCCGTTCCCGCGGAAATTTTGGGATAAAATGAATCCCATGTGTTATTCTTATGTAAAGTTTCTTTAAAAAAAAACTTTTCAGTAGTTTATGCCGTAGGATTTACTTAAATGTATACTTAATTATCTGTATGTATTTATTTATTTTAATAATTCAAACAGAAGACAAAATTAAATGACTTTTACTTACAGACTTATCGTAACAAACGTGCTGTCAGACGCCAATTCGTCATGGAAAGGTCCCACTGGTCGGATTGAGAGCCGACACATCACTGAAACGTTCGACAGGGACGCACTCAAGTGCACTGACGTTTGTACTCACTTCGCGTCCTTATGCGGCCCTGTAGAGTTCACCCACACAGGCGCACAGCTACTCACCAAGTTAGGAATGAAAGAAGGTTGTGTCCACGCATTTATGGGATGAAAACTGGTGCAGTATTATTGGATTACAATTAAAAAGATCTTCAACCAATGGGGTCTCTTTAAGTAATAAAGTGGCTATTAACGGCGAACGAAGGTTTTACTGGGTTAAGGAAGACATGTTAAGATAATGATAAACCTATTGCCTTTTTATAGGGAAAATTTATAGGTTTTTGACTAAAGATGGGCTGATATGTTGTGTTACGAAACTAACTGTGGTCTGACACAAGGCATTTAAGTTTAAAATATTGTCTCATTGTTTCAATACTACTAAGACGCTTCAAACAATGCAGGTTCAACGACTATTTGTTACCCGTTTGATGTGATTATGTTCTTACTACTTAGCTAGGTCAATAGATTTCTATTACACAATAGTACAAACAAAATGTCATCTAAAATATTAAAATTATGTATACGTAACTAAAGGTTTAACACCAATAATGTTGTGAATTAATTGTGAAATATATATTAAGTACGACAGATGTAAAAATAGATTTACTTAAATTTTAATAATGTGATTGTAAGATTTTTAGATCTTTTTAAAATAGTTATCAATGTTTTAAAGTTCTTGCTGTAATGATTGTACAGTTAGTAAGTTAGAGCACTTTCCAAAAGTAATGTAGGATTATTTTTGTAGTCTAACTACTTTCGCACACAGGACATAACACATACAAAAAAAATGCTGAAATAAAGCTCGTTCCTTGCGCCGGTCTCCAGCGGTGATCGGTTTCTATTAGCACTGGTAGACCAGCGCAGGCTGTAAGAATTCTTAGGCTACGAACGCATATGCCGGCGGCTCCTATAGCCTTGTGGCTTGTATTCTAAGTAAGCAACAAACGTTCGTTTTACCCAGATGATTACCAGTTTCTATGCGCCAAGTTACCCGCCTGCCTGTGCGTTCGTACTGAAAAACGCCAATACATATTTTTGCATATAATTTTCAAATAGAACGAATTGATCGATCTTGCGCGTAGTATGCCAATTGTAAATTATATGCAATAACATGCGTTTCCGTTAAGTGTAGCGCTGGCCTTAAGCTTCATACACACAACAGGCACTTTGTTAACAGCAGAGTTATTACTACAGCGGCATTAGGATGCGTTTCCACTGCAGCGGAGCGGAATGTTGAAATTGTCAAACAACGCATATCAAAATCTTTTGTAACGTTGTGATTGGTCGATTGAACTCTACGCTCTAGCTTCGATGGAAACGCACCCTTAATATCAGCCCGTCGACGCTTACAGTTGTCAGTTGCCATTGCCGTCCCCGACGCTGTGACAGCCGGCGCTGGCATGCCGTTACTTCAAGTTCTTGCCGTTGACGTGCCGTTTGTGTCTATGAATTTGAATTCGTTCTTCCTTTATACATCTTCGTTATATTAATATATATTTTTTCTATTTACTTGGATATTTTTTCAGTAATTTTATATTTGCACCATGTGATTAGATTAGCTCAATGTATATAAAGACAGGATTGGTAGTAATTACGTGTGTTTGTAAATATTCCATCCAATATACTTGTATAGTTTAATAATAGTAAATATTTGAACATTTAATGTGATTAAATACAATTTAATGTACTTAATGTGCCATAAAATGATTTCTTTATAATGCAGCTTTTTGTTATATTGTACAGTCATGTGCAATGAAATGTATACACGGGCAGATTTGAAAATAAATGTATACTCTGATAATTCAAATATATAAGATTTTAAATATTAATCTGGTATGAAACGCCCAGTCATTTAATCCTTAGATTAATATGGCACAGATTAATTGACATATCAAATTGACCACATAGTAAGTTCGAAGTGAAAATTATTTTATATGTTATTTTCCATTTAAAATGTTGATAAAAACAAGTTAGTAGATACAGAAAACAATATTAAAGTGAAGTATATTCGTCAAATGGACACCTAAGAGGCCGTCCATTAATCATGTGATGTTTTATGTCATTTTTAGCCCCTTGGTTACCACCAAGGGACTAAAAATGACATAAAACATAAACTACCTAACCTAACCTCACCACGTACCCGTGGTGAGGTTTAAGACGCCCCCCCCCCCTCCCCCATCCCCCTATATCACGTGTATTTTTAAGTACCCCACAAAGAATATTAATTTTATAAAATATTTGTTTAAAATATTCGGTGGAGTAGTTGCGCGTTTGCCGAAAAAATAAATACACGTGATATACTACTACACCCCCCTCCCCCCGGTGATATTTCGTGATTTTTTTATGAAAGCCACTCCCCCTTTCTAGCCTCACGTGATTAATGGACAGCCCCTAACTATAATTGTATAGGAAATTATTTTATTCCCCTGTAACTAAATTAGTTACACAGTCATACAACTATATTGCAACATAAAATGTTTTGTAAATTGTGTAGGCGTAATAATAATTCGATACTTGGTGTGAGGTTTTTATTTAAATGTAATTGATTATTATCGGTTTTTGTTATTTTATGTAGAATTAACTGTGAATATTTAAAGTGCCTACATTCCATTTGAATTTTATAATTTTGAGTGTTATTCAGTTCAAGTTTTTAATAAATATGAAATTTTAAAATAACTGTTGTTTTCTTTAAAAAGGTACTCAAAATTCAGGCTCTTAGAAGGTGCGGTAAGGATTTCAGGAGCAAGTGGTGGGATAAACAAAAAACTACATAATTTAAGAAGATATACTATTATACAAACAAAACAAAATACAATTTATTCTTCAATAGAAATAAATGCAATCCGCAACCCGATTTTCCATTTTGGATGTTTAAATTATAATGCATTAATAAAAGATTTTAAAAAATGATTATAACCATCGATATAGAATCATACTTTTAGTGCTAAAATAATTTTGTAATAGTCATCTTTTAAAACTTACCCAATCGCACAAACGAATGCAAAACACTTTAAAATTTAATGATTAATTATTCTTCAATGTAATCACTGAAATGATCAATTAAAATAGTGGCCGATTTTTGTTTGGGGGGTTTATTACCCTAGTTAGGGTCGATTTTGGCATGGGAAACATGTTGTTCGTTACAGGTAGTTTTATACGTTTTTGAGGGTATGTAATAACTTTTAACCCCCCTCTAGAACCGTCACTGAAATAAACTTTTTAAATGAAAAGCGTTAGTGCAACTGGGTAGATATTCTTTAAAATAGCATCACTGACAAATGAATTTTTGATTCAATATTTGCAGCGATACGGTAAGAGCACCATATATTTTTGAATTTTGAAACCAATCAACAAATAACAGAAAACAATAAAATAAAAGATTTGTAAATTTACCTCCTTACACGTATATACACGAGCTTTATTAATCATACACATTATTACTTATACCGAAAGAGTGTAATGTCCTAGTGACCATATTCACGTGACGTATATTATGAATACTCATACGTTGAACACTTCAGACTATTACCTTGGACAAGGCTTGAATTGAATCGTATAAATGGGTGTGAGGTTTGGATATGTAATATTAAAATAAAATTAAGTACCTACTACTAATCTTGGTTAAAATATCATAGCTAACTTACTATGACTATCATCACTGTTTTTACATAATATTATAAGTGCGAAATGGGGTAAAGATTTATGTATATTTGAAGCCAAAATGTCCCACAGGATATGGCAAACAGTGTATAAACGTAACTGACTTTTCAACTCAACATACACTTCTCACAGGTGAATCTAGGGTAATAAACGAATCATATGTGTTGTCCTGTCCTACAGATAATCTTCTGAAAATGAGTATACTTCAAACTAAAATCTATTTAAAATTAAACCGAGTCAAACCTTACCAATCCGAGAGACCACAGGTCACAATAACCTACCGTAGGAACATCTACCTGTCTTAAATCCATCAATTACACACTCTCGTTGAAAATAATAGTTTATTTATAAAGTATAGATACTTCAACTTATATTTGCGCGTGGCATGTATGTTCCAACGTAATAACGACTATCATTGCGGGATAATTCAGGTTAAAAGTGTTTTATCATTAACACTGATACAAATTGAATTAATCTCTGCTTTAACGCTTCGCTTTTATATATTACATTTTGTTTATGCAATGTCAAGCCAATATAAGCTTTACTGATTAGCAGTAAAGCTCAAATTATTATGGTTTGTTTGAACGCGATAAACTCTGAAGCTACCAGTCGGATTTGAAGATTTTTTGTGTCATAATAAATTCATTAGGAAGTACTTTATATAGGCTTCCGAAAATTGGAATTGGAACAAGTAACTGTGGGCCTCACTAGCTCAAAACAGGTTAATTCAACCTGTTCAGTGTTCGTTATAAACCCTAGTAACCATACCAGGAAAGACTTTACACTTTTTACGCACAAGAGCCACGCCCAGATAAAAGTTGTCAATACTATAACTACTTGTACTCGTCGCCTCACTGATACCGAGCCCGGTATTATGCGTTAATATCATTGACGAACAACACGTCTCGATCTTTGAGGCCCACTTCCTGTATTTTAAGCTTGCCTCGGGCGACCACGCGCTTGGGGAAATTGGTAGTAATCTCAAACTCCTCCGGCGATTGTGGGTGGCTGAACACGAAGTCGTATAGATCCTGGAAAGAGATATTTTGTTGCTTTTTAAAAGGTACAAAATGAGAATATTATAATTTATTGTTAACATAAAGGAGTTACAGTATTTATAACGATGCCAAAATAGTATATTCTAACCTTTTTAGTTTCTCATCTCCCCGAATATATCAGAGCAGTGAGCAAGAATTTAAATTAAAAATAATAAATAGAACTCAGGACGTTGTCTGTTTTCTGTGTGTTGTATTTATTAAACTACGTACCCGATGTTTTGAGCGAATTACGTTATAATATGTATATTCTACGATACCGTCTACTGTTCTAAAGTCCCGGATCGTTTAGTATAAAAGGAGGGCAAATAGTTTGAGTTTAAAAAGAACGATTAATGGTTCAGTTGGCACGTGAGTAATGGGTGAAGTATACCTGTGTGGTGTGCGAGAGCGTGAACCGGCGCGTGAGGCGCTCGCCGCCCGGCAGGCGGATGAGCAGCGCCAGCCCCGCGCCCGCCGCCGGCTCCGCGGGCAGCCGCGCCGCCATGGCTGCGCGCGCCTCCATCACCTGCACAACACAATATTATACATCAACTGGCCCCGCGGTTTCACCCACGTTGTACCCGTCCCCGCGGGAATTTCGGGATGAAAGATAGCCTGTAACCTCCCCGTTAAATGTGGTTATCCATTACAAAAAGAATTATTGAAATCGGACGGGTAGTTTCTGAGTTAGCCCTTACAAATAAAGTTAGAATCTTTACCTATTTATAATATAGTATAGATTCATCTTACTATACAAATTCAAATTTCAAATTCAAATATCTTTATTGCTTATCACATATTACATAATAAAATTACAATGTAAGTTGTGACACCCCATATACTAATGGATGATAAACATACCGAGCCACGCACCCGCAAGTGGCACAGACACAAATGGGTAATGTTCGTAGTGCACCTGTCTGCTGCCCGCCTGGCGCGGGCGTACCTGTATCTTGTGGTTCTCCTCGAGCTGCTTCTTGTCGCGGTCGTCCTGCTCGCGCTGCTGGCGCGCGGCGCGGTCGGCGGCGCGGCGCCGCTCCTTCTCCTGGTCGGCGGCGAGCGACTCCGCGTACGCCTCGTCCTGCGCCGCGCGGAGGCGCTGGTTCACCTCGCGTTCCACTCTGCAATTGTTATCAGAAGTAGGGGTTAGAGTTGTGGACTGAGAATTGAGAAAGATATTATGGAGTTATTGATAGGTATGATGGAAAATCTTTGCTGATTAAGATTTACATAGCTTACAAAAATCTATGGTAGAGCAGAAAGTGCAGTTTTGTGGCCTCGAGAGAAGGTGGTAAGGCCAAATTGATCAAAATGGCCAAATATGATAGAACAAATGGAAAATTTTATGGGAAGATAAAATCAGGATTTTGGGGTGGAAAAGTTTAACTTTTAGATTTACTGAGTGCAGCAGAATGCTTAACATTTAAATATTAAATGTCCGACAGAGATAGCTAAGTCAGCATCCATGTGAAACAACAAAATAATACACATATTAAACCATACTTTACCTGTCAGCCCTGGCAGCCGCTAAATGCGGTTCATTATCAGTGACTATACGCCTCAAGCGCTGCAGCAGCTGACTGGCAGAACACGAGCCTTCGCTCCTCGCCACCACTGTCATTCTATGATCCCGCACGCACACAACACAAAGCAACGGGTACCGCCGTCCGCCGACAGACTGCGCCACTCGCCAGCCCTCAGCGCTTTCCACGGAACATCCCCAGAATAAAGCGTGCGTGTTGATGTACTGAATCACTTCTGGGTCTGATAGTGTTGTTCTGTAATGCATAGGAAAATAACATAAATAGATATAACAATAAAGTATAATATTTAACATGATAAGAAGAATATTGAGTAGACATTGGATTATAATAATATACAATAATGTTCATTATACTATTTTCTTATGAGTGGCATTGTGCATTTTAACTCTTTGAAAAAGGTACATTATTTAATTGGTTCTTCTCTAAAATTATTCAGTTTAAAAACTGGATCAATGTCAACTTTCTATTTAATGAATACCTAACATGATTATTATTGAGGTCAGAAGGTTAATAACTTTTCGTTTTGAGCCAAGAATGTAACATTTAAAAATGTGTTAATAACTCAAGTAACAATTTTAAGAACATTGGCATAATTAGGAGTATTTAGAACCCTTCTATGACCAACAGATATGTTATTACTTCAAGACTTTGAAAACATATTTTAGCAAACACGGTATTTTAGTTGAGATACAGATTTGTTTATTTATATTAAGTTAGGTTCAGTAAAGTAGGTATAATTTCTAGATGGGTCTTGATCTTCAAATCCAAAAATGATCAAAGATTAATCCTACTATTATTATAAATGCGAAAGTTTGTGAGGATGGATGTATGTTTGATGCTCTTTCACGTAAAAACTACTGAAAGGATTTGAATGAAGCTATACAGTAATATAGGTTATACATCAGAATAACATATGGGATACATTTTATCCCAAGGTTCCTGTGGGAACGGGTACAACGCGGGTAGCACCGCGAGGCGTGGCTAGTCACTAATAATTGGCATCTTATATACCGAGGTTGACCTAAGCTTTAGCTTTAGGGATTACCCAACCAGAGAAAGAGCAACCCAAGAGTATTAACTTTTAATAATAATTTCTAAGACCATAATCGAAAATACAAGCACTATAATCTTCAAGAACACATTGTTAGGTTATAAAAATAAATAAAATGCACTTACAAAAAAACATTACATCTCGCAAATAATTTAGGGCACAAACCTGCAAAAATTCTGTGTTTCTGTTGCTGATTCTGAATGCAAGTATACAACTAAGAACCGGAGTTCGTTCTTAGCATCATTCAGGGCCTGTGAATATGTACCCTGGTAGAATACTGGATGTGGATTGTATTTACTTGTGTAAGTGTTGATAAAGCTCATTACATCGCCCAGGGGGTCAGTGACCACTGAAAATGAGAAACCATATGTTATCAAACACAGCTTTAGAATCAGTTTACTAATCAGTATTAAAAAATATATACATGGTGGCATTCTAGCATATTTTGTAAGAGGAAACAGCCGTTTCCAGTCTTCAAAATCATATAGGTTCATCATAATATAAACGAGTTTTGATCTACATTTATGATTTATTATGTGTACTAATACTTACATCTTCTATCATCATTTCGTATAAAACTTAAAAGCAAATTCAGTACAGATGATATTGTGTTATAGCAGACTGAGACAACTAGGTTGACAACATATTGGAAGAGGCCCCGGACACCGCCGGGCCCCTCGGGCGGGTCGTCTGTGAACACTTGCTGGGCAATGTGGTCGTGTACCACGGGGGGCGCCCGGGCCTCCGTCGCGAACACCGACGGCCGACCCTCTCGAATGTTCAACTGTTCTTGTATAGCCACCTAAACAAAAATTATGAATAACAACGCCAGTTTCCTCATCAAACATCAGCCGCATGAACGAACATTAGTTTGAAAGATATCGCCCTACATACTGCTTGGTTACATTTGTTTCTGAATTAAGGATTTACGCTATGGTCTTTACCTCTAAATCCCACTGATGTCTTTGTAAAACGTCTCTACATATCGACATATCTTCTATTCCCGTTAAGTCTTGAAATTGAAGTATTTTGTCGGTTTGTTCGTGGGTTAGTCCCATCGCATTGTCTTCGAGATCCATCATTCTATTCCAATTTAGTTTCAATGTACAATAAAAAATACTGGTACTACTATTTACAAGCTCACAAAATAAATTCAATTCAACAGACACTGATGATACATTTCACATCCATCGCACAAAAAATGTTACAAATAATTTGTGAATTGTAATGAACAATCGCGACTCACACACTCACACATCACGTAGCATGACTGACAATGACACTTAATTGACAGTTGACATTACCTTAGCACTACTAGGCAAACTACGAAGCAAACAGTGCAAGCAAGAACTCAATTTCAATAACCACAAAATAAAGAAGTAAGTACTTCTGTCTTCCGTGGCATACAATCTGACCAGAAATAACTCACTACATAGTATAAAACAAAGTCGCGTCTGTTTGTCTGTTTGTCTGTATGCTTAAATCTTTAAAATTACGCAACGGATTTTGATGCGGTTTTTTGTAATAGGTAGAGTGATTCAAGAGGAAAGTTTTTATGTAAAAAAAATCCCGAAATTCCCACGGCACAACGCGGGTAAAACCGCGGGGCGCTGCTAGTAAATAATAATTTAAAGAATTATGTAGCCAGTACATAATACAAGTGTAATACTCATTGCCCATTGCGTGGCAAAGGCACGCAAAGGCCGCTCATCTCACTGAAGATACCTGTACCATCTGTACTGTAGAGTGTGGAGGAATAGGCGTATACACCACGCTTGCCTAATGCGAGTTGGTAATCTCAAACCCGAGCAATGTTTGAAAAGCATGAAAGATGAGTGAATTAAGACACAAAAAAATATTTTAATGTAGATATCGCAACTCCGGTGGTACAAGGGCACTAGTGCACATTTTGCAATTATTTTACAGGAGAGCCGTTTTTAATTTAAGTTTTCCACTAAGTTAAGCCACTAATTCCATCTAGCGGTATTTTTACGCATTTAAACGAGTGTCTTTATCTATGATCTCACCATATAGATAGAGCACTTCTGCAAGACTTCTGCATATATTATGTCGTTTTTGCAAATTTTGACCTAACTAATGCCGTTGTACCTTGAGGTGCGATAATTATATACCATCGAAACGAAGGTTCTTTTTCACCAAAAACCTCTGTAACTCTTGGAAGGAACCATAAAAATAATAAATGCGGGAATATAATCTGACAAATTCCACAAAAGATCACTACTAACGTTTTATTTTACTCAGTTTTATTTTATAGGCTTAGGTTAAAATTAGACTTGGAAAATAAATATACAGTTTTGCTTTGTAACTGTAATATTTAATCAAAAACAATAATGATAAACGGTGTCACTTCTTTTTCTTTGACTTTGGCGGCGGCGGCGGCGGCGGTGGCGGCGGTGGAGGCGCCTCTTCTACTTCCTCGACAGGCTCCGGGGGAACAGAGGGGTCTTCGTCGGGGTTTTCATAAATATAATCGACCTGCAATAATTATTCCAGAAGATTACGCCTGGTATTAGGTATTAAGGCTTAGGTACTTAATGTCTACTTTATCAAAAAGATCACTGGCACAAAATGATCACTTTCTTGTAATGGCTACCTGATATTCCCAAAATGTGAAAAATTTATCACTGGCACAAAATGACTTCTTTACCAAAATGATCACTCACTTTCCATAAAATAGATCACTTACCATGAATCACCATGAGTGCAATAAACATAGACATAAAAACTTGGATATTGAATGGTGAAATTGCCATTAAATTATAAAAAATAATAAAAAATAACCCTAACCTAACCAAACCTACCCAATATTACGTAAAAACAATTTTCTTACTATTCGGTAGGTTAGGGTTATTTTTTTTTTGTAACAGTTACGTAAAAAAAAAAAAAACCATAACCTACCGAAGAGAGTGGTCGACTGAACCCGCGGAAATAGAGCTGATGTAGTCGTAAAGCTCCTAACCCCAAACAATCACTCCTCGAATGATTTATGTAATTTATTTACATTTTTGAAAAAAGTACTAGGACTACAAAGATTTTAGGAGTTTAAATTTAGGCTGGGAAGAAGTTGGAAGAAGTAGACATTATGGAAAAACAGCCGTTTTATGGAAAGTGACCATTTTGGTAAAGAGGTCATTTTATGCGAGTGATCTTTTCGGTAAAGTAGACATTATAAAAAAGTAGCTATTTTATGGAAAGTGATCATTTTGGTAAAGAAGTCATTTTGTGCCAGTGATCTTTTTGATAAAGTAGACATTAAATACCTAAGCCGGTATTAACACTGTATTTTTTCTCCTTAAGAGTCAAGGCATTCTTAGGCATCCTTAGGCATACCTTAGATCTAACTCGTAGAGGCCTTTTGGGAACAATTAACGTAATGGATTATTATTAAGTGCCTATAGTGTTTAACTCCACTTTAAAGACCTATCTAGTAGGCAAGGTAACATCTGCCTATTTATAATTATTTATAATACCAGATTTTTAAAAAAACCTTAATCTCATGGAGCTTAGGTGCGAGGCTAAATAGACTATCAACAAAATCTTCATAATAAATGTCGCCATCGCCGCGCACATCTATGTCGCGTAAAAATTCTATTGTTTCTTCATTATTAAAAACATCACCATACGTAGTAACTATTTCTTGTATTGCTTCCATATCTAAAAAGTTTTGTTTTTCTGTATCAAACACCTGTAAAATACGTTGAGATCAGCATTGATTAACATAACAGAAAGTCCACAATTGAAATCCCATGACGGGTTTTGCCTTAAAGGGCAAGGACATAAATTAAGAAGTTTTTTTTTCTCAGTAGGTAAAAAGAAAAGCTAAACAAGTTGGGGGCAATAAGTTTTAAAAAAACTGCACAAACTATACGTTACCTTAACGTGCCCGTTACTTACAGTTAACCATTACTGACCGTTACCGACCGCTCTTTCAAATGAGTTCCTGGACTGTGAGCGGTATTCCCTAAATATATAGGTAGTAAAATACTTACTTGGAAGGCTAAAAGAACCTCATGTTTAATCTCTGACTCCAAAACGAACGTATTCAGTATATAAATGAATTGTTCCTTTGTTAATATTCTTAATGTGCCTGCTTTCAATTTGTCTACCAAAATCATTATTTCTCCATAGGATGGATAATGAAAACTTCTTCTATGAAATCTGTAATTTAAAAAAAGCAAAAAGCTAGAAATTAAAATATCCTATCAAAATATCCTGGCAAATCGTTATGCTATATGCAGGTTTTATTTATAAAAATGCGATAGCATAATACACAACTTTTTCAGTTTCAAAAAATCCGATACATTTTCAACTGAAATTACATTTATTGGTTCTCCATCATCGATGGTCAACAAGGGTTTCGCAGTTGCATCAAAAAATGTGATAATTTCTTCGAGCTGCTCCTCTGTGAATCGAAGTGTTATGCCTTTTAAAGGATTAAATACATCAAATACTGCCATGTTAAGTTAATTTATTTTTCTATAGATTTTGATGAGATTTTGTAAAGGTAAGTAATAAAATAATCAGATTGAACAAAAACGTGCCTTTTTGTTACACAATAAAATAAAACAAATTGTTTAAAAATCCAAATTCACAGATTATAACAAAATAATCTATGCCATACTTACGTAGGTACACCCACAGAAAAAGTCTTTATCTACACTAATGTTGTAACATTCTACTTATGTTTCCAATACTTGACTTATAATTACTACTGTTATAGCGCAGACAACAAAACAATCAATTTAAGCAATTTCACATGATGGTATAATATCCTAAAACATCGATATCGATATCGTAAAATCTCATTATAACATCAATAAAACGCGACCAACTAACCTGGCGAGCCTTATGTCAAAATCCTCATACAAGTTGTATCAAATTTTGATATTAGGCTGGCTTTTGAAAACAGTTGGGTTATACGTGAAAACTTCGTCGAAACTACATACACAAAACTCTTTGGTAAGATCTCGCTCGCTCCTGATTGGCCCTACGCGCAGCTGCGCTCTCATTGGTTAGATTTTAATGGCGGCAAGTTCACTGTGACAATACACGTACGCGTGAAAAACTATTGTCAGCTTTTACTCTTGTTGTTTGATTAATTGCATTAGTGAAGATAAAGTAGTGTATGCAACTGCATATAACACGGGTATTAAAACACTCGTTACTATTATGAAACTCGCTGCGCTCGTTTCATAAACTCACACTCGTGTTTTAATACCCTTCCTTATATGACAGTTGCATAAACTACTATTATGTACTCTTATAAACTCTTATTGCATGCATGTGGATGACCTAACTTGCACCGATTAGCTTGATACGTGAAATATGATATATTGTATGAGGCTCTATTCATATTCGCCTTACTTTATATTTTAGTATACTGGTATCGTATCTGATCAGCATATTATCATGATGCATGATCATCACAAGCCACCAGCTTAGTGACAGTCTGCCTTTAGTCGCCGGGTAAGCTATAAATTAATCATTCAAAAGTCGCGCATGCCGCGCTAATCCGTCGCATGGCCTGACCGGTGGCAAGCACAGTGGCAAGTACGGATGCGCCATCTGACGACTTGATTGAGCGTGGGCCATAGTAATTTGAACGAAATAAATTGGATTTGATTTGATGCGGTGTAGGTTGATAAATGACCGATGATCTTTAAAATGTTTTTGAACTTGGTGTACTTGCCTCGTGTAGAGCACACGTCCTGTTATCCTGTCTGTAAATTGCACTGACCTGTAGTATAACCTGGTAAATTGCCAATGCAATGTCAAATGTCAGGCTTCAAGTTAAACTAGTCTGTCAGTTTTAGTCCGACCGGAATCGGCTCGGCAATCTCGGCATGTCCATGTCAGATTGATTGTTTTAATTTGTTTCTGTGGTTTCAATGATTGGTTTTGGTTTGAATGATTTATAAAGTCGATCAAATTAAAATATAACGTGTACGTTTATTTTCAAGAAATTTACTAGTCTCTTGATTAATAGTTTGCCATCAAACATTATTATACATAATACAAAATTAGTACATATAATATATTTGTCACGGGCGGCGGGTGGTACAAAACTGTTAAACTTTGGAAGAAATATGTTTGAATCGGATGATTTCGACCAGGTATTTCAGTTTGTATTCTATCGAAATACACTTATTATATAAAGAATCTTCATAAAATAAATTAAACATTTTAGGTTCTATCACAGTTTGAGTTCCCTGAAACAGATAAGGTCAATTTCGAACATCAGAAAGTTGAACCTGCTTTAAATTCCGATGCTGATCATGTCGTAGTTTCAACTGCAAATGAAAAAGAAGAAAATGTAAACCGGTCTATGATTCCCGATTCACCAAAGAAAAGTTGTTTCGTTTCACCGAAGCATATGAAACGAAAAATAATAAGTTCACATTTTAATCATCAAAGTAAACGAAAGTTTCCTGGCCCAGCTGGTCTACTGAATGGAGTCCTGGAGGAGATCAAAGATAATATTTGTCAGTTCGAGCTACTTTCTCAGGTCAGAATCTTTCATTCATTCATTTCAAGTAGGTTAGTGGCTAACCCTGGTGTCCAGTTTCTAAACCACCTTCTTCTTTCGAGTCAATGGCGCAAAATAATTTTTAGTATTTATATTTTCCCAGACCAGTAATTCACGACAGAGAGGGCAGCGGCTGATATGTTCAGGAAGTCCTCTTTAGTGCAGGTGGTAGGGCACAGAGGACAGGACAAGACCACCTAAAGGCCTCTGTATGGTCTGACGATTGCAACAACCAGAACCGACTGCTATTACCTTCATTATTGACCATCCTATAGAACTAGTCACAGCTTGGACTGGGCATCTTGATTCCATTTTCTTTTACTGTTTTTTTGCTGTGTGGCAATCTTTGCCCTGGGTACAGCATTGCCAGCTAGGGGCCTCAGCTGGGTGTAAGTGAATATCCAAATAGCCCATCCAGACAGGTTGTTGGGAAGTTGATAGGAAAAATTTAATTAAGTATAATAAAAGAGTGTACTTATTGTATCCCAGAAATCCCTTTTCCCCATGTTGTAATCCTTTACTTAACAGCCTCCGTGGTCTAGAGGTTTGAGCGCTCGGCTCACGATCCGGAGGTTCCGGGTTCGATTCCCGGTGGGGATATCTCACAAAAATCACTTTGTGAGACTGACCTCAGTTTGGTTAGGGCATTGCAGGCTGAATCACCTGATTGCCCGAAAAGTAAGATGATTCCGTGCTTCGGAGGGCACGTTAAGCCGTCGGTCCCGGTTACTTTCTACGGATAGTAGTCGTTACATGAGCCATGTCAGAGGCCTTTGGCGGCTCAATAACTCTGACACCAGGATTGGTCAGATTGACCATCCACTCGATAAGAAGAAGATCCTTTACTTTACTTTCAGGACATCAATTTTACTCAAAACAACTTACAATCAGATATATTCGAAACACCAATATGGAAAAGATTGCTCAGTGATACAAAAGAGTGGCAAATAAAAGAAATCAACAGTATAAAGACTGTGAAACACCAAGCACTTGCAGGGAACCTTCGAAGGAGGAAAGCTCAGTTTGTGACCGCATTTGTAGAGGCTATAGACAGATCTGGCACTGACCCACTGATCATATTGAGGGATGATACTGGTAATTATAACAAGATCAAACTAACATCATTACGTTTCTATATTACTTTATTTTCTAAGGTAATGTAAGGTGAAGCATTAAGGTGTTCTTAATTACAATTATTAACATCTAAGATAATGTTTATGAATGAATAAATAATTTGAATTTAAATCAAATTATAATAAACAATACTTTATCAGACCATCTATTTAGTTAGGAGCAATTGTGCTTAGATGAGATGGCTTTTACTAACAGCATCCCATTTCTGTATACAACTTTTATGTTTCTTGTGATGTGGATATCATTTTATTATGATAAAATAGATATAGGTAATGGATTACTTATTAACTGGCTCTGTGCTCAATTTTTTAATTAAGTATTTACTTCCCTTTCTTGCAGGTACAATAAAATGCACACTACATAGAGATGCATGGACAAAGTTTTCATCATACATTGTCTCCGATTACTGTGCCTTTGTCCTTCAAAAGCCTACAGTTTTAACTACAGGCAGTGCCTTCAAGAAACACTATTTGAACATAACTCTTAGCAATATATTAGCAATTTATAGCTCTGTGGTACTGAATGAAGATAAAATTGTGCCCGATGGTTATAAAATTGTTTATGAAGATGATTTTACTGTGATCAAAATTGATATTGAATGTTCTGAAAATAGAGGTAATTATATTTGATTATTTATTATCCTTAGGGAAGAAACATATGAAGGGTCCAAGGAAATAATGATGGATGTCAGTTTTTTTTATAATTTTTTTTATGGCTACATTTGAAAGTCCATCGAAAATACTTTCGTTACCTATCAGAATGCACACATAAAACGCTTTTTGTCACTAACTAATTAACAGTTAAAAATTGAGGTACTGGCTAAAAACGATGGATGTTTTGTGTTACTGGCGAAAAATGATGAATGTCAGTAAAAAAAGTGGTGACAATCATTACTCTTTGATTGACATACATCCTTATTTTTCGTATAATATAAAAAAGTACTCTGTGTATTTTTCCCTTGGAATATTTGGTTAAATTTTTTTAAACATGTTTTTTAATAAATTTAATGCTCATATATTTTTAACTTTTATTCCAACCATTACAATAAACATAGACTTAAAAACCTAGAATTTTACTAAGTGTAAGGTTAGTGTCAAAGAAAGAGGTACCGTGAGTCTTTGAACCTTAGAATCTAATTTTCTCTAAATATGGTAAAATTGACATCCATCATTATTCCCTTGGGCCCTTCATATGTGATGGAGATATATATACTGAAAATTTAATGCAAGGACTTAAAGTGTTGAACATTCACATTTAATCAATGATGTGTTTGTGTGTTGATTATCCAAACTTAACTATGCGTAATGTAGTTATTTTCCGTTACAAGGACAAGGTTACTCAGCTGACTTGAGGAATAGAGTTTATTGTGATCTAAACATGAGGCATCAGACTGTAAAGTAAGGTGTTTTGAATGTAATGATAAGTACATTATTTGTTTAAGCTGGATATCATTGTAGATGGTAATGTATATCATATGTCTATTGTTACAGAGTCTAATTTCGAGCTCAGCAATGGAGATGAAGATATGTTTGATTGCCTAGACAGCATCTTCTCGGATGAAGTGTTCTGATTACAAATCTAAAGATGAGACATTGTAAATATAGAGTACCTTCTATAATGTGATAATAAAAGTATTTATTTTGTAATTACTTAAAATATATGATTATTATATAACAGGGTGTTATTCTTGAGTTTATCTTTGAAAAGGTTAGATTCAACAGGAGACCTTTTGGAGAAGTTAAATCTATATATATAAAAGTCCTGACTGACTGATAATCAACACACAGCATCAACCGCTACACCTAGAGACATGAAATTTGGCAGGAAGGTTCTTCAAGTGACGTAAGTGCACACTATTCCTATTCCTATATACACTATTCCTATTCCTACGGGAACAGGCTCAACGCGGGCAAAGCCGCGGGTCGCTGCTAGTGAAGTATAAGATGTAGTAGACAATGCAGAGAAATGGCGGGAAGTTACAGAACAGATGACTCAACAGTGACTTCATGATCCCTGGTTTATTTTTTTTACATGTTATAATCTGAAGTATGCACACACTTACAGCGAAACGACAGATCACTTCTGTTCCTTAAAAGCAACCCAAATGTAGGGACAAAATGTAAAAACGAACTTTCAATTCAAAATGTGTATTCGAGTAAAACCTAAGAGCAAAACACTAGTAAATAAATTAAATAATACGTTATAGCCGTCATACAGTTATATGTACTTTAACAATATGTTTAGACAAACTGGACGAATGGAAGTAAGTACTCGGGCACATTTTGCATTTGTATATTTTCTTTGCAGTCTTTTGTTTGGGATCATCACTATCGGAATTTGGATTCGTTGATATATCGTGGGTTTTGATATGCTTTTGGCAATTAAATAGTCTTGCGAATTTGGCCTGAAACAATGTGATAAAAATGATTAAAATCAAACAAAGAATGTAATTGAAATAATTGGGGAACGATTAAATCTCATAATTATATTTCTAATAGATATCTTTCTTATTCTATTTACTTTGCTAACTACCAATCTTGTGAAACGTAGCTTAGCTTATGTCCGGTAAAGGAACCTCTTTTATTTCCATGCTTTATGGAATCTAATCAGAAGTAACAATATATTTTTGATAAAGGAGATACAAAGAGTTTGAATTTTCCCAACAGCGGGACCCCAGTAGTTAATAAATAAATTAAATAGGTACCTACTAATATAAAGAACTTACTTCACATTGAGTGCAGGAGTACCATTTCTCGTCCCCTATTTCTACGACTGTGTAATGGTCGCTTCCTCTGTTTAATTTGTCGGTATCAATCATAAGTGCATCGTCGGTCTCGAAACAATGATTCTGAAACATAACAATTATGTAAGCCATTTCTTTGTAGCCCCAAAATCACAGTTACACTAAACTCGATTAGTTCATCTTAATCCTAATTGACGACCTAAATAGAGATCAATACTTCAAGGCAGCTTCACTAAAACCAAGTTCGAGATAGAAACGGTGATTTTGAACCTAAAATTGCTAGGTACAAACTTCGATTATTGTTAAAAAAAATACACAGATTCCGAAAATGTCAATAGTCTGCAACACAATATGCACACATATTTCCTTATACAAGGAGTAACATAATACCCCTATAAGTACCGGGGCAGGGCATTCTACTCGTCATGGCGAACTACGTTTTTTATACCTTAATTGATATTTCGAAGTTTTTCATTCATGTATTTACTTTTAAAGTTTCCCTTAGAAATACACTATCAAAAGGATGAGGCAACCCTACAACAGCTGTTTATTTGACCTTTCACTTTGAACTCTAGACCAAAAAACCAGAAATCAAAAATAGACAAAACATAGGTAGAAAAGTAAAATATTGACATTTCAAAGAGTATTATTTAAAGAGGCCGTCATCAACAGTAGCTCTTAAGAGGCCCATACACGGTGAGATTTATCTGTACGATCCGTCGCGTTAAACCGACCGAAACGACGAATCGATGGTGTATGTCAAGATCGTTAAAGGTACTGACAGACGTGCTCAAAAAAAGCATGCTAATAAGCTTGCTTAAAATTAGCATGCTCTGCAAACTGTTCACATTTGCCAGAAATAAGCATGCTTGTTTTTTAATTACATCAATTAATTGCATAAAACATGTTTAGACGTGCTCGGATCACGCCCCCCCCCCTAGCCGCGCCTCAGGTAGCATGCTCGAAAATCAAACGTTGTTTGATTTTTGAGCATGCTCTAAATAAGCATGCTCATTACATTATACACGTGCTACTAATGAGCACTTGTTCAATAAAAGTATGCTTATGTGCTAGTAATGAGCACGTCTGGCAGTACCTTTACGATTTACTTAATCGAAAATGATGTCGGAAATCGCAACCAAAACATTTATTTGAACACGTACTTAACAAGCTTCAAACAAGTAAATGATCGATCGTTACGACCAGTCGTTTCGAGTATGAGCGACATTTTTGATGCGATCAATCGTCACGATTTTCATCAGATCGATCGTATAGACGAATCGTACCGTATATGGGGCCCTTTAGTACGCTGTGAAATGAGGTTGGCAATCGACATATTTATGATTATTTATGGGTAGAGTTTATAACCTTATTATTCTCTTGAAATCTACGTCTTGAAAGCTGTCAATATGTAAACAATTATTTTTAAGCTGATAAATTTGTTTGTAGGATTTAAATATGTATTGTCTTTTATGAAGCGATGTTTGTAGACTGTGGAGTGTCTTGTCTGTTGTGTACCTAGTGTTGTGTAAACTTAATCAATGATAACCAAATCGTGTCAATATTCAGTTGTTAAACCAGTGATACAATTGGTAATGTCAAAGTTTAGGTATAATAAGAAACCTAACAATGGATTGGCCGTGGTTCTACTTACCTACCAGTGCTACCAAGGATAAAATGGTACGTACCTACCTAGAGGTAGTTTCATAAACCATCTAACAGTTCTGCGTACACACGTGCAGTACGATAGTAGGTAATAAACATTTAGGGTTGTCGCAAATTTCTAAGATTAAAATATTTTTACTTTTGTATGGGAATTTTAAATACGATGTATTCTACCTTTGCACACGTAAAACAATTTACATGCTTTATCCAAACAAACCGGCTGAGTACTTATAGGGCCATACAGATATACCTTGTATAAGTACAAAATACTGTAAGTGTCTGAAACGGCAGACCCGATTTTGACAAGACTTTCAATGACAGATAGCTAAAGTTGTACAATGCTTCGATATAATAATGGGTGTTCTAAGTTTTTTTGGTACTTACCTCTTGATGTTCTTTTAATAATGATTCGGTTTTGAAAACGGCCGCGCACGCCGCACAAGCGAACATCGGATCGGGGTATTTCTTCTTAGTATCTCTTAACACGTCCAAAGAAAGTTCTAGAAAAAACTATGACATTTAACCAACACATTAAAAAAAAATAGTTTCAAAGATAAAATAAATCACTAGATAGTAAGTACGTTCGTCTAGATCAGTAGCCAACCCTGGAGTCGGAGTTTTTAGACCGCCTAAAGGCCAGTAATGAACCAGTTTGGAACTCAATTGTAATAACGTGGTACCTAAATGGCAGGTAACAGCTGTTTTAATTATTATAAGTTTTGTTAAGACACACTCCATCAAGAAAAAATGCTTTTGAATAAAGTATGTATCTTTTATTCCATATTCATCTATTCATCTATTCATCTATTCTAATATTATAAATGGTAAAGTTTGTAAGTTTGTTTGTTTGTTTGTTCGTGCTAATCTCGGGAATAACCAGTCTGATTTGAATAATTATTTTAGTACCAGATAGCCACATTCAACGGGAAAGTTATAGGCTATTTTCCATCTTGAAATTCCCACGGGAACGAGTACAACGCGGGTAAAACGGCGGGACGCTGCTAGTAGAACTATGATACTTACTTCTTTTCATAATGTGTATTGCTTGATTGGGAATGTTTCCGTTCATCTTTGACTCGGCTATGTGAATATGATATAGGCTGATCATTTTCTTTGGAAGTGACTGTTGTTCATCATCTAGAAAATAAATAAAACAATCATGAAACTCATCTGCCTATTCTGATTTATAATAGAAACGGTTCGACCGATTTTAGTACTTTCACTGGAGGTATTAAAAACCGACCTTAAAAAAGGAAGTTATAATCTGTACCAAAATCCCAGATAATTTTTGTAAACAAAGTTATGTCAAGATTTTGTCACTGTCAATGTTAAATTACCCGAAGGTCAGATGTGTCGAACCTTCGGGTAATTTCATTTAAAAATAATAATATTATAAAATTATAAAAAATATTAAATTTATTTCTCTATGAACTTTTAAGGCTTGTTTTTATTATTTAGTACAACAAGAAAACATATTTTATTCGAAATTAGGATATTAAAAACACTGCAAGTTCATTACATACATTTATTCACTATCCGAAGAGATATTCAGTTATGGTCCTGCATCTGAGTAATTCACATTTTATAATAAAACTATCAGTAAATTAAAAGAAAAAGATTTAAAAAAATAGTTTTTCACGATTTTCAGCGAGTAGATCGTTTTATCATAAAAATACCCGAGACAAAATTGTAGATCATAAAATTATCTAAAAAAAAGATATCAACACTTTTTTCCCACGAGCCACTCTTTTTGAGATATAACGATTTAAAAAGTTGTAAAAGTTGTAATCAATCAATTATGACCAACGTGTGCATAATAATGCACACGTTTCCACGCCACCTATGAGGTAGTGTACTTAGCGCTTTTTTTGGAGTCCGAAATATGAACCACGATAAAATAAAATGGCGACTCTAAAAAATGATCTGCGTCTCTGTAGTGTTCCAAGTATACATAAATAAACTGCACAAAAAAAGCTTTTGATAATTTTAATTTTCTTCAGAATAACAATCGTATAAAAGTCAATACTGCATAATCGTTGGAATAACAGTTATAGTTACTATAGCTATCCCCTTATTTTTATAAGATAAATAAATACCGTGAAATCGTCAAATTAACAACTGCACGATTTTCGTGGAGGTTTTGTGCACTGGTATCACATTTGTTTACAAATTTGATCTGGGATCTGGGAACATGGTATAGTGTCTTTCTGTATGCTCCCAACATAATTCCGTCATGTAGGTATGTTCGGATCTTACAAAATATTTTTTTGTAATAATGAGATTTATCATTTAATTGAAGAGTGATTGATCGGTTTTTATAACGTGCCTGTTATCTCAAGTAGGTTCCCATAGGTTCGGATGTGTATCACATCAA
Source organism: Cyclophora punctaria (assembly GCA_951394245.1). Classification (NCBI taxonomy): domain Eukaryota; kingdom Metazoa; phylum Arthropoda; class Insecta; order Lepidoptera; family Geometridae; genus Cyclophora; species Cyclophora punctaria. The sequence goes on along the minus strand of OX596182.1, from coordinate 5,256,431 downwards.
ACCAGAGGGTAATAGTAGTTTATGCAACTGTCATATAATGAAGGGTATTAAAACACGAGTGTGAGTTTATGAAACGAGCGCAGCGAGTTTCATAATAGTAACGAGTGTTTTAATACCCGTGTTATATGCAGTTGCATACACTACTTTATCTTCACTAATGCAATGAATAAAACAAAATTTTAAAAACAAAACACATTGCGAAACATTAAATTCACGCGTACGTGTATTGTCACAGTGAACTTGCCGCCATTAAAATCTAACCAATGAGAGCGCAGCTGCGCGCGCAGGGCCGCAGGGCGCGATGTTATAATGAGATTTTACGATATCGATGTGGATATTATAACATCATGTGCAATTGCTTAAATTGAGTGTTTTAGTTGTCTGCGCTATAACAGTAGTAATTATAAGTCAAGTATTGGAAACATAAGTAGAATGTTACAACATTAGTGTAGATAAAATATTTTATAATACATATTAGTTAGTAATACAAGGATATTACCTGATTCTGCCAATTTCTGTAGCATATCTGGCACGTGTGTGAACTTCGGTTCACCGTTTTCATCTCTATTTACGAACCCTGTTATTATTGTCGGTTTGTTTACCACGAACTTTACATCAGCGTCTGTGTATGTTACTACCTGGAAGGAGAAGGTAAAGTATAGGTATTCATATTGTAATTAAGTGAAAATGTTTTAATTCGTCATTAAAACATTTATCCGCCATTAACCATGCTGTACGATGCCTTGATTTGATACGTAGGTAGGTTAGTTGCTCGCAAACAGCGTAGAAAGGTACTCTGTGGTTACCATAGAAGCATGCAGTGCTGCTGCGCTTCAATGCAGTCTATTTATTTTGATATTGCCTAAAGTTGAAACAAATTCCAACATGATGCACTCGCTAACCTACTGGCACTATGTATGTATACCTTAGTGAAGACCAGGCGGTGGCCAAGCAGCGGGTGCGTGACGCGCGGCTCGGCGAGTAGTTGGGCGAGCAGCGCGCGCGCCGCCGCCAGCCCCGCCGCGCCGCCGCCGCGCCGCACCGACTCCTGGACCAGGTTGATGAACTGCGACTCCGTCATGTTGCACGCTAGGGAAGGGATAATGTGAGCCGTTACTGTCCTATACACTGGCGGTACTGGGGTAGGACAGAGCTAGTACACTGGGTATCAACTTCCCTAAAATCTTCTGCGTCCTGTCACGATAACATGTCCATTGATAAAACTTTTATACTGTGGTGTCAATTCCCCCAGGAATCGTGCAAATTACACGTGGTGGACCCGAACCCATGTTCCGAGATTTTACTACGTCATTTGGACGAAGCTTAACTTTCATAATGGTACTTACTGTTAGAATATTTATTTCCACAATATACAATGTATTTGTTATTATCATCCGATACTATTCTATGGTACTTCGATTTCTTCGCTCTAGCGTATAATTTCTTCCCATTAACGGTTTTCCCTAAGAATATTTTTTCTGGAATGTCTGAAAGTTTATAAAAAGATAATATCAGCAAGCAGTATTTTGATATGGTTTGATATAATAAAATTTAATATTGTAATCAGAATCACCCATACATACATACCATGAAAAACATATTTAGTTTTGATTCTGATTGCGTCACATTTTTGTGATAACGTTATACAATTACTATCTTCACTAGTTGTCGGCAATGTATCGGGGATGGCTAAAGGATCATCTTCGATGGTCAACTCGCAGTCTTCCGCGGTTTCACTACATTTAATATCACTTGTGGTGGGTTGTTCTTCTGAAAATATAGAAACTTCTAAACAGGAACTTTAACTTCTTATATATGGAATAATTTTTCACAAGTGTTGGCTTTCGGAAGGTAGTCAATTAGTTTCGGTTCTGCAGAGAAATGACTGACACTTTTTTAGGGTTCCGTCCGTTGCCAAATGGCAAAAATCGGAACTCTTCATGGGCGAGTCCGACTTGCACTTTTTTTGCACTCAATGTGGTGTGGAGTTTGTGGCTCGTTTGTCAGTGATTGAGTTGGAATATCAATCTTGAAAATTTACATTTTATTGGCAGAGATTACGCTCTACAATTTAAGTGAGAAAATGCTATATCACTGTTCTGAAAAATAGTTATTTTTACCGATTTATCGTACCTATTATTTCTTATTAGAAATCTGTAGGAAAAGTTTTAAGGCACTTATCTATAGGTTTATGGCATGGTGCGACTTTAAAAGTATTAGATAGCATACCTGTGTTACTTAATTCTACATTTTCAGTGCATGGTACACTCGACTCATTTACAAAGAATTTCACTACTGCAGCCTCTTCATCTAAATTGTTTATGGATAAAACAGTTGATACATTTTCTACTTTTACATTATCTTTATTTCTGGAAATAAAAATAAAACAATTTTTGTGTTATTATTCTTATACTACTTAAAACAAATGTCATTTGTTTATTAAACGGCATTTAGGCGCTAAATAAAGTTAAGAATGCTTGCCTAAATAATTTAACATAATTATGTAATCCACTCTTAACAATTCTAAATTGGTATACAGTGTATGAAGACAAAAGTTGGAAGCATATTATAACTGTATGTATGAATATATAAAACTTACTCATTTTCCAAAGAAGCAAGTAATTTGTTATTATATTCCTGAACCTCATTTTTCATTTTTTGTACTAATTCTGTAAGAAATATTTAACATTTTGTTTAACTGAATGAACCTTTGAAAATAATTCGAGCAATCCCATCAAAGTTGAAGTACAAGTAAACTTACTCTCATTGGTGGTGATATCGTGAAGGCCTAAGGTGTTCAGTATGAATATTCTTTCATTACACTCCAATAATATCCAGCCCATTTGTTCTAACATCTGATATTGTCCATCTGTTAAAGTTATCTGAAAATCAATAGTAATAAAAGATTGGATTTAAGAACATGGTATTATCTATCTATACATATTATACAATAAAGTCCAACAAAGTCATTGGTTTTGTCAAAAAATGCTCAACAAATTTTCATGCGGTTTTGACCAACAAAGAGTGATTTAACAGGTTCCCTTTCATGCCATAATTACCACAGGAAAGGGTACAACGCAGGTAATACCTAGGCACTTCTAGTAATTAATATTTACAAGTAACATTGGACTCAATCCAAGTAGCATCATAGTTTGGTTTCCATATTATTGTAACCAAGTGTTAAAGTTAGGGATTTCAACATTATTATTATATTTTTTTATGGAAATGAAGACATTGCCAGTGCTATCATGTCAAAGTTGCCAGCAAGCAACGGTCTGTACAAACCTCTGTTAAATTATTATTTGTTGATTTTGTTATTGTATTCTCTTCTTTGCTTGTTTGCAGTAAGTCTGGTTTGAATTCTTCAATTGGTTCTGTTTCCATCTGAAATAAAAAATTACCTATTGTCTTATCTGATATTGTCAGTAAAGTTGCCCAGCCCAGTGAGACACTATAGGCCCTTATGTATTGAAAAAAGAAATATCCTATTAAACCTTATTACATAATCTACTATATAAAAATAAGTCGGGTTTTCCACCCTGACGCTATAACTCCAGAACGCACGAACCGATTTCCACGGTTTTGCATTCGTCGGAAAGGTCTCGGGCTCCGTGAGGTTTATAGCAAAGAAAATTCAGGAAATTCCCACGGGAACAGGGGCGCTGCGGGTGAAACCGCGGGGCACAGCTAGTTGTTTATAAGAAGTCACCTCACCTGTTCACAAATAGTGTTAACATCAGGCTGTATAAGAAAACTGTTGATTTGACTTTCATCTGTAGTTGTGAACTGTTCTGAAAAATGGATAATTTTAACCTTTAAATTAAATAAGGAAGTGTAAATCTACATTGATATAATAAAGGCGAAGAGTATGATTTGTTGGAGGCACACTACATAAATAACAAGTTTGATTCCAATAATTATTTTGTGTTGGATAGCCACATTTATGTGGGCGATTGTAGTCTTAATTTCGGAATTATTGTTTTATTTTATTTACCAGGCACAGTGAGTAATTCCGTAGTGTTGTCGACATTGACATAGTATTGTTGTGAAGACACATCAAATACATTACTGCAAGCCTGAGGGTCTTCCTTGGGGTTCTCTACCTCTTGGATGTATTGCACCTCACAGTTCACACCTGAAAAATTAAGTGGAAGCTTGTTACTTGATCAATTTAAACAAGTGAACCTAACTGTTAATTTACCTTAATTTGTGAATAAAATAATTTTTATTTATTTAATATGAAAAAGGTAATAATTAAAATATAAATATGATTCTTTAGAAAAATGAAAAATTGTGTCTTGAGAAAATAATCGCAAAGTATATACCCTAGACTACACCCTATAAATGGTTTAATCTTACTTAGAATGGTTCCATCATCACGCAATACAAATAATGGATTCATTTCATTGTTAGATATATTGCACGATAAGAATTCGTATGTTTCAAAAGTTTCTTTTTCCATGATCTGAAAGAAAATGTTTATATTTTGACAATGCACAAGATTTGTCTTAATTCTTAATTAAAAAAGATTAAGTATAATAAATTCTCACCTTAATTTATATCTCCCTAGTGTTTCTTATCTAATATATTTGATTTCGATGAATTTAGTAATATTTTACTTTTTCTGCCAATGGATTATTTACAAAATTCATAAGTTGATTTTTTTTTAGCATTTGCTCGCGGTGACGTTCTTGATAGTTTGGTTTGACAGATTGGAAATGACATAAGCTTGGCTTGCCAGTTCATAAGTTTTCCACACGTTACAATTTCCTTTTTTTAAAATCATTAGTGTTCACGTTACAATTTCCTTTTTAAAAATTATTTCTTCAAATTATGGCATTGTGAAATCAAATATATAACTAACAATGGCAAACGCTTCACAATACGTAGTATTTCTAAACGCATGTACGAAATCTTTTAGCTCTAAAGGATAATGTAAAGGAGCTCTCAATTTTCCTAGGGCCATGAGCGTTACAAGTTCTTTGAGCATTGTATTTTTCTCAATACAACTTGCACTACTGTGCCACGTAGTTAGATTAAATCGGTAGAATTTGGCATCATAGCGTAGACATGTTTTACAGAAAGGAATATCATAGGCACTGCCATAATATACTATAGTGCCACCTGTTTCAAGTAGCTGTAGCATCACATCCTCATAAGGTCCACCAAGGCAATTCAATGCCAATATGGGCCTCGTAAGGGACGTTGTAAAACTACATAGATTCCTGGCTTCATCTAGTGTAAGAACTTCATTAGCTCCAAGACTCTTTAGATACTTTTTAACATTGTGATAGTCACAGTGGTTGGCGACAATATTGACTGTGTTGATTCCCCATTCTTTACAAAGTTGAATGACGTATTGGCCACATGGACTGTTCGCTGCGTTTTGTACGATAGTGTGACCAGGTAATACTTCTTTGTAATCTTTTAGTAATCTATATGCCATGCATGGTGCTATGGCAAGTGTGGATGCTTCAGGTAGGGGTATTTTGGGGGAGATGACGTAGACGTGTTTTTCGTCGTAGATGCCGTAGTACCGCCACGTGCCGAGTAGCCTGGACATCAGAACGACCCTGTCTCCTGGCTTCACTGCAGCCACAAGCTTGCCAATCTCAACAACTTCTCCCACACCTTCATCTCCTGGCACATGAGGCAGGGACGGTAAAGTGACTGTTTTACCTGAAATATTGGAGAAAATTGATAGCAAGTTTACAAATTGAATGGATATTCAGTTTTTTGTTAATATAAGTAAAAACCAAATATATAAACTAAGTATTATGTGTAATAAAACATCAATAATAATAGTTACAACAAAATATTCATTTCTTTCTTATCTAAGCCATAATGTATACACCAACAAATGGAAATAAAATAACATATTTATGTACAATAATTATAGTATCACTAGTTTCTGAAGTCTATGATATATTTGCACCCTGTGAACCCGCTAGGGGCAAGTGCATTCTTCAATGCTTCTTCATAGTCGCAGAATTTGACAAACTTATGTATAGGACCCTTAAGTTTGTTCTCACACATCAACTGTACTACATCAGATATCATTTGATCCTTAGAACTTTTATCAGCTTTATCATTCCATTTAGTCATCCAGTAGCCAACGAAAGAAAGGTTCTTGAATATGAAGGCTGAAGTGGGGATGGTGACCGGTTCCCTTGACATGCCACCATAAGTGACCATTGTACCAGAATGTTTGAGATGCCTCAACATTTCCAATGAACTCTTCCCTCCCACACAGTTCAGAGCCAAAGAAGGTTTAGCAAAGGTTCCTTTCTTAAATATATCAGTTTTTCTGAGCTCTTCTTCAGTTAAAACTATAGTGGCACCCAATTCTTGTAAATAACACTTCAGTTTGTCCACATCTGGTCTGTTTCTTATAATATTGATGTTTGGAACACCCCATGCTTTACATATCTGTATTACATTTTGCCCACAGGCACTGTTGGCTCCATTTTGTATGACGACATGCCCTCCATCCTTTACAGGCTTGAAGTCTGAAAGCATTCTGAATGCAGTGCATGGGTTGACTGTGAGTGTTGCCGCTTCTACGATCCCTAATTCTTTCGGTACAACTTTGACTACTTCTTGGTTGAACACTGCCAAGTTTCTCCATGTTCCTTGGACTGGTTTGGTAACAATAACTTTATCTCCTGGTGACAGGCATGATACCGCTGATCCCTTATCTTCAACCACTCCAACACCTTCATTACCAGGAATGCTTGGCAATTCCAATTTCACCGGATATTTACCTGAAATAAAAGTAATACTAAGTTGACAAGTAACTTCAGATTCATATAAACATAAAAAGAAAATTTAAAAGCTTTTAACCCCGAATTATGTGTTGAACATTGAACACTACACAAGACATACACACACACCCAGGCACAAACTACATTATACCCCTACCTCTACATTATACCCTCTTTTAGGGTTGGGGGTCAAAAATAAAAACATTATAAAAAATGAAAAAAAAATACCTGCCTTGATAAAATCTTGCAAGCATTCAGCGTTAGTATTTCAATATCAGTAGGTAATTGCACAATTGGAAAGAAAAACGAAGAGAAAAACATAAAACAGGGTTCTGAAAGCGAAAGGAATTGTGATATTAATTAGTGAATACCTTGTATTGTGTTAATGTCGGCTGGGTTGACCGGCGCCGCCAGCATGCGGACCAGTACTTCATTGACTCCAAGCGGAGGTACTACAGCTTCTTTGTATCTTATTACTCGCAGTGGATCTCCAAATTCACTGTACATCAACTGCTTTGACATCAAGTTTCGTTTTGGGTTCCCATTAATGTATTTTTTCGCGCACAGAAACGCCGTTGAGCGTGAAAAGAATGCCATTGTTTTAATTTTGTAACTCAAAACTATATGTTTTGAGTGTTAGGATCAAAATGATTTAAATTATACGGTTTCGATTTTTTACTGATACTGTTTTTTTGTTGACATTTTGAACTTGAGACTTGAGACTTGAGGCTCTATGTCACAGATTAAGAAATTACGAACCAGAGAGATAATATCAATGATGATGATGACAGGACGATGACAGGTCGAAAAGTTTGAATATGACATGACATTTGACACTTCCATACACTTTTTTTTGCGTGAGAACTTGATGGTACCTCCTTGGGTATGTTTGCCTGTTTCATTTAAATATGCAGAGCATAGAAGCAACGCCGCGCCCCGGCCGCTACAGCGCGTGTTGATTCTATGCTCTGTGCAAATATGCCTGTGCTGTCTTGTGGAGGCACATTGCTGGTTTTTAACCGACTTCAAAAAAAGGAGATTCTCAATTCGACTGTATGTTTTTTTATATTTGTTACCTCATAACTTTTGACTGGGTGAACCGATTTTGATGATTCTATTTTTGTTGGGAAGGAGATATTCTCAGGGTCTGATGATCCCAGTGAAATTGTGGGGAAAATTGTAAGGGCGACTAGTGCGTCTGTTAATTTTTCATGTGCAATTGCTTCCGCAAAGTTTTGGTTTGCCTGCATATAATTTTTAACTTGAACCTTATTGACACGACAATGAAGAAAAAGTAAGTATGTTTTGTGATGCCGCAACTGTACCTAGATATCATCCAGTGATAACTGCAATCCTCTTGTGATAGGCGATAATCATTTTGTTAAGACTTTCTCTAGAAGAAATGGTTTGATTGGTAAATTTTATTATTTATATTTGATTGGTTTATTAATAGTATACAGTTTATTCATTCAATTCTTTAAGAAATTTGTTAACACGAGTATCTAAGTCTTTTTGTGCCATGGGTGCCGCGGCAGTTGGCGGGGCGGCTTCTTCAGGTGTGGGTAGTTTGAGTTTTGGAGCTCTAAATCGGCGCGCTCGAGTCAACTGCCAGGTGGCGCTACTGTTGCGCATGGAGCCGTAGCCGGGCAGGTCTTCATCGACTACCGGTAGGGCAGGCCGGGGGACACTGCAATAGGTAAGTTAGGTACCTATTTTTTATTTAAAAGTACCTATCTTACATTAATAAAGGATCCGAAAGAGACGGATGTACTCGTATGGTATGTTATGTATGACAGAGAAAAATAGCATGATAACAAATAAGAGACAAGGAGAGCCGATCCCGATGATAAGGTAGGATATCTAGGATATGTAATAAATTAATGACTAATGACAACTCGCGGTTTCACTCGCGTTAAATCCTTCCGATGGGAACTCTAGAAAATGCTAGATATCATCACACTACTGCCAGGAAAAGGCTTCAGTTTTGAATAAAAAATGCATTAGTTACATAGGTTATATAACTTACTATGCCATAGTGATGGACGCTCTCAGTCTTGCTGGGGCAATAACTGACGGAAGTTCTAACGATGAATTCTTCTTTAAACCTTAAATAATGAAGACGAAAGTCAGTTGTAAAATGTTGTCCGTTGTATTTACTAACGTTTAATAGGTTGTTTAGGTCTGTTTACGAAGAACCTATTCAACGTTAAATAGGTTCTTCGTTAAAGTTATGGCAAATAAGAATTTGAATTGAATTTGAATGGTAGATACCTGAGTATTTGATCTTCTTGATGGTGCTCTTATCCTTCCATCTCTGCGAGCACACAGGGCAGACCGAGCGGCGAATGGACCACCGAGGTATCTCTTCCTGTTCTTTATTTTGGTTTATATTTTTGAACGCTGGTATTTCAAGATGCGCCTGTTTTCATAGAGCTGTATTAGCATTATTTAGGTAGTAAATCGATAGCTACAAATGACCTACCAACTTTCTTAAATGACAAGGAAGTGACAGTGGTGACAGTTGATTTCACTGATCGGGGCCTGGATTTTTTTTAGGACTTTCGACCCCTGCCTCTTTATTTAATCGGAGCCAAGGGCATCCATAGCTCTATTTTTGAGGCTAGATGTCTTTTGGTCCTTGGCATTTAGCCGATTCCCACCCTACTGCACCACTATTAGTGTGGGAAGGATTCCCCAACTCTTGGCCCAGAGACTAACATAGGGCCCTCTGTGTGTGACAGGGCATATGCTTAGAAAAGTACAATAGTGACAATAGGTTCAAATTACAGGTAACAAGGGCCCTGAGGATTGAAATCCTGCACTGCCTAACCATTTTGTATACTCAGTACTCTGTCTATTTCCGTGGTCATTGCTAAAATTGGACGGATCTACGAAAAAACATTACCGGTGCTGTAGTCGATGTGGTAAAAGCCAGAATGGAAGGTATGTCCATATCTCTTCTCGTGGATATGGTTGCGCGGGAAACTCGAGACCTCGACACGCTGCGCTCTGTAGCGCGCATGCTCGTCACGTGGACACAGGCTTCGCTTGATTGACTGCCAGGGAATTGGAATAAGTATTAAGTGTCAATGGTAGTTAAAAGTTTCTACATATCACCTCCAGTCTTATTTTTAAAATTAGTAGGGCAAATATAATATCTAAGTAATATCTAACGATATAAGTACCTACTAGAAATTATTCCATGTTCAAATTGTATTATTGCAAGGGTTTATAAATTATGTTTTCCATAGGGCGTTTAACTCTTTCTTGAGTCTTTCTTGTTTGAGTCGTTTGAACTTCGGCACCATGGATGACCGCTAACGTACTCGAATTTACTTAGTATTTCTAGACTTAGCAATTACTTGTTCATTTAACTAGTCTTTAACTAATAAAGAAAATTGTGTGTGAGAAAGTTACGGTTAATAGGCGTTATTGAACCGAGAGTGAAAGTTGGGAAACGAACTCTTTTTACTGAAGGCCGCTATTGTCAGGTTATGCTCTTTACGACTCTTAAATAAGTAGCTATCTAACTAGTCGACTAAGTAGGTGTCTAATCTACCGGGTTTAAGATTAATTCCGCTTAGATTTAAGTGATTGCCGCGTCCAATTAGAATTAGATGTGGTAGGTAGATGACTTAACATTTCCTCTTTCTTCTTCGGTGAATAGATTAGGAACAGTTATAACATCTTCTATATAGAAGAGGGCAACATTGTTTCTAATAAAATATTTATAGGAGTTAATGTAATTTAGGGTGCTCCTTCTCCTACGATATGGAATTGAAAACCTCCTTTTTGAGGCCGATCAAAGAGTATTTATTAACATTCTTACTCGTCCTCAACATCATCAGTGGGTAACTCCAGCGGTTTGCTGAGGGTTTCTTCCTGGATTTCTGAACTGCGATTGCGAACCATATCGAGTAATTTCGTTTCATTTCCGTTTAGATCTTCAGACCTAATACAATAGGTATACATAATAGATACATAGTAGGTAGGCAAATATGTACTTAGGTAATTAGTTAGTCATGTCAAAAAAGTTTAAAGATATAATTAGTAGGTTCATTACCTATTATTTGTGCAGCCCATACAAAATCAAGTTATTTTTTCTTAAGTCTGTAGCAGATTTGATGCGGCGTCCAGTAAACTTGAAGGTGTACCTAAGTAGACTTTTCGTGCACACCGTCAAGTTTACTGGAGGCTGCATCAAGTCCGCTGTAGACCTGACGGTGAACTTGACCGTGTATGGTCCTTATTAGGTGGAATAGTTTTCAACGCGTATAATCAACTTCATAATTGCCGTGATTGCCGATTGGTAAAAACTACCTTATTGGAAATATAACTAAACGTTTTTTTTCCAATCCGTACATAAGCGAGATATAGTGAGGCAGTAAAAATTTAAATAAGTCAATTCAAGTCCATATCAGGACCTGTATTTTATAGAATCGTCAAGTACTTATCTAACATACTTTTATATGCCTCTCTGTTGATAATACCGTATGTTATTATTCCGACACCAGGGTTGCACACCTAATCGAAATGAATGAATGATACCGCATGCTATGACTGTAATTGTCGCTCCTTTGCATCATGAGACATTGCAAGTATTCCATGGAAGGCCGGTCGCTAGCCGAGCTGTATCGCCTGCTGGAACTCATCCGCATCAGGATGGACTTGGTGGGAGTAGAATCGGCGCTCATAAACGATATAGGGCCAGGGTCTTCGTCTGGTCTAGTAAATGATGAAAATAAAAGATCCCTTTTATTGATAAAATCAAATCTGTTCAGTGAAGAGAAGTTTCTAATGTAATGAGTAACATCTGAACTCTACCGTGCTTAGGGCATATTAATCAGATGCTTTACTTAAGTTGTGTTGCATATTTACACATAGTTGCCTCGGGTTTGCGATCACCAAACTGCATTAGACAACCGTGGTGATTACGCCTAATTCTCCCCACTGAACTGGTACATTCAGTGATGAGAGGCCTTTTCACAGTAGTGGTACATTATATACTTCAATTTACTACTTACTTACCTACTCGAAATTAATGAATTTATTAGCTACGTGGTAATTTATTTGGAATGACTCAACAATGTTAGCACAAACCAACTTTTTTCATTAGTATATTTTTGTTTAAACCATAACAGGTAACTGAAATAAGCTTCGAGTACCAATGGGAACCCATAAATGTTTGCAGTTTACGATTGCACCAAGAATCTGTCTGTATGTTAGTAGTGTAAGCTCAAAGCTGTACTTAAATGAATGATTCATCTCAGATGAATCATAAGGTAGAGAGGCAGCACTACTTGATTCCTAGAGACCTTGGCGACTACCGCGAATTTAAAAAAACCGGCCAAGTGCGAGTCGGACTCGCGCACGGAGGGTTCCGTACTTTAAATAACATAATAAAGAAGTTCTTGAAATAAATGTTTTTTTATTTACATTTGAGTTATTGAATGAATAATCAGTATTTTTTTGCGGTTTACGATTTATGTCGTAAAAAAAAAACTACTAACTAGACCTCGTTCAAACCAATTTTCGGTGTTAGATTACATTGTTATGTACATCATATATTTTTTTTAGTTTTATCATTCTCTTATTTTAGAAGTTACAGGGGGGGGGGACACACATTTTACCACTTTGGAAGAGTCTCTCGCGCAAACTATTCAGTTTAGAAAAAAATGATATTAGAAACCTCAATACCATTTTTGAAGACCTACCCATAGATACCCCACACGTATGGGTTTGATGAAAAAAAAAATATTTTTTTCATTTCTATGTATGGGAGACCCCCCTAAAATTTTATTTTTTTTCTATTTTAGTGTGAAAATATTAATGCGGTTCACAGAATACATCTACACACTAAGTTTCAACAACATAGCTCTTATAGTTTCGGAGAAAAAAGGCTGTGACATACGGACAGACAGACGGACAGACGGACGGACAGACAGACAGACAGACAGACAGACATGACGAATCTATAAGGGTTCCGTTTTTGCCATTTGGCTACGGAACCCTAACAACATTGTATTCTATACAACGTATTAAAGGAGGATATTATAATAAGTTATAAATAAGCTAAATCCTTTTTTCAATGTTTATAGTTTAAAATTAATTTGAAATAATTTGTGACGATGCGATGTGATGAAGTGATCGTAGTGAATGTAACTCAGGTATGTAATAATAAGCATTCAGGTATTTCATATGAAAATGTGAGATATTTTCAAAATACTAAAATTCCAAACTACATGTAGGCACACCATAATTTACGTATATTAGGTTAAACACTTATTTACGAACTTATCTACATTCTATACTAATTATAATAAAGCTGAAGAGTTTGATTTTTTTTATTTGTTTGAACTCGCTAATCTCAGGAACTAACTGTCCGATTTTAATAAAAAAAATAAAAAAAAAGTACCTATTAGCCTGTAATGTCCCACTTGTTGGGCAAAGGCCTCTCGTCTCACTGAAGGTATCAGTACAGTGAGGAGGTTTCAGGCGTAATCACCACGCTTGCCTAATGCGGATTGGTGATCTCAAACCCGAGCCATGTTTGAAAAGTAGGAAACATGTTTTCGCTCGACCTGGGAATTGAACCCGGGACCTCAGTCTTGGCAGGCGAGTGCACATACCACTAGACCACCGAGGCGATTTTAATAACTATTTTTATAATCGATAGCCACATCCAACGGGAAGATTATAGGTTAATTTTAATCCCGATTCCCATGGGAACGGCACACACCGAGGATAAAACCGTGAGGCGCTGCTAGTTAATGTTAAACTTACACAGAAATGGTTCTTGATGAATATAGTTTTGAATATCTTCTTAGCCAATCGCCGTCTTTTATCCATGCTGTCTCTACTTTACTGAAAGTATAAGAAGTCTTTTGTGTTAGTTGAGCTATGACATCACAAAAAAAACATTGTATACTGACTGCCTGTCGGTATAGTTCTTGCTGGTGAATTTCGAAATCCTTTGAAATAGTACGTCAATGAGATGTAGACAAATATAAACTTAGGATTGTCTGAGACTAAAAGATTACTAAGATATTAAAGTTTCTGATATTTATAAACATTGGAAAATAAAATGTGTATTTTTAAATGTTACATATTACCGTATTTCATATCATAACTAAGTATGTATCCTAATATATCCTACAGAGTAAATTAAGAGTGGGTACCTCCATTACTCATTGGAGGTCGTTTTTCTTATTTTGTGGTAAAATTAAACCACAAACAGAATGGACTATGAAACGAAATGATGAATGTATCGTAAAAATAACGAGCAACTACTGGAAATCGTAAGTTCGTGGTTTCCATGAAAATAAAGATTTATGTACGAAATTTAACATACCAATTTACAGTGCAACAATTTACAAGGGGTTTCTTATATATCTTTACAGAAATGGGTAAATGTACTTACGGCATTTTCACTATTTTGCTATCTTTTTATGTCACTTTTAATGTAAATATTATAAAAGGCAACTATAAGTAAGTTTTGATTGAAACTATTTAAAACTAGATTTAAAACTTGTGGGGTTATCAAAATAATGTCCATCACAGACACTGACTTATAGTAGAGGTCAGTGATCACAGATGTCCATTCTGGATGACATTTGGCAAACCAGTGTGGCAAATGCATCATTTACCTATCAAGATTAATATTTAATTAACAATGAGGTTTTAAATGAATTTTGACAGTAATTTTCAGTCTATGGAATTTACAAAAAGGTGAGTATTTGCCATTGTATTTGCTGTGTAATTTAATTATTGCTATACTGGAATGACTGGAACCAACACCTCCAAAAAGTATTTATATGTCTTTTCTAACTTTTCAATCAAGTTGTTCAACCCATGGACTTATTATAATAATAAGTCCATGGTTCAACCAAAGTTCAAATGAAAAATATGTTCCGAGGCAAATAAAAAAAGGACAAACTAAGGTACTACCCTTTTCCCACGAACATCGACTCAAACGCAGCCGACGGGCAAAGCTAGTCATTATAAAACCAGTAATGCAACACCGTAATCGTGTTAAGTACTTACGTACAACAATGCATAAAATATACGGCGATATTATACACTTTTGTTTCTAGTTAAGTTATCTTAGTAGCTAGTACTTATGGGCACAGATTACCTAATAGCATATATGTTCTGTACGTACTTATTCTTAGAGATACAGAATAGCTAATAGTATCTATCTATGTAAAGTATACTAAGAGAAGCTGATCACCTTGAGATCTATTGACCTGTAACAAATCTCGGTAAGTAACACTATACAAGAAGGTGCAAGAGTAGAACACATTTGAGACGTCGGAATTACTTTGTATGGATCTGGGAGGCCTACTTTGTGACGTAAAACTAACTTAGAATTTATTCGGTACATTACATACAGGGACTTGTGTACTCGATAATGGATATCTTGGTTTTGGAAATCGAATGAAGATTGTTACATGAGGGCTCCAAAACTTATTTTTAACCGAATTCAAAAAAAGGAGGAGGTTCTCAATTCGGATCTTTGTATTTAAAAAAAATTGGAAATAAGGTTTTGTGAAGCCAACGACGAAGGCTTTCTGTTCGTTATATTCTAAAAATTCCTTTATGAGGTAAAAGCGAAGACAATACTTTTGAATTGACGATCATATCTTGTTAAACTTGAGTTCCTCTGGGTGTTTTTTAAATCTTTTAAGTTACATTTAAATCGTGGAATGGTCGTTATAAAACGCGATGATTATTATAATTGATGGAGTGCCAGTTTTCAACGTTTAAATTATCGTCATCATAAGAAAAACAATTAGGTAAGTTACAAATTGTTTGTCATTTAAAAATAAATCAATTGAATATTCATTGTACGACCTTCACGACAGGGTTATTGTAAAAAGAAATAAGGTGTAAATGTTAAAAAAAGAAAGAAAAAAAGGTTTTATAAAAACTGCTTTCGACAGGTTTTGTATTAGTGCGGTATTACATTTATAGTAAGTAGTTGTAGTAGTAAGTATTCAGGGTTATTGCTTACAAATTCATGCCGCTATAGGGCACATCAAATTGAATTTCTCAATAGGACAATTATTACTTGATTGTTTGTGATTGCATTCGAACGCTCTCTAGTTATTTGACCGTTGGATACCAACGTTTGTTTTGTTCTTATTCAATCTGAATATGTCCAGGAAGACGTTACATTATACCGTGTTTATGTTCCAAACATATTCCGCGATCTATTTTAATCAGAGCGAATGTTACAATCTGTAATTACCTAATTAACTACGTTGTATGACATGAACCAACATAAGACCGAAATAACTTTAACTTTCCTTAAAATTTTCTTTGACATCTATGTAAACTCTCTCTAATTTTGGAGTCCAAAACAATTCTACAAAAACCAGTTCCGTTATAAAACTGAAAAGAACAAACAAGAGCCTGTAATGTGAGCGTGGTTACCGTTTCGATTCAGAAGTCAAACATCTCGTGGGAGCTGGTTGGGCTAGACTTTATTGTTGGGTGATACGTCACGTTGTTTTGTTTGGAGTGTTTTTGATAAGTGTGGAGTGTCAGGCGCTAGGCGGGGGGCGGCTGGCCGGCAGCCGCGGGCCGGGTGCCGCGCGCCGCCGCGGGCCGCCTGCCCCACTAGTTGCTCTGCTCGCGACCGCCCGCGCGCACGTCCGCGCCGCTCCCAACAACACGCTACACGATAACGCGCTCCATTTCAAATCAACAATCACTAACAATACAATCGAACCCATTCACTAACAAATTACCTCGTCTGACTATTGAATAAATTTTCAGGACAATTCAGTGCCAACAAACCGGCTTTGTGACCATATGATCGGTACCGGACAAAACTGCGCGCCGATCTACGTTCCATAGTGCTATGTTGATCTAAGTTTGAGAAGTGCATGTGGTCCTTTGTGAAATAGTGATGACTCAGTGGTGACAGAAGACTTTCTGGTGAAAGTGTCTGAAGGAAGGTGATGGGGTTGTGTTGACGTTGTTGTCAGTGTTGTTCTGATAGTGATGGCGGGTGCCAGTGCGGAGGGAGGCGGGGTGGTGGAGGAGTCTACCACGGGGGTCCCTGAGGCTCGCACTAAGCGCGGTCTGGGCGGCTCTATGTCCCTGCGCACGCGCAAGCTGGGCCGTCGGCTCTCACGCAGCATGTCCATCGTAGCCCTCAAACTCCCCGAGAAGGCGCACAGCATCACGAAGACCTCCTCCAAACTGATCCGCTCCGCCAGCCGCGACAAGAAGAACAGATCCTTCGAGCTGTCCATCATTCTCCCCGACAAAACTCAGAGACAGGTATACAATCTATGAAGTAAAATAATATTCAAGATTTCGCATATCTTAAAATGTACGCTGTTACCTCATTTCCATACCAGAAACTTGATAATTTATTGGTACATAATACTTGGTATTTTATCTTCGACTCATTATCAGGTGATAATTACATATGTGATTCGGTCTTTGAAAATATAGATAAAGAAAGATAATGATTGGTAGTTTTAGAATAATTTAAAAATTGTGATGTCGGGGAATCGTCTACTTTCATCATTCCGTATTATAACGAAATTCGCCTTATAATAGACATCAACGGGATCCAATTAAAATCTAAACATTTAAAATATGCCAATTGTTATATTAACAATCGTTTAACAACTACTACATATTCAAAACACAAAGCGTTGTTTACAATTTCGTTTATGTGCGTGTGGAGTGCATTCAGATATGTATTTTCTGAGTCATTGTCATTTTGTCAGCAGCATATTTCACCATTGCGCCCACTCTGCTGATTTCTCCATTGATATAACAAGGTGCAATTGCCTTTACGTTTATATCGTCTAAGCATTGTTTACTATTGTCAATGAACCGGTGAATTGGTGGCTGGTAGGCGTGATCTATTGCTGTTGCTGCTACTGCAGTTGGTATTGAATGCTTGTGCAATAGAAAGTCTGGTCACAAAATATATAATAGCTTGTTGCACTGTGCAAGGTCAAATGGTATCAAAGATTTGAATACACTAAAGCTGTTAATTGATAAAATATTTGAATATTGGAACCACTTCTATATTATAAAGAGGTAATTTTTTTAAGCTTGTTTGTTTGTTTGTATGTTCGAGGTAATCTCAGGAATTATCAGTCCGATTTGAATAATTCTTTTTGTAATAGATAGCCACATTCAACGGGAAGGTTATAAGCTATTTTTCATCCCGAAATTCCTACGGAAACGGGTACTGCGCGGGTAACACCGCGGGGCGCGGCTAGTATTAAGTAAAATCGTAAATAACAACGCTGATGTTTGCCAGGTTATGCATATTGTTAACTCCAGTTTTCCCTAAGCGCCACCTAAATGTATGTCATTATATTTCAGTTACGTTTTGGCACAGGATGCGATAATTCGTCTGTTTCGTATTACGAACGACTGTAATGATTTTTCAGACTACCGATAAACATTAATGTACACATTTCCAACATGACCCAAATTTTTAAATAACATACGTAAACTGAAACGCTTGGTACGACGCTGGCTTTTATTAGCAGTTTTTTTTTGTTAACGGTATTTTCGCTGTAGTGATCGTTACTTAGTGACCTTTTTGTCGTTTAAGATCATGGTTAATTCATTAACTAATCAGTTTTCCGTTTCCTTCATGGTGAAGGACTGGTGTTCCGGTAATTAACTATTTAATTAACAATTGAGTTATTTAATATACTCGTACTACCGGTCGTTAATACATACCGTTCAACAATATATTAACCAAACTTCAAAAATATAACGTACTAGCCGCGGTACCCGTTCCCGCGGGAATTTTTGGATAGAATGTATTCTATGTGTTATTCTGATGTATAACCTATATTACAGTAAAGTTTCATCCCAATCCGTTCCGTAGTTTTTTAGTGAAAGATCAACAAACATCTATACATTCATACATAGATCCATCCTCACAAACTTTCGCATTTATAATATTAGTAGGAAGTAGGATAGGATACAATGACACATACAATGAAAAGAAATATCTTGGTATGAGAATATCACCGAACAAATACATTTTATACTTTTCTACAAAATAAACCTACGTAAAGCAAGACAAACTTAGTTATTTAACAGATCATTATCATACAGTTTTTACTCTCTGCAACCATTAACCTGCGATCATTACCTCGTCCTTTCAATTTACGTAAATTAACAAAATGGCAGCGCTGATATGATAATTCATGTCAATACATTGTACTTAAAGTTGACTTAAAAACGTTATTTTGATTCTATAAAGTGGTTAAACGAATGTAGGCGTTGAAAATCGTTTATTAAACTGTTCGTCGTCCACACGAGAGACAAAGGGGAGGACGCAGGTTCTTTGTTATACTCTTAACTATATACTTACTTATATTTAAATACATCTATACAATAGGTAGACATAATAAGCCAATACTTTACTTCTGGCAAGACAATAGGAGTGGAAATCTGAACTAAAAGTTTCATCGACTTTACCACGAAAATACAATTTGTGTATTTCTTCTTTGGCGTCCTGAAATGTGAACTCAAACGTGTGGATAAATGAAAGACAATTCCAACTAAAGAGGAAGATGGTTTAGTGTTCGTTTCCATAAGAACTATGGTTATGCGTAATATAACTTTACTATCCTGCATTTCATATGATTGGTGGATACTACCTTCGCTAGGTCACGTTGGTATGCTACGTCTGCTTACATTGGAGGATATTAAAGCATCATAGAACTCTGGTATAAAAGCACTTTCAAGGCAGCTTGCTTCAGCTTACGCTTACGCACCAGTTAACGTTAATACAAAATGTCAACTTCAGAACGTCAGAAAATTAAAAATTGTGGCCTTTTTACTGGCTACCCGAATAACTTCTGTTAAAGTTACAAAACAATGCTTTGTATTTAACAGTCATTTTAACTAACGTATGTTACGATTGCAAATCGTTTGAAATAACCAAAACCCACCCTTAGTGTTGTGCAAAACCCACCCTTAGTGTAATGTGTAATATCTACAAAAAAACATACAGTCTACTTGAGAACTTTTTTATGAAGTCGGTTAAAAAGAAGAGTAGACTGTAATGTTTATCGGGCAACTATGTATTTGGTAAGTTTAATGTAACAGTAAACGTATAAAGCTTACGTTAAGATCCGCATCATTTAAAATGCACAGACTACTTATGTAAAGTATTGAGTCATATGGCTGGTTCGTTCAACAAAATATTTTATACTAATCAATAGTTTTGTGCGACTGTATTTATGAGTCATTCAAATTCATTAGTGTTATTATTATTTAATGGTAATTGATTGTTGGAATTAATCGGTCATGTCAACTGTCTTTACGAATAATAAGTTAAGCACTTTTTTGTGTATTAATGAATTTGGTGGATATAATTGCAAAACTAACTTTTCCAAACGTATGCAGACATTATTAACTTAAAAAAACTTGATTTATTCAAAATCTCAATCAATATTAATATTAGTTTGTCCCTGTATTAAAAAATTAAACGACTTAAAAAATGGCACGATTTGACCATAGACCTAGCGAAGCGGTTTCTATGTCTATGGTTTCGAGAAAATCTATTGGTTATGGGTTATACCAGTCGACATGAATTCGGCTAGTCTCAAACCGTTATTAAAGCGAGTGACTTTAAAAATGGTACGCAACAACTTAAGTTTAAAGTGAAACTCACAGACTGTCCTGATTAGTGTAATAAGGAATGCTATTTACGTGAAGACATACGATCCTCGACGTCAATGAGGAAGACCGCCCACAGTCGTCTCAACAGCTTACTCTAATGCATTTAGCGGAAATGCGAATACAAACGTGCCGTATGTTACTTTGTTACATAAAGATGTACGATTTAAAGAATAGTACATGTTTTCTAAAACAGATACGACTGTTATGAAAAGTAGAGAGGTGTTTTCAAAATTTTAATACCTTGTTATAAGTGGGTACATAGTTTAGTTAGGGAAGAGTTATTTTTTAACATGTTAACTCTTTCTTAATTAGGTTAGTTAGGTATATTTTTTGAGATATAATAAAAATGAATCTATGAATAATATTTGAGAATTAATATTCCATCTAAAAGATTTCGAAATAGGTCACAAAACACTCGGAAATAACTCGAATATCAACTAGCTTAATTAATTAGTCGTGATTAATTAATCATATGTATTTAGGTATCTAAACTTTTATATTATACACATTCATCAAAATATTATTATATCTCGGTCCCAAAATGTCATATATTGCACAACATTTTATTTTTAATTGATGCCAAATCAGGTGAACTTGTCTGTAGATTTAAAGATTGATTTATTTAATTGGCTGCAATTTGAACTTGAATCATCATATCAAAACTAGATGCGGAAATGGAGCCTTAGTTTTGTAACATATTTACCTAATAAAGTATCCGTTTTGAACATATTATTATTGAATAGCTAATATCAATGACATAATGGTTGTGATGGACGGGTGTTGTGGCAAATTGCGGAGAAAGCGATGTTGCAAGAGGCGTTCGACAGAGGTCGTTCATGTATGGATAGCGTGTTTCGTACTCACGTATTTTATACTAGTTACAATTACTAATTAGATACTATTTTTCAATTATTACGTGACGGAAGTTTTATTAAAATTCTGCTTCGTGTCAATATGGTTCTAGTTTATTTTATATGGAGGCAGACCAAGACTTTGCGGTAGTAATTGCGCTTTCGGTGGCTCTGCACAGGTCCTCCATACAAGAAATGTAGAAGGATAGGATATAGGGCATGTCAGACCATGGGACAAAGTGTGCGTATCGGTTGTTGGTTTTATTAGGTGAAAACCTCAGTCTGGTGCTCTCAATAGTTCAATTGAGCGATATAAAAATAAGTTGTTTTACTTAAACATGTTTACTTTATTACCAAGTTGCGTAACAAAGTAGATCAAGTTTGTTTATTACTTTTATGTGTCATTAATATTGTGTTAAATAAGGTTTATAGAAGTTTCTCCTGTGATCCATCGATTTATCTGCCCACTTTCAAAAATATTTTATGTAACATTTAGATAGTGTTTTGAAGATTTGCAACTTGTTTATTGATTAAAATATTATCATTTAGTGAGTACGTCACGTCGCGTCGCGTCGGGGACTTTGGTCTGAAACCGCGGGTGGTTCATTAGCCTTTGTTAGGTTTTATAGGTATAAAATGTAGAGCTGTATTCCTAATACTTTCCCAAGTAAGACTGTAAGAAGTAGATACAATAACATTGGAAGAGAAGTAGTAAAATCTATAATATAAAAATGAATCGCTGAATCTGTTGCTAAGCGCATAACTTCAAAACGACTGCACCAAATTGGATGATTCTTTTTTTGATGTGTTCCTTATTGTCAGGACAAGGTTTTTATATGAGAAAAATAAGGAATAGAAATCTCAAAATTCCCACGGGAACGGGGCGCTGCGGGTGAAACCGCGGGGCACAGCTAGTATTGAATAAAACTTAGTTTACATTGAATAAATAAGTGTGGCATACTATGCTATGATTGGTGTATATCTAATAACATCGTGGCATATCATCACAGCTCTGCACTAGTATAGTATACGTTTCCATTCAATCGGAGCGGAACTGTGCGGAGCTCAAGCGACCAATCACAACGCAGTACGAAAAGATTTTCATGACGTCAATGTGTTGCGATTGGTCGATTGAGCACAGCTCCGCTCCGCTAAATGAAAACACACCCAAAAGGCACCCTCACTCTACCCAGTATGCTACAATTATAAACAAGAACCTTACCGTGCATTACTAGCAGCGCCCAGCGGTTTTACCCGCGTTGTACCCGTTCCCGTGGGAATTTCGGGATGGAAAATAGCCTATAACCTTCCCGTTGAATGTGGCTATCTATTACAAAAATAATTATTCAAATCGGACTGATAATTCCGAATTTCCGAACATACAAACAAACAAAGATACTTACAAATTTTACTTCTAATATTATAGATAATACTAAGATAAGAGATATGGTCTCAATTGTCCAAAACCCGGACACGTTTCAAATCACGTGTTGTTTAAATAAGAGTACAATTATTTGGCTGTTGATTGAGTTGTTTTAAATCGATTCAGCTTCCGTCGGCGACCGTAGACAAGAGACGATATGAGAATAATATTTACAATATGATTCTGATTGAAAGGCATCTGAGTGGTTGGCAATGATTGTGGCTGGCTCGCATTGTCTACCCGCTGAGAGGTGTATGGAGTAAATTGTGTACGTATGTACATAGTAGACATATGAGATTATATTTGTCATTTGTGTTGTGAATAGATAAGAATTATTTTTCTTGTTTTCTCAGTACTAATGGAACCATGCTTTTACTTTGCATTTAACAAGTTACCTTACTTAGTTACTTACTTTATAAGTTATCAAAATGTTTTCATGAAGTTATGATAAGTTTTGGTCAGTATTTTGAGATGGTTGATGAATATACTTAGCCTTTGTATCTAGAATTTTATAACAAACGTAATTCTAAGCTAACTGTGTGTTTAATTTAAAATTAATATATACTAGCTAGTCTCGACTAAAGATATAAGCACCATACGTTAATAAAATTAAATAAACTACAACAAGTGGACAGTTTCATATAAAACTAATTTCTCTTCAACGATATTTCGCGGAACCTTCCATATAATATTCATCATTACTACTAACCACTTAAAAATGTATAACTTATTAAATTACTCGATTTATTTCTCTCTGAAAACTGGGACACTTGTTTATTTTTTATCGCCGCGAATTCTTTTATAAAGCAATTAATCTGTGTTGGTCGTAATTTACATATTCGTATACATTTGTGTTGAAATTGCACTCCAATGTTTGTAAATATATTGTGAGTTGGAAAAGTGCCATTTCATTGATCAAAGACGGGCTGGAAGTAATGTGTGACCGCACCTTAGTATCTAATATTAAAAGGGAAAGGTTTATGCAAGTTTATTATGAGGAAAAATGGTTGTCATAACCGCTTGGTAAAAGACAAAACGACTAAACCGTGAACACTTTAGACTTTAGAATTCACACTTTTTCTTACGAAGAACGAACCAGTTTAAGTGCCTGTTGCTTACGCTCACGCTCACGTAAATGTTAACCTAATTAAAAATTGGTTTTGTGAAATATTTTACTTAATTACTTATTATTAAAATATTCCTATCGCGGTACGAAATATTTCTCGAAATTGTTTTAAATATTATGTTGTTCTGTACTTCAATGAAATGAGAGACCTTTGCTTTGCCCAGCTGTGGGACATACACACTTATACTTACTTACTACGTTATACTACAGTTATCGTAGTAACTCCACATTTACTACTTACAAGACTAATAAAACCGCAGGTCGCAAATAGTTGCAATATAGTTAGGTTATTTATTACGTGGCATGAGCTCGGAATCCCTGCTACGCTCTAAACAGGATGTCAAGTTATTTAATCCCGCTACCCTCCGGAATGTTCCAAGGATCAACTCCATACGACTACTAGGCACTACCTTCTTCAAACGTCTAGTAAAAACTAGTATATTTGTCGATCCGATTATTTCCGGTTTGAAAGTAATCGATCTGTACTCTTGCTACGAACGAGTAATGAGATAATGAATACAATTATATGCATTTAGTTATGTAGGTGACTTAATTATATATGCAGACGTAAGTAATTGCTGTCTTGGCTAATATTTTTGGATCTGCGGAAGTAATGAATCGGTTTTTATGAGGGGTTTGAAGGTGTAAGGTCATTGTGTTATAAGAGGTCATGAGGTCATGATTTGTATGTGCCCTTAATGTGTTGATTGGCAAGTTTAGATTAATGTAACTACAATATGAATCTTCGTTAGTTAAACAATACTGTTGAGATAGGTAGCCCCCGATTGCAACTCAGCATTCAGATAAATATTTTTATAATTAAGTCCGACCTATGGTTTTAGTGACAACGGTGTATAGCCTTACAGCCTGTATAATAGACAACCCATTCAAACCAGTACAAATTACAATTATACTTATAGTAGAAGTACAAACTTATGTTATACCATTGCTCCTACTACTCATATCTACGAGTGCATAGATTTCTATTAGTCTTCAACCAATAAAACCACTGATTGCTCAGTGATTCTGTCACTTATAAAGTTCGCATTAAGTGAAAGTTAAACGTTTTATACTTTACAAGGAAATCACTTAAACTCAGTTAAGTTGCGGTTATCCGTGTTTGTTTATTAGTTAACCAGTTTATTCTAACGAGTAACTTTAACTTTACAAGTGCGTAGTTTAATATAAGTACTCGAAGTGTAGACCACAGCTGAATTAATAGTTGCTACGTGGACTATCTCCTTAACAATGTGAGGAACCGGTTGGAAGGTCCACATACGAGGCTACCTGGAGCACCTAGTATATCTATATAGATAGGTACGATATATACTAGTCTAGACCTCGAAGGTAAGTAGAGAGCATCGGTCAGCGCGATCTTGTGACAAGGAAAATAAGTACTAAACAAATGATCTTACATTCGTAGTATATCAAGTTTAGCGTTTATGGTTCTTTGAAAGAAATATTGAGGAATGATTGTGCTTTGAACTTGAGTGATAAGTTTAAGTAGTATGATGATTTTTTAAACTGACGTTGTCTCTATGTACTCGTATGTGATGTCCTGATGCAATATGGTGTCACTGTAAGACAAAAGCCTCTCGCGGAAGACCATGCGCGTACTTACTTGTATATGGTTGATCTGATCATATTTGGAAAAAGATTAATATTCTTCAAAAAACCTTGTACATGCAAGTGTGGGCTCACTCATTGTTTTCAATGAGGAAGAATCAATAAATGTATTGTTTTTAAAATAAGACATTCCATCCATACCGTATACCGCGCATTATACATCAATCAATATTATAACAAAGAGTATTTATATTTGTATTCACTACGTTTTAATGATAAGTTTATTCAAACTCAATGTTTATAGATTTACAGTAAACAGAAAGCCGTACAAAAAAACTAAACAAGTGAGTAGAATAAAAACTATTTCAACTGGAACTACTTTCAGAAGCTAAAGATAAGCTGGAACTCGCAAAACAATCTAGAATAACAAGAGTATTAGGCTGATTAATTTATCGACTTGTTTAACCGGTAGCGCTTACCAAACATCGTTTACCATGTCTTAACTCGTTCATCTATAAAACATGGATACGTATCTTAGAGGCCCAACACACTACAGTCAAGACTAGAGTTAGGCAGTCTGTTTTAGTCTATGAAAATGTATGAAGAAGCGTGAGACACCACAGACAAGATCATGATAAGACATATGAGATACGGGTGAGTTTCTCGCAAACTTTTTTGTATTTAATGCAAACGAATAAAGTGACAGTTGTTAAACTAATTTTGTCAGACTAACAGTTGTCACTCAACTATAAACCTTAGATACAGACAGCTTTGTTCGTCTTAAACAAGTCTAAATGGAAGACTGTTATAACCAAAGTGGGAACGGTCTCTTAGTAAATTTATCTGTCTAAAAAAGTCCTATGCAACAATTTCTACTTTCGATGAAGCTGTAGGTAGAACTAGAATGCTAATTCTTGCATTTGACAAAAACCTAGTTGGCGCGGTTCGGTTTCATTATGCAAATACAGTGAAAGGATGCGCAGACGATAAGTCAAAGTGTGATGTTTGAAACGTGTTGTTAACTATGCGATATTGATATACGGTTTATGACAAGTTTTGTAAACTTGTCATAAACCGTATATAGCTTTTATAGTTTATAGCTTTTCTTCTATTAAGTTACTATTTTAAGCTGGAGAACTGCAATGAGAAATCCTCTTGCCTTCTCACAAAAATAATATGAGATTACCATTGGATTTTTAGCATTTCAGGTTGGTATACCTGTTAACCTACCAGTAACTGCCACACTTGCATAGTTATATCTCCTGGCACGTAGCACTTACGCTTATGCATTAGGCTAAAATTGTTGAGTATCTGGCAAATATAATAGTAAAAAAGCACCAACTTACAAGCAAGCTACTGTACGTTCTGTCTATACTAATATTATAAAGAGGTAAAATTTGTAAGTTTTTATTTTGTTTGTATGTTCGAGGCAATCTCGGGAATCATCATTCCGATTTGAATAATTCTTTTTGTAATAGATAGCCACATTCAACGGGAAGGTTATAGGCTATTTTTCATCCCGAAATTCCCACGGGAACAGGCACAACGCGGGCAATACCGCGGGCGCTGCTAGTTAAAATAGTTCTTTCTTTTCATCGGCCTATGTGTGTTCCTTATGTTTAAGTAATACACGATCAAATATTTATAAATGGTAGTCAATAAGATGAAGTGTGGTTATTAATAGATTTCAAAGTAGGTTAATTATAACAAGTTGATGCACGTGTTTTCAATATATAGTTTCACTTTCGTGGGCTCGGTGTGATATTGGATTCTAAACTCAGCTAGTAATATAAGGAACAAGATCATTTTTGAAATTTGATTATATATTATTTGATTATTGATTATTTAATAGTTTTTAAGAAAGGCGCGTGACAAACAATTACATAAAGTTATATAATATTTATTACATACTAAACAAATTTGAATAAAAATTGTATTTTCGAGATCGATCCGAGAGATTGGTTAGAAATTGCGAATAAATATGAATATGTACAGACATTTCTCCGATTTATATAGATGAGTTACGCAACGCGAGTTTTAAATATTAACAATAGATTTGGCAAAGCGAGTCGACGGCGGTTTGGCCGGTACCCAAGAACACCAAAATTAGTAACTTTTGTTTTATGAATGTCACTAATATTATGAAATGTATGGAAAGTTAACTGTCTCTAGAACGCATGTAGGCCGTAAAAACCTGTGTATGTATCTATTTTGGATGTTGTCGTTTGGACTTGGAATAAACAATATGTGGAACATGTAGGTTTCCTGATAAAACTATGGTTACCCCTTAAACATACTAGAAACGGTTGACAGTGCGGTAGAAACATTGTATATCGTTTTATCGTATTAAACACTAGTAAAACCCCGCAGCTTTACCCGCGTTACATTGTGACGTACCCATAGGATTTTTTTAAATCACAATTTTTTAAATTGAAACCAGAGTGGTAATCACCGAGATTAGCTCGAGCATACAAACAAACAAACTTGAAAAATTTACCTATATAATATTAGTTTAAGTTGGTAAGTACATATTATTTTTATATTTATTTTAACATCAAAACAGATTGTCACTATCTTGTGTTCTCTTCCTAAATATGCGAATAAATATAGTAGGTACTCGACTCCTAAACTATCTATCCATCTCCCTCTAAACGCCGACTGTAGAGTTTTCTATAGATCTCCTATAACGCATTATAAAACAGAAACTATCTGAATATATCCCTTCAGAGGTCGGCGAGTAAGACACATGGCCCGTAATTATAATTTTTATGTCTGTGTGTTCATAAAGTACTTATGTATAAGAAACTCACGTCGAAATGTTGAATGGTCTATGTTTTCCTATACAAAAACAAGCTGTTAATTGTTTTATTTTACATGGCTCAAAAGTACCAAAATTTTCCATAGAATAACATAAGTATTGGATAGAAGCAAATTTCTTGTTGTATAATTAATTCGACGATTTCGTATTCGGACAGGTTTCAAAAGATCCTGTCTGATAAATTGAATAAAGCTTAGCGTATAAATATGATTATATATATTGCAGGTGTGCATGATTTGATTTAAAATGAAATGGACTGTAGAGTACAAAATTGCTTTGATTCGAAGGGTATCTTCTACCAGTTTAAGTTCGTTTAAACAAAGAGAAGTGGACTAGGTTTTATCGCGATTTTAATTAACTTCAAAAAAGTGAGGAGTCTGAATTCGTCGGAAACTCTTATTAAGAAGGGGATACGTTACGCCTTATGCCAATCGAGACTAGTAAACAAATCAAACAACGATCGTGAAGCATAGTTGTTTTATTTCTCGAGGGCTTCTGAACAATAGTTGTAGTTGAGTTGTAGCATAGGTTGTAAGAGTATAGACACTCGTGTTTGTGTGCGTAACTATCAGCACCGGCCCAAGATCATTGTTTATAATCATTTGGTATAATATATCACTGCGAATACGTGTTCACTCAAACCTAACAGGCTGTCTCTACTTCAAAGACAATTTTGACAGGATTTTGACGCGAACCATGCACAGTAAGACGATGTGTATGTACAATTACCTACACAAGCATGGCTCAAGGGCACTTGTGGGATAAAATAACTGTATGAGTATATAAGGTGTTAGAATATAGAGGTGTTATTTATTTCTCTTTGATTGTTAGAAGGTGTAATAGATAATATCTACCAAAATACTTCGAGTAGATAATTGATTACTGAGCAGATCGAGGGTAAACTCTTTCAAGTTCGTTTAGGCATAAAGTGGATGAGAACGAGTCATTGACTTTCAGGGACGATAGAGATATATTTACGTATAAGATATATTGCATACATACACTCAACTACAAAAGTTGATAAGTTGATGAACACCTCAAGACTTCAAGATTTCATAAATAAGTGTGTTCTGGTATATCGTAATATTAAATATGTTCACCATCTTTTATAGGTGACTGTATATAAAAATATAATTACCTATGTATTCGGTGCCTATATCTTTGTTTGACAAACTACCCTATAAAAAGAGTCGAACTACTCTTTGGTAAAAGTCGGGTAATAAAACCCTCAAAAGGATAATTAACAATAACGTTACACGAGATAAGTAGCATTAAACTGCGGTTAAAAAATAACTTTCGAAACAATATTACTTGTACCGTGAAAGTAGGTAGAGTATAAGATTAATTTGTACTTGGAGCTTTGACGTTATGAATATCAACGAGTATAAACGTCTAACCAGTTCGATTGGAACAACTTCATTTGACAAGATCTTCAAGTTGAATGAACAATAAATCATGACTTCACTCCAGTAGTAAAATCAATTTTGAAACAATGGTTTTTTCCAGTTCAGTGAAACTTTTACGCTACCGGTTGATTAAAAAATGTGCCACCGAGGACTGAAATAGAATGCTTCGGGAAAGTCGTCGCATGCTCTGTCACGATGAAAACACTCCGGCAGTTTTGGGTCACATGCAATAGTCCCAAATACCGAACAATTAATTACTTTTCTTGCAAATATTTACGAGAAAAATGTCACAAATCCGTCGTAACATTGGTACAGGATACATCCGAATAATGTCAGTTGAAAGATGTTAATTTCAGCCGCTGTCTGTTGCGCAATTCTTTCAAAATACTGTTGTTTATAGAGTTCAATATTCTTTTAATACGTGCACATGTTGGTAACACGTTTCAATTTTATGTGTTGTTCAAAATTAACAGCTGGAAAATGAATTACTTTCCTTATAGCATTACCAATTCCATTATTTCCTTGTTCATCTATATTTCTATACTAATATTATAAAGAGGTAAAAATTTTAAGTTTGTTTGTTTGTATGTTCGAGCTAATCTCGGGAATTACCAGTCCGATTTGAATAAATCTTTTTGTAATTGATAGCCACATTCAACGGGAAGGTTATAAGCTATTTTTCATCCCGAAATTCTTATGGGAACGGGCACAACGCGGGTAAAACCACGGGGCGCTGCTTCAACTCTTCTCACAGTTTATTTATCTAAAATTATGTAACTTAATGTATAAGGCAACAAATTTTGTAATAGGGAAAAGGAATTACTAATAAGGTGATGTCCTTTTAGGTCAGTCAAGTGGACATGTTACCTGCCAATGCCTACTTATTGTTTACCTTTTAAAGTACAGATTAGTAAGTAAGTTAGTTGATCATGCTCGCAGTATGTGAGACAAGGCTGCATACCCCGACCATGGATGCAATTAGATGCCTCATATCCTGCACGTATCATAACATTAGTAATTAAATTGCATCGCACGCATTCTTATCGAGATTTTTATCTCGATGCTGTTCTGATTGTCATAAGATTTCACTTTCTTTAAGCAAGTTTGTTTGAATAGTGAGAGTCGTGTTATGAATGGTTTGGGCAAACCTAAGATTACATCGGACTTATTATTTCGTTCTCCGTTTGTGAATGTATAATTTTGTCATTTGACATCCACTACTACAAAAAAAATACAGTGTCATCCATCTCTTTAAAAAAAAAGGTAACATGTAATACTTAGTAATTAGAAACATATTTTAGTTACATGAATACGAAATAATGAATGAAACGTGTGTAAGTCGAGATACGGACCATTAGTAGTGGCAACAAAATGCCTAATTGCAGGAAAGTGAAATGCGAGTACGTGGCGAGCGTTCTCACAGAGATCGGATACAAGGTGCTTTATGAAAGGGTCTAATGATGATTGCAGTGATAGTACCTACGTTTTATGTTTAATGGCGTCTGCTACTGTTTTGTTTGTACTATATTTAGGTATTAAACAGTGTTCTCCGAGTCTACTACACATTAATAATGATGATATTGTATGTCTGACATGAAAAATATAAGCACAATTATACATATAATTGATTGAAATTAACTTTCTAATCATTTGGAAGCAAATAACTATACGACATTATAAATTATCTATTATACCTTTTGTAGTACACAGTAGCTGTAACTATTGTTTCAAATAGGGATGTATTTTTTAAGTTACATATTATATGCACAATAATGCCTTTATAAAGGTCATTGGTCAATGCACCCGTACAATTCAATAAAGCAATGGAATCTTACGGGACGCTACATGAATTCCAGATGAGATCAGCCATCGTTCAGTTAATGTTTGACTTTTATTATCATAACTGCTAACGGCAGGTAATAGCCTATTATAACTATGATAACAAAGGTTCCTAGAGACTGTTATTTCTTTTCTACAAATATTATGCCTTTGTATATGACTTAGGTGTTGTATTACTATGAAAGAAGATGGTGCTATAAAAATATTAGCTCTTACGCCCGTAGTCAGATACGTCAATTGCTTCCTTAGTAGGGATTTTAATGAGTGATTTTTGACATGTCCTTAACCTATATTAAAAATTACATCAATTTGTTTAGAGTTGATTAAAAAGACTTCACTAAGTGTGATAGTATCACTATGGTTAAGTATTTAAATCTCTATTTAGTTTTAAACCTTCGTCGTAGCTCTTTTGTAACTATTAATATCCATACTCCACCCAACCCCATAGGTCTTCTTACAAATCTACGTCATCACAAAGAAATGCAAGCAAGTAAATGAAACCCTATTCTCAAGTATTAAAGTTCCTTTTATTTTAACATCGGTACAAAGAACTGAACAATACAGAACACGTGCCCTCTATTTCCGTGGCTGCCTTTTATCTCATATCTGTGAACGGAAATTACCTTGTGTTGAGCAAAATGTCGATAGTAATATTAAGTTTCTGCACTCGTATTCTGATATTGGCAATATCAGGTAGTTTTAATGTAGTAATACACGTACCCAGTTTATAAAAACAAGCAGTACCCTGCGGTTTTACTCACGTTGTACACGTTCCCGTGGGAATTTCGGGATGAAAAATCGTCTATAACCTTTCCGTTGAATGTAGCGGATATATTACAAAAATAATTGTTCATATCGGATTGGTGGTTTCTGAGATAACCACGATCAAATAAGTATGAAAACATAAATAAAATTCTTCAGATTTATTATATTAGTATACATTACTAACATAATTATTCAAATAGGATTCGTAGTTTCTGAGATAAGCGTGTAAAAAAACAAAAAGTCAAACTCTTCAGCTTTATTATAGTAGTTATAGATAGTGTAAGGTGGAAAGGTAAAGGTGTTTTAAGCCCCGAAGTGAATAAAAGGATATTAGGACGTTACAATAAGTTTGACCAAATTGCATGTCTATTCGCATGCATGTATGAAAAATAGTATAGATATTAAAATGCCCACTTTTTATTCTAAAACATTTCTAAACAGTCTAAGATTATACAAGGTACAATGAGAGAACATTTTCAACTTCTTAGTAAGGCACGTTTCTTTACGTCCACCATATTATGTTAGTCCATGCATCTACTATTCTATACGTGAGAATCGTAATTTTGAATATATTTTATCTCTATCAGTCATTCCCGTAACTAATTATAATTATTACTAGTAGTTGTAAAACTGATTTACAAGACAAATTAGTTTGTAGATCTCGTGTTAGTGTTTCCTAATTGTTATTTAAAACCGAATTCAGGAAGAAGCAATTCTCAATTAAATAAATAATTTATTACCACAATCACAAGAAAATAAAAAATAAAAATACAAAATTATACGTCTCATACGGAGACGTCTCAGCTGATGCTGTATAGAGGCCGGGGTCTCTGGTGGTTAGACATCTAGGTATACTAATTTTTTAAAGAGAGTATTTTTCCTGTGAATCCAAAAGTTTGCATGCGACCTCACTGTACTGATATCTTCAGTGACATCAGAGGCCTTTAACCAACAGTGGGACATTACAGACTAATACTTTTTTAATAGCTATCACGAATGCACGAATAAAACAGGCTACTGCAAAATCTATGAAACTAGCCCTCATGCAGTTAACAGCATTGTTCGATGGCTGACGTAATCCGAGGTCATATGAACCAGTAAATAGACCTTTATCCGCCAGTCATGCGACTGAAACCCACCAGTCGTCTCATTGAAAACGCCACAGCACGAGTATAATGCCTAATATTATCTTTCTACCTACGCGATGCTATTTGACAGCTAATTATTAATCTAGGTAGGCAGTTAGGTTAGTGCCGTTTGTGAGAAGATAACTTGGTTTCCTAATAAGTGATTGAATTGAAGTGGAATTATTATGAATTTAGGTACTAGTAGTGCCTCGCGACTTTACTCGCGTTGTACCCGTTCCCGCGGAAATTTCGGGATAAAATGTATCCTATGGCGTAGTCAGATATATGTATATCCTATATTACTACAAAATTTCATCCGTTAAGTGTCAGTTTTAAGACTTTTAGGAAGGACATACTTAATATCAGGTAAAAATGTTA
Organism: Cyclophora punctaria; assembly: GCA_951394245.1. Classification (NCBI taxonomy): domain Eukaryota; kingdom Metazoa; phylum Arthropoda; class Insecta; order Lepidoptera; family Geometridae; genus Cyclophora; species Cyclophora punctaria. Next base: position 5,222,685 of record OX596182.1, on the reverse strand, counting down.
AGTTGTATTATGTGTAGATATGTTGGTATAAGCTCTAAACTAACCAGTTCCTAAGAGACACATCTCGTCACAAATAGTCTTACAATGCTCACATAATAACTGAAACGAAAATAACGTAACGTTACAAAACGGAAAACCAACAAATACAAACTGATAACTAATTGTAGTACATCTACTTCGTTATATACGGTACGTTATGAAATATCGCGATTCAAAATGTACCGTTTACAGATTGAATTACAAAAGGTTGTGAATCAGTTAACCGATTAATGAACACCAAAAGAGTCAACTAAAATTAGGCCGAAGTTGTTGTGAAAGTAATTTTTAAAATGTAGGATGTATTTAATTGACATATTGAATTTTACTGACCCACTGTACCTGATATTTTTGGTTATTACCGCTTTTGTTACAGTGGCCAATGATGTAAACAGAATTTAATCGGAATCTGTCCTCTAAATCAAATCATCTTTTTGTAAATTACAAATTAGTCGATTCATTTTTTGGACAAGTTTTCTATCAAAATTTAGAAGATTGTTAAGTTATAAAACTTGGTCACTAAAAGAAAGTGGTTCCTGCACAAATCTAAATTTTGCGGTTCCTGTCTATGAATTTCTATAAAAATGATATTAGAATATAGCAATGCTTAGTCATTGTCCCTTGCCTAAATAGACCAAGATGCATATCAAAGACCATGTTAGACAGTGACAAAATATGGAATTTTGTCGCGTTTCTTTTTACCCAAATAGAGAGAGAGAGAGAGGGACGGGGAGGGAGAGACATATCCTACTAATATTATAAATGCGAAAGTTTGTATGTATGGATGTTTGTTGCTCTTTCACGCAAAAACTACTGAACGGATTTGGATGAAACTTTACAGTAATATAGGTTATACATCAGAATAACACATGGGATACATTTTATCCCGAAATTCCCGCGGGAACGTGTACAACGCGGGTAACACCGCGGGGCGCGGCTAGTACATACATATATTAGAAAACAGTAAAAACTCTAAACCAACAAAGCTTGTCTCTTATGAGGAACTAGCAGCGCCCCGCGGTTTTACCCGCGTTGTGCCCGTTCCCGTGGGAATTTCGGGATAAAATGTAGCCTATAGCCTTCCTCGATAAATAGACTATCTAACAGTGAAAGAATTATTCAAATCGGTTCAGTAGTTTCTGAGATTAGCGCGTTAAAACAAACAAACAAACAAAACAAACTCTTCAGCTTTATAATATTAGTATAGATTACAGGCCTGCTGGTACGTGCCAGGGGCATTAGATGAGCCGATGGCCTTTATTATACACTTAACTACTAATAATTGAAGCGAACGTATAGCTAAAGTTACAATTAACATAATTAATTCCATTGTTTTTAAAACTAACCATACATTCTTAGCTTACTATAGACTAGACGTGATAGTATTGTCAACGTAGTTAGGACTCTCATAATAATTATATTATCTAGTCATTGTCTCGGGTCTCGGTGTCGTAATAGAAATTAGCAAAGTTATTATAACAAAGAGACATAATTGCAACACCTCTCGCTCTTAAACCATGTTTGAGGTGTTAACTGCTACTTTCTTTCAAATCGTGGGAAATTGTATGGATATAGCGTAATAAGTAATGATGTGCTCTATTGTTACAGTGTAAAGAGTAAGATTAAATGATTATTTAAAACTAGTTGTGCCTGCGACTGCGTTCACGTACATTCTTTCAAATACTCCTGCGTTTTATAATTCAGATCATGTAGCCCAAACTCTGTCGTGATCTTTTCGGACTGAATGGCAGAGAATATAAAAGGTTGAGTAGCGATCAGTGATGGGGTCTCGGCTAGCGTTGCTGCGATCTAAGGCTTCAAACTGGAAACCGAATGGCAGTAATAAAAATAGTATACTTATATGCGTGGCGATTGAGCCTAATCCTCCTCACTGTGCTGATATCTTCAGGGAAGAGAGGCCTTTGCCTAGAAGTGGGACATTATAGGCTAATACTACTTACAATGTGGATGCTGTGTAATGTTGCCGTTAATTGCGTAAGCATCTTGAGCCTGAGGTGATTTTTGGTACTTAGTAAAAGTTAATCCCGGAAGGCGTGATGCCACACGGCATTGGGCGCGGACAGGGCATTTTAAATTGCACTTTATTTCCAAGCATTTTTGAATGAAATTTGAATGGAGATCACTATCCCGCAGGACAGGGACGCTTAGAAGGTGTTGGGGAGACCTTTGCTCAAAAGAGAAACAGTATAAAAGTTTGAAAAAAGATCGTAACTCGTGATTGATTGAAAGTAAAAGTACATATCTTTCTAAGTATCTGTTGGTTAACTTAAGAGATAAAGTAAACTTGCTAGCGGTTACTTATTGAAATTTGACTCAGAGAAAGAAGGTAAGAAATATTTTGTTCTTTTAAAATTCTATCATTGTAACTATTACGCATTCTATAAAATTCTATTTCTCATCAAACTAGTCAACAAACTTATGTAACGTAAAAAAAGTTAAAGCAACATTAGTACTTAGTCAAAACTACTTTCGAATATTTTTTAAATGCCTATTGCTTATTGTCCGAATGATTTCTCACAATCATTGGAGGTTTGGCATCTCAAACAGTTGGCAAATGTATTGTTCCGTTTTTTCTCCTGTTTCGTATGTGGGTATTAACAATGACATAGTAGGCAGCAAACTGCAGACTAATCGCTAATGTAGTGGATACACTAGGCAACTGTGTAAACGATGACACCGACTTTATGGAGCAACTTATTTTTTCGTCGCGAGAAGTAATGCTTGATCTATCTATGCAAAGTAACTGATTACGTCATTGACTGAAAGTTGTTCTATATTCAAAATAAATTTGCTGTCCAGTGATTACATATATGGTTAAATACCTCTACACATCAAAGTTTCCTACCTCATTTAGTTACCACTACTATTACACTAAGCATAGCCGTCTAAACCTTTGGGTAATGCCGCCTGGCTTTAGAGGTAACGCCACCGGCTTTAGTGGGTAGAGATAACTTTAGATACCTACCTATACATATGTAGATTATATACCTACGTGAAAACAATACAGCCAACCTACAACAGTACCTTATGCGGTGTTGTAATGAATCTCTCTTTATTGTATGTACTAAATGCAAATTCACTGTATTCGGTTCTTCAAATGAGTAACATGCTATTTGGGGTTCATTGTTACTTTAATTATACGTGTATTGTTCGAACTAAACTGATAACAGCTAATACCTCCATTAAAATAATCATTTGTAATGAAATTTTGATGAAAAACTTGTCCGTTTGAGCAATATTTAAAGTTATTACTACAAGAATAACAACGATTTTAATTATTCGTGTAATTTTTTGAACAATAACAATCAATATAAATATTTTTGCAAATCAAATGTAAATTGATAGCTCTGTCTTTATACTGTTACATAACACATTGTTTTCTATTGCCGCCTAAATACTACAATTTATATAAATATGTATAAATAAAGTGTGTTTTGCGAACATTATGTCATCACAACGCTCTGAACATTCTAGAATTGTCATTTAGTTAACAATGTTCACGTTTTTAATAAAAACAAAAGAGCATCAATCATTACGATTTTATTTTTAGAACACGTTTGAAGAGCTTACTTTCTATTTCTATAAATCTATTTATTATTCCTATCAGGCCTGCATACTAATTAACCTACAACCTTATTAGTAGTGAGTAAACATTTGAACTAGTAATTAAAATCTCTGCGTCTGTTCCAAAATGATGCTATTTCGAACCGAATCTAGGTTTGATAGAAAGTATTCTATTTGGGTTCTAATTTTAAAAGTTTTATCGCTTTCTCATTGGCTATGGAATACGTTTATGGTTTTCGTTTATTATCGGGTTGACATGTGTTGAATTTATTCGTTAGATAAGCTACAGGCCGTTTCACGTTGATGCTTCCGTGTTTTCATAACATTATTAGCGCAGATGATTTAGTGATCTATCCAATTGGGTTCTGAAATAAATGGTGAAAGTTTTAATACATTGTGTACTTTATGTTATGGTAAAATCATAGATTGATATATTATCTATTGACACATCTACTATGCATATTGATCAATGAGATTGTATTATACATAGAGTTAACTAGCAGCGCCCCGCGGTTTTATCCGCGTTGTGCCCGTTCCCGTGGGAATTTCGGTATATTTTTTACATATAAACCTTCCTTTTGGTATAAACATTCCTTTTGATTCCACTCTATCTTTAAAAGCAACCGCGTCACAACACAATCCGTGCAGTAGTATTTGAGAGACAGACGCGGCCGGGGACTTTGTTTTATAATATGTAGTGATGATGATATTAGCAGCAAAGCATATCCTATCTCTGTCTTGTATTCCAATACTAAGTTGACATCTACCTATTGCTCCTTTTATGAATTATTCAAACTCAATGATATTGATACTGATATTTAAATTGGTAATTTTAACACTATGCAAAAACCGGACCGCTGCGCGCTGTATTGAAAATACTTTTTTGTTTCACTAGCAATAAATATTAATCAATTATTATTAAAATCAAAGCGAATTATACAACTGTACATAACAAAGATTAAATTTCCAAATTAGCGAATGTAAAACAACGAATGTAGTTGACTTTTTGTTCACCTTTGAAATAAAAACCGCGATTTGTTACGTGAAGGTCGCGTTCATTGTTGAAACTCAAACCTGTCTGTTGTCGATGGTCAATGGTCAGTACTCTTGTAATTGCAAACAAAAGTTGAATTGTTTGGTATTATTTTTATACTAGCAACACCGGCGATTTCGCGCGCTTTGTACTCTACCCGTTCCAGAGTTTCGAGATAAAAAGTCTACATTATTCCAGACTCTATAATCTTGGTTCCAATTTGAATCCATGCAGAATTCCAGATAAAAAGTCAGATCCAAATCTATCTTTGTTTAAATTTTTATCTGAATTGGTTCATTAGTTTTTGCGTTAACGTACATACATCTAAATTTCCATACATCGTGACAAACTTTCGAATTTTTAACATGCGTAGAATCGAATCGTAGCTACTGCCACGGTTGCTGTGGGTTTGCATGTGTCGTACATTATAGTTATGTAATGTAATGATGTGCCATTATTTTCCATGGCATTCCATAGCGTCATTCAGAATGTACACCTGTACTTAAAAGTAATACAGTGTTTTACTGTCTGAGTACTTATTAAATTGCATCTCATTGGTTGGTTGGATCTATATCGGAGGCTATACAAATAATTAAATGCATGATAGTTACATAATACAAAAATTTGAAGCGGTACCCTGCGATTGTGACTTTCCTTGCGGTTGCTTCCTGAAGAAATTTTCGGAATAAAAGTAGCTTAAAAACTTCGCTTTATTAAGCGTACCTATTTGGCTGAAAGAAACCTCAAGCAATAACCTTCTGCATCTCTCTCACCTAAACATGCAGTACGTAAGAAGAAAGCACATTACATTTAGCCACAATTCAAATGTCACCATCAACTCAACTTCCTCTTTTCACTTTCATAACTTACAATGAATTCAAACAAAGAGTTACTTAATCCGTTGTTCTTGAAAATGGCTCTTTTGTTATCATTTCGATTGTGTTTACTTTATTAATGTAGGTAAAGTTCCCAACATGTGACCTAGTGAAACCAGACCTTTTCGTAAGTACCTGTGTCGGTTTTGATTGTAAAACGAGGCATATTGATTACTCATTAGTTTTTTCCTTTGTTAATATAATAATAAACAAGACTGTCATTTATCATGGGTGTAAAGTAAGTAGTTAATTAAATAAACTAGTATAATGTGTCATATATGCTAATATAGGTATTTTGTGTAAATAATGCGATAAAAAATAAGCAGTGTTCTGTAGTTTCACTTACGTTTCTTGTACTAGAAGCGCCCCGCGGATTTACCCCGTTGTACCCGTTCCCGTGGGAATTTTGAGAATTTTTATACATATATCCCTTCCTCTTGAATCACTCTATCTGTTTAAAAAAACCGCGTCAAAATCAATGCAGTAGTATTTGAGTTTATCGCAAACAGACAGACGCGGCCGGGGACTTTGTTCTATCATATGTAGTAATCTAGTGATAGTGATAGTTAGAAAGAACATTTAACGTTAAGCCGTCGGTCCCGGTTACTTTCTACGGATGGTAGTCGTTACATGAGCCATGTCAGAGGCCTTCGGCGGCTCAATAACTCTGACACCAGGATTGGTCAGGTTGACCATCCACTCGATAAGAAAGAAAGAAAGAACAGTTATATAGGAGTTTGACCAAAAGGCTTAATAGAAGAACATAAGAGTAAGTAAGATTAAGTAAGTAAGTGGCCAACACTGGTGTCGAATTTTTTAGACCGCTTAAAGGCCTCCGACATGGTCTAACGATTGAAACACTGACAATTTTACGAGCTCAAAGCTCGGTAGCGCATACATTTTACTTGCATTTAAATGAAAGTATCTGTTTTATCCGCACATGGTAAATATTGTACACACATGTTACATACAATTTCGAACACTTACATAAATATTGACACTCGTTCATTGACACATATTCATCGCGCCAGAGTAATGATTACTTAACAATATAAAACCTTTTATTATCGAGTTTTTATTTGATAAATATTTTATTGTTGCAAAATGTGATAAAAGGAAATGTTGGCCAATGTAATTAATTTATCATTTGATTTCTCATGTATAACTTTAATTTTTGTTAATGAGAAATATTAAAATAGATTTGAATGTTATGTTTCGAATACTACTGATTAACATACTCGTACGAGTAGTTGTAGAGATTTGCGTATTCAAGCAAAGCAACATAGTCTTTAGCTTTATAATATTAATAGGTCTATTGATACGTCTGAACATTTCTAGATTTATACAATACCTGAGTTATGATAATAATAAGTAACCGTCGCGTGACGGGCGCACACTAAACGCAGTGTTGTCCCTGAAGGGGTCGACCGTCATATAAAAATGAAAGCGAAATATATGTATCAGAAAACGTAGTTTCAATTCAAGATGAGTGATGTTTGCTTAAACTTAAGAAACCAGCACATATTACGCAGGTTAAACGGCCACTTAGATTTTATATGATATAATTCAACGGTAACTTATATAAAGATACCGTTTTATTTCACCAATAGAATACCTCAGTTGATATCATCCATAGGTCATCCATCTACGTATCCTAAACTAGTTTCCTCTTCAGTTCATGGCCGGTTATTGCCAAGAAATACATCAAAATATCTATGTAAACTAGAAGGCCGGCGTTCAGCCTTTCCTCGTGCGAAGTGCCCGTTCCCGTGGGAATTTTAGGACCAAAATTAGCTAACCTTTAATTGAATGGGGCTGTACAATGTTAATGCTGTTTTTTTAATTGGACAGGCAGTTCCAGTTATTCAGCTTCTTCTCTTCTTATTATATTAGACTAGCAGCGCCCTACGGTTTTACCCCCGTTGTAACCGTTCTTGAGGGAATTTTGGGATAAAATGTATCCCAAGTGTTATTTTGATGTATTACCCATATAACGGTAAAGTTTCATTCAAATCCATTCCATAGTTTTCGCGTGACAGAATAAGAAACATATATAAACTTACAAACTTTCGCATGTATTATATAGTAGGAAAAATACCTAGATGTACCAAAATGTATTCTAAAAGCTATCTTTAAAAGTAAACACAGAAATATCCGCAATGACTGTTATTACAATATTTACATTGGCGAGTCGCAAGCGCACCTACATTAGTTATTTTGGACTATTTTAAAAATAAACGGTATTTAGCTAAATTGTTGAGAGCTCTAAGTAGGCAAGTTTCTCTGTTAAATAGATATTATAATATACTATAATGGTTGGATAATAATGGCCTTGACTGTACTACTACAGGTTTTCCTATTTTAAGCTACTTAGTTCAGAAAAGCACTTACTAATAACCAATTTCTTTCTGTTTCAGGTACAGTCAACATTTAAATAGTAAAAACGTAATTTACGTTTTTCACAACGCGACGTATCACAGTTATGTATATACGAGTACGAGTATTATAATTAATTATCGGTAGTAAGTAAAAAAGTATAAGCCTGTAATGTCCCACCGCTGGGCAATGGCCTCTCATCTCACTGAAGATCAGTACAGTGAGGAGGATTGAGCGTAATCACGCTTGCCTAATGCGGTTTGGTGATCTCAAACCAAAGCCATGTTTGAAGGAAGGCGTTAATGTTAAAAATTAAGTTCCGTCAATATTCTTACGCGTTATTAAATTGTTATTCTTATAAACATTGACATAATGATGACAATCAAAACCACAAACCATAGTTTATAAACAAAGCTTCAAAATAAAACCATTATTAATGAAACTTCTTAGAAATCGTAGCTTGCTTATAATGGTAATCTTACACCGTAGATAGCATTTCATGCTTTGAGTTTAGTGCCACTTGTTCACGATCGGCGAGACAGTCTAAGACAAGAGAATGAATAAATACTAAATAAAATACCAGGGACGGATCCAGGATATTGTTTGGGCTTGACTAGTGGGGTAGGGGGTTTGGGATTGGGAGGAATTTGTGCTGGAATTTGTAAGTGTCTAGGAAAACTCGTTTTTTGGGGAGAATTCAGATATTTTTTGGGAGGACCCTCATGGTTCCGTCACTGCGATAATACACAAACACAGTGCTTTCAATCAGACTTAATCTTTTATTTTCATGGAAAAAACCCAACAATTGTTGTGGCACAGTGTACTATATTACATAACTATACTTTACAGTGTCCGTATAGTCTTATATCTAGCTCCTTTAAATAAATAGCCCAATTCGAATGCTATGAACGTACCGACCTTATTACGTTGAAATGTTTATATTTATCTGGTTCAATTTACGATCCCTTGCATCATAGTAAACAAGCGATAGTAATAGCAAATGAACTATTAATTGCACCAATACATTATTGGGCCAACGAAATGATCAGATGTACAATCGTCATGCTCTAAATTTCACAATCGGGGTCAATATCGGTTTAAACGTTTAAGGAGTTTGTAGACTGTTATGTTTGAAGGCTAACTTGGTAACTAATTATTTACGTATACGGTATTTATGTTTACTAATTAGTGTTTGGTCCATGTGCATAGTTGGTAGTTATTATGTAAGAGGTGTCTTATTGATAATGTTAGTCGGTAAAGGAAAGTCTGTAAGCTCCTTTATTAAGTTCGTATACTTTAAAAAAGTCAAATTCTAAACTATTTGGTTGATATTACCACCATAGACAATTCCTTTTATAGAGAAAAAGCTAGAGATGAGAATGGAATGAAATCGTATTTTTTTACTGATGTAATTATAGTCTTTGGTTGGTAAATCGGCGTTACTAAATTAGTTTTAAACTTTTTTTAAATAAATGAAGTTTCGATGCGCCGTCGACGTTCTCTAGCCTTCAAGCTTCACGCGAATGTCTTATCATTTGTGGGTGTGTTTATCTGTGTGTTGTGGTTACACAGCTTGTTCGATTGTAGGGGAGAGTCGGTTATATCGGACCACTTTTTACTTTAACCTTAATATTTTGACTATGACTAGACATACAATAATTAATGGATATGCAAAATAAAGTATCATATTTTGCCTTGCTTAGTCAGAGAAAACAGTTCCGTACGTTAACTCTATCATCCTTAAAAACGTTATTTTACAAAAGGCTGCCATCGGTACGATTTAGCCAACTAGTCTTTTTAATCGTACCACCCAGTATTTAAATCGTACCATAGGCATTTAAGTCGTACCACTGAATCAAAGACAGTATAAATTTCAATCAAATTATTTATTTTAAACTCTTAGGCGATTAAGAAACAATATTAATACCTCTTAGGTGATATAGGAACATAATTTTTAACACTTAAGTCATAAGGAACATTTATATCTCTTAGGTAATAAAGGAACAATGTTGGGCTCTCTTCTGGACAGTTGAAAATCCACTTTCGTCTACATTAAAGATATTCGTAGGTTCTATACCATTTTTGTCCACAATGTTCTCTAACAAATCAAAAAAGTGGAATACATTTTCTCTATTGAACCCCTTTATTCTATTCAGTGATGTGTTTTCAGGTTGTCTTACACTTAACTGGGGGTGCCTTTTCATAAATTTGTAGAACCACGCCTTGCCAGCCATGCGTTTTTCTTTATTAAAATTATTCTTTATGTTATGGATTTCAGCAATTTCAAATGCGAGACGTCGAATGTCGCTTATTTTTAGACCAAACATGTGTGTTTCCAGGTGCAAAATATGCTCAGCTAACTTATTTCCTGTTTCGACATCAAAGATAACTGGTCTCCCTTTTTGGATTTTTGTCTCTACAGCAATCTTGTTTTTCTTTTTTATATGTCGTAGAATTGTAGGTTTTGGAATAGAATAAGTCTTTGAAATTTTGTTTAAACTTAATTCTTTATTTTCGTACGCCACAATAGCTCTTGCTAGATCCTCCTTATTCCAATTATAATATTTTATTTTAGCTTTAGGGTCCGTCATCTATAACAGAAAAATGCAATCCGTATATTTATATAGGTACTTTAGACTAGTCGGCTATATCGTACCAGTACAATTTACCAAACTACGAGTGGTACAATTTAGCGAACTAGGCCCTTTTACAAAAAAAGCAACATTCCGACATAACCTCAAAACTTAGACACGCAACAAAAACCACCAATAATCTAGTATAAAATCGTAATAGAATAATGAAAACTATGTATCTGTAGCTTACCTTGTTAACGAGTCATATCCTTACGAATTTGCAGCAAAATTGACATCAACCTTCACAAAAATAAGTTTTTTTCACTCACGCGTACAGTTGTCAACGCACATCAATTGCAAATGGCGGGTGGCGGGGGGTGGTGCCGGGCCACAATTTGGTGTTGCTAGTGTAGGAAAATTTGCTCATTAAATGGGAAATTTAGAAGTGGTACGATTAAAATGGTAGTACGATATAACCAACTCTCCCCTATATGTGACAGTTAACAAATGTTTGATGAATAATGACAACAACGTGAATTCCACATTTGTCTATGTTCAGTCAGGATGCTAATATCACATTGCTCTCTGGTTATTGAGGACTAAAGTACCCAATAGATATTGCTTATTGCTTACTAATTTTTAACATATTTCCACAATTTTTTTTCATAGAAATGCAAATTGCACCCCAAAATAATTTATTTTTCTGCTATGATTCAGAAGGTTAGTAAAGTCACAAAAATATATTAAAAGTAATGATTTGTTATCAGTATAAAATACCTACGAAGATTTTAAAGTAGGGCGTTGTCCCCTAAAGAGTACAAAAATATATGTATGATATACCACTAGCTGTTCTGCGCGTTGGTTCCACCTGCGATCCAATAGATGACGCTAGTGTGAACACTGCACATTGTCATTACATTCTTTTTCCAGATTTAGGGGGTTGCTCGTACATTTTGTTGAGCAGAAAAAAATCTTCACCTTTATTAAATATAGACAAGAAACTTAATACAATGCTACAAGTCAAAGTCTATACAGAAATGCGTATAAGTAACAGCTTTGGACTCTTCTTTGGAGCTATTATTTAGGAGTTGCTCATCATTTTAATATGTTAAGTTTTATAGTAACAAAGTAGACATTGAATGTGAAGGCGAGGTTATTTTGTTTGACGCCTACGCGGCTCCTTACACAGTGGTCACCTAGATGCAAATAACCTCCTCCATTTTAGTGCAACAGAAAGTGGTACGACATTATTAGTATTTATTGGACGTGGGCAAATCCAAAACTATATTAAGGTTATTTAATTCATTGTAATACCTTCTACGGCTTTTATTTCTTTGCTAATCGTAACTGGGCCAAGGATTTTAATAATAGGTTTAAACGATTCAAATTTTAGTGTTTGTCGGTATTTTAATAAACTTAGGTACTAAGTAAGTAACTTGTGTATGTATATGTAGTAGTATCAGTTAGTTAGATTCCATAATACAAGCTTAGAATTTAGTTTCGGTCTAATTAACCTAGTGTGAATTTGTCCGGGTGTATTATATAGTCTATTTAGAGTTTCTGCTGCAATATATAGTCGAGTAAACAATACAATCAACATTTCTAGAGAAAGATATCAAAATAATCATTAGGATTTTAACACATACAGATCTTTCATTCATCTGAAGTTTCATTATCGTGAGTTAGGTATGGTTTCGTGTCAACAAATTAAAGAGTGAAAAATTGTTGCAATCGAATGAAAACTAAAACTGTTCGTGACTAATTAATTATGCGTTTTACACAATAGGTAATGTTTCGAACAATTGTCCGGACCGATTCGAACGCACTCAAAATAATTGAATAGAAACGTCGCTTGGTCTTCAAAGACTTTCATTTCCACGTGTCATGGACTCGTCATTGCGAAATGTTTTCTTTACATACTGAGTACACTGATAACGGATCGTTCTATTTCTAGCCTTTAGGCAGGTAAAGCCTTTTGACTGATTTTGACAAACACCATCTAAAACCTAGATTCTAATAACAAAGTTACATATAACCTAGATCTTATAGAAGTTGAAGATTAACCGAATATTCTGATAGTTGGCATCTATTTTATAACAATGATCTGACATAGTACCGACTTGAAGGAATGTAAGGTTATTTTAGAAAAAACATTTATTGCTTTTTAAGTACACACAATTACATGAGTTTTATCTTATAAAAATAATATTAAAAAGCTAATGAAGAACGCTCAGGTTGTGCTACCCAGAGTGTACTACTTCTTACTACTAACGTACTAAATCTTCGGGCAGCGCTGCATAAATGAATAAATTGTGTAAAAAAAAAAGTATTTATAAAATTCATACTTTGTGTTCTATTATTACTTATCAATGTTTAGCGCATGCTCTATTTCCAAAGACTAAATTACCATCGAATTACAATTCAAATTAGTTCGAAGCCACAATAAAGAGAATTATTCACCAAATATCGGACATCGTAAATTGTGCGAATACTTATGAGAGACGCATTGTTGGCCAGCCCACGTATAGGACTACTTGTACAATCTGTTGGATACCGTTGTATCAATGTAATGCTACTTGTTTCACGTATACGCTATACTTACCTAGTGACCTACCAATATGGACAATATGTAGATGTGTTAAGTGTTACAATAAACAAAAATGACTTGAAAGCGACAAGGATGTTGGAGTTTAATATGTGAACGATAATTTATTAAAATACCTACTGTTAGGCGAAAAAAGAATCAGACGAATTGAGAAGTTGGTTTATAACATACTAGCAGCGCCCCGCGGCTTTGCCCACGGAGAGCCCGTTCCCGTAGGAATTTTCGAAAATCCTTTCTTAGTGTGCACTTCTATCACTTGAAGAACCTTCCTGCCAAATTTCATGTTTCTAGGTGTAGCGGTTGAAGCTGTGCGTTGATTATTAGTCAGTCAGTCAGTCAGGACTTTGAATTTTATATATAATAATAGCAGCGCCCTGGTTAAAAAACCGCGTCAAAATCCGATGCGTAGTTTTAAAGATCTATGCATACACAGGGACAGACAGACAGCGGAAAGCGACTTTGTTCTATACTATGTAGTGATAATCAAACAAATTTCTTGAAGCGAAGTTCAATCAATATTATATGATCACCGCATTCGAAGATGTAAAAATACCTATAGGATGAAAGGACTCCATTGTTATAATTTATTAAGAATGAGGTAAAAAATATTTAAATGTGTGTTTTTGAGAGTTATTGACCCAACAGCGGTGATATATCAAAACTGTTAAATATTTAAGAAATTACGGTAACAGTATTCTGAATGTATTCTATACTAACGTCACGGTCAAATGCTTCTTAGTAGATATTTAATAATTGATTTTGATATGAAATGTATGAAAAATGACATCAATTAGTAAAGTATCGATTTAATGAACATTTCTGAATGCGGCAGTAAGTGTCACTGAATAACAATAGTGATAAAGTAATTCTCAAATGTTTAACTAAATAAATATTTCAATTAAGACAACTGCAAGTAAACATTAACAAATATAGTGCACACTTTATTTACTTTGCTCTACTTACTTTCCGTAACCACACGAGAAACAAACATGAATGAAATTGAAATACTTAAGTAAATTCTATAGAATAAACTCGGTCATTATACCTATATTGTGACATAATGCAATACGAGTACATACGCAGTTATGTTATTATTACATAGACCAAGTCATATGATTGTACTAGCCGCGCCCCTCGGTGTTGCCCGCGTTGTATCGGTTCCTGCGGGAATTTCGGGATAAAATATATCCTATGTGGTATTCTGATGTATAACCTATATTACTGTAAAGTTTCAATGAAATTCGTCCAATAGTTTTTTCGTGAAAGGGCAACATACACCCATCCTCACAGACTTCGCATTTATAATATTAGTAGGATTTAATACTGAATATGATGCAATGCATACTTAAATAACTTAGCACATTTTAAATGAAACTACCTATACATTGTATAAACGACATTTTCACACGACACTTTTATATCATAAAATAGCTACCATTTGCTTCGATTCATCGTTCATTATGTAACACGGAAACTATGTTTTTGTTTATAGAATTCTATATTTTCGTGTTTAAGTCGGGTAATACTCCGCGTTGGTTTGTTCACGCAATGTAACCGTAGAATGATAACTGTGTGTAGTGCCCAAGTATCACGGAATAGTTTTTACAAGAAACATGTTGAATTGCATGATTCGTTTGGTCTGCAGATATTCGCTTGTTTTGTTACGAAGTCATTTACCTTTAGCATTGTTCTGAATGAATAGATGCCTTGAAAATGTGACAGACAGATACTCGTAACTGTGTCTGTGACAATGCGTGGTTAGAGACAAGGTACAAATGAACTATACCTACATACAATTATGACGGGAAGTTGGAATTAATGATACTTAAATGGCCTGTACATAATTCTTCAATGTTAAACGAAGTCACTGACGGCAATAACGTTCTGTTATGACGTGATATTCTCAAACGAAATAGTACATAATTGTACATTAACATCCCTAGACCTTATAGCAATAGTGCGTCTACACTCCATACTTAGACCATTCTTAGTTTAGGCAAAACTACCCATTTACCCCTACATACAGAACAAACTCATCATTCATCAAACAATTCAATACGTAGGAGTTGTAAGATCATATCGGCCTTTAGGCAGTCTTCAAACTCCGTCACCAGGTTGACTAATAACCTTCTCAAAGTGAATGCATGATTTTTTTATTTGGAAAACAAACAATGATATCTATAACTATGGAAAAACAAAGTGTCAATCTAAAATACCATTAACAAGCAATGCAAACAATGTTCATAAAATTCAATAATACTCGTAAAACATTCGCTTGTGCTATCAGCTGATCAGGCCATTTGCCTAATCTGCAGATTGCCTAATAAATTCAATTTGTAACGTCTAGACTGCGCTACATATTTCATATCTATAGATAATGTACACATAAAACACAATTATTTTCTCATTACCAATAACTTAACAAGTGATTAGGTAAATCTGTTACTTGGGTAACAGATCAGGAACCGCGTTACTTTTAGTGCTGCCGTGAGAAACTTATCAAAGAGTTTGCAATCAAATATCTACACGCATTTCCTCACTGCTTACTACATAATTATCGGTTGCATTTACTTGGTACATAGATATGTACCGTGTAATATGATAAATGCTGTAATTATAAGAAAAATCACAGTTTTAACCGACTTCAAACACCGAAGGAGGGAGTGGGGGTGCTTTCGACGGTCGAACCTTTTTGTTTTATGTATGTAGTCCGATTACACTGATATATTAAAAAAAATACATTGTATGCCGATTTTTCATATTTTGCTGGACATTGGACTAAGGACTAATTAGAAACGGGTAAAGTTTATAACTTTGATTGTATGTAAAGGCAAATCTCAGAAGTCATCACTTCGATATCAATATTGCCTTTTGTAATAGATAGCCACATTCAACAGAAAGGTTATAGGCTATTTTTCATCCCGAAATTCCCACGGGAACGGGCACAATGCGGATATAACCGCGGGGCGCTGCTATCCCTAGTATAACAACTCTATTTTCCCGTCTGTTTCTGTTCGGTATAGAGATAGTTTAGGCCGAGAGAAAGGACATTACGAGTAGTATGTTGTGGGCGAATCCGGAGGGATGCGTTTTTATACATAGACATGATATATTTAGGGTACGGAACCATTGACGGATAGATCAGAAATCTTAAACTTCATTCATATATTCATTTGCTTCACTCGTCATTCTTTCATTCAGAGACGAAGTCGGAGGTCTCCAACATTGTCTAACGATTAAAACGATATCCCACTCATAATACGAGTAACAGAGCGAGATGTAGGTACAATCTTTTGTACCTACCATAGAAAGACAATTAAAGCTTCAGTTTTATTGTTACTATTACCTCAGATCATAATCATAAAACTCAGCCGAATCTAAGTTACCATAACAATTGATTATTAGCAGACATGCGCGTGCGTTTAAACTTAACCGTGTAACGGAGCAAGGGTTGCCATTTGACCCATACTATTGGTAGATCAACAATTGTATCTCTCTAATAGTTTACCTAACTTACCCATAATATTCATAATCGTAATTTAACTCAAACACTGATTTAAAGTGTTTTGTTTCTTTTGCTCTTTGGAAAATATCGTATGTCGGAAAGGGACAAACCATATGATAGCTATATTGTGAATAAACGATTATGAATAAAACCCTAAGTATTTACCTTGTAAGTTGTAACGTAGTTAGACTATGTTCATTCATTGCGATTGTTAAGATGGACGTCCGATATTGGCATTTTTATCTGTGCTCTGTGTACTATAAAATATAGATATTTTGTGGTACTGCCATGATTTAGAGGTCACGTTAAATTGTCGGTTCCGAATGTTTCAATACACCGATCAAGTCGGAAGATTTCTAAAAACTCCGATACCAGTGTTGGCCAGTAATCTACTCGAACATTCTTTATTTTTACTTTGTGCCGACTTTGTTGTTAACGGTTCGCAATGAGGTAATTGTTGAATATAAAGGTATCACGAACGTGTTCACGACAAAACCTGAAAAGTAAATGTCGTTTGTTTTTTCTGACAACTTTGTTTTTCTAACATTTAGAATGGAATTAACAATACTTACTTATATAGTACATATTTACCTTTTATTTATTTCAGATAGTCTAGTGTCAGTGAGTCAAGATAGTTTAATGCTTAGCATTTTACATCTTTCTTGTAAACCATTTGTTTTCACATCAAAAATATACAATTTACAAAATTAAAGAAAGAAGAAAGAAATATATCATGCAGAGGAGCAGACTACTGTCCGCTGAACCGCTGGTGTGACACAGTATTGGTTTTCAGTCCGTTCACTAAACAAGCAAAATAAACAAATATTTGTTTATTAAATTGCTAACTGAAGAATACAACATGAAACTAATGATCCTTATAGAGAAAGTACCCTGTGTTACTTACTTATTATAGATCTTTTCAAAATAATTTGGTACAAGCACTTAGTATCATTTTTCAAATCGTCAAACAGTTAATTTCGAGACCTTTTGGTTCCTATAATTAAAAACCCTTACTTAATTAACCCTCTTATTATCGTTCCCTGTTATTTCACAGTCTAATCGATAGTCCGTGTCGGAGGCCTGATCTAAGGGTGCTTTCAAATTATGCGTTTCGTGTCGGACCGCTGCGGTGCCGAAGCGGTGCGTTTGTCGTGCGTTTGTCGCATTGTGAACGTACGATCGTGTGTTTTCATACAAATCGAGCAGTCCGGCAACAGTGCGACGTCGGTACCGCGAACGCACGACAACGGCGCACTGATGCCGAGCTGCTCGATTTGTATGAAAACACACGATCGTACGTTCACAATACGACAAACGCACGACAAACGCACCGCTTCGGCACCGCAGCGGTCCGACACGAAACGCATAATTTGAAAGCACCCTAAAACTTCCGACCACAGGGTTGGCCAGTGGCCACTAATTTACTCAAAGTTACTTATAATCTATTTTTTTTGTATTGACACAAAATGAGGACCAATGTCGTCAATTTTCCATCCGAAGACGATTGCTTCTGAAGAGGAAAAAGGTTTAGAGATAGGGTAAAAATAAAATTACTAAACCTTTTTCCTCTTCAGGAGCAATCGTTTTCGGCTGGAAAATTGATGACATTTGTCCACAATTTGTGCTAATCCAAAAAAAATAGAGTATACCAATACCAATAGTTTGTAAGTATCTTTCAATCCTACATAATGTTTTTTGAGTCTATAGTGACTATTATCGAAACAGCACGAAGCGTTGTTACTCAAGTGCTCGCCGCGTCTGTGACTCAAGCTTCACCTTGAATACTTTGCATTTTTTATTGACAAACACCTTGTCCTGAAACGTGGTTACAATGTTGTTTTGAATTTTCTCTTCACTGCCGCACCCAGAGACGTCCATTAAATCAGCACTTAACTTATTGACGTTATGTTTCATACATTCATCAAAATCTTACATTCAATCTCTACTTATGAAGTTCAAATTCAAATTCAAATGTCTTTATTACATCAGTTCATTACAATCATTTATAATTGTCAGCTTAACATTAAGTTTACGTTAGTTCGCATCGCGCCACCTACTGAGAAGAACTAACAAGAAACTCAGTGGGGTTGTCATTTTTTTTCTATAGCTATAGGCTATAGACATTTCTGAGTACGGGTGTTAGATATTATACTTTATAGATATTAATCTATATATATAAAATTCAAAGTCCTGACTGACTGATAATCAACGCACAGCCTCAACCGCTACACATAGAAACATGAAATTTGGCAGGAAGTTTCTTCAAGTGACGTAAGTGCACACTAAGAAAGGATTTTGGAAAATTCCTACGGGAACGGGCTCAACGCGGGCAAAGCCGCGGGGCGCTGCTAGTATACTATAATGGCTCTGGTTAAAACGTTCATATATAGTAGTCTCATTTAATAGGCAGGCCACCTTCATCCCAAGTTGCCCAATAGTATTTTTTAACACGTCTGAAACATTTTAATACAAATCTGAAAATAACAGGGTAAAGGCTTCCTAAAGATATCGGTACAGTCATAAGGAAAATAAAGGTATGGACAGCAACAGCTGGAGCAATTAAGTCAGGAAAATCTAATATTTATTAATTGATAGCTAAGTAATATATATGTAACTAGTAGCGCCCCACGGTTTTACCCGCGTTGTGCCCGTTCCCGTGGGAGTTTCGGGAATTTTTATACATGTAAACCTTCCTCTTGAATCACTCTATCTATTTAAAAAAGCCGCATCAAAATCCGTTGTGTAGTTTTAAATATCTAAGCATACATAGGGACAGACAGAAAAACAGCGGAAAGCGATTTTGTTTTATACTATGAAGTGATTAATATGTAACTTTCATTTCGTGCGATAAATATTTATATCAATAAATAATAATATGAAACTTCAGGAAAGTAACCGTCCGCTGTCATGACGGACCGGTAAATGACATTTACACGTTGTCACGTATTGGTCAATGACTTAAATAAAATTATTAAGCAAAAAAGCAGTAATTTTAAAACTACTATATTACACCCAATTTCATATTGAATATTTATGTCATTTAAAGATGCTATTGAATACTATTAAAATTATACTTAAAGTGTAAAAACCCCTGCGCGATAACGGCTTGCTCGATTTTTACTAAACATGAAGAACCACCGCAAAAAAAAACCGTATCAAAATCAGTCCATCAGTGTCACATACACAAACAGCACCGACGTCAATCTTAAAACACCTCTTTTGCCTCGGCGGTGGTTTAAAATACGATATTAATAGTTACGGTTATTTTTCATTGATCTGATCTGATCAAGCATAGTTTTGTTAATGTTCTGTGTTATTCGAATAATAGATATTCCCTACTCATTGAAAAATCTATTGGTATTAAACCAACAAGAATACCTCAGAGACCAAAATAAAAATCGGCATTATAAAAATAATCGACAATACGAAAGCAAAATAATGCATTTTAATTATAATAAATTAGTCATGAGTGCGTAATAATTGGCAGCTTATTTTAAGAATTTGTTGCGGAAAGGTGATTAAATTAAAGAAATAGTGCAATACCGGAACTTAGCCACCAAATACCACTTCCATAATTTGTGCATTAAATTATTTTTGCGAACATTGCAAATTGTTTTAAATTATTCATTACATATTGCCTTGCGTTATAGGTCGATTAATTATAGTTGTTGATTAAAAACATGTATGTAAAAATAACGCGTACTGTAGATGCTTTTAAGTGCTTTTATATACGTAAATAATGAGTTATGCAAATACTAACCCTGTGGTTGAAATAATGGTGACTACGGTTTTTACGTCCTTATTTATAATATCAAAGGTTTGTCCCTTTCTGTGATACTCTATTTACCTAAGAGCAAAAGAGACAAAACACTTTACACCCGTGTTTTAATTAAAAAGCGTTTATGAATATGGCGGTTAGTGTATACCTAACTCCCAACTTCTCTACCGAACCCAATTATAATGACACCCATTAATCTCTTAACAAGTTCACAGAAACCTTAAAACACAAGAAAGGGATAGCATGAGGATAAGACAATCAATTTGGATTAGCTATTTAAGTAACAACGGTTATTTATGTAATATACATTTAATATAAACATAGGTAAGGTGATATAAATTAAAGTATTGTTTATTATGGGTAGGATCACAATTATAATATGACTAATTTGACAATATATTCCTGATTGGTGAGTCAAAGAATTTCGCTTTATGTACAGGGTGGCCTTTCTGAGAAAATGGTACATAAGAAAAGATTGTGTGTCTTGTAGTTTCAGACTGAGACAAACTGACCGATTTAAAAAGCCACTCTGAATATTATGTAGAGTCTAATAATTAAGAAGATTTCGTGTCACTACAGAGTTCCATTTGTGTCACGAGATACATTTATGACATACTAATTAATTGGCAAAAAAAACAAAAGTCAATATCATTGTATATAACAAGCTTTTTGGTTCACCTGTGCCGATGTTTGTCTGTCTGTAATCTTACAACTTTTTTGACCTTCTTTTTTGAATGACAATGCAAGATAATGACAAAAAAGCTTGTTAGTTTTTATATTAATGAAATCCTATTTAGGGTTTATTTAATTACAATCACATATTGTCAAATTCACAACTTTATATTATGTCTGCGTGTTTGTAGTTATTTCTTTTACGACTAAAAGTCTTAATACACCTAATTTGTATAAGTAATGAAATCGAAATTTCCACTGCTCTACTTGTTGGACAAATATATCGAGGATAATCCGAAACCCGTTCACTTTATGACTCAAGTTACGAAATATCTGATGCAACATTGACTTAATGTCTTGTTAAGTTATAAACCTTTTTACAGAAAACTCCTTGTATTATTGGTCCGGGTGAATACAACTTTTAACTTTGTACTGAAAACATGTTTGTTTACGGAAATCATAAGGAAATATAAAGCAATATGTAGACTATATACCTACTTGATCGAGTTATGCACGAATCACGATGTAAATTTAAAAATAGAAAGAAGTATGTACCAGGAAAGACCCAACAATACAGGATGTGTATTAATAAGTAATTCAGTATCAGAAAATCCAAATAACTCAAAAATTAATGGGAAATCATGGATGATTAATATCTTGCGAACCATCTTGATGGATAATGGGACGCCCTGTATATTATGATGAATAACTTTCATAAGTAAGTGGATTCTTTGTTTAAATTGTAAAAGTATGTCATGTTTTATGTTGAATAAAAGAATGTTGTATTGTTAATGATAAAGTATTGTAAAGTTCAGTTGTTACGTTATCAAAATATTTTCTTTCCCAGGATTAGAATAATCCTTTGATTATACATAGATACTTAAAATACTTTTACTAGAAATCACGGCTAATGAACAATTGTTTCTTCCTTCATTCTACTCGTGGGGTGTAACCACAAACTATATAGTAACTATATTTTGTAGTAGAAAATTTAAGTTTTGCATTTTTTCGCTTCTTTTAGCGCTACCGTGTATCGAATTTGTTTCAATCATTAGGGATGGTGGATAACTACGCATGATTAGATTCGGGTTTAGAAGTGGCAACGTTATTACAAAAACTCTAAAGTGATTAACAAAAACTCGTTTCGAATATTGCTTGTTTTGTAATAAAATCCTGTGCCATTGGCCTTTTTAAGGTATTCGATCTACGAAATTGCTGCTTTGCTGTAGAGTCTGTAGCTAGAAAGTCGACAGTTGACTGAGGGCGCTACGGACGCAGATTTAAGTACAACCAGTTAGATTGTGAGTCTTTTTGTTCTACGGTCGATTAGTTCCAATTTCTACCGCTTCCAATGTTATCTGGAGGCAACTCTAGATATATCTGCTATTATTATCTGGGAGCGAGATTCGCAGAAACCGGTCAGCTAGTTCTGATGCAAACATTTATCTGAACAGAACTTGAAATTTAATCCATTGAATTACCATATCACTCCTATGTTGCTGTTTTATTAAAGGATATTTAGTCTACGAAATTATGTTTAGTGATTTTTGTGTGGACTAAAAATTAATAACAAATTTTTAAAATGTTGCTATGTTGATAGTAATATGATAGATAATACACCCGCATGTAGGTTTTTATTTAATAACGGAAAAGGAAGATGCCACTTGTTCGAAATCCCCTTTTCAAAGTATTTGCACCATCACTACCTACATATTATAAAACAAAGTCGCTTTCCGCTGTCTGTCTGTCCCTATGCATGTTTAGATGTTTAAAACTACGCAACTGATTGTGATGCGGTTTTTTAATAGATAAAATGATTGAAGAGGAAGGTTTATATGTATTAAAATTTCCGAAATTTTCACGGGAATGGGCACAACGCGGGTAAAACCTAGTATTATCTAAATTCTACTTCAGGTCCTTGCAGTTTTGCCTCTTGTAGCTTGAACCTTCCCCATTAAGCTTAAGCTTTCAAATACAATAAGAATTAATGCATCTACCCCTATATACTTATAAAGTACAACCAACATTCATAATACCTGATATTCTTAATAGAAACATCCAATTATTGTCTAGGCTTACGTACCTAATATATCTAAAGAAATATATTGTGCATGTGACTTTATCAATATTTTCGACATACTGTTAATACAAGTGCGAGGTATCTAAGAAGGAGTTAGTACGAGATTTACCTTCAATGTTGTGGTCTAATTATTCATCTCCTAATCGAGAGGAAATTACACATGATTAAGCTTTCACAACAAGTAAACTTATTCAAAGTTAGTACTGAACATTGAATATATTAACCTTTGAGAAGTCTAATAGCTCATGTAACTGAAGGTCATTGAAAGTGCGAGGTTGCAGCAACAAAATTACTAACGATTTATTGGCAGAAAATAACAAAATATCGCAAAAATCTAATAATTGAGGGTTATCACGCGAAATTTTTTAATTATTTGTTGTTAGCAAGACACGGTTTGCCACTTAATATGCAGAACTTAAAGAAATAAATAATTAAACACGTACAGTGATCTAAAAGTTTTAATCGAGTGATCATACTGTCATAAGTCATCTATCGTCAAGTGTATTTGATAAAATCCTACTCTTGCACTATATTTGAGACTTATTTGAATCGAATATCAGCTGTCAACTAATCTGGGCATTCATTATGAGAACTAAGATGAATTCGGGTTCGTCTTTTGTCTCTCACAGTTTAAACTTTGGACATAATGCTGAATTTAGACTAAAAAGATATGTGTAGTCATTTGAAAGATCTTTGTAAAGCCATCGCATAGCAAGTTTTGGAGAGCCTCTACTTCATAGTTTTCCATGCCATGATGCAGTTCTAATTGTTCATTCATTTGTATAGATTATTGCCCAAACTAACAAAGGTTTTATACCGAAGTATTAATCCTTCAACATGACCTCTTACAAAATAAAACTACCGGGATCAACAGCTTAACATGTACTCCGAAGCACGGTAGCGCTCAGATAGAATACCATTGTCAATTGAATTCAGTAGAAACCTCAATATGAGCACATATTAAGTAAGAAACTTACTACATATAAGTAATAGTTGTAAATAATCTTCAACTATTTCTTAATATCTATATCGCGAATGTCAACAGAGTTGCTTTGTTGTCTTTCAATGCGACCACCCACGTAAGATGTATAAAGATGATGTTAGATCACTCGCTTAGTCATTTGGTAGATAAAGAAGACATACATGTAATAGATTAGGATAATCGTATCTACCTATATATGTATCTATATAACACAGGATATGTATGCACCCTGTACTGATGTAGATATTAAAACTGCATTGTTAATAGTTCATATTAAAGGATATATAAACATTGTTACCTTCACTACATAGTATAAAACAAAGTTTCTTTCCGCTGTCTGTCCCTATGTCTTTAAAACTACGCAACAGATTTTGATGCAATTTTTTTAAATAGATAGTGATTCAAGAGGAATTTTTATAAGTTTAAATATTTCCGAAATTCCCACGGGAACGGGCACAACGCGGGTAATACCGCGGGGTGCTGCTAGCAATATATAATACCTAGTTTAGTTTCAGGTAAATTGATAAGTTCCTACCAGAAAATAATAATTTAAAGCTTTATTTTATACGAATGGAAACTTTTATCTGGTAAACACGTTCATGGTCATTCGAGATAAAAAAAAAAGTTTTGGTTTATTTTCCAAATACGAAGGGTTAAAAATTTTCATATTCAATCTGTGACGCGGATATTTTTAAAGTTTGACACTCGGATGAGGGATTTTAGATTTTAGTCCACTCAGGACAAAAGTTCTCGAATAAAATGTTCAAGATGTTCTTTTAGGAAAGTTTTCGTGTGTGTGATTCGGTAGATTTTATAGGATTTTAAGAATTGTGTGTGACGGACAGCAAAGTCAGGCAGCTTAGGTCTCTCATCGGGCAGGCTTTAAAAAATTACTCAGTATATTTAAAGATTCCAAATTCAGCCGCACCGCGCATGAGGGTGAAGGTTCTTCATTATCCCGATTTAATATTTATATCTAAATGGGCTTGCTTATATTCCATGCACAAACGTAAGTCACGGTCGAAGTACATAATTTAAAAGGGTTAGTTACGCACTGAATTTGTTATGAAGTCTGCTTTTAGTAATACGGGGTATAGCTGAGAAAGTAACCGCAAGTTAAATTAAGTTTCTGACTTTTCTTAACTTAATCGACACCATTCTATGTATTGAGGATTGAATGGTAAATACTTAATCTAACTTAGGATACTTCAAAAAAGTACTCCTGCTTTGCTTATTGCTCGTGAACATATTAAGTTTAGTCGTGGGAATTTCGGGATTTTTTATACATATAAACCGCCCTCTTGAATCACTCTTTCTATTAAGAAAAACCGCGTCAAAATCCGTGCAGTAGTATTTGAGTTTATCGTGAACAGACAGACAGACGCGGCCGGGGACTTTGTTTTATAATATGTAGTGATGTACGTCCACTTTCAAACTACATAGGTACATCACTAAGTCAATTAATCGATTAATCGTGCCGTATTAATGTACAGTTAATTAGATAACTCTATTATAATGATCGTAATGAATATATCGTGTGTTACAAGTCTATATTATAATAATACTAGCAGCGCCCCGCGGCTTTGCCCGCGTTGAGGCCGTTAGGAATTTTCGAAAATCCTTTCTTAGTATGCACTTACGTCACTTGCAGAACCTTCCTGCCAAATTTCATGTTTCTAGGTGTAGCGGTTGAGGCTGTGTGTTGATTATCAGTCAGTCAGTCAGTCAGGACTTTGAATTTTATATGTATAGATTGAGTGGCAGTGCGTGAAGCTGTTCTGTTCCAATGACTCAGCCTATAAATACATAGCTGTAGGTGATAGAAAGGGGTCTGTAATTGGTAAAAGATAACCTTATAACAGATGTAGGTAGGTACTAAGGCGTATACATAGGTGTTAGAGATGCAATTAGTACCTACTAGTTGGCAATAACAACCTTACAACATATCAACCAATGTCATTCTAAATATGTATCTTCTTTGTACCTACGACGATTTTTGTTACCACTAATTATAGTACCAAAAGGCGAGTTAAGCATAGGGAAATATTATAATATTATATTATCTAGGATTTTTGGTTACAATATAATCGTTGTTTAAGTATTGCCTGCCCACCTTATTTATATACCTAGTGCTCGCTCCTACGGAAGAGCGAAGTAGGTACTTACTCCGTAACTTCCGTATTTCGTGCTTGCTCTTCTTTATAGATACTAAAGTTAAAAATCTTAAACGTAACCAAACAGTTGACAAACCATTCCGAACAATGAAAGTTCTACTTATCCAACTTAAACCCAGTGAACTTAGAAAAACAATGAAGAATAATGGAAGGTTCAAATCGCAATGAGAGCGAAACACTTCCGATGTCGAACTTTCAATAGCGGCCAATGATAGAAAGTGACCGCGGTGACAAAGGTCGGAAGTCAGTTTCTATTTGATGATCAAACGACCCTTGACGACGGTTGATCATAAATATTTGCTAACTTTGAAGCGTTATGTAACTTGCAAAACTTAGCCGACTCCAAAATGATGAAGGGGATACGAGCTAATATAATACGCATTTGAAAATGTACCTACTAATCAAATTTCAATGTAATTTATTATATAATCTTGTATTTTATCAATCTAATAAGTCTTCAATCAAATTAAATTAAATTAGTCCCATTCCCATTTCATTAAAATAGATAAAAAATATTACATAAAATAAATAGTTTGGGATCAGCGCCATCTATCAAAAATGTAGTACAACTTGTAGTAAAATATATGTAATATTAGATACAAACCATACCGTGGTAATGTTCAAGTAGTTTGCAGCAATTTCACTAGATGGCGTTACCAAGACTTGAGATATAAGTTTTGATTCGTGCCGTAAGATGGCAGCACTACCCTTTATTTACATTGAATAATTTGGCTTTTGAGCTTATACTTTTGCACTAATACTTATTTACAGAAGTCGATTAAATTATATACTGTTGTATACTGTATTATAACTTAACAAATCAAATAGTTGTTAGGTGTATTTACCTAGATAATTGATCTATTACGCAGTTATTACCAAATCAAGTCTAGATAAGTAGCAAAGCGAGAACCGCCTTATAGACCTATATTTATTCCTAAAAGTAAATTACCATACAAAAAGTTAATTCAGCATATAACTCAAAGTATATAATACACTTAATACCGGCTTAATTTACTTACCTATTACATATTTACAGCCTTATAAAACCAGTTACCATGTAATGCATTTTGTATTAAAATTGTTCTTTTTCTTATTGTTGATATCGTAGTGTTGATGACAGCAAAAATGGTTATAAAAACTGTAATCAAGGAACATCAAACTTTCTGGTTTCGACCGGGCGCGCCCTCGGACCGCAGCTCGCAGGATTCTCTTTCAGTTTTTTTTCTTGAAGATGTATCAGATGCTTTATTCTGGTACTGCGTATTCGGCGTAATATAATTAGGGATGGGCAAGCCAGTTTGGAAATGATGTTTTGAAGTTTATTATTATTTTTAAAATACATATATTTATTGAGCAATACTGGATATGGTGTGTAGCTTTTTTTGACGTTTAGATTTGTAAAACAATTTCTGTTAGATGTTATTAAAACGATAAATAGAAAAATCCGAGAAATACTTAACTTACACTGTTAACAACAAAACACTTAGGAGTAAGCAAGAAGTAAAAGTGAATAACCTTCGTTCGAATCAAATTCAATTTATCAAATCCCAAAACAAAACAAATGAGCATCTTCATCAATTTAAATTTAAATCAGTTGTTAAGACAACCCTAAAGACGTGAGGAAGGAAGGCGTTGCACGGGGGCGCACGCGCACAAGCGCGGCAGACTGCGATGGAGCTTCATATTACAGATACACTAGCAGTGTACACTCAATTTGTAACCATTGCCAGTGCCAAAATCATTACCATATTGGGATAAAAATAAACTGAAAACCTTCCTTATAATTTCTTCCATCTATTAATAAAAAAATATGAAAATCAGTCAAGTAGTTTCTGAGTGAATCACGGATACACAGAAAAAACTGCGGCGGGAGATTTGGTTTTGTTGTAAGACGTAGCGATGGCTGCGCCCGAACTCGCATAACTTGGGTATGTCGTCATTGCCGGTAAAAACTCCATGAACCCTGCCACTCAAGGTCCCTGCAACATTAACATGATACCCGCTATAGATCTATCTATATTTAAATGAGGATTTGCTCACGATTTCAATAACTACACGACACGAAGGGCGTTGAGACTATTGCGAGTCCGTTTGCAAATAAGCTTTTGAAATCTATTCGATTGATTTTCTGTTAAGATATGAGGTCTGTATGTGATTGTATTATAAAGGATTTGGTAACTAGACATAATATATTAAAGTAGAATTTCACAATGCAGGGTGGCTTTTTTAAAACTTTAAATATGGACAAGTCTGAAATTAAAAGAGATACAAGGGTGTTTCCGTACGACAAAAATTTTATTAGTGAAAATAAAATTGGGTACATACTAACTACTTTAATATAACACTTTGCGATGAATTGAAATCTAGACTGAAAATAGGAAACGCATACTTACTTAGATTATAAAGGGCTGAAATGTACATCGTTTAAATTGAACCAGTTAAAATCTAGAATCGCCGTGTCAACGTTTATGCTATGAATATTTTGTAGGTACATTAAAAGCTTAGAGTCGAGCTTTTGAGCTTTGTGTAAAGCGCTGTACGAAATACACGAACATCTAGGCTTCAATGTTGAATTAAAGAGACATTTACCTTACCAGTGTTTCAAAAACAATGTTCCCGAGATAGAACATTAAGGCAAACGTAGAAGACATCATAACGGTCTTTGCTAGATGGTGTTAGATATTCACTGACGAAGCTTTGGTATAGTCGGGACCAAAAATATGTAAGCTTGAAGTTTTTATCTATACTAATATTATAAAGAGGTAAAGTTTGTTTGTTTGTATGTTTTAGGTGATCTCAGGAATTATCAGTCCGATTTGAATAATTCCTTTTGTAATAGATAGCCACAATCAACGGGCTAGTTTTCATCCCGAAATTCCCACGAGAACGGGTACAGCGCGGGTAAAACAGCGGGGTACGGCTAGTAATATATAAACAGCATACAATTAAATATGCTTCTACTAAGGAGCCGTTGATTAAATAAAGTAAGTTCGTCTCGGTAAATGTTTCTTAATCCATAAATGTATAATCTCTGGTTGATTTTAATGGATTGAAACATTGATTCAAACGTATGAATCAAATACACTTCAGTAAGTATCTTATCTAAATAAAGTTACCATAATACATAGTACAATATATTTTTTTAAGTCGTTCATATAAATGTACGACTGAGAAAGATTCAAAGCTTCCTGAATTCCGTCATCCCAACACTGCTAACAACGCAGAGCTTATGTGAGGTTCAAACCAATTTTAGCCTCGCCAGTACATAGATTTGTTGAGCGCTTCTCAGAAGTGTCTCGTAAGAGAAACAGTATACATGTATCAACGACCACAAGTTCCTTGATATATATATTTGCTAATAACGGCAATACTAATTCGTAGAAGTGTTTATGATTTACAACTCTGTTTACTTTGGTTTTTATTACTGCAAATATTTTGATGCCAGTTCTTGTAACTTGGTTGTTTTGGTGGTATTTATTAGGTACTTTTAACCTATGTAACTGTTTATCTTATATCTTCCTCAATATAAATTCCATTTAACAGTATCATAGCGTAATATATATAAACGTAATATCAAGAATGGACTAAAAATATGTGCAATAAGAATAAAGTAACTCACTTTTTTCCTTCTTCGTATTTCTTACTCGCCTCGCCTGCCAAGGCCGAGGTTTTGGGTTTAATTCCCGGGTCGAGCGAAAAAATATTTTCTACTTTTCAAACATGGCTCGGGTTTTAGATCAACTAACTGGCATTATCAAGTGTGGTGATTATCCTCCTCACTGTACTGATATCTTCAGTGATATGCGAGGCCTTTGCCCAGCATTGGTACATTACAGGCTTATCCAAGGATAGAATAAGCCTGTAAGGTCCCAATGCTGGGATACTTTTTAACTTACTTACTATTTCTAAGTTCTTGCAACTTTTTAACATTTTTATGGGTGCTTTCAAATTATGCGTTTCGTGTCGGACCGCTGCGGTGCCGAAGCGGTGCGTTTGTCGTATTGTGAACGTACGATCGTGTGTTTTCAAACAAATCGAGCAGTGCGGCAACAGTGCGTACTAAAATTATTTCGCGGTATCGACGCCGCACTGTTGCCGCACTGCTCGATTTGTATGAAAACATACGATCGTACGTTCAAAATACGACAAACGCACCGCTTCGGCACCGCAGCGGTCCGACACGAAACGCATAATTTGAAAGCACCCTAAGTGTCAGGCTCTCACTACTTATAACTTGTATATGTTGCCTCGTAAAATTAAAATGATCGAATGAATGATGTAAAGAATACATTTGATGTTAATTTGATAACGGTTACGAAGTCCTTTCCTTTAGTCATTAATGGAATCCATTGAGTATGTTTACAGGTTTCAAATGATAAGTATTATCAAACATTTGATAATTTCCTATAGCAAAGGTCGTTAAATAAAAAGCTTTTATGACCCTTTTTTTGGCTAAGAAAGCATTATATCTTTTATACGAGTTATAAATCAACTGATTTAGGTACTGGTACTGTGAAGGTAATTCAGGCCAAGTACTTTGAATGGATGTCAATTGTCAGACAAAATTAATGTAGAACCGTTTAAGTAATCTTTTGGTCAGTTAAATGAATTATTCATCTCTTAATATTGGAACTCATGTTTCCTCTTTGAGAGAGTTCGCCCGTCGCAATCCATCAGAGTCTGAGTAACTTTCTTATAAGAGTAGATACCTCATAGCAGAAACCTTCATATTATTATAGGTTGTTTTAATAACATAGCCATTTTGCTTTGTTTTATTAAGTAAGATAGTTACTAATCCTATTCGTAATTTTAAGACAATGTTAGGATTTTCTTATTCATTGCAAATCCAAAGTCCTACTTCGAAAGAAATGGGTTTTTTATTGTATGAAAAATATGATGTATTGATCATACCTATTTTTGTTGTTTTACAGGTGACAGTATTGGGGAATGCCAGTGTAGCTGAAGTGGTGTGCGAGCCGTTACAAGAATGGGGGGCAGTGTTGTCGGGGCAGCCTACAGCCCCGCTGTCAGCGCCTCGGATCTTGACTCTAAGCAGCCCCTTACCAATGCCAGTCCTGGCCCCGCCGCCCCCCTCTGCGCTACTCTTCCTGGGGGGCACAAAAGCGCCCGTGGATCCCAGAGCACCAGCCATGAGCTTGGAAGGCGAGGTCTTAGTCGTGGAGTACCAACCACCGCAATGGGACGGCCGCGACTTAGAAACATTCATCGCTTTGGAAAGGATTTATGGTACGTATCTTTAACTATGACAACAATCTATAACAATTGTACAGAGATCTTCGTTAGTACGTGTGAAACATAACAATTATAAGATAAAAGAAATCATGAAAGCGATTTGCAGTCTCGAACGTGCGAATAGAAATCACGCGGAGGATGCAGTGAGAGTAATATACAAGTTCCGAAGATCCGTAAAGTGCAAATCGTGGGTTTAAATAAGTTCTTAAGAAACAAAATGTACACTTTCTTCGGTGTTTGTGACATTACATCGCCGACAATAAACTGCAAACGATGCGGTTCATTCAGTATTCAACTAGCAATGTATGTTTGTAGAAAGCTGTTTGGCAATAACACATACGCATACCATTGTCCAGTAATCTTTTCGAAGAACTTGCTCGTATGCATTGGGTGCGTGACTATTATATTTTATTAGGCAATAAAATATACTTTAACTCATAAAGGAAATGGGTTTTTGATCTGTTTGATGATGAATTTAAAAATGTGAACGTGTCTCTAAGTCAACTACTTATGGAAATAAGCTGTATTTTAGATAGTTAATCATTATTATTTGATTCAAATCCATATAATTTATAGCCAAACTGCGATGCCCTGTTGAACCTTCCTCGGAAAGGTCATTGTCATTCTAACGATGAACGCAATGCAAGGTGAATTAATTGACTTCATAATGTGTTGACCTTTCCGACGCCTACGAAATATTATCATAACTGTAACTTGCTGATTTAGTGATTAGCTTAGCAACAATGTAGCGAGTGCATTGTATTAATAGTGGATTAATCTCGTTTCAGCTTCAACTCTGTTCTCTGCAGTGGAACTGTATGGGAAGCCTCTCCTCCGCGCTGCCGTCATCACGAAGGAGGAATACCATCTGCTATTCTATTTCTTGGAATCAGTATCTGAAGCTAGCGAGGCTCTTACAGAACGCATGAGGAAATACATTGACTCAGGTTTACTAGTCGCAGAGCCTTTGAATGAAAGCAGCGACGCAAACAACTCTGAAATATCTAAAACTGAAGAAGAACCAAAGAGTCTAGGCTTACTCACTGAACTGATAAAAGAAGGAGTGTTGTCACAGCAAGATGTAGACGCCTCGTCCGTGATCACCGGCAAGAACTCTACCGGCTCCGAGTATCGTAAGTCCGATGACGATAACGTATCTTCAATCTGTCCTTCAGTAAGAAAAATAATTGTCGACATTCCAATGGATTGCAACGAGTCGGTGGCTGAGAGCGAATTCGTTGAGAGTACCGATAATGTGAGTGGTGTGACCATAAGAAACAGTCGCCAATGCTGCGCGGACCACAGGATCTCCGCGGATGTTGAAGAAAACGTATGGGCAAACGTCAGATGGGATTTCCTAAACCCAAGTGATTTTGGATACGACCAAATTCGAAGCGTTAAGAGAAGTAGGTCTGAGTCAGCTATAACGCCGGTGACTCAGAGAAGAAACGAGGACCTCTACGAGCGATTGAATGATGTTGAAGGTGAATCTTGTGGCAGCATGACACCATACGAATCAATTGAAGATCTCTACGACTGTATCAAAAACGCAAAATACACCAGTCCAGCTGCAGAAGAATCCACACCTTCTACGGAAAGCCAGTCAGAACCACAGTTTCCAGATTACTATGAAAAGACAAGCACGACTAGACAAAGCTCCGCTAGCAGTGAGAAAAGCGGTGCCTCATCTGTTTTTCCATTTTCGAAATGTGGCTCGAGCGATTCCACGGAGGTGTTTACGTCTTGCGAGTCTACAACTAGCCTGAGCATATTTTCTCCAAAGAGTATTACTGAGTCCATAAAGAATAGAGAATTGCCGCCTCCTCCAGAGGGTGACTCTACTGAGAGTGCAATATTACTGAAGCAGTTATTTTCGGGTGAACTTATGGACGCGTACAATGAATTTCTGACAGCTTATCCCTACGCAAGAGCTCTTCTGCGTCGGAAGGCGCGTCGTGACGAACACTTCAACGCACTAGCTGATATTCGCCGAGGGGCCGCCAAGCATACTATTGCAGACTACCTTGAATTACCGGTAAGTACCTAGAATAAGTTACCATGTTATGTCCAGGTTTATTAAGCTTTTAGTTTAAGATGCAAAACTATGTTTAAAAGCGATACCGATACGTCTCCATTGCACTTGACCTAACGAGAGCGGCGCTCGATTTGCCGAGCGAGTGGAGACTAATGAACGTGTCAAATGCGGTCATTAGGTTTAATCGCCAATGGAAACGAGAACAATGTGCTGAAGAGCGTTGTCGGAGATTGATTTAGATGAAGAGCCGGCCGGATCGCGGGCGACAATGATCCGCGCGACATGCGCACGCGCCGTCCATTCAATGCTAATGGGCCGGAAGAGTGCACGTGTAGTGTAGCTCTCTCTCGATTGCACCATTGTCTCCCTGGACACGATGCAGCGGTAGTTTCAGGTTTCAATCAAGCCTACATGTTTTCGTCTACATGTTTTGCGACTAGTTCTTCAACTCATTTTCTTGTTTCTCCTATAAATTATCATTGAACGTTTCGTAACTACACATTTTTAACAACGATTTCCTCATATCTATAAAACCTATTAACTATTTGGTTATGCGTTATATAATGTCAGTGGAAAGCTATATATATAATATTGCTTACTGTAAAATGAAATTTCCAGTTTGCACTTACTTTAATAGCTATACGAGTTGAGAGAGTGCGCGTTAATACGTTGGTGTTATAGACTGCACTCGTATGAGTAAAATGTATTCGTGATTCTGATTCTATCGAAGACTCTCACGCATTCCGTAATAGCTGTAAAACTGTAACCTTAGGGGTTACTCGTTATTTTAAACTCGCTGTGTTTAGTGAATTCTTATTGTTGTTTTAAACTGAAACTATTTTACTTGGAAATGTTTTAACGGTCTATAAGATCCGACTGCAGGGCAGAATCTGACTCACGTTTCGAAGAGATATATGTTTTGCTAATTCATGATGTACGTGTGATGGACTATGGTTATTCATGAGTTTGTTGGCATAAATGCACAAGTTAATATAATGACTACCTCATAATGAAATGACTACTAAATGACCACTCCACTTAGCGTGGGTACGAAATTATGCGTATATCTAAAAAAAAATTAAAGCACGCCTACTTTACTCGTAAAAAACAAATAATTCTTAATATAATTATCATTTCAATAAAATGTCTAGTAAATTTTGAAAAGTTTTTGATGTAAATAAAATATTTAAATATTTATTTATAGGGACATTTACGCGATGATCTAACCATTCGTCGCCGCCCACTCTTGGCACGATCGCTAATACAAATCGTCGCACTTGACCGTATGCGAGACACCTATCTTAATCCTATTGAATACGATACAATCTTCGAACGTTGCTACATAAATATTAAATTATACCATTCCCTCTTATACACGTGAATGAAATAGTTTGTACTGAAAATCTGATCCTAGTGAGAATTATTTTATAATGCTCAATACTACTCTAATTGGCCGATCGTTGCTGCATTGCTTTTATCACAGATCTTCGGCATAGGTAGTTCATGGCGTTTTAGCAAACTATTGCAGTTATCATTTGTCAGTGATTTGTTAATGATCTAATTTGTCTCAAACCGAAAGAGTATAAGATAATATAGGAGGTTTAATATTACTTACAATCAAATTGTTACCTTACGGTTGGTTTTGGACAGTTTTGAATTTGTAAATCAGGAACAAACCTCTTCGCAGTCAAGCCACTTCATCCGTGTTGTACCAGCTCCCCTAGGTTTATCTATCCCTTATTTTTTTGCGTTCCATAGGAAATGGTATGAATTGAATTGTGTATTGACCTGCAATCGAACGGAATGAAACCCCAGTCTGACGTTACTTGCGGTAGCTAGTTAATAACGTTATGTTAAAGCCATTTTATTACCACTATTAAGTTAAAAATATTCCTACCACATCAAGTAGACTTTATTACTCTCATAGATAGTTAAAAGTTTCTGCTTAAGTTATGACTACTTTAAAACTAAACATGAAAAATATAATAGAGAGTTATGTCTAGATAAACCATAACATTATGGGCTTTAATTTTAATTATGTAGTGCCGTTGAGTTATAGGTTTACGAAGGCTAATGGATTAAGAAAATGTTACAGGAAAATGTAATGTGGAAGGAAGGAAAAATGTGCAGTTCTCTGAACATATTTAAAATAATGTTGAAGATAAATGAGGTTATTAAAAATGAAAATAAAATATTCTAGAATACCAAGCACCCATTGATTCGATATCAGTGAGTGAGTTCCTCTTTCCTAAAAGGTCTTTCGATCTAACTCATTGAAATTATCAATAACATTTCTGTGAACTTCACTAACAGTGAATATTAATCTTATAATACACTCCAGTGCCTCTCAGAAATAAAATGTATAAACTTATATCAGCAACTTTACATATTACTAAACCAGATTAATTCCATCGAATAAAATATTTGGTACAAGTATGTATGTGGTTAAGTTAGTGCTTCGTTTCGTAATGTTGAACACTGTATAACATTTGTATCTGTAAGTGTGAACACTGCCCGGGCCGGGCCGGAGCCGTGCTTGGAATGCTAAATGATCTGGCCGGTAAGCCCTACTATCTAGATGGCTTGATACTCGTAGTACCGACATTCTCGTTGCACTATACTTAACTCGGCACTCATATCTAGTTTTAACTGCTTGCGATATTTCTTTTTATAAAACCCGGATACGAAGACTAACGAAGGTACTGTGAGATAAGTGACGGTAAAAACTGAAGAAATAATTCCATTAAATGTCTAATGAAGTTATTATAATGGTGAATTGGTTGCGAGCGTCTAATTGGCGAAGTCCCGGAGGTATTGAAGGGTTATTCATCTTATTTAATTGCACATACTATTAAGGATTTGTTGGTTTTAAGATTTTCACAGAAGCACTTAAGTTAGTCGAGCTTTCTGTCTCATTAAAATCTTAATTAATCCTTTTGAGAACTAATTAAATTATGCAAACCCAGTCACAGCGACATTCTGCGAACGTAAGCTCACTAATAGCTGATAATATTATAATTAAAATTCAAGCACGTCCCAAAGCGGGAATAAGGTTGTTTTAGATAGAAATAACGTGAAATATCAAAGTTGAACATATTGTGACTATACGTGGAGGTATGAGAAGGCAGTGGCGCGCCGATGGAGCGGATTACCTCAGGATTAGCAAACTTGTCTTATTGAGGACATATACATACTTATGTTTAATTTATGTCTGCCTTACCACCAATCCTTCTATAGAAATATACCTTTTTTTTAAGTAGGAGAAATGCGTTTATGCATACCCTGCAGTTCGGGGAAACGACCGGGGTATGTGGGACTCGTCCCGACGCGATCAACGGGCCGGGAAATACCCACTAAAACTCCTACTGTGTTCCGTCGTCAGCGGCTCACTGACAAGAGTCGCGGGGCTATCTTGCGGCATTCCTCCGCTTCTCTAGCTATAGAAATATACCTAACAATTATCCAGTCCATGTTTCAATATTATAATACGAGTATTCCTATGTTTGATCAACATGAAATATATTTAAGCTACCTAAATGGTAATACCATTGTACAGTTACAAGATTTTATCTGCTACTTATCCATTGTTTAATTAGTTCATTCCATTACTCGCCGTTTAGTGACTGATAAATCCTAATTAACGTTATATTCAGACACTCTGATTGAAGATAGTTCCTCTCGCCATATCCGGAGTGGACATTCCGTGCATTGTCAATGTATTTAACGTGCATTTTATCGTTTATTTCATAGGGATAGAGTGCAGTTTTGAATACAGTTATCTTGAATAACTTAGATTCATTCAATAAAGCTTTGACCTGCTTAAGTTTAAATGGTAAAACGATCCATATTTGCAATGCATTCCACGTAATTATGATTATCTA
Source organism: Cyclophora punctaria (assembly GCA_951394245.1). NCBI lineage: Eukaryota > Metazoa > Arthropoda > Insecta > Lepidoptera > Geometridae > Cyclophora > Cyclophora punctaria. Next base: position 5,185,242 of record OX596182.1, on the reverse strand, counting down.
TTTGCTGTAACATAGATTGTATTTGGATATTATATAATCATTTATCTACTATCGTTTTTTATAAGCTAACTTTTTGCAGTTATATGTTTTGTATTATGCCTATCTAAGACAGATGATAACTGATGAATACAGTAACATAATGAAAAATTACATTTGATTTTAAAACTTTTAGTTAGATAGTTACGTAAAAAACAACTGCGTTCATCGATCAAAGTTTGAATTAATAAATCGTCATAACATCATTATGTCCGAATAACATTAAGTGGGTACAATCTAGGTATTTCAGTAATACCAAAATAATGTATGAGTCACAATTTGCTGGCGATAAATTAATCAAATTGGATACCAGGCAACCTGACTATTATGGGTGGCAACGATCGGTGCCGACAAATCTGTGAGTGGAATCTTGCCCGAGGTACTTCCATTTAAGGCTGTATTTGCAATGACGTGCTCCAACTAAAAATATGTAAATCTTCGACAGCTTGATAAGCACAAGTCAAGTTACATTTCAATAGAATTATTTCGTAATGAAAGCTTTTCAACGCTCCACACCTAGTTTAATTTCGTCAAGAAAGGAGTTCGTATTTAAATGCTAAGTGCGTTTTATAATAACTTTATTCATACCGGTTGACATTGAAACATCTTGAATAGTTTGAATAGACAATCACCCTGCCCCACTGTATCATTAGGACCTAGCGTTGGATTTGAGACTAAACCTATTGTATAATAACAATATCCACTCAGAATACACGCACAGTTATTAAAAGCTAAGGAGTTCTTTTAATTTATTCAATTATGAGCTTCATAGAATAGCTACATAGTACAGCTTGAAATCACATTTGGTTTCATTCGTTGGGGTTTACTCTGTATCAAGTAAAATACAAGGTGTGACCGCTCAAATTACTAGACAGCTCGATAAAATAACGATTTTATACGAATTTGCGTCGATCGGGTTACCATATGAATGTGTACCTACAGATCATTAAGCAAATAACAAGAAAGAGGTTTAGCTGGTAGGTAGTTTACAACTGACTAGCATCTCCCAGCGGTTTTACCCGCGTTGTGCCCGTTCCCGTTGAAATTTCGGGATGAGAAGTAGCCAATACCTTTCGATTGAATGTGGGTATCCATAAAAACAATTATTTGAATCGAATCGGTAGTTTCTGAGATAAGCGCGTTCAAACAAACAAAAAACCAAAAAAAATCAAACTCTTCATCTGTATTATAATACAAGTATAGATTGAAAGGCGGTCCCAATTGATATTTATTATTTGATGAAGTATAAAATGCAAATATACAGTACTCGAAATGTATGTAATTAAGGATACAAAAGAAAAGGTCTTGATTTCACTCGAAGGTTTATTGCAGTGACAATTCAGTTTGTCATAAAATTTTTATTTGATACAATTTCTTTTAGTGCGCGTATGTAGATCAATTGGTACGTAAATACATCATCTAAGTAGGTATGTAGATGTTCAAGATATTTTACAACATGCCATCCTTTTATGTCTTACATCCGCACTCAGAGACGTCCCATAATTTTTTTTTTTTCAATTTTTTCATATATGTATTACATGTCAAAATCACTCATTAAATCTCTAACAAGGAAGCGTTTATCGTCTCTGAGTCCGGGCGTTAGACCTAAAAACGTTTGATGCCTAATGCTTAGTCATTAATCTCTAAAACACTCTATGAGGTATAACAATCTATTAATGTAAGAGTTATTTGTTATTATCACATCGTTAAGTCTACTTTTGCAATTATTTATTAAACCATCATTACTCCAAATAACTTTAAGCAAAACAGCTACTTCAGTCTTCAGTCATCCTACCTACTCAGCAGCAAATAAATTATTTCACCAACGCATTATTTACGAGTGACTGAGTAGTTGTACTTGTAAGTACATTTATTAAACAAATCCACGTCTTGTCCTCAGCGTCTTTGATGTTGAAATATTCACGTTAACGGTTCTTCATCACCATAACATTTAATTACGTTGATTGATTGACTGTAATCAAGAAAGATTATAAACATACACTTCGTATGTCGGTGCGAATGATAGACGTATTGGGATTTATTCTGTCTACGGGCTTATTTACGAGTGTCATGTCACGTCCAACTTTCAAGGGAATAAACACCAAAAGCTCAAGAATAAAGAAAGCTCAAAACATCTAGCACATCTCGTAAATCCAACGAAATTCCACAGTTGAATTCGCAGCTGTAAATATGGTAACAAACCGAGCCAAAACATAAATCCATGCAGTTTATAAAGTAAGATAAGCATAGATTAGCTCAAGTTCGCTCGGCCCGAGCAGCGGCGATGCCGAAGGTTACAAATCAACTTCCTTATGACTTTCGTCTTCTCGGGTTACAGCATCGCCGACTTCTGGTTTACTAACAGCAGTTTAAAGTTACGACTTGTGTAAATACACAATTCAATCGCGGTGTTGCAGTGGAGCGTGTGCGCCGATACCCGCCCCTCCCTGTTCTGCTTTCTACACGCGCGATTTCACTGGCGCCCGCGCAACGCCGACCCACCGACTGCTTTTTGTCCAAACACATGCGATTTTTCACAAATACACGTCATTTTAGCACCTGTTTCGGTATAAGGAAGACGAGATAGAGCCGACCGCCGCATTCACAGCGGGTTACGAATTATAACAGATATTCTCGACTATGCTTTATCTATGTTTTACTATTGCGAGCGCAGCATCAATGTAGGAGATAACGCTGTAAATTACGTGGTTGCATTTAGCAGTTACAATGGGATTCTTCGGGTGTTTGTTGCGCTCGCGCCGCTCTATCTGCATAACCCGCGGAGCTTTCTTTGCAGCCGCAGCCGTGTGAGTCATATCTGACTCAGAATCCAGATCATCTGACTAATACTCGGATAACGTTCAATTACCCCGATGTCTCTGGTTTCAATCATTACTTTTAAAATGGCGTCTTAAAATGGAGTAATTCAATACTTCAGATCGAATATAAAAGGTACTTGGACGGTGAGATAATGTTTTCAAAATCTTAAAATTATTGAGGACCAAAAAGTTTTGAGTTTCAGTAGCTTTCCAATTTCTAAAAGCGTAATTAGTAGAATCGGAAATCTATTCATCTAGATACTTCCACTAATGACAGAGGCATCTAAAAGAGATGTTTTTCAATGGAAACAACTTCTAAGGTATGAATAAAACAGGTTGGCTGTGTGTGACTCATGTTCGGCGTTGTAGAATAACTTCTTTGTAACAATGTTACAGTCAGAACTCTGACAGCCAACTATTGCGTTACCAGAAATACGAGTAGCTCTGATATTTTATTCCAAATACGGATATTGATTCGGTCTACGGTAAATTATTACTTCAGTAGGTATTTTATTTTACTTTTTCAAGATAAAGGTATTATCTATTGAATCTCTATTTCCTTTTATAGTACTATTTGATTTATTAATCCATATTCTACAGTTCCAGTAGATCCGCCTGGAACCTCGGATTTGGTAAGCAAGTGCATATGCACTGCCTCTACATTGTCAAGGTGTACGAATAAAATACCTACGTAAAATAACTATTTCCTCGGTTATGTTGCGTTTACAATCTGCACTTACCATTGGCCTTTAATTGGTTACAAATATTTCCCTAAATATAATTGCAGAAGTATTATCACCAGTGATGTGTATACTCGTACACTCCCATGTTGCTTCTCTCCCCAGCTCTCTTCCCATGCCAACATGTCTGAATCTAAACACCGCGTCAAACAATTATTGAATAGTTCAAATTGTAGTTGCCAAATGGCCATATCGTAATCCATGATAGGGTAAGCCCGATGTGTAATATCTGTTATTCAGCGGAAACGCTCTTATTTCGATCGAGTTGTATACTGCGCCGGCGCAACATCCGCTGCATTGTACCACTTCTATACATTTGATGCAGGTTCATGCGATCAAGCTGTATGTTATCGCTATAATAGGCTTAAATAGTACCCAATAGTCATTTGTGATTGAGAATGTACTTTGTTTTCAATGAAATGTTATTACGTAAGACATTATTAGATTACATATCTCATTATTCTTTCCAGTTCAGACAAAAGATGATATCATAGTTTAGTTTTGTAAAACAAGTCTAATTCCCAAAACAAAATCGTTCACTGTTTTTGTTTTGTACTTATTGTAAGTTGTTCTAACAGAATGTTCAGATATATTAATATTTAGGTAGACTTTTTACGTTGCTGATTTTATCCGGAATTTTAACGAACACTTAATTAGATGTCGTGGCTGAAAAATGTTGCTAATAATAAATCAATTCTGGGTAAGGTCGATATTTAGCAAAAAATATTAATATGAAGTCCTAAAAGCTTTACAAAAACTAATTCTCACATGGTCGTCTCTAAACAGAGCGGAGTGTTCAAAGGAGATCAAACAAACGAACACACGAAGGACGAGCCACGTGTCCGCAAACATTTTTGGGCATGTTTATAAAACTAAGCTCTTAAGGTTATTGTTTGCTGTCTTTTGTTTGGGTTGAAGGTTGCCCGTGAACTTAATAAGCGAAACTTGGGGTATTCGAGGCCGTTTTTGACCAGCAGCTTTAGTGTAGGCGGTCGGTACGTCAATGACCCGCAAAACTTGTGGATCCGCATTCAACATTCAGCAGGTATCAACATCGGTTCGATTTAACATTAAGATCCACCCATTGTTCGATAAAGTGCTGACTTCTGAAACATTAACAGAGACTTTTTTCTCCAATAATATTACGTCCTTAATATATTTTACAATATTTCTCTATAAACCCTTTCTGTAACAATAGCTATTTATCGAAAAGATAGTAATTGAAGTTTAGTATCTAATAATACTGCAGTCTACAATATAATGCATACGTACAAAAAATATGTATAAGTGGGTTATCTCAGCGAATTTGTTAGTAGATATCATATTATACGTCGAAAGACGTGTCATTTACAACTAGTTCCGTGACCTCGCTCACGCATTCCCGCGCCTGCACCTAACTGTACTTTCCTGTTGGTATAATGCAGAGTTTTGTTTGGGTGTAGTGAGTGGATTGCATATTATGCGTGGAGATGGCGATCGACTGCAGTTTAATTATATTTGGTGGATGCGAAGTGGCGTGGCGGGCGGAGCCGCGGGCGAGTGTGTGGCTGTGACGCACCGCGCGCCGCATTCCTCCGCGCGAGCCGGCCCGCCGGGCAGCGCTAGCTCCGCGCCCGACCCGACCGCGGCCGACTTCACACCGCAACATGCGCGAGCGCGGCGAGAACGTCTCCGAGCCCGTACACGCTATCTGTCAACAAACTTTTCCGTACAAAATAACAGACGAAGCGAAATTCCAGTGATCCTTTCCAATATTGACTGGTTTATTGTGTGTTGTGACATCTTCGGACAAAACTTGATTTAACAGTTCGTATTAACTGAGTGAAGGAACCGTGTTATTTTTTTTCGTTGGAATCGCGTGCAACGCTCTCTGAGCTGGTACCGTGGACGTGTGTGAGTGACTGTTCCGTCTACCTACATGGAAAGTAGCCCTTGATGAAGTCAGTGCTTCAAACTTAACCATCGGATTTTGTGATGTCCAATGAATTACGGTAAATATCTTTATTGATGTGATAGTGTGTTTGTATCAACCTCAGCGGGTGGTGTATCGGTGGCCTCGTTTACTGTTCCGTTAATTTTGTATTTCGTATCATTTATATAACCAATAACGATCAGATTATTGGTTATAAAAGGAACACTCGACATGCGTTCACAGGTTCAAAGCGACCAACAAGCAGGTGTGTAGTCATCTTTACAAAGATCCTTCATAGATTCATGGAAAACGTATAAATACACGCTTACTAACATAAAATTTTTAATTACTTATTAAATGATTATTGAACAAAATAAAACGTCTCTATTGAAGTGTCTGCTATAAATAAGCAATAGTGATACTATAGGAATGTAGAATTCTTTATTGGTAAAAGACGAAGCAAGATATTTCATATCGAGCAATAACCAAGTGTCACAAGTATTGCGATGCAATTCATTGGCCAACAGTTTCTTGCTACATCAACACTATGGAGATTTATTACTTTTTATTATAAAAAACACATTAATCTTCGTTCTTACAGGCTTGGTTAGTTTGTATTCATAGTTTACTTCATTTTCTTTTGTAGGATCAAGTTATATCGGCTGATCATCGAATTTATAAGTTTTGGCGCCTAATTTGTATACATGATTACCATAAACGTCGAAATAGGAACATGCTAGGTATAAAATATTCATGGAACAATAACGTCATCAAGGCATAGTTTAGCCCGCCTCATCGGACAGGTTTGAGCTCGCCAGATTCAACAAAAAACATCTCCAACGGAAATATTCGACATCTCAAACCGCGTTCCAAACCGGTAACACCATAAAGGTAAAAGGTTATTTAGCAAACACTAATATTTCGACATGACATAAATACAATGCGCTGTTGAACCTCAAATATTTGTAGGCACCACTCGGCCCGCAGCTCTCCGAGGACTATCCTCGGAGAGCTGCGGGCCGAGTGGTGCCGATACAGCCTATATGCCGGTCTGCGGTGCCGGTGTCGTATTTCAACTAGTATTTCTCGTCCAATTATGATTATGGAGGATCTGTGTTGAGGATGGGAGAGGGTCGTTAGTGGTAATGGCTGGTTGTTCGCAAGCAGTAGTTAGCTCTGATTTCTATCCCTAGTTGATACATCCGCGGCGGCCGGCAGGGCTCGTTTGGCCACTAGCAGCGCTTTCTATTCCCGACCAGCACCAACCGCACCGGAAGATCTGATTATAACCTCATTACTTCAACATGTTGCTTTGACTTTCCGTTTCTCTCGCTAAACTCGTATTTGTAAACAGTTTTCGGTTCCTCGTCCACAATTACTATTGTACTACTAAATCTTATGTAATGATAACGTTTGACCACTTTGTGGTCGATTCGGTTTTCTGGTTTCCTTTTGTTAATGAGTATGTACCTATTTTCTGCGAGATGAAGCTATAAGTCATGGTTGTCGAGGTTAGATGTTTTGAAATGTGATTTCTGAGTTGTGTGGTGAATGGATTTGTGGAGTTAGATGCGGTGTGTAGTGTGTAGTGTTAGTAAATAGGGTTAGTGCATAGGGCTTCGCGAGAGCACGTGTGCCGGGTTGCCGTGACGTCTGCTAGTCTCCTAGTACTAGTTGTGGGTACTCACTCACGCGTTAACACTCCACTGATTCAATTACAATCAGTCCTACCACTGCACTATCAACAATAGTAATTATCGCCTATACTAGTATTAGAGGTATATTTATTGGTTTCATAATTCATCCAATAAAGTACTTCTGAATCAATATACCTACGTTTGTCAGATTAGAAACAATAGAATTGTCGAAAAATAGTTGAATTTAAAACCGATATAGACCTAAGTTGAGCATTGTTTGTTTTGAGAGTTGTAAAATTCCATAATTCTGTCGCCGTCACAGTAAATTATGAGAAACAGCACTACTGTTATGTTTTGTTATACAATGTTTTCTGTATGACCGGACAAATTGCGTGATAATAAAATCTACATCATTAGCAGTAAAATAAACTTAGTATGAAAATAGCCATTACCTATAATACTTCTGAGTTCTGACCAATTATAAAAGCATTATTGCATTAAAGTAGTAATGAATTTGCAATCTGCACTTCGCTTTCTCTATGCGTTGATTTATATTGCTAATTGGTGAAATCTCATTATGGGCACGAGCCCGTCGGTTTGGTCGGAGTTTAGGAGGTAATCAGACCGTTGTTAGTGTTTTTGCTCCACAGATTTTGTCAAGATTCAATGAGCTTAGGTTTTTGCGGTTCATTTGTCTTCGCCATTGACCCACTGGGTTTCTCTAATTAACTTTAAGGCTATTTTAAATCAGACAGCTACCTTTATGGAATCAACTTACTAACATACCGCAGAGACAAACACAGAAATTAGGCACAATTCTTAGATAAGTTACGCTCGAAAAGTTTTATATAGTCCGGTTCCAGGTCCTAACAAAAATCAATTTTACGGTACATTCGTGAAGAAAGCATGAAACTTGGCATGAATGTAGCTCTCATGTATGTGCTTCAATCTCGATATGGGAAGCACGTCAGCAAATGAATGCTTCCCCCCTTTCCCCCCCATTTTATCTCCCTCATTCTGGTTTTTCGAATTTTCTACAAAAACTATACGACTGAGGAGTTTACTCTTCAGAGACCAAATCATCGTCGATAAATTGCCTACAAAACGATACTACATTTATAGTGGTAAGATTAATATATTTTTTAACCGACTTCAAAAACCGAAGGAGGAGGTTATCAATTCGGTGGGTATATATTTTTTTTTTGTTTTATGTATGTACACCGATTACTCTGGGGTTTCACATCCGATTTACGTGATTCTTTTTTTGTTCTATGCTGTACAAATTCCCATTGGTCCCGTTGAAAGTTTATCCTAAAATTCCTTCGGGAACCTCACTTAAATTGAAGTAATGTAACGCAGATTATAGAAAAAACCTTCATCGACCTGCTTCTATGGCGTGCGCTGCGAAAACTATAGATGATACATAAAAACAATGCTCTACACATTTAAAGTACTCATTATTTTGCACATTTAAACCCGCGACGGCATATGCCTATCTATTATAGTTTACGTACAATTACCACTTCTAGTTAAATTTTTTCAATTTTAAAACAACTTCAATAGTTAGCTTGTGATATTCGCGTGATGATATCAATATATATCAACATAAATACATCTACAATCAAGTTCAGGAAAGTGACTTTCAATACCTTTTTAAATTATTAAAATTGGACCGTCCGTTTAAATTTAACGACGAATTAAAAAAAGTACGAAATATGCAGCGGGGCGGGTTAAACAAACCGCTGCACGCGCTGTTCGAATCAATGGGAAAAAATAAGTAATTCACTGTTAAAACATTACCAAGAGTTATTGAATTACGAAGCTAATTAACTAACAAACAAAGAAAGTATACACTAAAAAGTAAAAAATAAAATTAAAAATTTATGTTTTAACAGTGAATTACTTATTTTTTCCCATTGATTCGAACAGCGCGTGCAGCGGTTTGTTTAACCCGCCCTGCTGCATATTTCGTACTTTTTTTAATTCGTCGTTAAATTTAAACGGACGGTCCAATTTTAATAATTTAAAAAGGTATTGAAAGTCACTTTCCTGAACTTGATTGTAGATGTATTTATGTTGATATATATTGATATCATCACGCGAATATCACAAGCTAACTATTGAAGTTGTTTTAAAATTGAAAAAATTTAACTAGAAGTGGTAATTGTACGTAAACTATAATAGATAGGCATATGCCGTCGCGGGTTTAAATGTGCAAAATAATGAGTACTTTAAATGTGTAGAGCATTGTTTTTATGTATCATCTATAGTTTTCGCAGCGCACGCCATAGAAGCAGGTCGATGAAGGTTTTTTCTATAATCTGCGTTACATTACTTCAATTTAAGACAGGTTCCCGAAGGAATTTTAGGATAAACTTTCAACGGGACCAATGGGAATTTGTACAGCATAGAACAAAAAAAGAATCACGTAAATCGGATGTGAAACCCCAGAGTAATCGGTGTACATACATAAAACAAAAAAAAAATATATACCCACCGAATTGATAACCTCCTCCTTCGGTTTTTGAAGTCGGTTAAAAAATATATTAATCTTACCACTATAAATGTAGTATCGTTTTGTAGGCAATTTATCGACGATGATTTGGTCTCTGAAGAGTAAACTCCTCAGTCGTATAGTTTTTGTAGAAAATTCGAAAAACCAGAATGAGGGAGATAAAATGGGGGGGAAAGGGGGGAAGCATTCATTTGCTGACGTGCTTCCCATATCGAGATTGAAGCACATACATGAGAGCTACATTCATGCCAAGTTTCATGCTTTCTTCACGAATGTACCGTATTTTCGGATTTGGACCCGTACTAATATAAAATATACGATTTATTAAATTTTCTGAAACAAAGCTATGCAGTAAATTACCAAACTGTCATTGAATAGTCTTAACCGCTTAATATTCTCATAATCAACTTGACTCACAATGATAGTATGATATGACGTAATACAAAAACCGGCCAAGTGCGAGTCGGACTCGCGCACGGAGGGTTCCGTACATTAAATAACATAATAAAGAAGTTCTTGAAATAAATGTTTTTTTATTTACATTTGAGTTATTGAATGAATAATCAGTATTTTTTTGCGGTTTACGATTTATGTCGTAAAAAAAAAACTACTAACTACTTAGACCTCGTTCAAACCAATTTTCGGTGTTAGATTACATTGTTATGTACATCATATATTTTTTTTAGTTTTATCATTCTCTTATTTTAGAAGTTACAGGGGGGGGGACACACATTTTACCACTTTGGAAGAGTCTCTCGCGCAAACTATTCAGTTTAGAAAAAAATGATATTAGAAACCTCAATACCATTTTTGAAGACCTACCCATAGATACCCCACACGTATGGGTTTGATGAAAAAAAAAATATTTTTTTCATTTCTATGTATGGGAGACCCCCCTAAAATTTTATTTTTTTTCTATTTTAGTGTGAAAATATTAATGCGGTTCACAGAATACATCTACACACTAAGTTTCAACAACATAGCTCTTATAGTTTCGGAGAAAAAAGGCTGTGACATACGGACAGACAGACGGACAGACGGACGGACAGACAGACAGACATGACGAATCTATAAGGGTTCCGTTTTTGCCATTTGGCTACGGAACCCTAAAAATGTAGCTCAGAATTGTTGTGAGATGATCCTCGTTTGTCATTGTCATATTGTAGTAAGGGGAATGGAAAGATAAGGTCGAAAATTTACTTTGGAATGATGCCAGCGTGCAGTTGAGAACATTTTTAAATAACATCTAACGTTTTAAGTATCTACGATGATAAACATGAAACGGGAAAACTCAGTAACATTATTATATGCATTTTTTAATCATATACTCATATATTGCGTGTCCTCAAATACATACACCTAACAATATACTTAGCAGTTGTCAAACCATATTAAGGCCGGTCATTGGTAAGTCAAATGTAATGTGTTTTTAAGTATTAGAAAAATTGGCCCAAATGTAGTGTAGTTAATGATGCAAGATAAGATATAATTGGTCTCGGTAATTATCAAATTTCACGTGTCTCTAGTAATTTATCTGAGAGTAAATATTGTTAGCCTGATTTTATCGTTTACGACATAACCGTAACTGTTTCGTAAGCACACGCTTATTGCATAGAAATGTGAGTGTTAACTACATCACCAAACACGCCACTTGTAACTATCACTCGGTAAAATTGTTTTAAATCGCTTGTTAAATATTGTTCCATTATCATCACTTCAAAAGCTGACTGCATTAGGATGCAGTTAAATACACAGAAAGAATTTTTATGACACTACAGAAGGAATCATAAAACTTTTATTCTTAACGGATAGATGGACAACATTATTAACTGCCGGCCGACATAAATATACCGTGACGTTTGTTTAAAACATGGTATACTGTTTTGTTTTGAGGAAGAAATTTATTTTTATCTAACGATCTCGGATTTGTGCGGCGATAGAAAATGCTCTAACACGTTATTTAAAAAGAACAAGATAAATATTTAAACGACCTAAAAGATAGTCGTCCTACCGTTACAAATAGGTGTACCTCACATGCCTGACCCAGTGAAAGTACCTACTTTACACGCTCAAATGCTTATATCAATACAGCTTAGAATAATCAATGTTACTTATACATTTCAATTTTACGACTTGGCTCTTCCTTGACCCAGCAATTAACGCTGCATTAACAGAAGTCAAGGCATCTACTTAACACGTTTTATTGACTAGTAATTGGATCGCTCTGTATTTCGGTTATTAGGGAACCGTTATGGAAGCGAGTCTAATGTTATAATACACATAACAAATCGCCGGCGATACGTAGCCCACAATCTGGGCTATAATAATTCAATGTAAGTGGCGAGGTGGAGAGGCAGCAGGGAGCAAACGAGCGGGTTTAACGCTTCCATCGCAGAGGAACAGTTACAAACATTTAAATAACTCTGTCACGCCGCGGCTAATGTATACGCGCACCAGATAACGGACCTCGCCCTTATACCTTCTCTAACTTGAATGTTCCGGAGCAGAGCCTCTTCATCACCGTCCATCAGATCTCTCTCACACAAACGGTACCAACCTGTTTACATACTCCAACATCCATAACATAAACATACTTCAAACCCAAATAACTGTGGGACGCTAACTATCAAATAACTTTATAAAAATAGGCCGAATAAATAAACTTAACACAATATAAATCTACGAACATCGCCCGAACTCTGCCGTTCAAATAGATCACAATAAAATAAATTGGATACTCAAAGTTAATCTGAACATATAATTTGAATATAGCACCCATGATTCTGAGAGAAGATGGTGATAGTTGTTGAATTAGACATTAAGTTTATACACACAAATAAATAAAAACGCTAAAATAAACTTCAGAAGCTGGTGGCTTTCACTCACGTCTCGTCATTAGGGAAAATGTCTCTGCGGTCTTTTGTCGAGATCAGCGTAAGCTTTATAAAAGTGGGAGTGGAGATAAAACTGTGTAATTAATGGTCATTTTATGTGGCTATAAGTATAGTAAGAACGTCTCGAGACTCGAATGGTCTATGAGAATGATGTTTGTGTCAGCGAGGCAGGTTTGCAGCGAAGTTGCCGAGCGCATATCTGATGCATGTTATTACCATATTAATCTAGTTTGTGAATCAGTCTGACATGAATACTTTGTGCTTGCGGATAGATTTCAGGATAAGTTTCTCTACTAAATCATTAAATCTCAAGCGATTAATTATTCAACTTGTTATCCAGTTTTCTTGAATAGCAAAATATTCTTCTACATAACTTTGTACTGCTATCGGGATCAAGTTTAAAATCCATCTTTAAATATTTGAGACAAAATCAATTTCCAAATTCCTAAATATCCGTTGTAATAAACGACTGGCATTAGGTGAGAGAGGGTTTCAAATTATAGTAATGATAAATAAGTATGTAATGTTATCGGCGTTCGATGTGGGAGAGTAAGTGGGGCTGGCGCGGCGGGCAGCGCGGGCGCTGCGCGGCGCGGTGGGTCGGAGCGTGACGTCTGCCACCTGATAGCCCATCTCACGACCGACCCACTTGGACCCAAGGTCACCGCCTGACCTAAACTAAACCACATTTCCGTAACTAATACCCTGAAATAGAACAAAATTTTATATCGTGTTACATAACAAACTAGTTGTGAACTTTTTAGTTTTATGATCGCCTGTAGTCTACGTATTCACTATACTTTATGATGTAGTCACTGTTTAAAAATCGAACGCATGTGTTCATTACATGTGCGTATTTTCATTTGCCAGTAGCTTGCCAATAACTCAGAAGGTGAAATAAATCAGGATTTATTATATCAAATGACACAAAATGTCTCAATGGTACTCTATAATTTAGAAGTGACAAAATAATTGCATAAATAAATCTAGCCCTGACAAACTCGCTAGCATTTAGTTGGATGAATTCATATTTCATAAATTGACATTATAGAAGTTTGTTCTGATTCAAAATCGTTTTATGTTAATGATATTGTTTTCGACGAGAGTGTGCCACTTAAAAAACTGAATAAAAAGCTCGAGCTTGACAAAAAATGCGCGTCGAACCGAATAACCTCCTTTTTGGAAGCGGATAAAAAGAAGAAACCTAAAACCAAGTTTTAAATGTTTGACAGACAATAAAAACTGGAAATAATACGGGAGATTTATTATTCTGAATATCTCATCGATCATGTAAACAGTTCCGAGTCCTGCCGTATCGGTGCCGGGCGATGTTTATTTTATTTTGTTCACTGCTCATTGTTATACTCCCAAATGGCTTACGAATGACTGATAGTTTTCAAAGTATTTACACCGTGTCATTTTAGTTTTTTACGTCGTATAATTGATTTTTAATGCAGTTAAATAGTGGATAAATATAATGTTCTCACTGAACCCAGTTTGTCAAGTTGCCGCTACTTAATTTACTCGTAGCAGTGAATACGGGCTTCCAGTTTGTGAGACAGTTGTGGCAGGGCTTTTGAAAGTTGTCCGTCAGTCTGATGGTGACTTAAGATTGCTGTTATTATTGTTGTTTGACGTAGGAGTGTCAAGTAACGCGCAGCACGCGCCGCGACAGATCCGTAGATAGGGCGGCAATCAGAGCGTATGCGACCGTATCACGGCCTCTGATACACACCACACTTTCTAATCTACGCCTTTGTCACTGCTCTTACTATTGGCTAACCTATAGCTTTACCAAACTTTCGCCAATTGTTTTCACGCCACATTAGATCTTCATGGGAGAAGAAATATTGATATGTTATAGTTATAAAGAGGCGACAGCTCGACACGAAGCTCGGATTCAAAGCTATCAAACTGGACCAACGAGTCGTTGTCATGTTCAGCTCTAAACATTTAACTGAGTCTGCGGTCGAGTAGCTCTATAATGTCGTTAATGCTGGTCGGTTCTCGTGAATCCGATACTTATCCAGTGCGAAGAACTGTGAAATAGAAGTGTGGTTCGACATGTAGCAGTCGGCGGTGGCTCGGCGTGGCCCTCTTGATAAGATGACGTGTATGCGTGTATTTCAGAAGTGAGAGAGGGTGAGGCGTGCGAGGGGAGGGCAGGACCGGTCCGCGTACCGGTTTGCTTCGACATCGCCGGCTTAGGACTAACCGTTTTATTAGCTGAGCCATGCTCCACAAACGACGACTACCGACGGGCCTGTAGCCCTCGGGCGCGCCCATCCGACACATTCACCATTACAATAATAACAAAAATAACTTCAAACCAAACAATGCTGAACTTGAAACCAACATTCTGATTATATTTTTAAATGTAAGCAATGACCCTGTTCTTTACATCTCATACATTAATGTTCGTCACAAAATTGTAAACAATTTTCTTTCTCGAGTTGACTCAGGTGTAAAAGTGAAAATGTGGCCACATTTAGTTTACGACTTCGTTGATTGAAGTTTCACATGCAGCCAGTATATTTTTGCAGTTTGTGTTTTTGTTGATGGGAATTAAAGAATGTTCACTGTTTGGTCACGGTTGCTGGTGGGCAAAGCGATTATATCTTTATGATGTTATGAATATTTTAAAACTAAAAGATATACGTGTGAAACCACAGGTATTTCTCCGGGATGGTCTATTTTCGCTTTCAGTTATTGGCCTTGTGTGCTTCTATTTTGACGGCTGGATGGCAACCTGCCACTGTGATGTGACACACACTGTCTCAGAGCTCTGCTCGCCGACTGCATTGAAAGTGACACACTTTTTATGTAGTTCTAACTCATGAGGTTCATTTGTTTCTCCTAATTTTAATATTAATTCGGTAACTGGGTTTCGAAACTATGGCTTATTATGCAGAAGCTGTGAGAAAAAGATGAACTAGGCTTCTTTCATCACATCCACGGCTATTGTTCGGACTTACATCAATAACAATTTATAATAACTACGATCTCACTAACATCGGTGTACCTCTGGATGGCCTCTAGCGCGATGCAAATGTGAACGCGTTTTGCCATTTCCGTCCGTCACGCTACACACGCTGTGTGAATGAATCAAAACAAAGCTATTTTGGAGTGTACCCTGAGTGACAATAGCGTCGGTCGATGTCACCGGTCTGAATTACCTACACCTGAGCGCATATGAACTGTGATCGCATGTCGGACGAGAGCCAACGATACGCTGCGGTCGCTGAGCGTGATCGTCATAGTATCGTTTGGTTATAGGCGGTGTACGCCGCGGGATGGTTGGGAGATATGGGTGAGGGCGGGGTGAGTGGTCCTCGGAGTTCCCACGTCAGGCGCTAGTGGACCGCAAGGATGTTCGAGTCGCTGGTGTCGCGGCTGACGTCGCCGCCGGCGGCGCGGCGGCGGCACACGGTGCACGCGGCGCGCGAGGTGTGCTCCGAGCCCGAAGAGGAGGCGCCGGCGCCGCGCCGCTCGCGCGCCAAGCACCTGCTGGACAAGCGGCGCAAGGCGCGCCTCTCCTGCGCGGACCTCACCGCCGCCACCAACGCCGAGCCCGAGCGCTCCTCGCGGATGGACGCATTCAAAGCATTCTTGCCATTACGACAGTCAAAGTCCCTCGGACGTCTCGATGGTCTCAAAGAGGTGAGTTTTCTTTTACATCATTTGGCTTTGAGTTTATAAACTAGAGCAACTTATTTCCCCGTTTATGATTCGGGATGTGGGCGTTTGTGATTGATCTGTTGAAATAGTAGGCTTATGGTAGATATTATTTATGCAATTAGCGTTGAGCAAAGTCGGTTTATAGAAATTGTAAGGTGTAGTGATCGGCAATGGCTGAGCTTGCGACATTAGAGAACGCCACAAGATCTGGTGGCCTTCGCGTCGCTCCTATGCGCGCGCGCGGCCTCGTGCACCTGTCGCGCCCCTCCCCGCCCCTCCCTGCTATATCCAACCGCTGAACCTCCGACCTTAGTTGCACAATCCAACACCAACACTATGACTTGACCATTTTGGATAACCACGAAATTGCTGGTAACCGAGGCGCCCAAACCCGTGTTGGGCCAGCCCGTTACATCAGGTTGCGAAATGCCGAGTATCATCCGAGGGCGTTCCTCTGAACTATGACATCACATCTCGCTTGATAAGACAATGCAAACAATGCAAGAGAACTCCGACATTTGACGGTTTAATGCCATGACTCTTCAATTTCATGACATGAATCATAATGCAATATGAGATTCAAGGTGCATGATTCCTATAGTAACCATGCTCATCGTACCTAATTGTTCAGAGCACATACCACCGACATTGTTAGAACATAAAAGATGATAAAGATTAAGCAGGTACCTTCTTATTTCAAAAGCTGGAGTTAAGAATAATTGGTTACGTATGAAGCTTATCGTAAAACTCGGCTTATGGTGGTTATGAATTTGGTTTTAATATTTTTATGGTTGAATAAGACCAACAAAAAAGTGGTCCGTGAAATCTTTAATTGGCGTTTATTGGAAACTATACGTAAGAGAGGCGCTACTCGCTGTCATTATCTCTGCCTTTCAAAGTTTCATTTTATCTTCAAATTGTTTGAAATTATTTGATAAAAATTAAGAATCGTATTGCAATTTTAATTTAGCTGATCTGCATTTCCTTATAAAGGTTTTGAGGTCGGCAGTTCATGGCACACTAATGTAAGAATCGAGAACAACATTTTAAAATAATTCGCAGAAACAAGACATGTTCCATGCGTGTCGGCGAGAAAAAAACAATCAATCATCAACCAACATTCAGCTTGTAACAATTGATTTGGACTCACGAGTTCACGTACTCATGCTAAATTCGTAACAACAGACATAATTTGTTAAAATATTTTCGGATTTTATTATGATATTCAAAGCTCAAAATATCTCTTGTTGTTGTTTGCACGCATACATCTGTTTTATGAGCTCGCTATATTCATATAGTTTTTGGCATCCATATTACTGCGCAATTTACCGCACTTCTTCTAGTACTAAGAGCGTAAAGGTTTTTTTTTGGATGCTGATGAATAAGTAAAAATGTATTCCTTTACATATAAACTGACATTACAAACATCTTTATAAATATTAGTTTCGGATTTACCGCTGCACTCAATATTACAGTGTTGCCTGAATGACAGAGTAGTTAATCGCCCACTGTTATGATCTGTAATTTCCTCTCGAACAGGTATTTACTCGTAGAGCCGTTCTGTTTATGTGAACTACAAAACGTTAATAGATTCAAAATTGCGGCTTGAAGGTCTCTGGAACGAGTACTTAGCATTTATAATTACATTGTCAATCAATGGTGAGATCTGTCAAAGATTGAGAATGATTTGCCGTCGAGGACAGGCTCGAAGTAAAGTTCAGTAAGAAGAACGCAGACACCGTTACGACACTCGGCGATAGTCGGCACTTCGCGGATAGAGGAATGCGCGAGCGATGCGCAACACCAGGTAGAGCCACTAGAGCCACTAGAGCCACTACCTACTCGCGCACCTCGCGTGTCCCAACATAACCAAAAACCACTCTCAAAATACGGCTTCCCATTACCTCCGCACGCCATATCATTCATCTCATATTTTATTATAACTATTTATAAAATTATACCAAATGTGGAATGTCTATTCTAAAATGTGATACTAAAACAAGATGAAGCATCAACATTGTCTTATTTTGGCAATTCTTTTTTGTATTTACAATCTTTATAGCCTCAATCATCTATAAACATTAGACGTAAAAAAATACACTGGAATTCTTAAAATAATGTTTGAGTATGTTTTTTATAATGTAATTTATTCTTTGTCTTAACATTCCGTGACTGTGTTATACAATTTCAATTGTTTGCTATTGAGTTTGCATCGCGTGAAACAGTAACTTTGATTTACGTTAGCCTTGAATGCAGGTTGTTATAGGTGTTTATGAGAACCTGCTTGTAGTGCATTGAACACAAGTTGGGTTTCAAATGTCTCGTTACTGGTGTTCACCATTTGAGAGTGTATAGAGAGGACGTCAAAGTTTTTTCGGGGCACCTCACGTGCTGTTTACCGACGTCATTCACACATGTACCATCCCATCTGTTGCTCGCTGGTGGCATCTCCATCGCCACGCTGTTATTTGTTGCCGTGAACATCTGTGGGGCACAAAAAACAGTTTATTACACTCTTCGTGGAATCTTCATATTAATCTGTTTGATTTCAACTAATGGTACTGACAGAACAAAGCAAACAAATTTGTGTTCTAAGTTGGAGAGCCCTTGAGTTAGTCATGTTTTGATGTTAAATGCGGAAGATTCCAAAATATAATACAAGTTATTTGAATAAGGAATTACTTGTTAAATATTCGGTTTTGGATTACAAAAACAACAACATACCTATTATTTTATTTATAAATATAAATTGTAACTTTAGAAGGCGTTAAATTCCTGATGTTTGATTGGTTTGAAATCCGATTGTTTATTTGTATAAGCTAGCCGTCGAACAAAGGAAACAAATATTTAAATGAATGCAAGTCGTTATACAAATTGTTTGAATAAGGGTGTGTGAAACTTGCAACGACCTTATATTACCATGCTGACCTTACCTGTTGAACACAATGCTACATCTAACAGATCAACTTATACCAAACGACTATTTTTTATTTCGCAACATAATTTATGGTTATTATTACTGGTCGGAGTCGTAACATAAAGTTGTAGATAGATTTTTGAGATGTAAACAAGCTGCAGGTTAATAACGATTATTAATTGACATTTATGTTTGGGTCTATTTAAATTACATTACATTGATTGCTACATACTCGTAGACCTGTGTTTGTTTATGATATGACTGGAAACTACAATCTTTTATAACTTTGATATTGATACATTTTTCTTGTATTTATATGAGATGCGGGAGACGTGAATACATAAAACCTATTCATTCACTACGTAAAAAAAGCAATATACAATTTACCTTCTGTATATTTTTTAAAATCCGTCCTAAACGAGCTTTAAAGTAACATCCTTTTTCAATATTCCAAACCAGTAGCGTAATTTATACCTTTACTGTTAAGCATTTAGTTAAAACCCGAAAAACAAGTTAATAAGTTGGTAAGTAGTAATTAACATTGCGATGAAGCAGGAGAGGAAACTAGATCCTCTCATTGAAACATACATGAGAAAACATTAAGCTATATGTCCACTGTATCGAAATTGAAATACATTCAGTTTATGATGTACGTATGTATTTATATTGCTACGCCCCGCGGTTATACCCGTGTTGTGCGCGTGCTCTTGAGAATTTCGGGATGAAAAATAGCTTATTAACTTTCCGTTGAATTTGGCTATCAATTACAAAAAGAATTATTCAAATCGGACTGGAAATTCCCGAGATTAGCTCGAACATACAAACAAACAAACTTTACCTCTTTTTAATATTAGTATACATAAATATTAATAATTCCGACGGTGCATACACATTTGCGTTTCCGACGAAGCACTACTTGCGATAAAGTTTTGTAATATTCCAAAGATTCCTATTATTATGTTTATAAGGTTTTTCTTTATCAATTAAAAAATATATGTATATAAAATTCTACAACGCTGTTTAAAGTTTAATGCAAACCAGTCATCCTCGTTGTAATGTTACTTTATTACTTTGAATACGAGAATAATGTTTTCTAATAAGGTATGGCTAGATAAAATGCGTTTATTTTATTAGATTTCCATTTTTGCATCATCGCTAGGTTATTGGCTGCATGGAGGAAATATTGCAGATGATTAAAACTAGTTTAGAACGAGTTCATATTTTTATTAGCTATTAATAAAATGTTTCGATTTGCTAAGAGGTTTTTTGCTTTCAAATAGAACTTAACATTACAAATATTTCAAGTTGAAACTAATACATTTTTATTGTTCGTTGATAGACGGTAGTTGAAATTGATAGATGCAATACCATATTTGTAACAAATTAAAATGTTGGGGTTATCAGTGGTTTTCTAAAGCATTAGGGAGATGTAATAATAATTAACTAAATACTATACCAATAAAAGTGGACCACAGGGTCCTGAACAGAGATGGCGAGACGAGCTTGACATGTACTTGTCAGGTTGGTGTCAGGAAGCTCTTGACAGAGCTGAATGAAAGAAATGAGGGAGGCCTTTGCTTAACAATGGGACAGTTAACGCTCAACAATAATACCAATAAAAAAATTGAAAAATGTGTTTGGATGAGATGTCAAAATACCAAAAAAATATACATGTGTCAAACGACTAAGTACTGTGACGCTATCGCATGTGATAAAAATCCGTTATTATGAAACTTTCGACCTTACCTTTATTATAATAAGGTATATGTATGTACATGCTTACCGTGGCAGATTCATATATCTTCATAGGTCCACTGAGCTACGCACATTTCTTTCTAATGACAGCGTTTTTTGTCAAGTTCTCTGAACCCAGTTATGTGTCGCTGACAAATGTTTTTGCAACGGTGATGTCAGATGGACAGTAGCGATTCGCTTCATGATAACGGTACAATAACTGCCACTCGGACTCCAATCAATTAAATGATCGAACAAAGATAGAGACATAGAGAAGCCAGTCCATTGCTTCCGAAACCCCTTCTACACTTGATTAGTTTACAATAGCAATTATTTCCTCGTCTCGTAGAAAGCAAAAGATTACAACAATTAATAAATCCACGTCCCACTTTTCCTAGTTACCTACATAAAATTAATTTGCGCGGTTGTCTTGGTCAACAATAAAAATATTCTCTATAGCAATCAGTGCTAATTCACAACAGGTTTTGTTTGTAGATTCACTTTATTCTTAAACTAAAGGCGCTTTGTTAGTGAAGTACTTCATCGGGTGAAGTAGGCCATTTGTTGAGTTCCACATAACACTTTGGTTGTAAGAGCTCTTTTGAGGTTGACGTTTTATATGTGGTCTATGGTTGAACTTGATCGTATCATGTTCGTTTCAATTGTTTATCGTAAACATCGTGCGTCTTATTAATAAACTCGTATTAAGAACATTATAGCTAATACTTTCTAGTTTGTCACTTTCTGACATACGCAATTTTCTGGAGAGCAAAAGAGACAAAACACAGTGTTTTAGTTACACCGCGTTTATACATAAGGGCCCGGATGTTTAGTAAGAAAAGGTTAAATAAATATTGTTTAATAAATAATCGAATTCATCACGACTAAACAAACAAAAATAGTCTCCTATTCTATATGCGGTTTCAACGCATAAACTGATAAACATATGAAGACACCGAGCACACAAACTGAGATTACATTTCCCATTCTCATAGTTAATACGGGTATTTATTAAAACGCACTTAAAGTCCCATCAGAGTATCGATGTAAATAAAAGAAGTCTTAGTTGTATGATATCTCGTTTGCTAGGCTCCGACACCGCTCCTCCGAGTCATTTGTTAAAGCCAGACAAAACACAGCCTTCGAAGAAATGCCTCATCCGTTAAAGTTTTGCTTTATTTACATACTGCTCATTTTCGTTCGTTTTATTTCTTTATAACCAACCAGATATAATTTAGTTAGTCCAACAAAAAGATAAAACCCTTTATTATTTGGCCAGTGATGTAAGTTTGAATTTGGAATGTTTTAATCAGATAAGTTTTAATATCAAAATTAATTTTATGTTCTTCGGTTTGGTTTTATATCAATTGTTTTTTAATTTAATTAAATCTCACGGGCAACATTATAATAAATTCGATTGCGAGTTTCTTTTTTACAAAATGTTTTTTTAACATTGTAACATGAAAGAGGTTTTTGTTATTGTTTTGTTTTTTAATGTTGCATGGTTAAAAACAATACGATTCATATGTTAAATCTAACTACCCAATTACAAACCGAAGCAAGTTGTCCAAGACTCCTCAATACCTAATTAGTAGACCATAATCAACTAAAGGTTGGTTCATCATCAACTGAATTCGTATCAACGCAATGCAACAAAGAGACATAAAAATGCGTGAAATGTTGAAATGTCCATATGTGCGTGGAGAGAAAAACTCGACGGCTATTTGTACTATGGAGTATTTAAATAATGCCGCAAGACGTGTCCATGTAGTTTGTGCGACACCCGTCCTCCTTGGCGGAGGAATTCGCACTCGGCCCCACGTCCCGCGTTGCCCGCGCCCAGACCGCCCGCCGAGCCGCGCGCAATGCACGTGCAATCTATATTCTCGCTATCATTCGAAATAACCACACAAAAAATGATTAGTTGCTTGTTATGTTACTATTGTGAAATGATCTTGACGCGTTATTTTCTTGCTACGTTGCATGCCTAAAATTGTATAGTGTGGGCATGCCTTTATTATACATTTTTTAAACACTAAACGCCCACGTTAAGGTACAAAAGATAAATACTGTTTTAACGGTCGTACAAAACTCTGTACATGTTTAATGAAATGTACGAATTTCATTATTCCCGCGACTCGCATTCCGAGGTTATTACTCTCGGCACCCGCAATCCATCTGCGACGCCCGCGCATGTTCTCCAAAAGGACTAAATTAAACTTTATGCCCCGGTGTTAAGGTACATCAATGTCAGCATTTTTCTTCTTATTTCACTGCGAGACTCATTGTATGCTCACGGGCCACATTTATGCGTTTACAAAACTCAGTTGACATTGATTAGATAACTTGTTACTTAAACTTAATAAAAAATAATTGATAAGCTAATTAATTAACCTTAAAACCTAGATTTAAAATTGAATTTATAATGCTATTAAATTAATCTATGTAGATGAATATTAGTTATGACTGCCATAACATAAGCGCGTCAGTTTTGTACCGGTTCTGTGTATTTTTGACCTTAAATTACGAAATACGTGGGTACACCATGTGAATCGATAAAAAAATTAGAACTCATAATTTTTACCGGAAAATTCATTAGATTTCATTATTAATTCAGAAATAATATATTCACTCGTAACTTTGTAATTTTGATTTTGATTTGAGCGCGTTGAAGTCTTTTGTTCGTAACTAATTTAATACAAGTTTCCTTGCAATCAATAAAAGTAACATCAAGTATTTTTATTGCAAATTGTGGTATGTTTAGTAATTACAATTAAAGGTATAAAATTGTAATCGTACAGTATTAAAATTTATTATACTAATTCGCTGCCTCTGCATCGCAAATGTCTTTCGTTCAGTTGCTTATATTAATACTAGCAGCGCCCGCGGTTTTACCCGCGTTGTGCCTGTTTCCGTGGGAAATTCGGGATGAAAAATAGCCTATAACCTTCCCATTGAATGTGGCTATCTATTAAAAAAATAATTATTCAAATCGGACTGATAATTCCCGAGATTATCTCGAACATACAATAAACAAACAAACTTACAAAATTTACCTCTTTATAGTATTACCATAGTTAAGTAAAGTGAGGACTTAGGGAATCGAATGCGATACAATAGCATTAAATTGAATATGAACTTAATATCATTCTTGTTTAACGTACTCGCTCATAGGTTGTAGCAACTTGAACTACAGTTATACGCATTAAAAAAACAGTTAAAACATAAACTAAAAATAAAGATATTATAATAAATGCATTATTCTCAAACTTACCGTTTTATAACAATTGTATGACCGAATCTATGGCAATTAAATAATTGATGTGTTCATGGGAAAAGAAAGGCTATCGTAATTAAATAATGACGTTAAATAATGGATGTAAGATATAGGCACTTAGATGATGCAACTATTGTCGACCTTATACCGAGTGTGGTTGAGATACGAGACGCTATTATACAATAGATAGTGTTATTTAATTATTTTAAAGCTGTGATATCCTATTGCTTTTGTTATAGATGAGTTTCGAAAATTTAATCATAAAGAATGCAGAATCGGATATGCATACTTCATTGATGAATAAGAGTTAGGTTTTGCAATCAGTGTTATTCAGTTTACAATACTAACTTGTAACTTAGATACTAAACACAATACAATTTTGACATTGTTGCTTTAGATATGATGCCCAATATGTTGCATTACAGTAGAAAGGCCATTGTCCAGCTGTGGGGCACTTCAGGCTAAGAATAATAATAATAATCTGGCATAATGCGGTTAAGGGTTAAGGAGTATACAAAGAGGTATTATTGCAATACCTACTTATTTTTTCCTTGAAACTTCCCTATAACTACGTTAATTGCCATTTTTCCGGGTAAACCAATGAATTTGTAAAGCATTATGTAAGAAAACATCTCGGGTTATGAAACCTCCATTGTTGCGTGGCGACAGGTGCACATTGGCCCATACTCGTACGTTTAGTGGGAGTGTAATCGTAATTTACGACCGGAGTTTACCACAACTGTGTTGGATTTTACGTAAAACTTATTAGTTTTAGCCTCTTATTTCTGTAGAGTAACATGTTTTCTGTTGCGCTAAGACTGTGGTAAATCTTTTGAGGTATATCCCTTTACATTGTACTAATTCAAGGTAATACTGAAGAGTTTGTTTTTTGTTTTTTGTTTTTTATTTGTTTGAACGCGCTAATCCCAGAAACTACCAATCCGATTTGAATAATTCTTTTTTTAACTGATAGCCACATTCACAAGGAAGGTTATAGACTATTTTTTTATCCCCAAAATTCTTAGGGAAACGAGTACAACGCGGGTAAAACCGGGCACTGCTAATCTTTAACAGGGCTTTTAATTTTAATAATTTTCATCTCATCTCTAACATGAATATAATAAAAGATTAAAAACGACGTATTAAGAATCTAGAGTGACGACATAAATAATATTAAACATTTTTGTTCGGAGAACGTTTACTACCGAGAATGCTAAAAAGGAGCTTAAGATATGCCTTCAAGATAATATCAACAAACTGATAAGCGAGTAGTAAAAAACTGACAACTTTACGAAATGAGATAAGTCCTCAGGGCGTCAAGTGGATCTTGTAGAAAAGAGTTTAACGGTTCTCCACCATAGTTATGATTATGATTGTTGACAGTAAAGAAGTTTTAGCCTTTAACTGTCACGACTGCTGGGCAAAGGCTTCTCACCTTAAAGTAGATATTAGTACAGAGAGGAGGATTAGGTATCACCACGCTTAACCTTGATTGTTGATAGTACATATCAAAAACAAAAAGACTTCAGACTCCATCAAATTGAGGGCTTTCTCCTATTTTGAAAGTCGGTTAAAATCATATTCATGGTATTAACCACTATGTTAGGTTGCTACGCTATATCTGGTGGCTATCACACATAGCATACCGTTGTTCTGGATATTAAATTGCTATGCTACGTTTCATATTATTTGGTGGATATCAAGTGGCATAGCATAGTTCTGAAAGTAAAATTAGCCTAAATATTATATTAATTTCTTAAATTACTGCTGCGAAATAAGAATTTCAGTTAAATATTATGATTTTATTCTTAATAAAGGCCATTTTAATGCAAATAAGTTTAAAATTCTAACATTTTCGAATGGAGTTATAAAAAATTAAGGCTGAAAGTTAAATTTACCTTTACCGCTAAATTATTCACTTTTAAATAACAATAACAATATTTACATATGAGGTACATAAATATGAGTTTTTACATAATTTCGTGCGCTTGGTATTTACGATATGAACGTTGCTTAATTTGCATACGTGTCTCGTATTTTGAGCCTCATTGTGGGTCGTTTAATTATTTTCACACATCTCTGTTAACCGTCCAACTTTGGGTAATATGTGTATTTAACGTCTTGTTTTATTAACATGCAAATATGTTCGTGTATACTCAAGTTGTATTAAATATGTATAAGTAAGTTATTAAACACATTTGATGTATCAAGAAGGTACTCTAAGCAAAGTATTTACGATCGATACTTGTTTAATTTACATGTAGTAATACCAATTTGGTTTCTCCGTCGTGTGACTCACAGCCATCTTTTCCGTCGCATATTATTATTAAACGAATTCAGCTTTTTTGAGCTTAACTTTTGGGAAGCAACTTTCCTGTATGGTTAATTTAAACGTTATTTTATTTACTACGGTAGTTGCACAATTTTTCCGTTACGTAAACGAATGGAAAACGTTTTCTTATTAGTTACGTAATATTTTGTCGGTTTGTCACTTAACTTCGTCCCACAGAGCCCATAGGGAGTGAGTACGTGCAGTGCGTAGGACTTCTAATCACATTTTGATATGTATGGCTTTCAAGATAAACTTTATGTTATTGCGTGGAAGTTAAGAAATACATATATTGGAAATTCAATCATATATTTAATCTACGTACCTATTTAATAAGCTTCGGGACATAACTATAAGTTTCAAAATTACTTTGACTAAGTTAATCCAAAAGAGTTGAGTCAAATTCGGACCAGAATTAAAACTTGTATTTGTTGATGCTGTATTTGTAATAAGTATGCAATGTAAATCATGAATTACGAGTATTATATTTTTTTTATTAAATTATTTACAAAATTGTTAATAATTAGTTACAACATTGTTATAAACATAAGATCCTCAGTGTCAATTCAATACTTCGACTAAAACATCTAGGCAAGGTCAAAAGGGATGTGCTCACAAGCGGAGTGGGTGGCAGGTGACACATTGCAAGCCACCTTGCAGGGTGCAGGCTGCATTACGTGTTGGTACATCATACAGCACGTGCGGACTTCGCTGACACGTGTGGGTGAAGCACGTGTTCTGAACGGAATAATGTGGACTAACCTTATAATGGAACACTACATTTGTCACTACTTCAACTCGCTTACATACTCGTATCGAATACAAGGCATTGTCTTGGAGTGTTTAAGGAGTCTTGTTTGTTTGTTATTTTCTAATCGAGTTTATTTTGTAAATAAGTATCTTAGTTTACTTTTTAATTCATTTACATACTTTGATGTCATGGTTCAACCATAACATCAAAGTATGTAAACACATAATGGTTAGCACTGGAACTAAGTGTAAAACAGTAACACAATTTTGTGAGATACATCTATAAATTTAAATTTTTCCGCCCACACCAGATTTTATAGATGTCCAATTTAAACTGATAAAATTTATTGTAAGTCACAGCCATTGCGTCACGAACTATAAATCATAGACACAAATAAACAGTATTTGTTGTTGCATAACGTTATATTCGATGACGCAGCGTACTTTCTATCATCTTTCATTTAATTTGCGTGTCAATAGAATGCCGTTATGACTAAATGGATGTTCATTGTATGGTTTAATTTGTTAACAAGTAGTTAGAGAAGTCAACAGGTGATTTACTACCGATATTGTACCGCGGCTGCGAACACAACGATCAAACAATTTTGTTTTATAGAAACTAACTGGCGAACTGAATAATTGTCTATTCAATATTTATTAGATGTTATGATTTATAACTTGATTCGCTGCGATGAGTTGTAGTTTAGCTCAGGATTAGTGCACGCAATTTTGGATTGTAATTTACAAGTTTTCGTAGTTTTTCGATCCTGTGTTAATGGCTCTTTCTCGCTTACTTGCCAAGGATTATGCTGATTTATGGGATTATCCGATACTTAAAAATATACTGGAGTATGAACACTTTTAAAACTCACTTAAAACCATAAAATTTATGTTAATTGTTTTGTTCTGATTTGTCAATTACCGGGAAGATATTTACATGTATGTCACTTAAAGTCAGGGAAGTGTAAACT
This sequence comes from Cyclophora punctaria, assembly GCA_951394245.1. Taxonomy (NCBI): domain Eukaryota; kingdom Metazoa; phylum Arthropoda; class Insecta; order Lepidoptera; family Geometridae; genus Cyclophora; species Cyclophora punctaria. The sequence goes on along the minus strand of OX596182.1, from coordinate 5,157,033 downwards.
GCACACTTTAAGTAATCAAAACATAACAGTTTTATTCTTGTATTGAGTATTCAACTAGTAGCAATTGTTGGTTGCACAGAACGGTGATTGGTTCCCACGAGGTAGCGCGTGTTGTCGTGTTACTCGCACCCTGTCTCACAACCAGGTCAATGATACCAATTCTATAGTGAACTGGTTAAAAATGTACTAGATTCTATTAAGAGTAAGGATTAAGACTGAACTTATACCGCCTTATTAAAAAACGCTGTGTAACTAAAGCACTGTTATAATGTGGTTTGTCTCGTTTGCTCTTCGGAAAATTGCGTATGTCAAAAAGTGACAAACCATTTGATACCTAAACTGTTCGTTTATTAATAAAGCCTCTAAGGATTAGGATTTAATTTATTTACTGGTATCTTAAGATGAGTGACTTCAGTTCGGGGAATATAAATATACCTTAAAGTGTTCTAATTTTAAGACTTGACGGTCGCGTGTTAAGTGTTACGAGTTGATGCACTTCATTTGAGTTTTGTTTTAAAGGAGAAAAATATGGCGGGCTAAGAATAGTGTTTACCTGTTGAGTGTTTACTATATAGTACATTAATGATCGATGGTATTGGTTGACCTAATTTTCTAAATGAAGATTAACTTTGAAGATAGCGTTAAAGTCCTTCCTCTCTTCACTAATCTTTTGAATATAAAGGCATAGCAAAAATACTAGAGTACGGAAAACACGATTGTTTGCAAATAGTCAGCACAACATCAACATTACACCGCACAGTTAATTGTTTAACATTGTCAGTTGTTCACATCATGAACAATAGAGTGTCATCGACAAGAAACTGAACAACAAATACTCTTTCAATAAACAGTATCTCATCGGCCTCACTTTTCCTACACTTCCTGCGACTGTCCCATAAGTCTCTTTAAAAAAAACCATGCCTTACTTTCTAAACCTCAAAGACCCCAGCCCTGATCATTACGGCACGTCTGGGCCAACTCTGTCGCCTTATTAGCTGTTTACCGGCTCCAATTACGCGGTGAAAGTGTTTTTAAAACGTTTATCGCACGTCTATCTACAGATATATTACGTTTATATTGCGCTCGACGTGTAATTACAACATAATTCAAGAACATCTCGTTTACATGTGTTGACTATTGAAATAAAATTAAAAATGCTGAGTTAAAGTTTGTTTCTACATATTTAAATATATTGACTTTAGTATATTAGACATTAGTAGATTTTATTAGGAAATAAAAGTTTTATGTTCGCGTGCACTTATCCCATACTAATGATAATTATATTCTAATGTTTTCAGTACCTATGTCGATACTTACGCTTTAAGTACTTACCTCAAATGAATTTAATGCAATTTTAATCCTAATTAGATTTCTATACATTCCAAGTACAGGGTACATCTCCTTATGTTTGAACAATAAACATTTGTAATAAAACATACGATTTCAACGTTTATATTATTTTTATCGACCGAGATCGTTGACATCTTAAATTTTGCCGGTGACTATCAAACTGATTTTTTTAAATAACACTGCTAATGTGGTCCATTTTACACTAATAATAGTTTTAATTCTTCTGAATCGTTCACTTCCGATCGTGTTAAGTTCAAAAGAGCCTCTTTAGGTCCAAAACTGTTGGAAAATATTTGACTCGGAGTTGCATATAGTCTGAATTACTGTATTTATGCACATGCGTTCATTTGTTTTTCAGCATGGAGATACATGATTTTAACTTTTGTTTTATTTTTAAAGGTTCTTTCAAAATAAAAAACACAACACGAAATGTAAATCGAATCTTTCAAACAACGAAATATACGACATCAATCCTTAATCAATTAAATCATCGGAGCTGTAATATAATCTGCGCTGGAGAATTCAAACATGATCCTTTACTATAGTTACAATACAGAGTTGATAAAATATGAAGTTGCAGTTACTGCACTCTGTAGGTGGTCCACGGGAATGTATCCAGCGAATGGTGTCTGTTTGACAACCTGATGTATGATTTACCAATATTTTCCTTGCGAATAATACCAAGACATCACTGACATTTCTTTTATTTATAGGGTTACCGTTTGTGACTGGTTTGGTTACTGATATCACAAAGTTAAAGACAATAATGAAGTTCATTACAGTAAATGAAACGAGTCTGTATCGCGTTAAAAAAGTATAATAGTGATGTTGTCAAGCAATGTACAGCTCGGACCCTACTTGGATGGGTGGCCGATAGTGGTAATTCTATCTGGGCGTTACCGTGCTGCGTAGGGCACGATAAACAGTCGGTCTCAGTTGATTCAATCATAAGACCGTGTAGGAGGCCTTTAGGCGGTCTAAAAACTCCTGGCATCGGAGTTTTTAGACCACTAATCTACTCGAAATGAATTAATTAAATAAGTTGTATTGCCCATTCTTTATCATATCATCGTTGCGCAGATTCTTTCATTTTAAACACAAACATCCGTTGACACAAATCAAATCAAATTTATCATTAATGGACTTATCATATTACATATTCCATAATTAACATTCGCATGTTACTTTATCACGTTTATAAGAAATTCTAAAACCAAACTGATACATCAATAAAGATAGCACTAAAAACACATGTAAGTCATCTCGCATAGTGTGTTATATAATGTAACACACAATTAGTGTGTCCATAAATCTATCAGGAGAAGGCATCTGATCAGATAGAGGTTGCGTGGCGGGTCGGAGGTCGATGATGTCGCGTTACGTCACCGATGCACTTTCAATACTTAGCTGTGCGCTTGCGCAGTGAAAGGATCATCCTTGTCTTGCCTTGCCTAGCCCAGCGCAGGTGCAAACTGCAATACATCAAACATTCTACATGTTTATAGGACTCTACATTACAATTATTGTTAGTTTCATTATTCATTATTAATGAAATATTGTCCTCTATAATTTGTAGACACTTAGGTTTTGTACAATTTTAGCTTTAAGGCTATTCTACTGTGGCCTGATATTTCATTCGATTTAATCTCCTAACCATGTACTAGTCATTGAGAATTATAATACATATATGAGAAAATTAGAAAAAAGAGCAAAAATAGAGTAAGGTCAATTTGTAAGCATTATAATAAAATTATGAAATAAAGTGCATTTGAGTCTAATGTTCGACCTAATGATAATCACACAGCAAACGACTCACAAATTGCAACTTGCATCATCAAAATAATATCAGACCTTTAATACAATCCTTGCAGATGATCTAAATAAGTGTTTTATGACTACTGTTTGTAGATGCAAATTATTATCTTGGACATCAATTTGCATTGAAATCAGTCAGTTTCATGAATATAAATAAATATTTACATAACTTATTCACACATCTGGATTCTATAGTAAGTTCCAAGCTTAAGTTGTGGAATCGTACCGACTGTATGTACATCATTATGAGAAAATAATTTGGATTTATTTAATGAAGTAGTTAATGTAAACTTCAATGTGTTATTTTATTGTTAGAATTAGTACCTCCTATCATATAATCGAATTAATAGCAGAATTACATGAAACCATAAAACCACTCAGTCTTGCACGTCGTAAATAGAAATACGAGTACAATATACAGATAATAATTCTTTTGATAGCTCTTACAGCGGGATCGCTTCTTCCTGGTATTCGCATAGATCTTGGTCGGCGTCTCGTATTACTGCGGCTTATTGCCTATAGCCGTTCTTTCATTAGTTAAACCGTGATTACGAGTATTCAGGGAGGTAGATATTGTCATGGACGACTGCGGTGTGGCTAACGGGAAGTGCTGTGAAAATTATAACGTCCGCGACGACGCTTCCCACTTCTTGCGCCCGCGCACACAATGTGAAATTACGTCGTTTGTTTTTGTAAGTTCTAGCCAATGTTGTAACGTGTATGCAAATTGATTTGTGCGTGCGTGCTTGAGTTGTTTGACATGACATGAACTAGTTAGTTACTAAGTATTTTTTTAACTAAAATTAGCAATTATGGAGTGTTTTGCTTCAGTAAAATGAATTTAATTTGCATTTTCTGTTCGTTAATTGTTATGCAAATAGTCTGTACTTGTTGAATACCTATCCACTTTAGTAGCAAGTTGAAGAACCGGTCAGTAATAAGATTATGTTCTAGAATGAAAATCTATTTGAAAATAAATTTTACTAGTCTTCCGCGTTTCTTTAACTATATGAACAAACATTGCTAAGGTGAGTACCATCGCAGATTATAATTCAATCTTTAGACTGCTTTGTTCGACGATATTAAGTCAGTGTAACAACATTTGTCTGCATATTTTTTGTCTAACAAACAAAATGTCTTTTGACGTTTGTCTAGCACGTGCGTGCACGGTGGAAGTTTCGAAACGGTTTAGACTATCTCCGTAAGCTCTTACATCTATACTAATATTATAAAGAGGTAACATTTGTAAGTTTCCTTGTTTGTTTGTATGTTCGAGGTAATCTCAGTAATTATCAGTCCGATTAGAACAATTCTTTTTGTAATAGATAGCCACATTCAACGGGAAGGTTATAGGCTATTTTTCATCCCAAAATTCCCACGGGGAAAGGCACAACGCGGGTAAAACCGCGGGGCGATGCTAGTCGTCTATATACATGTTATAAGTATAATTAACTTCAATACTAATAACCTACGTAATATAAAGCTAATCGCACGTCTTCATGTCTGTTGCACAAGCACTTTTACTTCCTTTAGTTCCACATGTTTGAACACAAAATGTATTTGTTTGAAGATAGCAATCCGGATGGAAAATTGAATTATTATAATACTGTTGTTGCGGTCTGTGTCGGATTACGAGTTATATGTACAGCTACAACTTTACCGTAATAACTTATTGGTACGTTATGGTGCTGGGATTCAATTGGATTGCAGAAGGATGGGAACTGTACATACTGTATTCGATTTATCAGTATTCTCGATTGAACGGAATCCTTTTTTAACAGACTTAAATAAAAAGTTTGGGTTCTCAATTCGTTGGACCTTTTTTTCTATAATTATAGTGTCTTTTTGATTAAGACACAATTTGGCGAGTTCTAAATGAAATGTGAGAAATGACATTGTATGACACTTATGTTCCATCGAGTTCTAGCCGGTTCAAGGCTTGTTAACTCTTTTGTAAACTACTACACTAACATGAACACTTAATACTGAAAATGAGCCGTTTCTTATTTGTAGTGAAAAAATCTTCTCGTTTATTTTTTTAAAAAACGAACACCTAAAATAAAGTCAAAGTCATTAATTCACACCACAAGCGACTACAAGCAGTTAGCCGTATGTAATGAGGTCGCTTAACTCTCATTAATGCACATCTTTCATATTATTTATCCATTTTATTATCTCTATAAACGGCGAGGACTTTAAGTAAATGAAGTTAATTGAAATAATGCTGTGAATTTCCTCACACGACATTATCATAATTCATCGAGCGATCTCTTATCATGGGAATGTGAAGTGGGAACTTTGTGGTAGTTTTAAATGAAGTAGAGTATTTTTTTAACGAGCCTGTGAAGGGTGAAGGCCTCTACGCTCACTGAAGGTGTTAGCGCAGTGAGGACATAATGACACCTGGACAAACTCGGTTATTTAGACCCAAACTAAGCTCTAAGCTGGTATTATGACATCTAAGTAACTGACTAACTTATATATACACACAAATACATTATCTGAATATATAATTTACACTCAGACGTCGTCGCCAACTGCTGTGTCTGTATATTGAATGGTAGTATATTGTTGACTCCGGGCGGGAATCGAACCCGCAACCCCCGACACATTAAATGCTCTCACATGCGACCGTGCCAACGGGCATATCATTTATCTATGTGTATGATAATAATGCTTACTTACCTATTAAGTATGTTGTACATTATCTAAGTACCCATTGATCTGAATAAATGTCCCAATTAATTTCCCGTGTTATAAAATATACAATGTTTGTTAAATTATAATTAAAACATTTACTTGTAACGTACGTCTGACGCTTCGCTTCAAAATGCCGATGTTATTAACAGCAATAACATTATATACTAAACAGTAGATACTTATAATATTTGCAAAAATGTTATAAGTGACCTTAATTAAAATATATGAACATTATTTAAACAAATTGAATAAAGAATGCTTGCGCATTTTGAAAGAATGTGGTTGAGACAATATTATTATGATGATGTGCTCATATTAAATAGTTCTGGTTTCCTGTGTTATAGATATGGCATTAATCGTCTGATCAAACATAATACCGTAGCCTCGTATTTGGACCCAAGGTCTTTATTAATCTACATTTGGTCTACTACGAGTTGGTGTAAAGTTTGCACACGGAATTATCCAATGAAATTATGTACAAAAAGAATTGTTTGCTCTGATTACTTCCTGTATTATCCGCCTTATCTTATCGCAAGATAATCAATTAATGTCGAATCTAAAGTTACGTAAAGGAATACAGTAGAGAAGGGAGAGCTCAAAATATATAGAGGATGATAATTCTGATTTATGTGAATTAGGACGATTAATGCTAGTTGATGATCTCAAACTAGAAGCATATTTGAAAAGTACACCACTATTAATAGTAGTGCTTTTTAACAATGACCATAATCCTAGTTTCTTAACTAACTCCAGGGAGTTTCTCTCCTGATATCATAATTTCTTTGATGACAAGCTAAGAGCATGTACAATGAATCTGTATAGCTTTTTAAAGTGTTGCAATCTAATACAGGTAGTAACGGTTATAGTATTATGTCATTTGATATCCTTCATTAAATGGTAGTGGTTACAATTCCAAGTAAAACGTAGGTTAGTTTACAAATTGAAAACAAAGATAGCTCTTGTTTCAAGTAACAATGCAACGCTAACACAAAATTAGCAACTCCTCGATACATAGAGGGTGCTAAAACACATCGTTATCAGCCTTCCGTAAACAGTGTAGTTGAACTATTTTAGTTAAGTTACTTCATTCATCCGTTTTAGTACAAACTGTGTTTATGAGTTGTAAAAGCGAAAGACACTGGCCAGACACAGGAAATCTTGCCTTAAACAAATTACAAATTCCTTCACAATTTCCTTATTACTTAGAACCAACTTGCGATTGATGTTTTAAATAAAACATTTCTTTTAAAATAACAAGGAAAATTATAATTAAATGTTAATATCGCATCAATAATGTATTTACTTATGTCTCCAATTACCTAAATGTGACAAAAACTGTACACAAAAACCACTGATTCGTTGTAAACGATGGAAAGCGATCAAATTACAATTGTAATCGTCAATGGAGCGCTTATGAATACGTGTCATGTGTATAATCACGCAATCAATCCACTTTCACGTCACACCAGAGCGATGCTCCGACGTCTGATGGATAGACAACATGGCTTCAGAAACTCTGAACACAGGAATCATGCACAAGCCCTGTAATTGGCGCTGACACACGACTATAGTTTCCTTATAATAGCTTTCGAATGAACCGTTTGATATTGTAATACCGTGCGCCGACCGCTCACATTTACATAGTAATCGCGAAGTATTCCAATTAAATTGAGGAAGAAATCACGCCGTAATCCTTGAAGTCCTGGCTTACCTATCGCTTAGATTAGTATTCAAACGTGGAATATAGAATACACATTCATTTCAAATATTTCTAAAGGTTTGATGTTGTTCGTAATGGTATTTGTGTATAAATATGAAGCCAATGATTTTATAGTCTGATAAAAGCAACATTGCAATAAAGATTGAGATGACTTGTCTTTATAGCTGGCGGTGGGGATGAAGTATGGTTGCGTATGGAGGTTCGTAATTTAGCAAGCAGAGGGCAGTAATTAGCCGTAATCGATCTCCGAGTTTACGCCTGCACGTATATGGTATGGGCGGGCGTCGGGCTGCGCAGGCGCTGCTTGCCGAGAGTGCATTCACTCGCAGGAGCGCTCGACTAATTTCTCTATCTTTAGCTGGGTTACTGACCGCCGGCACGCTACCAAAGAGAAACTGCATTAGATGCGTCCGGTTTATGCGTCAAATAGCAAATACAGAAAGAGTTTATCGTTGAAACATCCAACTTTATCGCGCGCATGCTCCCTCAGAGCCACATGTTTATAAACGGCATTCACTCAGATTTTATCTTAACAAAATTAGTTTCTGTATCGTAAACGTTTCGACGTCAAACAATAACGTCGCAGTTAACATTGTAGATGGTTTGTCCGAGATCGAAAGTAGATCTTAATAATACACCTGCGATTATCTAGACGGTAATAACCGACGACAATTTCCTTCAGAACTAGATACTGTAATTTAAACGTAACGGTTCTAGGAAAACGGTGACTTGATTTAAACTCGACTAATTTTCTACTGGATAACTTGGTTTAATTTTATAAGCAATTTAGTTCAACTCGATACACGTTTGTCACTAGTACCTTTGAGTATTATGCAACGTACCAGTACTACGAGTATGTGCTGTGCTACGGTGCAGCATACCAACTTGTGAGTTTTTGAAATAAGTTAATAGAAAATATCTTAACAGAAATATGTCCAATATTCGTTTTTCATCAAGTTCAAATACATTCGAAAATTCGGTAGTCGCCGGATTGGAGCAATGCCATTCGGGTGCGCCTGGGCACTGCGTATGTCGATGCACAAGGACACACTCGTTATCTTGTTGTATATGTATGTATCGACGTCAAAAAAAAAATTTACTTTTATCATAAATTTATCTACATTTCATTCGTATCGCCATAGTTCGCGAAGTATAAATCTAGTTACGATCGTTTTGGTGCCGTCGGCATAAAAAACTTTTGAATACAAACTTTTTTCGGAGCAAAAAGTTTGTGTCTTCAGCCTATTCATATAACAAGGTGTTGCAGTTTTTCAATAGATACCGAAACTTGAGCTACTGATTATTTTCCCATGATACTGTATCGAGTAAAAAAGAGTAACTTTTTACTTAGCTTTTACCGTAAGCCTATTGTAAATATAAAACTCTGCAAGACAATACTGTATTCCGTCGTTCAAGGTACAAGTACCAATTATGTATTTCTCACCTAGTAAGGTTCATGCACCCACAAAGATTTTAATCAAGAAATTATCGATTAAATACGCTATAAACATCTTATATGGTATCACTCAATACTATGTAACAATTAAATTAATAAATACAATAAAAAATTTCGTATAAAACTTCGTTTGTCCATCGAAGTGCAATATACATGCAATACTAGTATTCTTAAGAAATGTACTATATTTTTCTTTAATTTAATTTACTGAGAACTCTTCAAAGCAGCTAACATGTCGGTTGCAGAATAAACATGTGATCGTAAATACGTCAAGCTACCACTTATTCGTATATACCTATACACATGTATTGACTTTCGCTTTTGTGAGAGTAGACTTGCAGTATTCACTTGATGAAAACCCGCCAGCGATTACCTATGCACTAATCTTTACCAGCTTACGCCAATAAAAACTTATTATTGACTAGAATATCTCTTTATGGTCCGAGAAAACAGATTTACTAGCAAAAGTGAACATAAAATGTATGAAGTAGTTCTCATTTTACCATTTTCGGTATGACTGATGTAATTTAATGGCTGAGAACGGCTCCATTTTTAGGTGATAAACATGTTTGCGAATTGTAAAGTTTACGTAATAAACGATTATTTTACCAGCTTCGGTTACATAAATTTAAATGTTACATAATTTATTAACATATATTAACATAATTCTATATTAATCTTAATAAATCTAGCTGTTATATATGTCATTCCTGTAAGATTGAAAATAAATATCGAGTCACTAAGAATTTTTTTTTAGGTTAACTACGTATCTAACATCTTCGACTGACTTCGAATTAACCGCTTCTTGTTTTCATATTGAGAAAGCTCATTACATTGATTTACAACAGATCATAATAATATTTATTAGATAATTGAAACGCGAACAATCAATAAATCATTAGAGTGTTATGTCATCGAGTTACGAGCTAGTATCAAATCGGTGTTGTCGGTCTTTGAACTAATTAATCAAATATATCTTGACACGGCACGATCTAGATTGAAAGATCGTGAAAGAAAAATGGTTAAACATTATTTTCGCGTGACTGCTGGCTTGCACAAAGCGTAGAAATGGTGCAAGACAATCAATTATGAACGATTGTTTTTTATTACAGTTTCTTTTGTATAGAGCTACTGCTGTAGCTTGCAGACTACCCATTTTCGTTGATTCATGAAACGGTAAATAAAGGATCAATACGAAAAGTTCATCATTTTTCAGGCTTTGAAAACCATCACTACATATACTACGTATAAAACAAAGTCGCTTTCCACTGTCTGTCTGTCCCTATGTATGCTTAGATCTCTAAAACTACGCAACGGATTTTGATGCAGTTTTTTTAATAGATAGAGTGATTCAAGAGAAAGGCTTATAAGTATAAAAATTCCCACGGGAACGGGCACAACGTGGGTAAAACCGCAGAGCGCTGCTAGTTTACATACATTTTCTAATATCTCTGTTATGTAAGCACAGATATTAATAAGATAAGATTAAAATATGCACGAATTGAGAGCATCATATAAAACAGGTGTTATATGCTAGTTAATATCTTACATCTTAGCCTTTCTACCGAATAAACATCAAATAACGTTTACATCCATAAATATTGATAACAATTGGCAAGTGATGTTGTTAAATGTCAACTTCTTTATGTCAAGGCTATTGTAACGTTATTCAGAAGGTAATTGTTATTGATCTGCACAATTATAATTGCTATGATGAAAATAATACTTGTTTATTGATAAACAAACAGCAGTATGTTTAACTAATAGTACATATCCTCTCTATACAAATATTTTCAATGAGACGAAAGGACTTCCACCCGTACTCAGAAACGTCAAATGCTTCATTGGTAAAGATTTAATGAGGGCTTTTGACCCGTAGTGCATGAAAACAAAAGTCAATTAGTTAACTATCGCTTTAATGGACGTCCGGAGTGTGGCAGTTACATAGTAATACTACTTCTATTGATGAATACGAAACTCTCATTAACTTTTTATTTCTCTTTAAACAATAATATAAAATAAAAATGAATTCATTCACAGTAATGCAAGAACAATAGGCATTGCTCCAATCTCGTGCACCATACAAAGTTTTTAAATCACAATTACCGATATCCTTATTTAAAACACCGTTCACACGTGATAGGAAATTGTTATTTTAACAGCTATAGTTGACCAGTAATTACTAAACATGCGATCATGTGCAAATGAATCGTGTGTCGAGTAACGTGCGAGATTGACGGATGTTGAACTAATGTGGAGTTGTGAAACAGATCAATCTATGAAACATGGGAAGCCATGTGACGCTATTGTTAGCTTTGACTTTGTACTCTCAGTGAACGTTACTGTAATACTGACCAATATAATGACACGGTAGAGTATGACACGTCCTGATTTTACCGGCACTGTATCTCTCTAGAATTTCGGGTAATTAATATGTATCTAAGCTACAAATTAACTATATGATATAATTCTGAGATACTTGATTATTAAAAACTAAAGTAGCCTATAATGTCCAACTGCTGGGCAAAAGCCTCTCATCTCACTGAAAATATCAGTACAGTGAGGAGGATTAGGCGTAATCACCACGCTTGCCTACTGCGGGTTGGTGATTTCAAACCTTTTTTAAAAGTGGGAAACATGTTTTCGCTCGATCTGGGAATTGAACCCGGGACCTCAGTCTTGGCAGGCAAGTGCACATGCCACTAGACTACTTGGTAGTCTAGTGCCTTAATAATAAACATGAGGCGACGCGTCGCCTCATGTTTATTATTAAGGCTATCTATTACTTCATTGTATGTGTGATTGTATAAAATTACTAATCAATGTTATTTTATCTTTACAGGTAAGCATTGTCTGGTGAATGTATAATATACTATCATTCTGCTGATGGGTATGTTTATTGTTTAATATTAAAACAAATACACATAAAGTAAGGCGCATTGGAAGCCGTCATTAGAGAGCACAACTAACGACATGTCATCGTGTTACTTTCCCGTAATAAATCCCCTTTATTTCTAAAACACATTAAGGCAACAGATTCCCTTTATTACGTCATGTTCATGTTATCGTGTAATGAGGGTGACTGCGCCCATCCATCTATGAGAACGCCTATCGCGGTCTCATTACCGATCCTATTACACCAGACAACCGACCCACGAGCGATCACTATTTATCTCCACGTTAGAAAGTCTAGGACGTAATTAATATGGAGAGAGGTTATTATTTTGATACTCAAAACGAGCCAGAGGTATACCAGTAATTTACCATTCCAGACACTTATCAGAGAAAGTTTTAGAGTAGTTGATAAGAGGTTTTTAGGTTAATCGTACTCATCCTCGTCCAAGGTACTATTTGATGCTCCATGAGATTAGCCGAGCTTGAGATACTCCTCAGGAGAGACTTTATTACTGTCCAATTTAAACATAATTTCAACGTAAATACATAATCATAAAACGATAAACAGTTTATCATTTTAATGGCAAAATTGCAAAACATTATATACGAGAGAATAACATTTGCAACAATGTAGTAAAATAGAAACGCGTTTAAATAAAAATATGCGTTAAAGCCGACCAATTATATAAGTACGGGGAGTAACGAAATACTGGAATGGCAAGTGTGGTTTTTACCCGCGAGTGCTTCGGGAGACATGTAGCGAAGTTGCGCCTGCGCACGCCCCCCGCTCACACAACGCGGCACTGCACAAATAACATCTAAAAATTGTTAAGGCAGCAAACACGCGGATAATTACATGAATTATGACCAACTGTCTCCCTCACTGATGAAATGTTTGCAAAAAGAGGTTGCGTAATGGTCTATTTACTCATTTTTTTTCAACTTAAAGTTTTTGTTTATTACATAAAGTTAGAATGACACTTATCACGTAATTAGATTGAAATTAATATGCTGTATAGTAACAGCAATAATGACACTCTATTCTCGTCTTTGTAATTCCAAGTCTTGCTTCAATCTGGTGAAAAATTATAATGTAAATTGAAAATTATTTCAAATCTTACTGAGATGTTGAATCAATTTAATATTACTTTAAAATATAATTGCGTAACTATTTGAAGCTTCTCTTAGTATTGCTCACCGTAGTATAATCCTATTTGATACAACACAAAAGTGATTGTTAAGATTCGATACAATAACAAACCGTGGAGCTAAATTTTGTAACATACCAAAGTTAATTATTACTGAAAAAGGTATCTTATCTTAGCTTTATTGTCATGATAATTCCGGGACAGATGCTGCGTACAAAGTGTCCAGCTCATTCATCAAACGATTCATATCTCCGTCTCGTTGTGCAACCAAAGAAGGAAATATAAATAGGGCCCTAAAAATGAAAGTCTGATGTAACAATCACTAATGCGCTTATCTAATTTGCCTCACTCAATCATGTAGCCGAGTGCTAGACAAAACGAACCATGACACTAAGTACCTAATATATTTTAAATATCACTCGTCATTAGTGTTACGCGTTATCTATTACCGCCTCTCTCGTAAGCCCATGATACCCTGCAGCAATACTGCAGTTCACCTCCAACACATACAACGCTATAAGGCCCATTTTAGCTTGCACACAATTACCAACTCAGAACTGATTTTATTGGATACTTGTCATTCATTAGCATAGTAATAACAACCTTATAATTAGGAGGCCTCTCTCGATATATGAATAGGTTTAATGTTCCCTGCTGTCATTACCTTAACTTGAAACTCAATTAGCTAATATTCCATTGCAATAACACACAATCCAAAAATGGCTTTTACTTTTTCCCATGATGACATTACAATTCATTATCTCGACATTATTGTGGTAATGTCTTACATAATTTCAATTTAACTTTCGATAAATTAAGATAAATCAAGTTCGATGCCGGCTGGATTCATTAAAAGTATTCAAGTATTTCAGTGATTTAATCTTACATCAGTTAGTAAAAGCGAATTTTTATATATTACGTAATATCTAGAACTCTTAGATAAAGATATCACGATTGTTTAATTAAATAAACAAAAAGTACGTATCAAGTGTTTTGACAGTGCTTTGAAATGTTGACTTATCTTTTTCTATTTCATTGTAAGTTATATCAATTTAAATTGAATCTGAGCAACGCATCAATCTCCGCCATTCTGCTATGAGCCGAGACGAGGCCCCATATCTCATAAGTGTCTCAGTTCGGATGCTCACTTCGTTTCATAATTAATTTCGAGACCTTGTTTCACGAATGTCGTTCTCGTTATTAAAGTGAAAGTGATCCCTTTGACTGCATCGAGATTAATGGACGTTGTTACGAGCGATCGTTCATTCTGAAAGATAGGCTGGAACGAATGACGTCACAAGTAACCAACCAACAAATTATTTCTGGAGTAACCTCCCACTGACGCAATTGCATTAGTATATTTGGATTATAAATTATGGTATTGGTCGCAGTAATCTTTTCGATTTATAAGAATTATTGTGGTTGGAAGTTAACGTCCGGTAAATTACCCACGGTGTCGCGATGCATGCTTTGAAACTTATATCTATTCGAATGGAATTCTTGAGTTTGAACGCTTGACTTTAACAAACAGACTCAATCACACTAAACATTTCAACATAATGAAAAGTGGACTGGCTCACTGCCAAACGAAAAAATGCTCTTATAACAAGAGTGTTTATAGTTTCTAGTTTAAATAAATACTTGAAATGTCCGCTCCGGTGTTCGCTTATCGCATAAAAATAAGTGGAATGAAACATTGTTGAATTATCATAATAAACTGAACATGTACTGGCTGCGTCGCTTATTAGATAATCAACTTTGTTGGGCCATATTTCAAGTGAGGACATAAACCGCATATCCTTAGCCGTTTCAAGCAAGTCTTGTTCGTAATTGGCATCCATACAAGTTATGTTTATGCATGTATGTATTTACATTTGTAATGTGACACACTGGTAGGTGTTGCCAATTAAAGTTGGAACAAGTCGCCAACAGGATAAGGGCAATTGTGTTATCTAGAAAGTTAAGTTCCACAGTTAATGCCTATTATTAATCGCTGCCGATTAGCTGCTTTAATCAATTATTTCCTGTATAATTCGCTTTAACACTCTCTCCACACTCTTACGTTTGTTGTAAACAATCTTTAGTCATTGTTTTGGAATGAAGATGCTATTGGTTTATCAACATTTTGCCTATCTAATGCTCATGTCTCAAATATGTCTCAAATATCATAATACACAAACAAAATTTGAACGCATCACGTAGTCGTATAACGTAAACAAATACCATGCAATTGTGATCTTCAGTTTTGTATAATTGTCTGGTTTTCCTTTAGTTTTGATCACGGTTTAGCGGTATTACCAACTCTGCGGGGGACCAACAGAACGTTATAATTAACTGTCTTGAAGACATCGTCTGACCGCCAAAAATAAATGTACATTGATCACTGCGGTAAACAAAAAGTAAGTGATACTCTGACTCTTGGTGTTTGTTGGGAAAATACTTGACAGACCAAACAAAAAACAACACTTCAATAGGCTCATTTCACATCCTTATATTGTTTTTATCAATGTTTTATTATGCTATAAATGCTACGACGACCGTCACGATCAATAACAATACATTTAATATTAATAATTTCTTTGGTATTCTCTCAATTGTTCTGTATATTCATGAGTTAATTAGACTATTCAAAGTTATTCTAACGTCATAACCATCGGTCAAAGTCGATATCCCTTCTAAACCGTGGCATGTTAGTGCGTACACTCGTGACAAAACTCCACAAATGGGCATATCGGCATCCGTGTGGCCGCGGACGGTATGGCACGTAACTAATTACCTTATTGTGTATACAATAGGGAAGGGAGTTGAATAAACATGGTGGTTGTCTAGGTGAGGCGCGCGGGGGTCGGCGGACAGTCGATAGTGGCGAGTGGCTACCCACTAGTGAGTACCCATCGCGCATCGTAATGCGCCCGCGCAACCTCCCGCATATCGATGAGGGTGACTGCCGCCGATACCAACATCAACCTCATATGAATTCTAATATTTACATAAGTATTTTATTACCTAATTCGTATTCAACGTTTCCTTTATTAATTCACCAAAAAATATTTTAAAACCCACGCAACTGTCTAATCCTTATATGTAATTACGAGTTTTCAAAATATCAGATAAAATATTACACATTGAAGTAATTCGTATTTATTAGAGAAAGTTATTTCGAAAGCGAATGTACTATAATAGGTTCCTTGACTCGAGGGATTAGTTTAACTGCTACATTACTTATATTAAACTGACACTCACTTTCTTTAGTCGATAATAACAAAAATAACCATTCAGTAACTAATATCTATTTAAACTACGTAGCATAGAGTCTGTACCTAATAATTAAGGCTGCGCCCACAGCTTAGTCCATTGTCTTATATAAAATACCAAATAAATTACAGTCTAGGGTGCCCTACATTCAATTATTGCGGGATGAATGAAACTCTGTACAAAAAACCATCAAACGGTACATTTTTATAAACAAAAGAACAATAGTTTGTCTAATAATACAACTATTGATATTGGGAGCTTCGTATAATTCCATCAAATGAGACGCAAGCGCGGGCGGGTCTCATGTCTCTATGATAAATGCGGATCTACCTATCATAAACTTCTTTGTCATACAAAACAAAGGATAAAAAATAAACCTATTTGAAAATGGAGGTTAACAGAACGAATACAGTACTTTTAAATCAAGATTTGATAAACAGAGCTTAGTTTAAACACAAACGAAGCCACCCATGAGGCATAATTACAGAATAAAGTGGATTTTAGGCTAATGTTAGTTGGATATGGTTCGCGTGCCTGCGCCCGCGCAACCGGCGCACGCAACCAGTAGTCTATTATAGGCGATGTAAAATAGAAAATTGGATAATGTTTCACAAATAACGGCTCTTCAAGAAATTGACCGATTTTTGTAAATTTCCTGGGAATTATGAATGCAGAGTAGTATGTACGTTTGGAACATGAATCACTGCGGTGTTGTTTTCTCTGCGTTACGTATTACATCATTATTTTCACTACAAAATATTTTTCATAGCTGACGTTAGAACATACATATTTATGTTATGCCTTTTCTAAAGTCGTTTCTATTGTAAATTTCTAAATATATATTACTACAGTTTTAATTGACAAATCTAGAAAATCGCAATAATTCGTGACACAAACTGCGGTCCTCAGGCATCGTGACAGCAGTTTGAAAGCAATATCATTATAATTTACTTTTGCAATCCGTGTAGAAGTGAGAATGCGAAAAATAACATAATTACAAAAATATGTATAATTTTCACACTTTCTTATTATGTCAGGAGATGCTTAGGGCTTTTTCTCATGCTATTTTTATGACACACATTCCTTGTAGTTTTCCAACATACATATAGATAATTATCTCAGTACAAGAAATCCTAATACCACACTTACAATACTATTTTCTTTTAAAACATCTTAAAACCAAGCTCCATATTTGCTGACTATTTGCTTTTAAGAAACTGTAATATTGTTTGTATGATCGGCTGTCTATTATTACTTATTTGTATTGTACATGAGCTGTAATAATAAAATAATACGTGCACAAAATCTAATAGACAAACTGACACGTGCTTCAAATATTGCATAGACATCGCGACCCAAAATCAGCGAAATCAGAAATGTTGTTCGTAAGCATTTCTGTTTCCAACTGTACACTACACGTTGGGTGTTGGTGATTTAGAAGAGCTCTACAAAACTCCAGCGAAGCGAATTTACATTAATATACAATTGATTATTCAGCGTGTTCTGTCCAAAAGGCGCTTTGCTGACAAGTTTGGATATGACACATGTTCCACTACTTGGACGTAAGTGAACGCGCACGCAAATAGAATTATAATTTGCAGTCCAAGCAAAAATATGCCAAGCATCAACATTCAGCTATTTGCTCTATGTTTATACCATATTTGGCTGTGTAATTTAGATAAGCACCGATAGTTAATATTATCATACACCCATTAATGACTATACAAAGTGTAGCGATAAAATACTACGTAGAGAAAGGACTATAAAAGGAGTGGAGTGCCTTGGCCGGCCGCTGATGCCCGTTTTCACCAACATCCCCTAAGTTTAGGGGATCCCCTAAACATGCTTAGGGGGCCGTTTAGGGGGCGGTTCCGTTTCACCAACCGTTAGGGGTCAACTAAACGCTAAAAGGTCCCCTAAATTTAGGTGGTCGACAACTGGGCACATAAACCGACCCATAAGTGCGTTGTCTTTTAAGCAACGAAGATGGATAGTGATTTATATGAATTTTTAGATAATTTAGAAAATGTTTCTACTATATTCGACGTAAATAATCGCCGTATATCGAAAATGACCAAATTACTTCGAAAGTTTTGACGAAACCGACTTTTTTCGGAGATTTATGTTTTGTAAATCGTCAGTGTTGTATTTATTGGAAAAGATTGAACACGCTTTAGAATTCCCTGATATTAGGTGAGTATATTTTTTTCCTTAGTCTACGCCGTCAATGTTTCTGATACACTTGTGTGTACCCATTTCATTTGCATAGGTAATTAATTTTATTATATATTCACCAGGTGAAACTTCAAGACTATACCTATATTAGTTTTAAAATTCCGATTTTTAGTTAAACTAAACTTGTTATTTGAACTTTTTAAGGTGGAGATGATGCAGAGCTATTCAGAAACAGAAAGGGATATATGTCTATAAATGTTGAGACGGTAGCATCAGCCAATTTGTTAATAAGAGATGTTGTGGCACGTTGGCCAGGTTCAACACATGACTCGGCTATTTATCAAAATAGCAATTTATACATAATATATAATAAATAATACAATCCATTTATCATAGATAATCAATTTATTTATTATTAAAAATACAATTTCTCTTAGATTTTCTAGTCATTCTTTGGTACACCAAATAAATTCTTCAGATTGAAGTTTCCACCTGTAAAGTAAATAAATTGTAATAAGTATTATGAACTTATAAAAAGTAGAGATGTTATTTCTTTTCAGAATCATCTGTTGACTCCTTACTTAAATCCTACGACAAGAGGACAGCACAAATAATAAGGAATGTCACAACCACAACTACATCCCAGAACACATATGGATTTAGACGATCACAAATTACAAATTATTTTGATAACTTGTTACATAACAATAACTTAATAAATGTTCTTATGTGATAACATACCTTTTATTTGATTGAGTGGATGGTTTTGCTCTTTTAATATTGGCCTTCGCCTTTTCCATATAGGAGTTGGTATCTTTGAACGTGATGTGATGGTGTTACCTCACATTCGTCTTCTATCACGTTTTCATTTATTGCCATGTTCTGAAAACAAATTATATTAAAACACTTACCAGAATACTTTTATTATATTAAGTTATTGTGACTTTATCTGGAATAATTAACAGAACCTGGGTGACCGAGCTTTGCTTGGTTTTTATTGAAGTTTTTTTTAAATTAAACCTAGCTAGATTGATTTACCTCCCCTGAATCCCCCTGCAAACTAAATTTAATGAAAATCGTTAGAGCCATTTCCGAGATTCAGATTACATATAGCAAGCATTGCTTGTTTAAAGATATTAGAAAGATAGATAAGTAACCTGCCCTATTTCTAGATATATGCTATCTCATTGGTTAAGATAAGATTAACTTCAGCAGTATATTAAGTGAAAAGAGTAACAAAAAAACAAAAAGATAGACAAGTCCTTTCACAATTTATTACAATAGTACAGTACTTAAATTGCCTAGGGCAATATAATTTAAGTTTGTAAATAATATATCTGGCAGTACTTACAGTAATGGGTTCAGCATCTAAAATTATAGCCTATTCTTCACTAGTTAGTTCATTTGTGGTATCTGTATGTGGTCTAAAACATCAGCAAGAAGTACCACTGCAACCTCGAGCCATCAAATCGCAGACTTGGTCCAATATTGGGTCTGTTTTTGCAGTTGATGGTCCTCCTCTCCTCATGAGAGCATCTTTACTCCTAAGATAAAAAAAATAGATGTATAGTTAAAATAAGGCATGTTGGTTTTTATTTAAATTTTAACTAACCTGTACATATTTCCCGTTGAATTATATTAGGTACAGAGGTACAGAGGTTTAACCAAGCCTCGTTCTTAGCTTGGTTAGTTGTACCGTCTGTCTTTTTATATAAAATTATGTTCTTAAACGCGTACACCAATTTCACCAACTTATCTTTCTCGTCCACTGTGAAATTTTGACTCCCTCAGCTTCCTTTTTTCTGCCCTAGTAACGATTGACGAATAAAGTATTGATGAAAGTACGAAGAAACGATCACAACCGTAGCGTAGATCACAACACAGGATCACTCACAACAAACAATTAACAAGTAGGTAATCCAAGTGTCAACTCAACCGTCAAATACAAATGACCACAGATTAAATGCGTGTTTCGTTATGCATGTATAGAGTAAATGTGCTAGAACATATTAAATTAATTAAAAATATGAACGAAATAATATTAATTATTATTATTAAAACAATCTTTATCATAAACTTTATCAATATGTGCATGTACTTTAGAGAATTTGATAAAAAACTATAGTGTTTAAAAGTATCGACAAGTTCAAAGACGCATCAGTCGTGCATCAGTCAATAGCACGTCACTAATATCGAAAAATAAACGTCACATAATTATGTGTCCCCTAGTTAGGTGATAGGAATGATGGTGAAACGAAATTTAACTTGGGGGCTGGTTTAGAGGACCTTTTAAGTAAGGGGTCCCATACTTATGTGGTGGTTTAGGGGATGTCGGTGAAAACGGGCATGAGTCTCGCGTTAATCGAATTACAGCCGGCGACGAACATTCAATGATATAATTTAACTGGTTTAATTCAATCAGACACAGTCGGGGTCGACGAATTCGGGTTACTATAACTAAGAACATTTCATCAACTACTGAACATTTGTACCACTTAATGTCGAATTACTACGAAAGTATATTTGAGACCACCATTTCGACAATTGAAACCGTTCACAATCAGTGTGTTCGATCTCATTCGATTAATTAAATAAAACCAATTACACAATAGACGTTATTCAACTAGCTTAGTTAGTTGACAAGCTAACAGCAATCGGCAGCCATTAAAGGTCTGTCGCAAGCTGTCGGAAGTTTCGACACTGTATTATCGATAGATGAATTAATCTGCGTTGTGAAAATTAATATGGTATGGTTTAATTTGGATAATAAGGTGGTTTCGTGGTGTTTCCTGTCCCACCCGCGATTGTTGTGAGTGAATGTAGGGCGAGTGATTAGTAATCCAGACGAGATCGACATGGTGTCTTTGCAGTGTGTTCAGTTATGATTGATAAGTGGTGTGACATACTCTACTTCGCGTCTGAGGCGCGGGCGCTCGAGAACAGTGAAGCTGTCGCGTGCCTCCCCGAACAAACGCACACTAACGCACATGACAAACCACCATTACATACTCGTATATGAGTACAACAATACCACTTACGTCTCCCACCTCACTAATACAACACAGATGATTTATTTACCGCATGTCACTCAAATATCTATGACCTACTGCGTCCAGTGTAATAAAGCTCAGTTATCGTATTTTAGCAACAACTGGATTGTTTTTTTAATGCGTCGATCTAAAAGATATCAAGTTTTACTGCGACATTAATTATTTCACTCTATAAGATTATTTATGAGGTTTTCTCATCATAATAATGTTGGCATACTTTTGGATTTATCGATTAGTGTGACCCATCTTAATGAGTGGTGGTATAAAAAGGTTTAGTCGTTAAGAGGTTTTTATGAGGATGTGTGTTGTGAAGGCGGGCGGGATGTGTCGTAGTGAGTAGTATCGTAGGGCGGTGTGGCGGCGCGCGAGTAGGGATCGCGCGCAGTCCTCGGCGCGCATCGCCCGCGCACGCACGACTCCGGCGCATGCAACTCGCGCGTGCAGCTTCGTGTAGCTTCACCTCGTAAACAACGGTCGTACGTGACCCGACGCGCAGTGATGTTCCCGTGCTAGTGCATTTTGCTGCTGCAGCTATAAACAAGGACTTTACTACTGCCTCTCAATGATGCATGTGAGTTTCAACTGTGCATAGTTACTTCGCTAGTTATTATAAAGACCTAGTTGAATGAATTATTAATAAGATTTAAATTAAAAGTAAGTGAATAATTTATAAATGCATTCTCACATCATTGTACTCTAGGTTATTGTGCCTTGTGGCTGCAAAAATGTTTAATTAATTTAAATGACGTACTTATTATGCATTGTTATGGATAGACAATAGTTTCGATCGAACTTACAGACCGGTGGAGTTGACTACAATCGTTTTGATACTTGAATAGTCAGCGTGAGGCTCATGAGCCTCTGAGTACCTCAATTATGATCCATCCTGCGCTCTAATACTGACCTTAATGGCGACTGGTCCCAGCTAATGCCTCCAATTAACTTTGAATCATGGTGTTTTTCTCAACTCCATGATGTATTATTTTCCTTATAACGCTCGTAATCACCTTGAATGAATGTGACAACGTACTTTATTACCACTCCTTTACATCATAATTTTATTTATTTTTATCTAGGTTAATAGTTCATTATTAATAAATTAAAGGTACCTACTATACAAGTAGAATGTATAATCCACTTGGAATTCTTTCGCGAGTCTATTAAAAAACATGCAGCGTTCGTGAAGTCAACTCAATGTAGTTAGATAGTGTTAGTACATACATCGTGTGTACCGCGTTACGCTCAGTGATTACCATGCATCGCATTGTCCTCAACAATACCCAAGCGCTTCACATGAGGCATGCTCGATTAATACGCCGATAACATGAAAACGTCAGCAAAACTACGTACAAAATACAAGATACATCTCCTTGACCATAACATGATTTCCTCTACAGGTATCGAATAAAAGGTATAACAAAAAAAAATATAACCACAACACTACTATCTTGAACAAAACAGTCTACAAACATTCACTGCTCTAATAATGGTCTCAGTCTTACCTGACTAACAAAAAATATTTATAATTACCTAATGAATAGACCCGACATCTGCCGCGGGCAAATTGGGCCGTTTGTGCGTGTTGAACCACAATTTTGTTAGAACTTTACCCCGCGCATTACATAAGGTAATTCGAAAGCGTATATCGATGATGCATAGATTGAATCTCGTTTCATAACGTACATCACTCCTCTATGGACCTTTATGGGCCAGTAACCTAAAACTCCATTTAAAATCACCTCACTGTACCAATTACGTGATTGATTGGACGAATTAATATGTAATATATTATGTTTTGATGCGTATAATTAATACTGTGACTGCTATAAAAAAAGATTTATTAGTTTCTCTCAGATACATATCAAAACAAATCAGGGTGTCGGAAGGAAGTATTTTGTTAACTATTGAAAAGTAGCATTGAGTAGGTATGCGAATAAAAATGTGGCCCTATAAGAAATTTCAACTGCCTTCTAAAAAAAATGTTTAATTTAAATGAACTATTCAAACGTAAAGTATCGTATGAATAATTTATAGTTAGAGCGCTCAACATTGAGCTTCTAATAACGTTTTTATATTCAAAGATGAAAGCGCGTCTAATCGAGATCTTGGTTTAAAATTAAGGACTGCATTTAAATTATTTTTATAGGAGGAACCCTAAGGCATTGACATTAAAAGATCCTTTGATTAATTTTAATTGCTTTTCTAACTACCATTTGTAAACGGTTAACTAACGTGTAACTGTATAGTTAAAGCATAATGTATGCAACAGACTCTGGTACCTATAAACAACACAGTAATTAATTCTCTATGATTAATTATTATTATTTCAAATTAATACTATATATTATCTGGGTTTAATTAAACCGGACAATAATTATCAGAAGTTAGTTGCTTATTTAAGTTTGACATTGACACAGAAGTATAAACAAAAAACTAACTGGTCATTTATCAGCCTTCCATATATCATGCAGCGAATTTGATGCATGGATACAGCTGGTTATTTTTAATAACTTGTTTCAAAAACAAATAAGAAACAAGGCCTTGGAGTTAATTTCAAGATGTTTCTTCAAATGCAATTGGGATAAAAAATGGTCTGCGCGCAGGTTGTCGAGCGCGTGCTCTCTGCACATGATAAAAACATAAATTCGATAATGTTGGCGCAATTACTGAAGATGAACACGCTATATATGGTCCTTACATCTGCCTCCAACAATGTCAGCTGGCGAGTTATTGTTAACAACTTCTACTTCATCAAAGGCAGCTTTGAATCGCCAATTAAAACTAAGCAGTTAGCATTGGAAGTTTAATGTTCAATGTCACATTTAATCATTTAAAAACCAGTATCTCGTACTGGTGTACGCTGCGTCGTATCGAATTCTACAAGTATTTGTAGGGATCAAGTGTTATTTGCACTTAGAATGCAGAGACTGTATGGAATTATATTTAAAATAACCTATAGCGTAGTATGAATAATAACCATAAGTGTGTACCTGAGACCATGGTATACAAGTGTGCGTTGCGTCATGCATGTTAATAAGAAGACATTACAAAATTACCCGCTATTGTTCTGTGTTCGCGGAACGGTGTTCTTGGTGCACCTATCGACGGTTAATAGGACTCGCATCATTGTACATCTCTGGTTCCCACAACACACTACAAAATCTAAAGGAAGTAGGTGAAATTCTTTGAAGTCGGTCTATATAGTGGTGTATTAGTGATTACTAAAGAAACCGTCACGTAATTCGTGAAGTGTGAACGTAATAGTTGCGTGACGAAGCACAATGATACGTGCGTTTGGCCGCGCGGGGTGCTCTCAAAGGATGCATTACTGAAATAGAGTTCCAGTGCAATCTGCGGTGCATCTGACACGTCTAAAGATAACATGTGCAGTGTTCGGAGTTGAGTGACCCGCGTGACGACGCGTCAGCGTCGCTGCAGCGTCGGCATCATTACCGGCGTCCTGCTGAGCCCCGAGCCCACCCCGGCCATCCAACAAACTTCTTATTGTTTTGTGTTACGCCAACCGTTTCAATACCAGGGCACCTTTGTCAAAATATTCACAGGCTTTAAACAATAGATTGCACTGCCGACACACAATACACTTCTGGATTCCTATAATACTGACAAACTAACAAACATGACTGGATTGTAGCAAGGAAAGATTTAATTCTACTGTTACATTTTTTGGTGTGTAAACGTGACTAAAAGAAAGGCGTATGACCAAGAGTTGTAATTGTAGTGGACAAGAAACCCGTCCACTCGTGCCCGTCGTCCTCGGAGCGACGTGACCGCCGTCTCCGGCATCCAGGAAAAAAGGCTTTTTGTAATCCCACACTTTCACGAACAACGGACCAAAATATTATTTGATTGTCACGATGCAATGATCATGATGAAGTTAAAGTAATATCAAATGGAGACCTTGAAAATCCTTTCTAATTTATAGACTGCAACGAAAATAGGCTTGAAATGATGTATTTGTACAAGAAATAAGAAATACTTGCTTAAGAAACGCGAATAGAAAATGGTATCGAACTCGACTCTATGCAAGTGACCAGTGGCGAGTGGTGGGCCCGTGAAATATTGATTTTGTTGTTGCTCAACATAAATTAAAGAACTTTATGCTGTTGCTGTTGTTATTCTGCATCAATTAAATTTTAATACCTGCAACATTTATAAAGTTGGACGCAAAATGTTTGTTGTGAGCCGAGATAATTGTCGGGGTTGATGTCCATCGCGTGTGCGCCGGAATGACATTCCGGGAACCACGGCCTGCGCCTGCGCCGCGCCGCGCCGCCTCACTGCTTCACCGACCCTCCCCTTTTTCGTATCAAAATTATGCGGGCATGCCTCGATATGCTCAATTATAACAACATTTATCCAACCAAGATTGAAACATCGATTAAAAAGACATTCCTCCCGGGCGCATGTTTTGTCAGAACAGCTTCTGGCGTTATTCAAAGTTTGCTGTACAAAATGACTAACAGCCAAGGACTAAATCAAGATTAAACATATTTAAACTCAATTATGTTCTCAAACGAGTCTCCGTACAATTGAAAATAATTATATAAATGTTTTAAGCTCAAGGTGACACCGTGTCCTTTGCAGAGTTTTTATGAGCCATGTGCAACTTATAGCTTTATTGTCTTAAATAAAATATCGTTAAATTCAAAGAAGATATTAAAGTGTATAGAAATATTATTGACAGCAAGTAATTAAATTATTAACCGCCAAAAATATTACAAAAAGAGGCGTATAGAAATCGGAAAAGTTTATTGTATTCCATAGCTATTATACAAATGAATATAGATGAATATATTCACAGCTTGCCGGCTAATAACTGTGTTTATCTTACTTACGTAATGACTATTGAAAGTAGGTCATTGATGTTTATTTATCTAGTTTTCTATAACATGTTTAGTTCACTTGTTTATTTTAAATATCTACTTTGAGTAAAAGAATAATTCAATGGAAGTATTGATTAAACTAATGACAATCCATATAGCAAACAAAAGTTCGTAAATAATGTGAAGGAAATTATGATGTACGTATCTAGTTTATCGAAGAAAAAAGTGTATGAGACTTTTGCATTCTACTACACTACAAATAACATTTAGTTTACGTATACAATATACGTACTAACTGCCGAAGTTTTATTATCTTAGTTCCAATTTTAATTAGCGTGTTTCTTACATTAGTCTAGTGTTCCAGGACTAACTAAACTATTTGATAATAATCCTGTAAATTTGTAGTGGCGCTCAAAAACTACAACGCCTGTCTATATATACATATATACATTGCCCATGCCCCTTTATAATTAATTAAACGAATGGGTTTTGGTTACACATCATGAGATGGTGATTATAGCACTAGTTACGCAAAAGTGTGTCACGCGAATACTTGAATGAGTAGTTGTGTCGATTGAAGTATCTCGGCTCGAGAGTCGTGAATCGATCGAGCACACGATGATGTGTCGGACTCGATGATGTAAATTGATAAACAATGCCGCGAGTTACGCAACGTGAAAGTTGGGACGACGACCAACTATCGATAATATTTCCGTGCTACTTACTTCCCACTCGACTCTATTGTTTTTTATTTATAAATCGCGACGATGTCTCAGTCGTTTTGTCATCTCTCGTATCAAGTTTCGAATCTTAAAGCAGGTAGACAAATTAACTCGTTCGCTACCTGACTGTCATCCATCTTAACCCCCGACACACATATATTATGCTCTGTTGACGCAAATCCGATCAAATATTTAACGGTACACAAATTTGATTCCTCACGCAGACAGATTTACGGATAAAATACCCAACTAATGGGATTATAAAGTAAACTAATATTTTTCTTCTTTATCGTTAAACCAACTAGTTCATTAGGTAAGAAATTCTATGCATTACTTAAGGTTTAAGATATCGAGTTTCGTTTTGAGTAAAATGTTGTTATGAAACTGCAGGCCAATCAACTTTTTCTGTATGTGCTGCGTAACTGTAGACGTAAATGTCACTTATCAATCCAATCAGGGTGTTGCACAGTTGGGCGGGCTTCGTAGAGTAGGTACAGAGTCGGAGAGTTCGGCAAAGGTCAGCGGCGGTGGCCGGTGACCGCGGGGGCGCGGAGTGGACTCAATAACGCGTCATGTCGGCTGCGCGAGGGCACACGCCCGCGACGTTACGTGCCCGCCTGGAGCGATATACTTTCTCCCATGGACTTATTTAAAAACGTCTCCAACACGTGATTGACGCACGTTCTATTGTCGACTATAATGTTACGTAAACCGATTTGATTTGCCGTCACTCACCATTTTCAAAAGAGTAGGTTTTGTTAATGTTTAATGATGCGTATTCTTTATGCTTGCCATTTAATTGTTAAGCAATAGCAATATAATATGTCCGTTTAACCTATGTATGTACAAATCATTGCTAAATATCTGACTCTACTACCAATATTTATATGCCATTGTTGACGTAGATAGTGTATCTAATTGTGAATTTGTATATTTTCACAATACTATTGATAAGCATGATAATTCACGGCTAAAGTTGTAAACTCACAGAATAATTTGCTAACCTTCGATTTATAAATATTATTGTATTCAATCTGAAGTTTATGAAATCCGAAGACACTCTTCCCAAAAACATTATTGCCTCTCAATCGCAATAAAACATATTTTATTTTATTTTCCCCAGATAATTAAGCATAAAATTGTATGGTACGTGCGAATGTGTTTTATTGGTGAGTCCAATTACGAGGTGGTCCGAATCAGCGGCTCATTGGGAGATTAAGTATTATGTTGCTTTCTTGTCCTTGTTTCAAAACGTAAGGGCGTTCTCGGGCTATTGACCGCGATCTCCGGGGCGATTCGGCCCAGAATGCATTATCCGAAATAACAGCAGTCCTACATCAAACTCAATCGAAAATTCCACGGTTGATGAGCGCTGATGTCTTCCTCGGATGGTTCTTTATGATTTATGAGCAACGCCCTCCGGAGCTTGTAATTACGAGACATTTATTTCATGTCAGTGACTTAGTTGTTTTGGTCATTTAGGTAAGTACGAGTACAAATAAGTTCACTTTTGAGTGAACCTTAATTTGTTAAGGTACATACGAAAAGCTCAAAGATTTTTGTTTTTGAAGACTTGTTTTTGAAGAAATATTTGAAGACTTTCAGTTGAATTAATTCGTACAAAAGACATCAACGCGCTCTTCATGTCAGGAAAGTTTTATAGTGTGTTAAAAACTTATATAAATACCAAGTCTGATAATAATAACAAACTGTATATACTCGATATAAACGTATCTTCCTCAATAGAATGTAAACTTTCATCTCGGCTGCGACAAAAGTCATGAAACTCAGTGGTATTCGCACAATGATATATTCATATTATTCAGTTTCTAACCATGACCTTTGGATCACTTTTACTAAACGGTATTATTTCCAAAAGTGAAATGAGTTATCATTAATCGTTCATCGTTGGGGATTGTTTTCACCAACAATGATTCGACTATTTTTTCGATGTTACAATGACTTTGTTGAAGTTGTTCACACGAGATGAAGACGTAAAGACTGAGTCGGGAGCAATATAAATTAATGTCCATTGAAAGAAATTATTTATGAGCGTGTTCTTCAAATTGTCGGAGAAGAAATATTAGTTCTGATGAATTCACACTTAATTGATTAAAACTTACCGGGAACTTTAATATTCGATAGTTGAAATGTAACGAATTTGATTCTCTTATTAACCTGAATTGAATTATGATGGCTTAGTAATATGGCTTTTCCTCTGAACTGTTACTAACTAAGACTGTACCATCTGCTAAGAAACTCATTACACAAATGCCATTATCAACATTATTGTTGAATGCTCACAATTATAATACAATTGCGGTCGACATAAATTCCAGCTACATAGTCTACGCTTCATCTAGTGTGAAAGGGGTCCACACTGACCCCATGTCCTGACACGACCTCGGAGATGTCACTACGATAACCATTTCACTGGCATTCTCTTATATCGCTTACTCACCGTTACGGCTCTTCAACTTAAACTCTATTATTACATGCCCAGTCAATGTTATCTGTCCCCTTTGTTGTCTCTTGTTTGGTTCTACAAAAATGTAAGATAGCTTTCTTTGGCTTTTGCTCGATAATCAGCAAATGGGAAAGCAATATGCTTTTGTTAGTTTGAACATAATAAGTACTTATTGATGTTTTTGCTGACTTGGTTTATGGGGAATGTTACATTTAGAGATAATTTAACCATTATTGTACACATTTTTGACCATATACGATTCACTTTATTTAACAACTAGCCGCGCCCCGCGGTTTTACCCGCGTTGTACCCGTTCCCGTAGGAACTCCGGGATAAAAAATAGCCTATAACCTTCCCGTTGAATGTGGCTATCCGTTACAAAAATAATTTTTCAAATCGGACCAGTAGTTCCTGAGATTAGCGCGACAAACAAACAAACAAACAAACAAACAAACAAAACAAACTCTTCAGCTTTATAATATTAGTATAGATTAAACAATCTTACAATGACACGATCTGTAAGGACTATTATTGTTACGGACATTAATTAAAAAAAAACTTAACAAAAACAAAAGAATAAACACCACGTGAACAATAAAATCTCAAATAAATCAGGCCGCACGACCGTTAAGTATTTTGATACCAAAATGAGTAGAATGAAATTCAATCCCAACCATTCCTTTCTATAATCTATGCTATCAAGATTGATATCAGACGTGGTTAGAGTTACGAGTAATTGCTACTTAGAAGTGGAGCTCACGATTGTATTGAATTTGATATCTCCCATCCTGACCACGGGTTTATGGTGTAGGTGTACCTGTCATCATACAGTGATCCGAGGCTTACATTACTAGTTGTTCAAATTAACACTAGGCTGTTGAGCCGTTAGGCAAACGTAGTGATTACGGATAATCCTCCTCGCTGCACTAACTTTCCGAGCGATAGCTCGGTGGGATCTTATCGGCCGTTACTAGTATAACCGTTATTTGAAGTATTTGAAAATCGAATTTAAAGGCCTGACCTTAAATTTGTAAGCTGGTATCCTCATTGAATCCAATGATGAATCACACCCTTAATATTCCACGAATTTGGTTGCTCTCGTACCGTTAATAGTCATATACCAGCCTTTATCCGAATGTAAAGCAATAATTTCTCAGTAATTATGGCGCCTCGGACGCATTATTTGCAAGTGAAAAGGTTTCATTTATTAAGTGTGCCTCGATTTCTGATAATTTAATGAAGTTATATCTGTATGACCGCAATTGCATTGACATTTGCTATCATAAGCTTGAATACTTAAGTGCACATTAATGAAAGTAATTAGTACTTAAGTAATGCGTTAATCATTGGTTAATGGGTTATTTTGTTTAATTACTTACTTTCGTTTCAATCGGGTTATCGTATGTCATAGAGTATGACAATAGTGCTAATTAGATGCTGTTACCTACATTACATAATGTGATGTTGGCTTTCTACTCACGATACTGAATCCCGCTGATATTTATGTAAAGGTTACCAAAACTATGACTGAGCAAGTTTGTTAAGTTAACATGAATACGTCAAAATACGAATAGACTTGCGATTTTTTTCTTGTCCAAGTAGTAGGTACCTGTTTGTACTAAAGTAACCGAGCAACTTTTTCCTGTTCATATAGTCCTTATGTATCTAAAGCTTAGGTATCTAAGAAATATATAATATCTAAAATAAGCAATTTAAAAGCTATTAGCGCACTGTTAGTCACCGTACAACAATTACTACCGCAAAAAAGCTTTCAAAAGTTCACTTCAAAGAATTTTAAATAACGGCCAATTCCTAGGCGTGTCCACTTAACAGGAAACGCAGTAAAGATAAAAAGAAGATAATTTTAAAAACGCAACTACACTAAATAGTCACCGGTATCAACATTTAGGGCAGTGTACGTTATCTAAAAACTTACGCTTGAATCCACTTTACTCCACAGTAAATATTTGACGTAGAAAGTGCAGTTTCATGTAATCTGTGCACAGATAACGCTCACGTGCCTTGCCTAAGCTTTAAGACGTAATACCCCGCTTGGCCCCACTTCTACCAACTCTATAATCATGTCTAGTAAACAGTATTATGATCAAACAATAACAGTATGAAACACAAACTGTGAACCGGACTTTTGGTCAGTATTAAATAGTTTAGATAAACTTTGAACAAATATACCCAATGGAAAAAACCTTTTCAGAAAACTTTAAAGTTCTAGGTGGGCTGATAAAATAGAAGGAATTCTGTAATGTCGCGTCGACGCGTCGGAGTCGCTCTGTCCAGACGCCAGCTATAAAATCCTTTGTTTCGAGAAACTATCACCTTTTTTATTTCGAGATTAGATTGCTCTTTGATGAAATTCTGTAAAGCACAAACTTTAGAGCCTTTTAAATCCTGAAATAAAACAACATTTATTTTAAACGTGCTACGCATCCAATAAATTGTAACCCATGTATGTATACAAATACACAAATGCTACTAAATCTATTTATCTACGTAGTTACTGTACAAAATTGTGAAATGAAACTACACTCAATGTTCAAATATTTCATAATATTCACTACAATGTTAGCACACCCGTGGTCACAATTCGAGCACATTGGTCGCATAACGGTGCCAGTGTCAATCTGTCCATTCAAATGAAAATCACTCTGAACTCTGTTCGCGTCAATTCGCGGTTGAGCTCATATTAATACATAATTACTTACAGCACAATAGCTTCGCATCACGAGTCAATGGATAAAGTATCCTTAATGGGGTAGTTAATAACATAGCCATTTTTTGTTATGGCACCCGTCATAATCTCCAATCAACGGTACAGCAAAAAACAGAATGATTTGAATGTCAAATAAGGACGTAATATTTTAATAAACATAAGCTTGTATAAAATTGATCTATTGTTTATTTTTTGCGCATAATTTATTATAATTCGCGGTTAATACAGTATTTTAGATAATATTATACGCTGGCGCGATTCGCAGAACAGTGGAATTTCCAAGCTTCGATAGCGTAGAAGTCTTGTAAGTTATCTCTGGCTGTGTGTTTCACACATTAGCAATTAGCTTCTGGAAACAGTTGCATTTCCTATCTTGTTTTGTTTTGGTGTTGATATACGATTGCAGACAATAACGGGGAAGGTCTCACGGTCCTTTATCCCTATTATAATAATGTATTATTAGACGACACGCTTCATGTCGCCTCAAGGAAGTAACCCTCGGGAGACACGGCTCGCGATGGGAATTTATATTACTAGTTAGCTTTCAATGGGTTATTATCGATTTAATCATGCCCGCTGTAACAGCTTCCTGCACTTAAACGATTTGTTACTCGAGAATTAGTAATGAGTATTGATATTTGTAGCGATACCTTAAGTATATGGTATCGATCGTAATTTATTCATAATTGATGTATTTGTTAATGAAGTTAATACTACATCTATTAATCGAAGGTTGTGGGCTATAATTATAAGAATAGCGAAGCAATTTACGAGTACTTACCGCTACTTTAAAGTTATTACTAGTTTTAACGTACTCACACAGGTTGTTCATGGCGCAACTGTTTATAAAGCAAGTAAACCACTTGTTTTTTTTATTTCCTGACGTTTCCAGAGGGTTTACTACTCGTTAATACACTTTAATACTACGAGTATGTTAATAGTATGAGTTCGACTCGTTACGGAGTTTTTGATTAATGTTTATTTCTTTTTGTCCTCAGATCGAGCGGTTGGCCCAATATGAGCGACTGGTGGGAGGGGGGTGCGGGCGCAGGCGCGCGGCGCGTCTCTCCGACCTGGAAAGAGTCCAGGATCTGTTCCCACACGACTACCTCGCTCTTCACGACGCCGACGCACCCTCGGCATTGGTGGCGCATCATGCACAGGTAATACTCAAGCCAAATCTTGAAAGGTGATTTACATCGTCATCCCGACCCTGGCGACCTCTGCCTTTACTTCTAAGCTTCTTTTTTCTGTCTCTCAACTTATCATTTTCCTTCTCTTTTTAGAAACAGAAAAGTCTCCGCAAACGCCCGAGCCTGGACATTGGGACAATCAGCGCGAGTACCACGTCGCTGTCGCCCAGGACCTTCATCATGGAGGCTCCCGTCCAGCTCTGCCCTCTCGGCGCCAACTCCCCACCGTTAGACCGCCATTTGTTCCTCTTCAGCGACTTAATCCTGATTGGAAAGTCCAGAGGAACCAATTGCTTTAAGTTGAAAGAGAGCGTGCGATTGGCTGAAATATGGCTGTCGATGCCAGATGGTGATGATACAGGGTTTCTGATTGGATGGCCAACTATGACTGGAGTTGTGAACTATCTTGCCACGTACCCCACGCAAGCGGCTAGAGATACTTGGTTCAGGTAACTTATTTTAATAATTAGTAACTGTGAACTTAGTCTTTAATGGAAGATGATATGATATATTGACATATTCTTATGTTATTTACAGGAAAATTCAAAACGCCCTGAACGCTCAACTAACCACAGAACCGAAATCAACAAATGTTCAGATATTCTATAAGGATGTGACAAGTTCCATTGAATTCGTAAGTGTTACTGAAATTACCTACCTTGCATTGAAAAACTTTAATCAAATAATTTTAACGAAAATATCTGACGGTAATTATTTGTTGCAGTGTAAGACAGTGTCCGTGAGTCCCGAAATGAGCACAAGATGCGTGATACAGTTGGCATTACAAGTTCTTCAGAATGGGAACAATGAGGCCGATGGAGATGGGGAGAATGAAGAACACGATGGGGAGTCTAGATGGGGAGCCATCAGCGAGTTCACTCTCTGTGTGAGGACTGGGAGAGACGCTCCTCCTATGCCATTACGTGGAGTTGAAAGACCTCATTCTATACAGGTAAGACACGTAGTCAATTACAAAACCATCATTAAAAAAGAAGATCATCAAGAGGGATAGCTTTAACCACAAAATGTATGTATTGATGAATACCGTAAATTTTCCATCTTCAGATGTCACGAATAAGGCAGACATTGTCAAATGAAGATGGTTTCGACCTGGAACATGTTAACTCCAAGAACAATCCATGTGGACTGGTGTTTGAACTGAGGAAAAAGAATCAAGGAGTTAAGAAGTAAGTAGTGTTTACAAGAGTAACAATGAAGTTTTTTGAATCATAAATAATGTTATTTATATTATGTAAGGAGATGCTTAATCAGTTATTGTTGATCTTCCAGTGGCAATGTAACTCCTGGTAGAGGTTTACGCCTGCTTCGTCGTGGAGGTCGCCTCTTCGGAGTCCCATTGACGAGACTATGCAATGGGACCCCTCCCCCTGCGCTGCTTCAAGCTCTTAGAAGACTGAGGGCAGTGGCGCCACTCACGCATGGAGTATTCCGTCGCAGTGCTAATGCTAAGGCACTACGGCTATTGAGAGATAAGGTGCGTTTGGATAAAAAAATCTAATTATTGTTTAAAATGTTGACTAGTTGAATTAATTGAGGTTTGTAATTTCATGCAATGATACTATGGTTTCTTTCTGTTCCACAGTTGGATTCCTTGGGTCCTTGGGCTGAATGTGCAGAGTTGGATCGCGCGCCCGTGCTACTGTTAGCAGCTCTTGTCAAAGAGTTCTGTCGCGCACTGCCCCAGCCCCTTCTGCTAGCCGACCTCTATCAATCCTGGCTTCAAGTGCTGAGTAAGTATTCATGGTTTTTGTTTTTATCATTAAATCACAAAGTCGTAACAGACAATTTCAGTATTTAATTTGTAAACCTATTAACGTATACTAATTATTTGTGTCCTTTTTCAGATTTACCACAAGCTGAGAAAGTTGCAGCTGTTCGCACTCTGTTGCTACGATTGCCGAAGTCTCATTACACGATGCTTACGTACTTCGTGTGTCTTCTTCAAGCGATTGCGAAAAAATCCAACATCAATCTCATGTGCCCCATGAACCTCGGTGTCTGTGTAGGCCCAAGCCTATTGTGGCCAACTACTCCCTGTGAAAAAGCTCCCAAAGCAGTGCCAATGGTAGTAGAACTTCTTATAGTCAAAGCGGAGGCATTATTCGGACCTCAGATTACTGGTCTTTTAGGCAACGGCAACCCAGAATCATCTAACATTTTACTCGACTCGGGTGCGGAAGAAAGTGATAGCCTACATTCAGTAGGAATATCGTTGGATTCGATGGAGTTATCTACTCCGCGGAAAGAAAAGTTGTCTCTTAGCAGAGATTCTGGACTGACGTTGTCAGAAGACGACTCGAACAGTAATGGCGGCAACAGCCCGGCTCCGCGCAACATCCTGCACAGCATGTCGACGCCCACGTGCAACATGCAACAAGTACCGCGATACGGCGACAATCACAATGTCAACGGACTTCCACAGGGACCTCCACGACAAAACGTATATTCAAATAAAACCGAAATATACAACAATGTAAACGAGGAATTATACAATACTCCATACAATGGGTACGTCCACAGTTCAATAAACGTTGGTATCTCGAATGGCATCGACGAAAGAAATTATGTATCGAAAACAGCATTACAACGGTCGACAGCGGAAATTTATGGCAAAAGTCCAACAATTTACATAACAGGGTTCGAACCACAAAAACCCCCACGAAGCGTCATCTCTAAAGCGGCGCGAACTTCGAAAGTATATAGCATGTTCGCAGAAACACAAGAAACTATCGATAACAATATAACGAATAAGAATTTCAACAGAGCAAAAAGTTCCGACAATTTGTTAGAGTCGAAACAAGAACCACTAGACAAGAAGCGCGATTTAGTATCTAGTCAAGAAAATATCGTTTACAGCAACATACACGACTTAGCAGTATTTACAGAGAATCTACAACGTCAGAACCAGTATCAAACTCAGAAACAAACATCCAATGGAAACCTGAACTACTCCCGCGTATATACAGGGTGGGAGAATAAGAGCGCTAATTACAACAGTAAAATAACAACTGAAAATATTTATGGCCAAACGAGACAACCTCAAGGCGAAGTATCAATCACCAATGATGGAAGTGTGACACCGGCAGCCACCATTTTTACAAGAAATGACTGGTCTCGTCAAGCAGCTAGAACGAAAAGCTTAGAAGCGAGTGAAGCCAACTCAACCGGCTCAGACAAAATGCGTAATGGAAACTATGACATCATGACCACCACTAACACATGTTGCAAAAGACAATACGACCCAGCTCACATGTGCACTAAAAACTGCATAATCAACCCAGTGACCAGAACCAGGGAACCAGAAAAGCGCAACATGAACCCTTTACAAAATTCTTACTCGTATGTCGAGAAGATTCATAATGAAGATGAGAGTAAGAAATATCGATTGAGAAACTATAATAATAACAAATTGAACCAGTCGAAGTCATTAGCGAATATAGTGATGCACAGTGACTCGAGTAGTAGTGACACGCTGTACCAACCGCAGAGCTCGAACAAGAGCAGGTCGACGGAATCCCCGGCGAGTGAGGGCTCGTACGACTGCTACTCGGCGCAGTACGTCGACCCCTTATACACGTCGGTGTACCGAAACATGGTGGACAAGTCATGGAAGATGTCGAAAACGCCCGACATATACTCTGAGATATACAAGGCTACTCCGACCACCGTGCAGCCCGAATACCAGGCCCCGGAGACCGAGCAAACCAACAAGAAACCACCTCACATGCCGCCTCCGGTGCCTCCGAGGAAGATGGTCTACCAGAGGGTGCTGAAGAAGTTCCAGCCAGTCCACGTGAACAAGGACGATAAAGCATCGCGCTCAAAGTCTGTGCCCCGCCTCTACAGAGACGCTAACGGCACAGAGAAACAAAAAGGCATCGCATTGGACTGTTCTGAATCGGACACAGAATCAGAGTCCTATGTGTGAAAGATGCACAAACATTTGAAAAAGAAGGTAAAAGTTTATCTACTAACTAAAATGAACGTTAGTCCCTATGTTGATGATGTTATTGGGCAAATTTTTAATATATATTTGCGTAACTATTAAGACCAATCATTATGTTAATAACTTATTCATCGATCGGAGATGCTCTAACTCCTCGCACTGCGGTTCTCTATCTCGCGTGCCTCGCCTCCCGCCTGAACTATACACAATGTGACCATAACGACAGCTGTTTTGGTGATGTAATTCCAAAGAAGTAAGAATAATTTCAGTCTTAATTTGTATGTTGTAGTAATGTTGAGATCAATGTTTCAGTTTAAATGGAAGATTTCATTATATTTAGAGATTGTCAGAGTTTATGAAATTGAATTATTATATTAAAATATTTAATACTATTTAAGTACCTACGGCATAGATTATACGTATTCGTGTGAGTAGTATCTTATTAAGAATGCTATAGTTTGGATCAAAAGTAATATTCAAATAAAATATTTTATACGTTACGTTACTATTAAATTACTTGATAATCGTTCAGAAATCAGTATTCTTGATGAAGATTCTATGGTTTATTAAAACCGATGACTTTTATTGTGTCATGTATTATGTTTTACAATATATTATAATAGATGTGTAGATCTGTAGGTATTTTAAACGTAGACATTACTATTATTGCCCGTCTGTATATAAATCTGTATGATAGTGTACCTAATATGTATTAAAATGTATTAAATGATGATTGTAATTTACCAACTGCTTTTTATTTTAGTACTTGTAATAATTACCTTATCAATAGACAAACAAATAGACATCAAAACCAATAAAGAGTAGTAGAAATTAAAACACAGGATTTATAACAAAAGTTTTATTAACAATGTTTACAATATAAATATTTCTATAATCTATACTAATATTATAAAACTGCAGTGTTGGTTTGTTTGTTTGAACGCGCTAATCTCAGGAACTACTGGTCCGATGTGAAAAATTCTGTTTCTAATGGATAGCCATATTCAACGGGAAGGTTATAGGCTACTTTTCATCCTAAAATTCCCGCGGGAACGGGTACAACGCGGATAAAACCGCGGGGCCCTGCTAGTCTAATATAAAATATTACAGATGAATTTGTGGGTATTAAGCTGCCCCTGAATTGTCTTTATTTACTGTCATATTAGTTTGCTCTTTAGTTTCCCCTTCATCGTAGTGATTCCATTTCTGCGTCTCCATACTTCCAAATATAATGAATATTACAGCTGAAATAATGTAGATTGCAGCTGCTGTGTAGAACACTGGTCGCCAAACTATTGGATTCGTCTGAAAAATCACGTCATTAAAAGTATAGCATATTGGAGTGCAACAGGTTATCTACAGCGGGTGAATCGTTTTTTTCTAACGAGAGTTTAATAAATGGGCTAATGCAGCTAAAGACGATTCCTTCTGAAGAGGAAAAAAGTTTAGTGATTTTGGAAGAAGATTTTTGGCTGAAAAAATCAGTCATGTTGGTTTGAATTTTTAATCTCGTAAGAAAAATTAAACATAAATAAACTGGGACTGTGTTGCGTTCAAATAAACATAACACTTATAACATATCTATCCAAACACGTATACAATGTTACGAGGGGATTGCGCCACTCGTATCATCACTTACAACTACCCGCACTTAAAGTTTAGTGTGCTGTATGTTGTACTGGTATTTTACAGCGAATAGTTTGTGCGGGTAGTTTAAAGTAAATTGGTGAACAAAGTGAACACTCGCCGCTCCAACCAGTCTGCTCGTGACAGCGAGTGGTAATCCACTGAACATGCCGGATTCTTATTTTAATATAACGTTACAAACATACATTAACGCGATACATTCCGGGATTATTAATTTATAATGAGTGCAAATCGTGTAAAATTAAAAAAAAACTTTTGTGCTGTTCATTAGAGTTTTCTAATAGCAATTTTGAGGAGTGACGCCCTGAGCAGCCTCGATTGAGTTGAGTGTTAGTGGAGTTTGAGGCAACGATTTAGAATCTAGGCGTAAAGTTTCGGTAAGTAGTTAATATTTTTTATTTGGTCCATGGAATAAGCATATCTGCTGTTTCGTCGCAATGTCGAATTACCCATATACTCGTATAGGTAATTGCTGTTTATTAGCACTGAATAGAGTGTGTATAAACTGCCTTATAGAATTGTCTTACCTCATCTCCTTGTACGAAAGTAGCAGTTACCAAAGGGATAAATATTCCCGATGCAGAACTTACAACAGTCGATAGTGCATACAAGGTACCAATATAGTTCTTTGACAAGTAGAGAGGATTCAAATTGCTCGATAATACTGATGCCGCATTGAAACCCAATGACATTATTATCAAGATCACATAAAACGCTGATTCCAATCCTTGTATCGTCATACATAAGGCAATGCATCCAGGAACTATATGAGATGCTAATGATCCACATTTTCGAAGCGTCTCCAGTGATGTAAAGTGCTTATTAAGTAAATAGTCGCCAAGGTATCCAAATACTATGCTCAGGGTACATCGAACTAAATATGTTAGGGATGAGAGCATGCTGGTTGCTGAAGTGCTATAGTGCAGTGCACTAGCCAGGTAGTGAGGAGCTGTGTTGAGTATAGTGTATATGATCCAACCCTGTCCGAACTCCACAGCTATATATGCCCAAAGAGGTATTGACGTTAACATTTGAAGGTATGGATACTTTTTCTGAAACAAAACAAGAGAATCATAAAACAGATACCTATATAAAAGGTATGCATTACTATAAGTTCTATGTACTTACAGGTTTGATTTTGTTGTCTTTTATCCCTTCTTTAATATAACTCAGCTCACTTGAGCTTATTCTAGGATGCTCTTCGGGGGAATCGTATATTGTGATATAAGATAGGACAGTGATTCCCAACCCTATTATACCATAGACATAGAATCCCCACTCCCATCCAAATCGTGAGATGATTGGACCACACGTCATCCAAGCAAAAAAGGTGCCTATTGTCCCAACCATTGGTACACTTCCGAACTTGGTTCTTTCGTGATCTAGTGCCCATTTTGATATTAAACGAAAATAACTCGGAAACTGAGATCCCTGGAATAAATAAAAACTATGATAGAATGCACATGCAACAAGGGTATATTAGAAAATCTTGAAAAATACATTTCTAATCTTATTTTTCATTAGAGAAGAAGACTTCTCTAATGAAAAATAAGTAAATACATATTACTAACAGTCAGAATTCCCATAAGTGTTCTCAATACGACCAATGCCAAATAACTATGTTTTGCCGCCAAAGGGCTCAACAGAGTTAGCAGGCTGTTAAAGAAACTTGTAGAAATTAAAAGAAGGCGTGATCCGATCCACTCTTGTATAATGATGTTTATAAATGCCCCGACCAGGTAGCCCCAGTAAAAGGAGCCGAGGACTTGTGCTCGTTCGAACACGGACCAGTTTAGTACCATTTGCGACGGCTGCAACAGATAACATGTCTTTTACTTATGCTATAGATACAGCGTGGGATGTCCGAAGGCCTCTTCGCCATAGGATTTGGACGCCGCTACATCCAAGGCTTGTAGTTTTATTGACAACTAGCAGCGCCCCGCGGTATTACCCGCGTTGTTCCCGTTCCCGTGGGAATTTCGGAATGAAAAGTAGCCTATAACCTTCCCGTTGAATGTGGCTATCCATTACAAAAAGAATTTTTCAAATCGGTTCAGTAGTTTCTGAGATTAGCGCGTTTAAACAAACAAACAAACAAACAAACAAACAAACAAACAAACAAACAAACAAACAAAACAAACTCTTCAGCTTTATAATATTAGTATAGATTTCCTTGCCTAAGCATATCTATAAATATAAAAAAGGAAAATCGTGTTTGTTGCACCATTTAGAACTTAAAACGGCTAGACCGATTTAAATGTTTTTTTTTTCTTATGTATCTTTATCAGGAACGGAATAATCTATCTATATAAATAAAAATGAATTGCTGTTCGTTAGTCTGCTTAAAACTCGAGAACGGCTGAACCGATTTGGCTAATTTTGGTCTTGAAATATTCATGAAAGTCTAGGGAAGGTTTAAACGGTAAGCAGTGAGGAAAAAAATGCAGGTGAAACCGCAGGGCACAGCTAGTAAGTAATAAATAAGATCAGTTGACGAATGCGGAAGTGCGGAGCGATGCGTAAAAATCAAATCTAATAAAATTCTCTGGTCACAATGTTCGTTCCCATACTCCTCCGAAGCGGCTTGATTCTCATGAAATTTTGTGTGCATATCGAGTAGGTCTGGAAATCGGACATCATCTATTTTTCATCCCCCTAAATTTTAATGGTGGTCCACCCCATAATTTTTATAATGCAAAACAACGTTTGCCGAGTCAGCTAGTAGATATAAGAAAAAAATCTATGCTTATTTACTACGTGACAACGTACTGTCGCGTTTCAGTTTCTTTACATCGCATCGCGTCCCGTTCGTCGTTCACAGACATTGTGTTACAATAGCTGTTCCCAGCGTTTTCATACTTAGCGTATCCTTTCCCATAGGGATACCGGAATGAGAGTAGTTAATGTCCATGTCTCCAAAGTCTAATTGATATCTATACGAACATTCATCGAAATCGATTCAGTGGTTTATGCCTCGCTGCATGCCGTACACGAGATGGTGATCATTACGTAGCATTAAAGGTGCTTAATTATTTACAAAAACTTACCGATACTGTATTGTTGGTCAAGGGAACCATAGCCACGAGGTTCACACTTAAATTCACTCTCAGCATGTAATTTGTACAGGTCAGCACAAATATCGAGAAAATTATCACTAGGCGACATGGTATGGCTTTAAAACCTACTGTAAATAATACAAAAAGTCATTTAGAATGTTATTTAGCTTTAAAACATTGACGCTAGTACTCAGAGACGTTAAATGCTTGCTTAGTGGAGATTTAACATAGATTTAATGACTGATTTTGACATGTAATGTTTGAGAAATGACGTCAAATCTCTAAGTGCAGCAGTGAGTTATATAGTATACATTAAAACTTAATTTTTAGATCGACTAAATATTGATAAGAATAGATAGGCAATAGGCAAAACTCATATCAGTAAAAACCTGTATTTTGTCTCATTTTTTAATCAAAATTACTTCGAAAAAAATTACAAAATTCGCTAGGTATATTAGTAGTAAGTGATACGTTTTGCCTCCAAAATATACAACTCCAATTAAATAGCACATTAAATGCACCATCATTAACAGGTTTAACGTATATTTAAAACATCGTAACTTACCAGAAATCATCGTAAATGGAGCACTCTAGAATTTTACAGAACAAAATAAATAAAACACTACACCTTCCTATACATAAGTTGAAAAACACCTGCTTTATTTCGAGTTAATACAATCCTAACTTCCTAACTAATATTATAAATGCGAAAGTAACTCTGTCTGTCTGTCTGTCTGTTACGCTTTCACGCTAAAACTACTGAACCGATTTGAATGAAATTTGGTACGCAGTTAGTCCAGAGCCTGAGAAAGGACATAGGCTACTTTTTTTATCGCGAAATTCCTGGGGGAACGGGTACAACGCGGGTGAAACCGCGGGGCACTGCTAGTTTAATATATTTTATCATTTTGCTTAATACTCGTACGAACAACTACAACATGATGTTATGATTGTGACAAATTTTAACACAACACTGAATACTACTCACACATGCAAGCCACATATGTGACCACTAGCGTGGCTTGAGGCCTTTACATGAAGCATTACAAGAAATGAATTATGCTTTTCAGATATTTTCATAAATTAACATAATAATTTACTTTGAATCAGGGCTGGTCACGCTTATATTATTCTTACAAATGTTTTCGTAAACACATAAATATACAGAATAAGCTCGTATACAATATATTGTTATAAGTTTGGGAATGATGGTAGCGCTTCACTCTATCAAGATTGATAGAGTGAAGCGCCGTAAGGTCCGTAAGGTCCGTAATATCTAACATCACAATATCTATAAATGTTCACAACAGCAATTTTTCTTTATATGAACAACTTTTCCTGCAACTTTTAGACAATCATATAATTCTAGGTTGTGTGATGCATGTGCATGACAATGATTATTGTGAAACAGTTAAAAAGTATTGTTTTCCACTACTATTAATATTCTTTAGTTCATGAACTGAAGAATATTTAACACTCCATTATTATCGACTGTAACAAATTACCGTAAATGTCTGCGCCTTTGTAATTTTTCTGACAAAAGTACTAACGAAAATGAATAGCGGAATAAATAAAATATGTAATTACATCGTTTTTTTATAACGTTAAAGTCTGTAAATTATACATTTTACAGACATCTGTCAACAAAATACTTACATGCAAAACGTTTAATGAGCTTGGTTTTAGCATATACATACATGCAGATGCCATGTACAAGCGACGGCGATAACAATAGCGATTAATAAAAAACCCAGTGTCACCCCTTTCTCTGTATACAAGAAATAATTTGTTAATAAATTCTTTATAATGAATTAATCGAGCTAGTTATCTTATTAATGTATAAAATTCAGGTTCAGGAAAATGATAACAAAAACTTGTTACACAAAATGAGCAGTTGGCACGTGTTTTGGAATTCATAATAAGTATTTCATATGATGTAAATAAACTCCTTTTGTCTTTACTCCTCCAACGAAAAACACAAAAGGAGTGCGATTTGTTACGTATGTAAATGAAAATTAATGTAATCGGCAATACAATTTATTTTGAATTTATAAAAATCTTGATCACGCACTATATTTCTATAACTACTATACTTCTTCTTGTCGAGTCAATTTTGCTACTTTGTTATGAGAACTTGGTCCCAACTCTGTTTCTCTGTGGAGCTGAACACCAGATACTGCAACCCTGACAGAATGTATATCGATCCTCCGACATAGAATACGGGCTGCCACGCCTCTTGGTTTGTCTGTAAAATAACATAAAAATATGCTTGAATTAACAGACCCAGTACATATGCTTCTCACCATGCACAATTCTATTATAGGTTATCATAAACGACAATAATTAAATTAACATAATAAAGAGAAAGATTTTTCCTGTTCAACGAAATTTAAGGGCGTGACCCTACTGAATCTGGGAAAATAAAAGAAGCGCGATCTATAAAATGTTCGCACTAGCGCCA
This sequence comes from Cyclophora punctaria, assembly GCA_951394245.1. NCBI lineage: Eukaryota > Metazoa > Arthropoda > Insecta > Lepidoptera > Geometridae > Cyclophora > Cyclophora punctaria. The sequence goes on along the minus strand of OX596182.1, from coordinate 5,112,384 downwards.
TCTATCTATTGGATCCCAGAAAGAACCACTGCGTAGAACAGCTAGTATATGATTAAGTACCTCTGTGTTGATTGCGGGAGAAATCTAATTTCAAATATTCCGTACGACCAATAAGTATATTAATCATATTATCATGGCGTGACAGATTTCGTCGCTGCCTTTGTATGGAGGCTGCAGAGTATAAACATTTGAAACCATAATAAATACCTCAGTATTCTTAGTGAAGTAAGCGGTAACGAAAGGCGTCACCATTCCCGCAACAGTTACACTTGTAGTAACAAAACCAGCAACCGTACCAACAAAGTTCTTGGTTAAATCATGAGTATTGGTCAGTGAAATTGACACGCAGCCATTCAAACCCATAGCGACTATCATCAACGCTATAAAATACTGTGGCTCAAAGCCAGGAATAGCCATACAGAGCACCAAGCACCCAGGCACGATATGGGAGAACACCGTCGATAACTTTCTTAACACCCGTACTGGCATAACATTCCTCTTTAAAAGTATATCTCCAACGTATCCAAATCCAAAAGCACTTGATGAACGCATCAAATAAATAAACGCAGATAAGAGTCCAGTCGAAGAAGTACCGTAACCTAAAACAGTACTTAAGTAGTTTGGAAGTGCAGTGATGACGAAGTAGACACCCCAGCCGTTCCCGAAATTGAGTATACATAGTGACCAAAATGCTATTGAGGAGAATATTTTTTTGTACGGTGGTATCATCTGAAAATAAAACAAAGATGCAATTAAGTAGGTACACACATTACTCAGTAATATTTAAGGAATCATTTACCTTCATATTATTTGGCGTTACTGTCAACCCTTTGCTTATATAAAGCAACTCTGAAGAACTAATTCGAGGATGTTTTTCTGGAGAATCAAATACTAGGAACCAAAGGGCCAGCATCCATACTATGCCCAATATTCCAAAGATATAGAAGCCCCATTCCCATCCCCACGGTTCTATGACGAGTCCACATATGGACCATGCGAAGAACGTGCCAATTGTTCCCCCTACCAATGCTCCTATAAATCTTCCTTTCTCTAAATCTACGGCCCATTTTGATATCAACACGTGGAATGCTGGAAACGCAATACCCTGCAACAATGCAAAATTATGTCGGTGTACATCGAATGTTCGTTGTCGTTCGTTATAAGTTCGTAGCTTATATTGACATACACACGGATGATCGGTTGCGGAGTGTGGGAGATCGAAGGTTTTATTATTTTGCCTACGCTGTCACGATGCGTATTTTTCACAAAATGTGTACCATCCTTAGATTCACCTTCGCTGCATTTTCTTTATCTTACTAGATTTGGATATTGTATTGATAAGAAGATACGGTGTAGTTTCATTGTTGTCTATTGAGAGATGATAAATAGAGGTTACACGCATTGATATAGGTATTTTATCGGTTGCCAAAATAAATCTAATGTCGTAGCTATGTGAATGAAGGGCAAAATGACATTTAAACATTTTGTTGTAATAATAACAAAACCATTGAACGAGACTACAATCAGTAAAGGCGATAGAATGTGAATGTCACATGTGATTTTCATCTGGATATATTGTAGTTACTAGACTGCTGAAGTGCTCACGTGTATAGTCTTTTGTTATTGATAGTACTTACACTTGCAAGGCCGGTTATAAATCTCACAGCAACCAAAGCCATGTGGTGGTATTTTGCTGCTACAGGGCTCAAGAAACTCAAAAGGTTATTAGCAAATATAACTATGAAGAGCATCAGTTTGGGGCCAAGAATGTCTGAGATTGTTCCTCCGACAGTATTCGTTATGGTGTAACCCCAGAAGTAAACCCCTAGCACTTGAGCTCGCTGGTACGCAGTCCAATTGAACGTAACTTGGGAATCCTGCAACAATTTAGTTGAAGTGTTGCATTCGTAATGCCATAAAGGGAACCTACTCGAGCTCTAATCACTTTATCTCTAAGATCAAATGCTCAAGTACTTTAACTCTAATGTTTGCGAGCCCTACAATCCATTAGGTCTTCAGTTTGACACATTAGATGAAGGTTCGTTTATAAATTTTAGTGAAATATTGAAACCGTAAGCCATCAAACAATAAGATCAAACATTTTCTGAAAAGAAGCAAGTCATTATGTCCGATGTAGATATAAGATACACAGCTATTTCTATGAGCAAATTACTGTCCCTTATTATGGAAAAATCCATCATATGTTTTTATAAACTAAAATACAGCATAAAAACAGGTCTAAAAAACTGGCGACGTAAAATTAGCGGAATTGAAAAAAAAAAACACCGAAATTTGTTGCTTTTTTGTTGCTAATTAGTTGCTAAAAAATTAATTTTTTTGCTCTAACCGATCGCATAAAAAAGGCAATAACTCTAACTTTACATTAAGATAGCGTGGGAATCACTGAATGTCGACTGATCAATCAAGCAAATAAGGGTCAATTTGTTGCTAATTTGTTGCTGGAAGATGCTTAAAAAAGAAATAAAAAAAAATAAAAAATTGATTTTTTTAAATTATGCCAAGATAATAAAAAAATCGTTTGTGACATTTTATGTATTATATATATATATTATGTCATTATAATGAAAAGGGAGAGTTTAAACATGAAAAAAAAAAATAACCCTAACCTACCGAATTACTTACTATTCGGTAGGTTAGGGTTATTTTTATTTTTACTAGTCCATAGTTATCGGTTAACATTACGGTTAGAGCAAAAAAAATAATTTTTTAGCAACTAAGCACTGTGAGGAGCGACAAATTTTCACTATAGTTTTTCCACGGGAAAATCGTTAGTTAAGCTAACGTGGCCGATTATTTTGTGAACCGATTTCCAACTTCTCTTGACTTCCGGTTTTTATTTTGTTGCTGACTCTTTCTGCTAAATCAAGCTGCATTGTGAACAGCAACAAATTTTCACTATAGTTTTTCCGCGGGAAAATCGTTAGTTAAGCTAGCGTGGTCGATTATTTTGTAAACCGATCTCCAACTTCTCTTGACTTCCGGTTTTTATTTTGTTGCTGACTCTCCCTGCTAAAACACGGTGCACCATGAGGAGCAACAAATTGTTACTATAATTTTTTCACGGAAAACTCGAGAGTTAAGCTAGCGTGGATATTATTTATCTTGGCATAATTAAAAAAAATCATTTTTTTTAATTTTTTTTCTAAGCATCTTCCAGCAACAAATTAGCAACAAATTGACTCTTATTTGCTTGATTGATCAGTCGACATTCAGTGATTCCCACGCTATCTTAATGTAAAGTTAGAGTTATTGCCTTTTTTATGCGATCGGTTAGAGCAAAAAAATTAATTTTTTAGCAACTAATTAGCAACAAAAAAGCAACAAATTTCGGTGTTTTTTTTTTTCAATTCCGCTAATTTTACGTCGCCAGTTTTTTAGAGCTCATAAAAACTGTCTGGACTAAGGTGCTCCAGGAACTGATGAAGTCAGTGAGCGAGAATCTATCCCTAAAAAATCTTAAGTTTAATTATGCTCAAAACAAAATACTTCATAAAGCGTATATACTAACTGTGTAGGTGTGGTTAGTGACCGGCGCCATAGCCAGGAGGTTCACGCTGATGTTGACCCTGGTCATGTAGTTGTTGCAGACGCCGGTGAATATCATCAGACCAATCACAAGACGGCATGGTACTCTCTCTGTTATCTTGTAAAACATATTTCTTTCCTTTGTGCCAAAAAATCTATATAGCTTTTGAAAGCCAACGCAGGAGTTGTTAATAAGTAATTTAATTAGCAATAATTTGTCTGCATATTTTCTCCAACAAAAGATCACTATCTTATTATACCGGTAAGTTTATTTATTAGCTAGTTTATTATAGCAGTATAGTTGTTTTTTTGTTTTTTGTTTTAATAAAGTCGAGAGGAAAATTCCTTTTAAAATTAACGAACACACAGCACATTACTATCACCAATACTATCGTTTAGTTTCAAGTTGAATTTGGATAGTAAATCCTTTCCCTTATCTACAAAGTTATAATTTGATAAGATACTGCACTTATTACATACAATGTATATGTAGTGTACCCATGATATAGCGAGGCATGCATCACTAATTGTTCGTGCATGCCTCAGGTAGCGTCAACAACACCCGAGGCATGCGCAATGAACAATAGTATCCTCACTGTGAGCATTAGATTGATAGATAGCCTTGCAGTTCCTGAGGACAGACGATGATGGGCAGTAATCCGTGATGCTTGCATTAAGAATCTGTCGGTCGGCACGCATACATGCAGATTTGTACCGTTTGCATACAACAACTTGAGGCATGTATCATGCATGAGGCACTTGCAGTGCATGCCTCGCTATCACTATAGCTGTGCGGGGCTCAGTGTTTTTAATCGCTTTATTTTTTTATGTTATTGAAAAAAATATGACATAAAACAGTCGGAAAACTTTTAACACGGTTTAAAAAGTTTTACGATAAATAAATATAATAATTATTTTATGAATATTAATTTATTATTGTATCATTCAAATTCATCAATCGAAATCATGCCCTCATTGATTGCATAATCACAGTCCTTACGTTAAAATATGTTCATATAATAAAATGATTCAAGATAATATTGTACAAACTACAAACTGGGCCTGAATTGAATACCTAGGTAATTCTGTAATTTAGACAATGCATGTTTACACTTGTGTAGTGTTTGTTTAGATTGAGCAAATTACATATCATGTTGGCATAAACAAAGTTTGACAGTAACATATATGACGTACGTAGCTGCTGATTTCAAAAGAATGCGATGCTTATTGATCTTGGTACCTCAGCTATAATCTTGCTCAATCTAATCAACGCCTAAGGTTACAATGTCTTAATACTCGTACTAATATCAGTTCTTAAGGCGCATATCCACTATGGCGCACGAAGATTCTAACTACACACGTTAAACTTCGCTTTGCAAGAAAAATGTATGTGGTTGTGTCCACTGCAGCTCACGGACATGCTACGCATGAATTGACGACATTAGTGCACGAATGGCTTGCTTTAATGTGGTGCCCAAGTAGCTCAACGCTGTCTACACCATCCACGTTGTGCACGCCGCACACGGCTTGTTCCACAAAGCGTATTTCCGCGCTTACATTTTTGTATACTCGTGGGTGATATTCGTGTATAGAGTGCATCGCAGCGAAAACGTGGACTCACGTTGACAAACAAATGAATCCAGTTAAAATACGCCGCGTGCTCGTGCATAGCATACGCAGCAGTGGATCAGCGCCTTTACTGTATATTATATCTGAGACAATCTATTAGCTACAAATTTTGTTATAATTACTTACTTATTTTGTAATAATTATAATCTTGGTTTATAATAATTATATTGTTTCGTAAACACAATAAACTTCGTAAAGACATTTTGTAGGCGAGGTGTATTACCGTTATCTGATATCGCTAACTAAGAAAACATTACGTTTGTAAATTAATTCAGTGAAGTTTAATTTGATGCGTTAGATTATAATGTTTTTTTCTACAATTTATACTATAAATTACTCATGTATAAGTAATACCACTGCATTCTTACTCAAAACTTCTAAAACTTACAAGTTAGTGGCATAATCTTACTTACTCATTTTATTACTTACTTACTTACACATTATCACATTACCGTCGCGTGCGCACGCGGCGGTTCACTTTTGTATGAATCCGCGACATGCGCACGCTTAACGCAGTGTCGGCCCTAACTCAATCTTACTTCATATATATCTAGTATATGTAGTGTATTCTTAAAATTATGTACTATGTTTCTAATTTTAATAAACCCGACTGGAAATTTCTTATCGCCAGGACTTTAATCAATATTATGTTTTGTGCAAGTTTTTGCAAATATCAAATGATAAAACTTATTTCTTGAACAATATGGCTCAAAATTGCTATTCACTTTCTACTTCTATTCTTTTCCATAAAAACTAACAGAAAAAATCGCTTAAGCTAACTATCATTTTATATGTACTACAAAAATATATTTACAATTTAAAACATTAATTAAAATCGGGTGTTAAATATCACAATAATTTAAATTTGTTTCTACAACTTATTTTTATATACAGGGTGGTTCAAAAACGTGTTTATGTTTTAGGTGGAATGGTTACGGTGACGTCAGTGACATCTGAAACATTGTCCGATTCTCTTTCTCTTCTCTCTTCTTCTATTGGTGTTGGAACGACATAGTTCCAAGACTGAGTCTCGCCAGTCCCGAACAGAATGAAATAACACGCTGAAGCGATGTAGAGGGACGCGCCAGTTATAAACACGGGACGCCATTCAGCGAAACCATTCTGAAACAAAGTAAAAAAGTAGGTTAGACAACAAAGTACTTAGTTTTAATGACAGAAATTCAGATTAAGTATATGAAAAACATAAATAATGCAAACACTCCCTTACGAATAATAAAAAACATATTTATTATAATGGCGAATGAACATCCTAAATTAACTGTCTTGTACTTATTTTCATTTAAATTATTTATTGGTCATAAAAAAAAAATAGCGGTTAGTAAGGTGGATAATCTTATACCTATATAAAATTCTCGTGTCACAGTGTTCGTTCGCGTACTCCTCCGAAACGGCTCGACCGATTCTCATGAAATTTTGTGAGCATATTGAGTAGGTCTGAGAATCGGCCAACGTCTATTTTTCATCCCGAAATTCCCGCGGGAACGGGTACAACGCGGGTGAAACCGCGGGGCGCAGCTAGTTTATATATATGTCGGGGAAACAGCGATATTTATCCCATATCGGGGACATGTCACATCAGGATAAGCACGAGCATTATACCGCCAATACAACATCAGATATCTTAGGATTCCTAGGTCTTGATCTTGAAATAATAACTCACAGGGCTTCATTACAATGACATTGCTTGTATTTTACACACGATCATCATGGATTACAGATTACAGTTAGGATACGTCTAGATTCAATTAATTGATGGAACCTAAACGACCTCCCTTCACCCCATTAGTCGTCCTGTCCACGCCATAGAATATCTTTTCCCTATTCTATACTCGATTCGCAATACGATCGTGATGTCGTCAACACCTCATCCTTCCAATCTACGTTTCCCATCTGATCACAATCCAACCGTCTCCATTTCCCTCCAAAACTCTAATGTCTCATCTTTTCATATCATAGACTCACTCACTCACTCACTGCCACAGACCACCAAACAAGCTCACATCCCTCTATCGAACAACTGTCATCTGTCATAGTGCGTAACACCACAGACTTATCATAGTCTATTCTCATACCACAGACTACACCACGAAGATAGAACTCACGTCACGGAATAACAACACTACCGATTCCATCAGTCAACTGAATTTACAAACTACTCTTAAACTTCTACAGACTAAAAATAATGTAGTGCCGTAATAAACCGCTATCTGGTGTGGCGCCACTGATGCCACGCTCCGACACGGCCATCCTGCTAGCACACGTCCTCGTGTGTTGGCTAACCTGCACAGAAATAACCAACGAGAGTATTTGTTCGCCTCGGCCACTTCTGACCAATCATATTTCTACACACAACTCAAATAAAGAAACTTCGTAACTGTATAGTTTTTTTCTTTTAAATTACTCGAATAAAACCATAAAAGAGCCATAAGAAAATATCAACCAGAGCCATGTACCACTGTCGCTTGTAACAACAAATTAACACAATTTAATTAACCACACAAATCTAAACTTCACAAGAGTAAGCCCCTCTATCGCCACGGCTCTCTAGCCGACCAGCAATCGCAATTGCTCTCACACTATGCATATCCATCAAGTGGATCGCACACGTGCATCACCCTGTGACTGCACACTATGCCTATCCATCAAGTGGATCGCCCATGTGTATCACCCTGTGACTACACACTATGGTCTCTGCAGACCCCGACCTCCGCCAGAGCTAAACGCGCACCGCGCACCCACGGACTACTTGAGTTACCCCAAGAGACACCGATTTCTACCGGGCTACGACTACGTAATAGCTACTGGTACGGTCGAACACAATACGGCCGATAGAGTCCTTACTCGAGTTTCCACCAAAACAAGTTTACTCATCCTCATCAGAATCACTATTAACATCAACTTCGACTGGTACATGACCTACTGGCATCTTGCGTAAGAAATCACAAAGTAAATTATGATAACGTTTCATCTACCAAAACCCTGAGGCCAGTAACAGTGACAGACTCTGGTTCATTATTCACACACAATTAACAATTTAATCACAATTGATTTACCACTGAGTCTTTGTTCGTGGTCACAACACAAGATTTAGCAAACGCATTTGCCCTTTATGCACTTCCATTTCGGAATGCCGAGTCGTCCCATGACTCTACGGTCTTCGCTACCAGGCAAGACCCGACCACACTACCCAGGGCTACCGCCTACTGCCTACCCACGGACTACTACAAGTAGTAGACACCGATTTCTAACGGGCTACAGCTACGGCACCCCGGTGCGGTCTCAGACTGACCCACCGACATAAAAACCCAGTAACAATCAACAGCTTAATCAACCTCACTGTCTCCACCTTCGTCTGAGTCAGCTGTTACCCGCCCCACAGGCATCTTCCTAACACGATCATGTGCATACTTGTAAGTACGTTTAGAGTTCAAAGCTTTTCAACGTGTAACGATCACCACCGTTCGCTCACTCCTGACCTAAATAACTACTTCAACAAAATACTTTCACATTGCTTATCTCAACATAATACTAGAACATCGTCAGGCACAAGTACCCATTAAAAATCAAATTAATCTCAAATCAAAGTAAAGGTCAAGTGTGTGTGTCTCTATTGTCCGGCTATCCCCGTAGCCCTAATACGCAGTCATCCCTGTGACTGGCTGTGATCATCCCAGTGATCACCCATGACCCTGATCATCCCTGTGATCAGTCACTCTCGTGATCATCCCAGTGACCACCCGTGATCATCCCCGTGACCACCCAGACTCAAGAGGACACGCACAACTAGTTACCACACAGTCAAAAGTGACTACAGTTCATCCTCACAAGGCTCAGAATCACTAACAATGGGTACTTGCCCTTCAGGCATTTTCCTATACCAGTCAATGACACTATATTGTGTACTCGTTCTCCTCTAAACCTCGCGGCCACAGTAATTTGCACTCGCTCGGTCAACCTGACTATTAAGAAGCTTGTTCTTCCTTAAATTCTTGATTTCAATCAAAAGTTAATTACAATTATTATCAATCGGGAATCTTCAATGCTATGTAACACATGAATACTAGGTACCACGTCATTTTCAACTTTAACTTCAATAGACTATTAATCTCAAATGCACATTACAATATGAGCCATGAGTAAGTAACAGTAAGCTTGTCTAGTCACGTCTAGTCACGGCAACCAGCCGACGAGCAATCACATTGCTCAACAACACACGGTCTCAGCAGACCACTCCACAGTACGGTCAATCCAGACCACGACCATGGCCGAGTTCGAACATTGAACTCATTAAGTCACATAGTCACATGAAACCCTTACTCATACTCTCATATTTTACAACGGGATAAACATCCAAAATACTTTCAATAAGCTTTCTACTTTATCAAGTGGTACGAAGATTCACTACAAAACTCTCAATGTTAACTGACTCAAATATCACAAAATAGCTCACCGGATATTTCCCAACAAACCAATCATTACCGCAATACATCACCAATTTAACATCCAATGTGAATTTGTCGTGATAGATTCTTGAATAATTTGGAATACCGCAATCCCTCATATTCCTCAGGTTACAGGATTGAGAAGAGAACCACGTTCTACTCCGGACGAGGTTTATCAATACTCACAATAATTACCAGCATTGATCCAACATGAAAATAAGAAAACATATTAGAACATATCACATTACATAACAAGATTACACTTGAATCTTTCGGAAGCTCATATTTACCTTCTTAACTCCACAATAGAGTAGAAAACTAACTAACTATACTCACAAAACATTCCAAGTTTTATAACCAATTGCAAAATAAACATTACGTAAAGCGCCATAGTCATCGGGATGATGATTCAGACATATCTCGGAATACTACGAGCTTCATAATCCAGTGGAAGGTACATGAATTTCAATCTCGTCGTCGTCGTCGCCGTCGTCCATTCCAGTAACAAATAACAAATCTTAAATTTCTTTCTCAAATCATAAGAAGCCATTTTTCCATCAACGCCGTAGTTATGTGGACTACATCGTTTATGTTTCGTCCACCCGTGGGAATATAGCATCCAAATTCAAATACCACACCATGGCGATATGATATTCAGCACCAATCTCTCAGTTGCTATGGTGAAATTTATCATTCTCTGCTGGAAACTTAGTGGGCAATAGCGATCCTTATCCTTCTCTGTTGGACGCTCGGTGGGCAATAGCGATCTTTATCCCACTTCTGATGTCGGGGAAACAGCGATATTTATCCCATATCGGGGACATGTCACATCAGGATAAGCACGAGCATTATACCGCCAATACAACATCAGATATCTTAGGATTCCTAGGTCTTGATCTTGAAATAATAACTCACAGGGCTTCATTACAATGACATTGCTTGTATTTTACACACGATCATCATGGATTACAGATTACAGTTAGGATACGTCTAGATTCAATTAATTGATGGAACCTAAACGACCTCCCTTCACCCCATTAGTCGTCCTGTCCACGCCATAGAATATCTTTTCCCTATTCTATACTCGATTCGCAATACGATCGTGATGTCGTCAACACCTCATCCTTCCAATCTACGTTTCCCATCTGATCACAATCCAACCGTCTCCATTTCCCTCCAAAACTCTAATGTCTCATCTTTTCATATCATAGACTCACTCACTCACTCACTGCCACAGACCACCAAACAAGCTCACATCCCTCTATCGAACAACTGTCATCTGTCATAGTGCGTAACACCACAGACTTAACATAGTCTATTCTCATACCACAGACTACACCACGAAGATAGAACTCACGTCACGGAATAACAACACTACCGATTCCATCAGTCAACTGAATTTACAAACTACTCTTAAACTTCTACAGACTAAAAATAATGTAGTGCCGTAATAAACCGCTATCTGGTGTGGCGCCACTGATGCCACGCTCCGACATATATATATATATACGAGTATATATCCTGTCGGGAAAGCCCGCGTCAAAGCTTATATTTATACAATCTATGTATATCACAACTTACCCCATCCTTAGTAAAGTGCGCTGTCACTAACGGCGTAACAAAACCAGCAGTATTTCCTATTCCATTCGCGATTCCGTACAGAGTTCCCGCGAAATTCGGCGCTAAATCCTGATGATTCACCAGATTCGTGAGCGTCGCTGCTCCGTTAGATCCCATGGAGAATGTGATGAGAGCGATGGAGAGAGTCGGGGCACACCCTGTATAACCTAGCGCGATGAGGAGCAGACCGGGAACCACGTGGGAGAACAGACAGAAGAACTTTCTCATAAATGTTGTGGATACTTTGTTTTGCTTGACGATTCTGTAATTAAAATTTCAGGATTAATAACTAACAATAATATTATGATATGTAGCCTGGTGTGTCCCAGTGCTGGGTAAAGGCCTCTCCACTCTGTTTCCACACCTCTCTATTAAGTGCTAGACAGGGCCCGTCTTTCCTTAATCAAAATTAAAAAGGTAAAAGGAAATAAATGAATTGTCTTCACTAAAAACAATCAACATAATAATTCAATCCCAATCAATAAAAAAGTCGTAGATTTTATCATATTCAAAAAAAAATTAACCCTCGATTTCGGTCCATTAATTTAAAGACAACGTTGTCACGGTCACACTCGATACACGTGGCACACCTGTGGCACACCGTGGTACTTCGCTCTTCCGTGTGGCACACACAGACATACAAATGTTTTTGCTTCTAGGGTAAACATTCTTATACAAAAGACCATATTTACCTATCACCAATAGCTCCAAAGATCAAAGAGAATATCATTCTCGCTAAGTACGGTAAAGACGCCAGAGTTCCAGTGTTCGTCAGATTGAAACCCAACGCGCTAGAGACGAACTTAGGCGCAGCTGTCATCACGAAGTAGAGACCCCAGTTACTGCCATAGTGCAGGACTACCATAGCCAGGAAGGGGAACGAACAAAATATATCCTTGAAAGGCGGCACAATCTGTAAGAAACAAAATGTTTTAATTTTCTTTAGAGTCACTTACAAGACTGGTGGGAATGGGACGAGGCCTTTGCCTAAATACATAGGTACGGTACTATAATGCAAAATTTGGAAAAATGGGAAATCCAATCGTCTTTCACATTAAGTTAGGTTACAAATTGTACGTGCCTGATGTTCAGTTATTATTGAACTCACAGCTCACAACTCACGACTTGCAGTCAAATATGCTTAATGAAATCTAAGACATTTTAAAGTATTCAGTCACATTTAACATGGTAAGAACCTATCCCAAAATACCTAAAAAATAAACCGCTAAGTTTTTTATAAAATTTTGTAAGAAAAACTAGAAATGTTTTAACTATTAAAGGTGTGTGCCGAATATTGATTTTTACAACATATCATTGGTGAAGTAACGGGGCTAGTATGTAATACGACGTGCCCTTTCGAACGAAGTCAATGTGTCAATCATTGAGCAACAACAATTGTATGTATTAAATTGGCTATACAAAACAACTAACATAATGTAAATACATAATTCAAACTATCTGATTGAAGTAGAATACTTTAAAAACTAAATGCATTAAGTATATATTTTCATTTTCCTTAAATGTACATTTAAAAGGACAATATTGATAAGATTAATATGACAATAATTGTCATGATCCACATAAGTAAACCGAAAAATCGTGACTTTATTTTAATATAACGTTATCTAGAAATGTTTAACAGGGTAATAAAGATAGCTTTATGTGTTGCTGTGAATAAACAATTGAACATGCGAAAAAAATGCTTAAATGAAACTATTTTACATCAATAATTGACTTAAATAATGATAGACTCAGTGACTTAAATAATGATAGATTCAGTGACTTAGTGGAAGTACAATTGGATTTTCATTAACGAATCCGCACTTGGCTCTAAAGTTTACCTTAGATTCCTTAGAACTCTGATGAACTTTATCTCCGATGGCTTCCAAGATGTATTGTTTCTCTTCACTAGTGATTCTGGGATGCTGGACCGGTGAATCGTAGACCAAAAACCACCAGAGCAAGCACCATACCACTGCTATTACGCCTATAAAAATAACAAATATTGTGTAAGGATTTTAGTTATTCTTTTTAAAGAACATCAGTTTTCTATAAGTACTTACTTCTATAGGTGATTCAGTAATTTGACACTAAAAGCCTTAAGCCACACTTAATAACCTATGTATGTAGACACTATGCCATCTTGGTTTGGGAATCCATATAAATAAATACCACCCTATGAATAAATCTTTTGAAGCTTTTTATTTGTAGGCGCTATATTATCTTGGTCAGTACTCAAAGTAAATAAATACAATATGTCATTCGAGAACACAATCATAAATACTCGTAGTATGTGCATGGAAACAACAAGGAAAAGTTATTCAAAATATCCTCTTTTGGAAACTAAATGAAGGTAATTAAATCATTAAATTAATCTTTCCATCATATTACTTTTAACAACATAATGAAACCCACCTGGTACATAAAAAGCGTATTCCCATCCGAAGTTCTCAATGAGCGGGCCTGTCAGTGACCAGGTGACGACTGTTCCTATGGCTCCTCCGAGCAATGCGCTCACGAACTTGCCCTTTTCGTCGGGAGGGGCCCAGTGCGCCACCAGGGCGTGTAGGGCGGGGAACAGGAAGCCCTGAAACATGAGGTGAAGGAAATCCTATTAGTACTGTGTAAGTAATGTGTAAGTACTAAAATTTAGGTACTTAGATAAAGACAAAAGGGCATGTCAGGCAATCTGTCCCGGTTGATTCAATCGTTAGACTATGTCGGAATCCTAAATCTAAAAACTTCCTACAGGGTCGGCCATTATCCTCTTCGAATTGAATGAACGAATAAAGATCAAGAGTTTGTTTGTTTAAACTTTAACCAGTTTTCCCTACTGTCCCCTTATTTCATAAAACCGTCAGAAACGATAATTAATAAATTACCTACGAAAAACTAGCTATCAACCCGAATAACAATACAACGTTATATTATTTAACTAGCTGCGCCCCGCGGTTTCACCCACGTTGTACCCGTTCCCGCGGGAATTTCGGGATAAAATGTATCCCGTGTGTTATTCTCATGTGTTAACCTATATTACTGTAAAGTTTCATCCAAATCCATTTAGTAGTTTTTGCGTGAAAGAGCAACAAACATACATCCATCCTCACAAACTTTCGCATTTATAATATTAGTAGGATAGGTTTAGCACAATGATTGATTGTTAATGTATATAAATTATGATGAATCAACATTATTAATAATGCAATTATGCTCCATTTATCAATTACTTAATTTGTATGTCATTATATTTCATTGGCTCCTGGGAAGTACATACTCGAATCCGGCTCGTCCTCAATACACTTTTTACAATAAAACAAAAACTTTGCCCTACCTAGAAGAAATAACAGATACATAGTTAAATATACCACAGTAGAATACCAAAACAAAAATGACGTAATATTTATACTAACTACCTAATACCTATTTTTTTAACGGTGTTTTGAACAACACATTTTCCTAACAAAAGTGGAATTCTTTTATCTATTCATCCGTTTCCGTAATCAATGGAAAATATACCGTATCGGATTCCTTTATTATAAATTCTAAAAGTTTCTATAGTTATGAATTCTTTGTGGCTAATAGCGATGTTACTACGTACTTTGTTTGTGATTATTCTAGCTGGCTTTAGACTGGCTTTGCGCTTCGGTTTTACTTCCAATGTCAGGAAGCTCTTGATAGAGCTGAATGGAAGAAATGCGGGGGGAGGCCTTTGCCCAACAATGGGACACTTAAGGCTTAAATAATAATAATAAATAATAACCATTTACTAAAGCCAACATGTAGACGTCATCGAAGATTTTAATGTCATTAATAACAGTGAAACAGACAGACTGAATTCTGTCGTTTCAGATAGATATAATTTACAATATGTACTGGTAATACGCAGCTGTAATGTAATATTCTTGTAACGTCACTATAATTAATTAACTGACGCAAAAACCAAAACAAATGAACAACAATAATAGGGGAATAACTTCTTTAATTTCTTTGAATTTTTCAGAAAATCGTAACCCATTGACGTAATTTATACGTCATTATCATACGTAACACAAATTAGGTACTGTGTGAGAAATTGTTTGATAGTTGTAACCATTTATGGGTCGGTTTACCATTTTAGTTTACCACGTTATTTCAGGTAAACAAAACAAAGTGTTTTCCCAATAAAATGTTTCTAAAAGATAACAAATTGCACCAATTACTCTGACAATAAGAAGAGCTTCAATTTGTGTTTGCCAATGTTTTTGCGTAAATCTGTCTTGATCACGGCCTTCAAATGACAGTAAAGGTGAACGCGTACTTATTCGAGCTAAAGGCGTCAAACGAGTGGAACGAAAATAATTCTGTTTATAAAACCATATAAAATCGGACACTTGCCCGCATCGAATCGTCCGAATTTGGAACATCCCACGTTCGACGCGTTCGGTACGGATAGTGTGCGTTTACCTTTAATGAAGAACCTCCATTCTGATCAAGACTGATTGGCTGTCTTCTTGACAAGACAGCCTAAAGTTAAACGAGTCATGGTAGGTACGTGCTGACCATAAATATTACTTTAGGTCTTTTTTATACCATAATTGATATAAACGTAAACGGTTGTATCCGTGCAACATTTAATGTCAGAAAAAAAACTGCTCACTTCAAACTTTTTTCAACTTAGGACACTTGTAAAGATGTGACATTGAGTAGTAAGTTATGCCTTATCAATTTTTAAACAATAATATAACAGCACTGCTGCTGCTGCTGCAACAGCTGCTGCAACAGCACAATGTAACAGCACTTATACATCGTTTTGCACCTTTGCGTTTATAGATCGTTTTGTAAAGGGTAATCATATTTTTTATAACCTACCTTAAATAGAACACGACAAAATATTCACTTGAATACAATTTAAACTCAAATTAACGAAAAAAACAACTAGAAAATATATAAAAATAAACGGAAATGGCATTTTAAATATGATCTTTACCAAAATACCCAGTAGTCGACGCAGTACGTTTCGACTTTCGAGCGTGTGTTTACAGGAAGACTTATTTCGTCTCAAAAAGCACGAACAGTGTAATTACGCCAGTAATTGGCTCGAATATATATTTGTATATTGTCGGCTGTATATTAATGTAAACGCCTAATTATATACGCGGTACAACCTCTCTGTAAATACTTAATGAATATTTAGTACTGTTATCTATAGAGGTGCATTGAAATTACCAATATTTCGCATATAATGTCGCATTGTTTAACCAATCGGTATGTGTGTTATCCACTCTTGCAATTTGGATCACATGTTTAGTAAAAACAAAAGAATCACTCAGAACGTTAGTTAACCCAGTACCTACTTTTTACGACTATGACAAATCGCATGTAGTTAAAACATGTGTAGTTGGATTTCTAGTATTTTCACAACTTAGTAAATATTTAAAAACATTATGGTCTTGTTGCAGTTAAACCTTATCAATTGAGTCATAATTTTCTGTGCTGTGACAATGTATTAAACAAACTCAGTTAACGGCACAATATTGCAAAAGGGCACGACCGTGCCAGTACCTACCTCGTTAAATTAGTAAATTTTTATTAAGTATCTAAATTAATCACAGTATAGAGATACTTAGTTCAAGACTCGAGGCTCGATAGCGTAGTGACTATTCATTAATCTTTGCCCGTAGGAAAAAGCCACAGGGCGCCGACAGTTACCAAGAGGTTCTCCATTCGTGTAGTTTTTTATCATAATTCGTTAACAAAACAATCAATTTACTTTACAAACAGCATCAGCAAACAATGACGTATAGCGAAACCAATAAAATTATCGTCTTGAAAATAGTCAAAATGTTTGTAAATAAATAAATATATGCCCCAACACAACCCAAAAAAAGCAAAACATACACTTACCACCCTCTAATCTGAATGGGGATGTTTTTATTCGTCATACGTCGTATGTACGTCGTCTATATTATGTTGAGATCATATAGTGCAATGTTACTACACAAAAAACACTTACCGACGCCAATCCAATGACGAATCTCAACGCCACTAGCACCATATAGTGCCACTTGGCAGCTTGAGGGCTCAGGATAGTGAGAAGTGCGCTGATAATCATGGTCAGGAACACCAGTTTCCTCGGTCCCCAGAACTCCGCAGCCGTCCCGCCCACCAGGCACGTGATGGCGTACCCCCAGAAGTACCCAGAGAGGACGTAGGCTTGTTCCTGGGCTGTCCATGTGAATGTTGTCACTCCCTCAGGCTGAAAGGAAAAGGTTAGTAAGTAACTTCGAGTATGTGGCTCAAGCCGGTGACAGAGGTTTTGGAAATTCTCAACAATTACCTTAGAGCTTGGGTTTTATGTCTAAGTATGTGAATTAGTATGAGATAAACCAAAATTAAGGTTTTTTTATAAGGTACTAGCTGTGCCCTGCGGTTTCTCCCGCATTTATTCCGTCACTGCTTACCGTTTAAACCTTCCCTGAATTACAATATTTCAAAATGTATTTCCAATGAAAAACATCTAATAAGTACCTACACCTACTATACACACATTTACTCAAATTCGGCTCATCTTACGCAGTCCGATGTTAGAAGCAAGGTGTGTATTGAAAAATAATGTTTATTGCAATTGGTATTTGCATTAAGTAAACATAATACCTATTGAAATGTATACGGAAGGTAACAAATTTAGAAACATTTCTCATCTGCGTTTAATTTATGTTTAATTTTTAACAATGCGGCTGAAATGATAAATGTTAGTTAGTATCTGAATATTAGGTATGTCTAATGTTATTACTTAATTTGAATGAATGAGCATGTAATGTGTTTAGTTTAGGTACGTAAATCTATACTAATATTGTAATGAAACTGAAGGGTTTGTTTATTGTTTGTTTGAACGCGCTCATCTCTGAAACTACCAATCCAATTTGAATGATTATTTTTGTAATGGATAACCACAGTCAATGGAAAGATTAAAGGCAATTTTTTATCCCGAAATTTCCACGGGAACAGGCACAATGCGAGTAAAACCGGGGACGCTGCTAGCTATGTTATATTTTTAAGGATCATTGTAGAAGGTCAAACTAATATATTATACCTGTAGAGGTACTACTGACTAATCTCTTATCTGATGAAGTTACGCTTGGCTAACTCTTAATAAATACTTAATTATTATTTTATAATGTTGCTTACACATACGGCTGTATTATGTAGTTAGTCAGCCATGAATATGTTAACCATAGTAAGAACCTTATCGTATTCAAACTTTAATAATACCCTCTAACATGTCATTTCGAATGTTAAAAAATGTAATGTGACAAAGTACTAAATTACTTTCAGTAACTAGGTATATAACATAGTACTGTGTGACTACTTTATACCTACTTCACTAGGAGCACCCTGCGGTTTTACCCGCGTCGTACATGTGCCCGTGGGAATTTCGGGTTGAAAAATAGCCTATGACCTTCCCGTTGAATGTAGCTATCTATTACAAAAAGAATTATTCAAATCGGGCTGGTAATTCCTGAGATTAGCTCGAACATACAAACAAACAAACTTACAAATTTTACCTCTTTATAATATTCGTATAGATGAGTTGACAGTACGTCTAGGTACCTAGTACTAATATCATTTAAGTATATTTTTATTGTTAAATCACGAGACACATACAAGTATGTAGATAATAAACCCGTATCAACGATGTTTATTTAAATAAAGTAATAAACTACCTAAATGTAGAGTTATTATCTAATTAAGACTTAATAAACACGAAACGTTGAACACTATTTCTAAGTATGTGTAATAAATAACGATATTTTGTGTTCCAGCTGAGTAAAGAGTATACGTAAATGATTCGCGGTAGACCAATGTAAACCAGAGTTGAACATAATTAATATATTTTATTTTTTATTTATTTTGTAAAATATTCTCTGAATTGTGCTAGAGGATGTTGCTTACAAAATCAATTGTATAAGAAGGTTATCACTACATAGTATAAAACAAAGTCGCTATTTTTGTCTGTTTGTTTATCTGTTTGTCTGTATGCTTAAATCTTTAAAATTACGCAACGGATTTTGATGCGGTTTTTTGTAATAGGTAGAGTGATTCAAGAGGAAAAAAATTCCCGAAATTCCCACGGGAACGGGCACAACGCGGGTAAAACCGCGGGGCGCTGCTAGTATATGCTAAAAGAATTATTGAATAACTAAATCAATGTCAAAAAGACCATAATATACGCACAGTTTTGCCTTTTCCGATACAACAAACCCGTACTGTGTGAATAATTTGGGTGTATGGTCGTTTGGGTGTATGCTTACTTTACGCTCAAATGGAAGAAAGTATAATTTAGATTTTCCTCCTCGCTGTACTAATATATTCAGTGAGAGGCCTTTGCCCAGTAGTGGGACATTATAGGCTAATACTTTTGACTTTTTATAATTTGGATTTAAAAGGTAAGCTTGCGTTAGTTGGCCGGAGTGCCTGAACTAAAGTAACATTTCCGAGAGTGTAAGCGAATCCGATCAGTCCAAATTAGTATCAGTTCGCTAGGACACGATCGAATAAACGACGCGAGGCGATCCGACGATACCTTAGTTGCTAACAACTGTGTATTGTAATTTGATTGTAATACTCATAAATTGTATTCGTAATGTATTGACATACGGTTAGTGCAGCTATAGACTATACTAGAGCTTAATACTTCGTTTGTGTGCACTATTTATTGGTACACAGTACACACCAGATTACAATGCAGTAAGTATTACAAGTCGTCACAATAGGCAATGCACATAATGTATAGCAAGTGCACAAGTACAACACAGATTACACGAAAGTATGTAAGGAATACGAGTACGTCGTCACAATAGGCAATACACCTAAGTAAAGTAAGGAAGTGGTATTGGTATCGGTTACCTGACGCAGTTCCCGCCTGGCGATCGTCGTGTTATCTATCGAGTCTTCGGTCACGATGGCCTTACATTCGCTTTTCACCCTGCAAGGAACAAATAACGTATATAAGGAAATGTGGAGGTTAAGGCATGCGCTTTAAATCATTAGAAAATAGATGTGTTTAACTGATTTGAGTACGTTTTCATTATTATTTTCTCTGCTCCTTTACTGGGCAAACACTTATCTATAGAGAAAATGCTTCTGCTGACCAAATACTTCTCTTCCTAGATTCTCTATTTAGTGCAAGACAAGGCGAGATTAGGGTTTTAGTTTTATAGTGTAACTTTTAATAAGTACTTTTATCCTATAAAAACCTTTATGGTTTTAGATAAAGCCAAATATATTTTGTGGTAAGGAATTGTTATGCCGGTACAGCGGATCCCTACGTTCGTAAGGTAATGAGTGTAATGTGCCGTGACAGGAAAACCCTTTTTCCAGCCTCTATTGGAAATTCAGTCGGTATATAAATACCTTTTGCGGGTTATCTGTCGCCGCTATCACATTTCAAGACGGAACATATATTTATATTAGTCAATATGTCGTGTCTCATGGTATCATTCACATTTTTATTTAACAACTAGCTGACCCGGCGAACTTCGTACCGCCTTAGCGTAGCAATGATGCACTACTTTCCGAACAAACAATGCTCTTTCAATATAGTCTATGGCTGTGAATGACATTGACATTCGTTACGCGTGTTTTTTTAAATATGCAAAATTATAAATGTATATTTCAATATTTCTGAGAGATTTTCTTAATATTTTTTTCCGTAAGAACCTTCTCCTAATAATTACAAATACAACAAAAAAAGAATTAGTGAAATCGGTCCAGCCATTCACGCGTGATGCGACGACAAACGAAAACGGGTTTCATTTTTATATATATAGATTTAAAGTTTTTGTCATGATTTTCTTTTTTATATTACATGTTTTTAATTTCAATACAAACAGGCTATATAATATTTTAATCGCGTGGAATTCTTTCCCCACTTAAATAAGTAATATATACCGCAGCAAAACAACCAATATTATTAATATTATATGAGTCACAACAAATAAAAATTTAATAAATACAAACACGTGATATTTTTGTGATTGTTTATGTTAATTTATTCACAACGTGTAAGTGGTCTGCGGACTTAAAACAATTTGGAATTCAGTTAAATTATTTTTTTATTTTTTCAAATTCAGAATCGTACACCATACTTTTGTCATTACATGAGACGTAAAAACACAATTTCTATCTCAGAACAAAACAAGTTTCTCTTTACAAAGTTCACTTCATATAAATAATAAACATATCATATTATTACATTTTACAAGGTTGATAAGATACCAACGTATCTACGCTTCGTCAGTGTGTAAAATAAAGCGTGTTTACTACTATTAACTTTATGGTGTAAAATTCTTTATAACTAATTGCTTTCCGCCACTGAACAGACTAATAGATAAAAAGAGGCATACAGTGAAAAATATGAAACATTTGAATAACGAACACTCTATTAAAATCGAATCGGGGCTGGTGGTTTAAAAAAAAGTTTGTACAATTGTATATCTTGTCCACAGAGCATAGAAGCACCGCACTCGTAGCGGCCGCGCCGGCTCGGCGGTGCTTCTATGCTCTGTGATCTTGTCGGACAGATAGAACGATTTGCGCTCATCCTACTGATATAATAATAATAAATACTTCGATATTATGTTCATCTTACATGCAAAAATAACAAAACAGATTTAGATGCAAATTGTCACTAAGATAGATTAGGGTCTAAAATATAGGGTATTTCTTATCAGATTTGTGACCGCTTTTTTTATGTAAGTCAAACCCGTAAATGGAAATTGCAGTCCTATTAACCAAAATCGTTTATGAAAAATAAAATGCCATTATCTCTGATTCTATGTACAAGTTTAATAAAACCAGGAAGGGCTCTCATTGGAGAAATAAATCACTGAAAATATCATAACATAATGAGAGGTTCATCATACTAACATGGTAGCGGCTGCCTCGTCGGGCACCATGGCGATGATGTTGACGCTCATGTTGACCCGCAGCATGTAGTTCACCCAGCACGCGAAGAACATCATTAGAGCCACGTTGAACCTGGCCGGCACCAGATCTGGAACGAAACAATAATCATTAGGTACTTGATGTTGGTGGTGGTTTCGCCTCGTCTGGTCTAATGGTATGTGCACTCGCCTGCCAAAACTTACTCACATAGATATTATGTATTCTTCTTCTTATCGAGTGGATGGTCAACCAGACCAATCCTGGTGTCAGAGTTATTGAGCCGCCAAAGGCCTCTGACATGGCTCATGTAACGACTACTGTCCTTAGGAAGTAACCGGGACCGACGGCTTAGCGTGCCCTCCGAAGCACGGAATCATCTTACTTTTCGGGCAATCAGGTGATTCAGCCTGCAATGCCCTAACCAAACTGAGGACAGTCTCACAAAGTGATTTTTATGTATTTATTTATTTATTCAAAACAAACATTCCCTTATTTAATTAAATACGTGATCCGACATCAATTTGTTTAAATTCCAGCTACCAAACTATAATATTAATAAAATTTAATTATATTCAGTTCACGACCTTTAAAAAACTGCAAATCGTTCCACGAATTTGCATAGTTTCTTATTTTTTCCTTGAAGCCTCGCAGAATAATTAATTTTCTGAAATATGGTCAAGTGTATTTTGAACGTCAAACTTAAATGGTTGGCGAGACCTTTACGAGCGTTTGTGAATAAGTTAGGCGAGACTACCTAAATGATTCGACACACAGACCGAACGGAAGTTCATGGTCGTATCAATGTGACATGGGCAAGGGTATGTTGGTAAATAACAGCACCGCAGTGGGCTTCGCCTCTTTTTACAACATGTACGAGTATGTAGAGAATAGCAAATAATATTTTTTCTCTATAGCTCTAGGGTGATACTTAATATGCTGAAAGGCCTCAACAAAAACGTCTACGTTGGCCGCCTGCGGAAGTGCTGAACAAAGATTTGCGAATCTTAAGCGTTAAGAAACCTACGAAGTAGAAGATAATAGGAGAGGAGGCCACGATACACTAAGGGGTAGCATTTTAGTAAGTAGGAAGGTGTAAGTACAAGCATTTCAAAAACAATTCGCAACTGTTTAGATATTGACCAAAAGCACAGATTACTAAATAGTACCAAAAGTCTTGACTATACTCCTTAACAAGTCAAATAGGTAGGTAGCAAGTGACACCCAATAGATCTCTCAATCAATGTATTGGCTAGTATACTAGTATAGTACATGCCAGTACCTGTGCTAGTATGTAGCTTACAACAAAACACTTTAAAAACAAATATAATACTCAGTGATGTGAATGCATGACCTCGAAGGAACCAGTAATCGTTCGCGGAAGATTAACTTTCGAATACAATGTCAATATCAAGACAAGATCGACAAACAACGGTTCATTGCACCAACATTACTAGTACTAGTTATATAAAATAGTTTTAATAACAAACCGTGAAGAGGCGAAAGCGAAAGCCGTTTGACATATTGAGCACTTGGTCCAGTTAAGAGACGGATCACCGATATGATTAATTAGATACGAGTATTTAATAAATAATTCGAACTCGAACAGGATTCGAGTGAAATCAATTAATAGTAATTTCATCGAAAACACTTGGTAAACATTTTTGATTGGTCTAGACTTGAACTTCCTAGAACCTTGATGTGATTGGCTATTCTAATGTCAACGAATTCCAATATGAATTCGCAACGACAATTATTTTTCAGTATAATTCTTGGTATTTTCGATTGCGAATGCAAAAGAAACTTAATCTAAAAAGGTAGGCGAAGTAAGGGTTGCATATGAAAAATCGATCGCTAGTTTTCCTATAGATAAGTTATTACTGCTATACTTATAATACTGCTATGCTATACTTACTGCTATAATGGTGATTAATGAATCTAAATATACTTAATCTTACGCCGCTTTAATTATTTAGTGAATTAAAATGGCAATTATAATCTGAAGATCGTGTTTTGCTATGACCGTGGCCTAAAATGTTGATGAACCTTCGCGAACTGTGATTACAGCTTAGCGTGGCTCACGGTTGTCTACATTGAGCCGTCTAAAAAACTCATCCTTGTTTGAATACTTTAAATACCAAGCCAGGCCCAATACAAAACCTGTCTTTATCAAAGTCGATCAAAAGCTTAGGGGCGTGTTACTAGATGGATGACCAATAGTAGCATACTAAGTTGTAGCGCTCTTTTCGTAGTTTGACTAAAGTGATGTCAACTCATTCTGATTGTTAAGCAACGAGCAGCTCGGTCCCTACAGGAAAGGGTGGCAGATAGTGGCATTTCTATTGCTTAGGAAAAACGTTAAATTATCGATCCCGGTTGTCTCAATCGTCCGACCATATCGGATGACTTGAGGCGATCTAAAACTTCGACATAAGGATGGCTTACCTATACGAACTTACTTAGGTAGGTACTTATCTGAGCACTACCGGCCTCTGTCTAAACATTTTGACACTGGGTCATACAAGGTTTTTGTATCAGTACCATGCAAAAGCCTTTTACTTAAGAAACACTAAACATAAAAGAACCATTTTTGGTTTACAAAAGAATCTTATTATCTTCAAGGCCTACGTCTAATTTCTGAGCATTGACATATAAGTTCTAAAGATTTAAAATTCATGGAAGTTGAAGGTAATAATCAGTATTGTAGCAGGTTAGTAGATGATATAATGAGGCGAGGCGGGTGCTACCGACATTGTATTGTGCGACCATTGTTGTTGTAAACGAGTCATCATTCAGAATTGCCACCCATCTAACTGAACAGCAACTATTTGCACAACATTTAACGATCATGTTTTTGAATAACGTAACGACGTGTTTCGCGGATCAGTTTGATCTAAATGTAAAGCAAATATTGATGATCTTATAATATATTCTAATTTAGTATTCACAAAAGTGTGATTATGTTAAATATTAGCGCATTGTATTGAATATTTCTATTCGTGGTTTTGATCTGATATTTATAGGCGTGGTATTACACCATACAAATCGACATCCATCAATAAAACTGTATAATGTTATTTACAATTTGTCCTTCAGTACATTTCACAAGACTTTTGATATATTTAATAAAATAATTTATCATTGTATCAGTGCCGGGGGCTATAGCGTTATTAATAACTCTCTTCATGAGATTATAAGTAGTGATCAAACGCATTAAATATCACTCTACTAGATGACCATAACTTGAAGTACCTAGTGTAAGGTGATACCTTCCGGAAACTTTGTTTAGAAACGTATAAGATTAAGACATTAAAAACAACAGTTTCATAATCTTGTAATTGGTAGATATGTACCTACCTACACAATAGAACAATTATCATCGTTGTTAGTTTTGTTGGAATGGATAGAACTTGTACTTCCGGGACAAATACGAATGTTTTAAAGCTTTTATATCGGTTTCAGCCGTACTTGTAAGTACTTGATGCCAAATCTTTAATCCTACGAATCATATAAAACAACAGACTGCTGACTCCAGACTTGGTGTGCCTCCAACTTAAATCAGTTCGACATGAAGAAGAAAACTTGTGGTAACATAAGTACTTAGTTAAATACAAATAGTAACGGTTTTTCACTATATATCCATTAGATTTTATTAGGAAGATAAATTAAAAACGTTCATTTGTTTATACAAATTCGTATTTATAGGGTGTGGGAACCCTACTTTTAAGCGAATTAAACCTGTGTTACAAGAGTCCTCTCTGCCTTATATATGCCTTAAATATTAAAAGATAGGTTAGCTTTGTTTCTCCTTTACTTGTCATCAAATCAATTGTCTTTTTTGACATTAACCTGCGTAATAGAAGGAATGAAGGAATGGAAGGAAATTCTCTTCACCGCTTAAACTCAAAGTCGTGGTCATTTAACGAGTACTGTGTGAATGATTTGCGTAACGGTGTACACTGATAAGTGCGACTGGAGTACACTTGCCTTCTGGAAGCGTCGTCGGTGAAAGTGCAAGAATGCAGATACCGGCGCCTGCGCACGGCGCCAGCCACTAATGATAATTACCGGCCATCCCGCCCAGCTCCTTGTAACACTTTGTTAATGTCCATTTTGCGAATTTTATAATCCCATAATATATTTTTTAAGTGTTGCCATTTATCATCGTTTTAGTGCTACCGGTTAATGGCCTTTCTTTGTCGCACTGCCTACGCTCCATTTTCAAAAAAGATGCAAATTCAGATGATGTGGTAATGGACCATGAAAAACTATTGTTTGTAATTTTCGTTTTGTGTCCGACGAAAGGCAACAAATATTACAGCATTTTCGATGAAACCGGTCATAAGCTCCATACCCAGATAAGTCTTCGGATTTTAATCTTTGAATGTTGCTAAGGAGATTTCATCCTTACGAAAAACGAATAACGATACCGTTGTATTCGAAAGATATACTGGACCGGTACCGAAATTAATTGCTGTTACTTACTTTTTGCAAAAGGTATATCTTGTTGGGTACCTGCCAAGCTTTTTATGGCTAATAATGTTTCTTTTAATTTAACCCCACTGAGATTGAACAAAGGAAGGTAATGTGATTGTCAATCTATGTACCTACCTTTGTATAAAGGAGGCACTTATATTTCTGTAAGTATATCAGAGACTCATCAACTGAGATGACTGCTGGGTTCTGAGTTCTTAAAACTGAAAATATCAAATATAAAATAACTTTGTTTCATCTGTCTCAATATAAAATAAACAATTTTATACAGGACCCGCAGCGCCTCGGTCTTACTAACGTTGTACCCGTCCCATAGAAAATAATTATGAAATAAAATCGAAGTATTCCATATCCTATTCAAATGTATGTTGTAATGTTTCATCAAAATCCGTCCAGTAGTTTTTGCGTTAAAGACCAACAACATACGAGTACATAACATAAATAAATTGTCACAAATTTTCGCATTTACACATAATGGTAGGATTCAACACATTAAACGTACGAACAAAGGTTCCTACTGTCCATCACAAATGCTGAATTAATCTATTTCAGGACAAAGTTTTTATACATGAACTGATGGTCAATTTGAGCAGACAATGGTTGTGATTGTTACGGCGGAAACATGGATTTTACAGCCGTTTGAAGGACGGAAATTGATACCAGTGCGTCAATGAAAACCACAAAAACTTAATTCAAGTTAAAGTGCTAAGTATAGAAGGTACGGTCACTTAATATGGATAAAACATATTTTTAGTCACTAAATACTTAGTTTAAAATAAAGTCGCTTTCCGCTGTCTATCTGTCTGTCTGTCCTTATGTATGCTTAGATTTTTAAAACTGCGCAACGGATTTTGATGCCGTTTTTTAAATAGATAGAGTGATTCAAGAGATAGATTTATAAGTATAAAAATTCCCAAGAATCCCACGGGAACGGGCAAAACGCGGGTAAAACCGCGGGGCGCTGCTAGTTATAAATAAATCATAGTAGGTTCATTCTTAAATAGGTGTCAGAGTTAGAGCTATACTACGATTAGTACATGAAACGTAGTATAGCATAGCGGTGGTGGAAAGATGGTTAAGTCGCCATTACATTATATGGGAGGTCATTTTTAATAATAGATAAGTACCTAGGTACTCTAGAAATATCATTATATCTCTAGTGTCTTAATAGTTTATCCATAGCCTAGGTATCCTATCGGGGATACTTATAGTATCTAAACTGTTCATTGTATTATGTACTAAGTAGTCGATTAAGCCTTAGAATAATTTATTAAATATTATCATACCTATAATACTTAGGACTTCATTGTGTAGGGTCAATAAAATAACAGATTGTCGCTTTGAATTACCCGTAGGGCTATTCTTTCTATAAAAGCGTTTGCGTATCTATAAATGGGGAACGGAGACGTATGTTCAGAGCTAAATCAACCAATCAATGCATTTCGAAGACATTTTGGCAGTTTTAATGTGGTTTGTCAGACCTTCGCACCGCTTCGCTTCTGTAGAAACCCTAATAAAGTAAAGTATTAGCCTGTAATGTTCCACTGTTGAGCAAAGGTCTCTCATCTAACTGAAGATATTAGTACGGTGAGGAGGATTAGGCAAAATCACCACGCTTGCCAAATGAGGGTTCCATATTCGTATATTGTCATACCTGCTATTCGTAGTTATCTTAAACTATGACTATGTTATTAAAAAAATCACAAACCTTGCATATCTACTTGGTTTACTTGTAGAATATATAGCTAATTAATATCGAATAATAGAATTGATCATTGAAACTACAAAATGGTTAAGTATTAAATTAAGTTTTATGAATGATTGACGGTCAAGCCATTCACTCGAATTATAGATACCAACTTATTTGAAATTGGTAGGTATAGTGTGTGTACACAAATAACAAGGTTACCCAAATACAGATATCTAAATAGAAACTAAAAACAATTATTTTGGCACCTTGAAACTAATATTAAGTTATTTGCATTAGGATTCATCACTCTCAAACAAACTTCCTACAATAATATAAAAATAATTTAAATACAAATATACATTTAAGAAGCTACAATTATTTCTATGAAGATAATAGAACTACCTACTTCCCTGCCTATGTGAATAAACTAAAAACAATGATTTTAAAGACGCCATCATTCGTAAAATGCAAATAAAATTATCTCAGTTATTAATTAACGCTTATTGTTTTCAAATTGCTACCTCCAGCTTGTTGACAGTGAAGATTTCTCTTCATTTATAACTTGATATAAAATTTGAAAATCAAGTATTTAATGATTTTCGTGCTTAGAGTACTTACCAAATAGTTTGATGTGTAACTTCATGGTGTGTGTTGTTCCTAGCACACGGTATCACAAACACAAGTCAACAAGCGGGGATGCGCGAGAGTCGGGCTGCGCGGTGGCGTTGTGCGCAGGCGCCTGTGTTTCCGCGACTGCCTCCAAATCCGCACATTGCATCGCAGCTTCGCGCACCTTCGCGTGCCACTTCTAAACATCCGATTGTCAAAGACTTTATCACGGTAACTGGCGGTAACTGTCTCTTGACTTCATTAAAATCTAAATAGCCTTTACGCGACAGATTTCTCACTAATTTTATTGCTACGTTCGTCAATCGAATACATTTCAATATTTAAAGAATTCGAGACACACCTCTGGTGTTGCGAAATCATACGCTTCTTTAAAAGGACAATAAATTATTTAAATTGTTTTATTTCATCACGTCTTTATTTAGACCTTTGGGTTTAGTAAATGTTGTGTGTGTTATTGAGGTGTTTTTGTTTGGGTTTTTTATCTACTTATAGTTCTTACAATACAAACCTTAAAAGAACAATAGGCATGACACCTAAATAGGTGACATGGAGAACTACTTAATAACATTTAGTGGAAACACTTATTTGTAGAAGTAAGTTTAGTTATTTATTAGGTATTATACCCAAAATTCGTTACCAATTTACTAATTTAACACGGTTGCTGCGGGGGCTAAAAACTTGTTCTTAATTCAAGTGCGTTACGGGAAATAATGTGCCCCGTAATGATCTACTCCATTGTGCGTTACGGATATAAAAGTGCCCCGTAGACCTATGTTGCTTTAAACCTCTATAACTTACTGAAATTTAACTTTTTCAATAATTTTTTTTTATCAATCGAAAGATTACAAAATTTACTATCCAGCACTCTTTTCGCCTGTAGATTGAGCAAAAACTCAAGAAATTATAAAGAAATTAAATTTTCGGGGTGTTCTTGTCCCCGTAACGCACTACAAATTATGAAATACGGGGTTTTAAGTTCCCCGTAGCGCCCACAATTAGTTTTTGTCGATGAAATGATAGTGATGGGAATGAAACAAAACGATAATTTTAATTCGATAAAAACAAGTAGAAGCCTTTGGTTCACATAGGTGTTACACAATCTTATAATTGAATGAAAAGTATTTTAATTAAATATAAGCATATAAAAAGGATAAGAAACAATCTTTGACAAATCCACTTATGATAAAGAAACTTTTTAAAATTGCCACATAAAAACTAAAAAAAAAATGAAACTCGATGTCCTATTATTAAATTAAAAAAATTAAACAAAGTTTCACTTCGTTTTTGAAAGATAAGGCCAACATACGTCGCGATAGCTTCATTTTCAATAAAATATCGATACGTCGTTTGTTACTAGACATCTCTAATGTAAATGAGGTCAAAACCCCGTACGGGCAAGTAATTATTTCTACGGGGTTTTTTGAACCCCGTATCGCACTTAAATAGATTTTTTACTATCTGGTCGGAACGGGGTTCATAAAACCCCGTATATTTTTTTAACAAATATGAATTTTATATTCGACAAAACACACAAATATATAGTTATCTCAGTCATACAGTCATAAATGCCTGAGATAGAGCTCCCGCACCAGCGGATAGACAGCACTTTTTTGCCCCGCACTGAATGAAAGTAACGCACGGGGTTGAAAAGTCCCCGTAACGCAGTGAACGTGTTAAACACTATACTTACCTATACGTCTTATGACTCAACTAGCTTATATCAAAGAGTGCCTAGGTAAACTAACTAGTAACTACTTAGACCTAACCAAGCACTAGAATGTAAGCCCATCAACATGCCTCAAGTTACACATTGTTTTTAAGTGCTAATTTTAGATAAACTGTAGGTACTTACCTAGGTTTTAGCTAGGTTAGGTACCGCCTACATTTCTGAGAACAGCGCGTAAATAAGTTTCCATTTATTAACTGTAAATAAAAGTAGGTATGAAGGTAAGTACCTAATATGCTTCTTTATATGAATTACTTTGGTATAGGTAGGTTTAGGTTTGCTATGTGGTTTGTATACGTGGATGTACAATAAAAAACGATGCCACCTATTCGTACTATGCAAATCACTATCTAAAGAGCTAGTAACCACATTCTTATTTGCTGTGTAATCAATAAGAACTCAATTCGAACTCTAGCAAGGCGTTGATCTCGAGTTTTTTCAGACAACAACTTTTTATTGGTTGTGGCGAATAATGTATCGTCTTAACGTTTAAATATAGCCTGAACCTGTTCTTGAGCGAAGCTGATTCCCAGTAGTAGCACCTTCAAAGTATTAGGATTCTAAAATAAATTCTCAAGAATTTGCAGTCGTTTAAAATCAGTTTAAAAATAATGTTGCTCTAAAAATTGGGCGGTTTTTAATAGGATAAGGACGCTAGCTAGATCATTAGCATCCAAGTTACCAGGAATCTTAAAGTAATTTACTTCTTGATAGGTATCCGAAAGGTTTTTGAAGTAAGCACCAGCCTAGGTAAATCTGTAGATAACATACCTATTAAAATTCTACCTGTGTGAATAGAAATCGTACTTCAGTAGGTATAGATTTGTTTGAGTAGGTACTAACTTACTTGTCTAGAACATTATGTAGCGCCAACAAGATAGATGAAAGTTCTAGTCATCTGACAACAAAATTAATGACCAAGTAATAAATAGTGAACAAGTACGAATCGAATTCATAAACGTGGGTTTCGTAGCCCTGATATATCAATTAATTTACTTAAAAGGTAATATTAAAATGTGTCAAAATTAACAACTCCCACAGAATTTATGGATTTTCCTTAGTTTTGTAAACCTTGATTCTTGCCAATTTTAAAGATTCTAGTCTATGGGGAAGAACCCTGACGCCTCAGTGATCTAAACTTATTTGTTTTAGCATAGACCTCACATAGTTATCAAGAATTGAAGTGAATGACATTTAGGATAAGAAGGACAAAGTCATATATAAGAATGCTTACCTAGCCTGTAATGCACTGCTGGGCAAAGGCATCTCATCTCACTGAAGACATCAGGGAGGAGGTTTAGGAGTACCTATTCGTCCGTTGAACGGAACGGAACCCAAAAACAAATGACATATCAAATGTATTGCATGTAATAACTGTGAAGGTTGTTCACACCTGACTGGGCTTTGAACCAGATCGACGCAGTGCGACAGTTACAATCGAAAGTAGATGCAAGAACTATCTAGATTGTTTTGATTAGGTTTTTAATGGAAATGTTTTAAACTAGATTCTAAGTAGGTAGAGGTAATTTGTTCTATAAGAACTTAGACCTATCGTTCCTGCTATAGGTACATTGGTATTGGTAAATACAGAAGGAACGATTTTTTCCATTTATTGAAAAAGAAAAATGTAGAAGCCCTTTGACTGAACATATTAATTTGTTCCTTGTGAAATACTGGGTCTACACACTTTAATCTATACAACAATTCAAAATAATACAAAGAAAATAAATAACAAACGATTCTACCATCTTTGATGACGTCATAATATGCTATAAACAGACCGATTTTTACATAGATGGTGATTGTATGTAATAAAATAAACAATATAATATTTTAATATACTTTATTAAGTAAATAAATAACAGCTATCGTAAAGATAAATCTATTACAAGATGACTAGTAGTCAAACAGTAGTAAGTACCACAAAACAAATTGGAGTGTTAAAGTAAGTAGTGGGAATTGTCGGTGAAACGTTGAGATTAAGAAAGATTAATGTTAAACAGTGAGACTCAAGGTGATAAAACACTTGGTGCTAAACTAAATCTAAGTTTATAGATCTACAAGCTTACAAACTTTACAAACCTTAAGGTTAATACATACTAGATGAAGATCAATCTCAAACTTAATATAGCAATTTCATCTTTAACTCAACAATAATAAAGTACATATTTCTAATGAGATAAAAATAATTGTACAGTCGAATGCGTGTGTTTGTTTGTATGCGGATATTTGTGCTTTATGTTGTGGAGATTAGAGTGAAATTGCTATGGTAAGTTTCCGATTGAGACCGCTTCATTTCGATTTTGCTCTAGCATGAATTGATCATTAGGGTTGAGGAAATAATATCTGATTATTTTCTAAGTTCAATAAGTATCTATATTTGCTATTTTATCGTCAAAGCATAACCATGCAATGAGAGATTCACCCTTGCCCGTGGTCTAAGCAGGTGAACAAGGTTAAAAGACAAGGGGACCATGGAATATTAACCAATAGGAATGCATAAAATCTCCGCATAAAGATTTTATGCAATCCTATTGGTTAACATTTCTCTGTTTCTCCGCTCCGCAGCTTCGCTCCTCGTCAATGGACCGGCAGCTTTAGAAGACTATCAGGTATCAACATTTTGGTATATTTAAGACATCATAGATATAACACTTTACAACAATCCAAAATACCACGCGAACGAATTTGGGGAACCACAGACAATGAACCCTGGGTGATATACAATACTATGCTTTGATCGATAAACCATTTCAAGTATTTCTCATTTTCTACCATTCAACGTAGATTTTTGTATCATGCCTAACCTCCTGGTAATGCTATGAAGCTGTTGTATTATCTGAATTTGTACTGTTATCAATTAATAGCACCTAAGTGGAAAGAGAAAGAAGTCTAGAGTAGTTCCGAATCGGGCCACTAGATGGCACCTCCTATTCTAGCATTAAAAGACAGCTAAGTAATCCCAAAGTTCTAAGTGGACTGTGCAGAAAATTATGCATTAAAAGGCAGTATTTGTTTAATAATAAGGCGTTTGATATATCCAACACTTCAGTACGTCTATTTGTAAATATAACCTTTAAAGTTTAAAGGCATGCATGTAATTTAATTACATATTAAGGCTATTGCAGAACCAGATATGAACTTCAATTTATTCTCGGTCGTACCAGAACCATATTTCTGATGGTTTTGGCTCCGACCAACTCTGCATATTTCGCTATTTCGTCTTCATGGGAGGCCAATTTTGCCTTCTTTTTGTAAGCTTTGTAAGGCATTATGGTCCCTTTTACCCAGCAGGGAATGCTGTGTATGTCGTTGCGTCGGGGATAGTTTGGGTCAACACTATCCACGTCGTGATCCAGTCTAGAATATGGCGTGATGTCTAACTTAGGCAAACAGTCTTTTATCGGAAACCATTTGTAGGTCTCCGGACAGAGCAGATCTGAAGGATGAAAACATCC
The DNA here is from genome assembly GCA_951394245.1 of Cyclophora punctaria. Lineage (NCBI taxonomy): Eukaryota > Metazoa > Arthropoda > Insecta > Lepidoptera > Geometridae > Cyclophora > Cyclophora punctaria. The sequence goes on along the minus strand of OX596182.1, from coordinate 5,078,205 downwards.
CTTATACCTCATCTTCTTGCAAGTGTGCACGTAGAATCCCATGTAATAATATTTCAGCTCCGGGCACTTGGACTGAAGTTTCCTTGTAAATTCGATTTCTCTGAAAAAGAAACGTTTTTTTATTAAAAACTAAATCAATGATAGCTGTTAGTAACATAGAATATTAAGATCACAAGCCTCAAGCTAGATTATGGCACTTATGAATACTTAAGCAGTCTTATAAATTTTGCTATAGTTAGTGATTGGTCCCCAAAATTCCAATTATCAGAATAAATAATATTATTTATGCTATGCGGTCATATATTTGAATGACAGTTATTTTAAAGCAATAAATGATTTTTTATTTTATTTTATTTTATTGATTTATTTATTTATTTAACAGAAGTTAAAATAGTTTTATAATTGGGTATCTTTATTCTGAGATTAAAATATTCACCTGAGCGCGCCATAAGTGCCCAGTGTCAGGTGCATATACTGCGGGTCGTAGAAGAAGTAAACAGACGAGACACACTTGGGCAGTATGTCTATCACCCCGACGGCGATCAGCTTCTTGTCCAGCCAGTACTGCTGGTGGAAGGAGCCGTAGCCGCTCGGAGGGCCACTCTCGCTTTGTTCCGCCTGGTTAAGAAGACATTATATTAAACTAGCTGCGCTCCGCGGTTTCACCCGCGTTGTACCCGTTCCCGCGGGAATTTCGGGATGAAAAATAGATGTTGGCCGATTCTCAGACCTACTCAATATGCTCACAAAATTTCATGAGAATCGGTCAAGCCGTTTCGGAGGAGTACGCGAACGAACAATGTGACACGAGAATTTTATATATAAGATTATGACATTATATACAATTAACATTTACTCGCATACCTTTTAAACTCACACGATTTGCACTCATCTCATGTAGTATAATACGCTACGATATGAGCTATGTTACTGTGATAACAATTCGTTTAGTACATACCAGTCATAAGTAACGCTACATAGAGATACAAAATCCTAACTAATATTATAAATGCGAAAGTAACTCTGTATGAATGTCTGTCTGTCCGTTACGCTTTCACTCCAAAAGTACTGAACCGATTTGAATGAAATTTAGTACACAGTTAGTCTAGAGCCTGAGAAAGGACATAGACTTTTTATCGCGAAATTCCTGCGGGAACGCGTACAACGCAGGTGAAACCGCGGGGCGCTGCTAGTAACATTATAAATAACAAAAATACCTATAAAAATAGTTCTTACCAACAAAGGGCTGTGCACCAGAAACTCCTGGTATTTCCCTTCAGTACACTTCTCCGGTCTGTCGTTATGTATAGTGGTTTGATACTTCACGTAAACGCCGTGCGTTTCCGCGGCGGTCGCTAAGTACTCGGCGCTCGGTGGGTTGGTACGGACTAGTTTTATCTGGAAACATTTACAGAATAACATTATTAAACTTTTATAACCTATCGTCCAACTGGTGGGGAAATGTTTCACCCAAATGTATAACGTCACTTCATCTTTATTGATAATACAATATTCTATTTATCATTTAAATTAATGTTTTGCTAATGCAATTATTAGACTATTTCGGAAGCTTTGAAGCAATCAAAATATATAATCGCGGGGCGCTGCTTATTTTATAATGCGCTGCGCTGCAGTTATTTTATAATATTCATCTATCAATTGAATATGTACCTCTAATTTATCTCTAAACTCCCCTGGCAGTTCCTTTACAAAGTCTTCAATTTGTTTCTCCTTATTCTTATTATTATTTGTCACTGCTGATACGTCGATCCCTTTCGCCTTTAATTTCTCCAGTTTCCTTTCTTTTCTCAATTGTTTAGCTTTCACGCTTGGAGGTCTGCTGAGATCTAGAAACGGGATAGTTATATTAATTAAAGTATAGACTAAAGACTGATACTAGTAACAGAAAATACTAGGAAAATTGCACAGGAACCAATTAAAAAATATGGAGCCAATGTTGAACTGCTGAAGGTGTTACCAGACAAATCGAAATTGAAACTGCAATGTGTTATTATAGTAACAAAATAATATGTAACTGCTAGCGCCATCTATATTAGTTGTGTAGTACTTATGAATATACGTACTCTGTGGTACAATTACTGTGCAACTCTGTGTATTATTATCACATCTATCAAAGTCGATCAGCTGGTCTGGTAATCCCCTAATCCCTTCTACCTTCGATCAATACCGTTGATCGACGATCGATTGATATGCCTGGTAACATACTAGTTTAAACCCACACTGTACCCGTTGTAGAAATTTTGAAAAATCCATATCCCATGTATATCCCAAACATCTAATCTATGAGAACATTTATCAAAATTAGTTTATAAATGTGCACAATCTAAATCACATTCTCTCTGATGAAATACCTTGTTCAGATTACCTATTATATTATTCAAAGGTCAGGCAAAATTGTTTTTATCCTTATTATAAGAGTGATAATTATAATTAATAGTTACCAGTTGTACCAATTAGGTATAACATTGTTGAAAACTTACAACATACCTCTTGAGGAAGTCTTTATCTCTGTTGTCGATGGTTTGTCCTTAGCTAACAATTCTTTACCAGCCACCGTTTCTGTAAATTAAATAAAAAGGTAGATTAGTTAAGAAAAATAAGAACTCGTATTATAATGTACAATAATATGTCTAGAATAATTCATTAAATTAACAAAATGCCGACATTACTGACCTACTTCCCGATTCCCAATAGAACTGAAATTTTGCATACAGTTCAATTTGAATGACATTGCATGACGAAAATAAAGCTCATCATATAAAAGCAAACATTTCCAATAATTAGTATTTTACTAAAGTTATTTAAGAAATACCTAACCCAATAGAATAAAAATAAATTTTCTATTAACTAAAAATAAAATAAGCTTGTTATATGATTACCAACCATTGTTATCTCCGCCGTCCACTTTAATCTCATATTTCATGACTTCCCCGAGATCTATTTTCTGCGGCACCATGGCTGATTCCACGAACTGCTCCACATTTTCAATAGCCTGTTCGTTAATATCTTCCGCACTGCTACATGTGGACATCTTTCTAGATTTATTAATGACGCTGTCATCCCCTGATAAGTATTTGTTGAACTTCTTCATAATTTTCTTTTGGGACTTGGATGCTTTAAATTCTAACGCTTTGCATCTGTGATAGAAAATATCATACTTTATTTACCAACTAAAATATATATGTATAGCAAATGTCATTAGGTGTAACAATTTTATATTTGAAACAATTATGTAAAGTTTATTTGTGCAATAATTTTATGTTTTTTTAATTTGTATAGGACTTTTTGTTCCATGGTTTTATTTCATAACAGAACTATGTTAATGTATAAACCATATTATAATTAGGTAGATACAATTTTAGCAAATTTATATACTTATTGGGTAGTATTTGGGTATCTTTCTATAATACAAGCTTCGACCTTTTGTTCAACTAGATGTGCGAGTTAGTTTGTTAGTGGCCTGAATATGAGTATGCTTATGCATTCATAACAGGATAAGAGCATACCTTATGGTGTACATGGGACAACAGATCACATCCATGGTGGGTTTGTAACAATACTTTCCGGACCTCCTCCATCCTCTATCAATGAGATCTTGGTAATCTTCTACAGTCATCGAGTGGGCCCACATTCCTATATAATAACAAACATATGTAAAAACACTCTAATGACAAAGAAGTTTGTTTAAAAGAGATTTATACTGATGTTAAATAATTATGTTTGAAACTTCATTAATACCTATATTTATTTAAGCTCATTTTATGGATAATACTAAACTAATATTTATAAACTCAGTAAATATTTTCGTGTAAAATGTTATGATATTTCAATAAACTCTTACCATGACTAAAATTCGAATCAGAACCACCACAATATCCGCATTTGTAACCTTCATGTTCTGCACAATACTCTACGATACTCTTATACATTTTCGTGAATTAACTAATGCTTCAGCAACTTCGTATGCCTGTTCGGCCAGTATAACAAAAGTAAAATAAAACAAAACGCTTTTTAATGAATTCTGAAAAGCTCCTCAATCAATTCACAGTCATCACCCTTCTTGCGACAAAATCCAAGACAAAATCAAATGAAATGAAATGAAAGAAAGAAAGAAATTCAATTCAATAACATTTTAATGTCACTGTCACTAAAATACTAAAATCATTGTCAAATTGCTTGACATATTCAATGACAATAACGGCAATAATTATGCTAACCTAACATCAATAAAGTATGACCATGGAGTCTGTATTGTACTTACATTTTGTTTCAGACCGACACAGCCCAAGAAAATGGAAAATAATAAGATTGTTCTTAAACTATGTTCTTTAACACAGACCACGAACAAACATGCTTGTACCTTCTTATCTTACCAAACCAACTAACATTGCTTTCTCTGTCCAAAGATTTTCTATAATACGCACTTTTTGCTTGATTTTATTGTGCTTCGCTCTTCCGTAACAAAACACAATAATCCGGGAAATAGGCGATTTTGCATCTCAAAAGGTCGGGAGTAGGGGAGTAGTCGCGTTCTTGACGTTAGGTACTTAAATGGCTGATTCAAATTTCCACTGAGACATTTAAGAAATATGTTTTACCAAGATATTGTCTACGAAATTCGTATTGAAGGCGAATAAACCTCCCATTCTTCACTATCATAAACTAATTTATGGGAAAGCAGTTAAACATTGTGCGTTAACAGTTTTATTTAATCACTTCAAAGTAATTAGGTAAGCAGTTTTAAGTATTATGCGTCACCAAATTCCCTTCTTCATCCTTTACCAATGATCTATGGCAAAATTTAATCTTAAACCAGCATTTTGGTCATATTTAAGATTTTAAATAAGTAGGTACCAAAATAATGTATAATTATAATTTATGCAGCTTGCGACATTCTGATTGTTCCACTTTCTTCATCCGCTTCAAGAATTTCTGACATAATTGAAGCTTTTGAAAATATGTTACTCTTCTGTCTTGGTGGCCTTTAAAAGAAATAATTAAAAGATAAAGGCTACTCAAGATAACGAAAACTTATTTTCATCATCATTATGATTACATGACATTGGAATTATTAAGGATATAAGACATTCCTCCACAAACAAACCATATTTTTCGTTAAGGTACTTACCGTATTTTTCTATAGTTCCACGGTTGTATCACAGTCTCTCCCCAGATTAAAAATATAACTCCGCTGACGAACAACACAGTGGCGTGAAAACACCAAATATGTTTCCAGACGACAGGAGAATTCTAAAAGAAATTTTGGATAAATTGTTAAGACTGTTACTGACCGAACGCTACAAGGTGTAATGTAACGTGTCACACAGCGAGCGTTTTTGCAGTCAGTACGGGGAAACACGGCGCTCGCAGCGAGCAACGAGCGGCTCTTTAACGTCGGTTGGTAACCTTACCTAACCCACCTTTAAATTAAAGTGTGGCTAGTACCTAAGGAATGGGAATGAGGAGGCCTTTGCCCAACAATACGGAGATACAGGCTAACTACTAGTAGTAACTAAGTATATAATAAATGTACACACAGTGACACACACAAGCGAGTCAGCATTTATAATATGTTTAGGCAGCACTACTATTACTAGGGCGGTAAAGCTACGGGCCGATTTTGGAGATCAATAGATAATTAGAACAGCTAAACCAACATTGCTGGTGCTTAGTGTGCAGCAACCCTAATGACATATTCTATGAAAAACTGTGACCTCACCTTGTATTTATAAGTAACTTGACCGACACATAAAGACACGATAATGCCTGAGGTATTCCCTATTATTTTAATAACAGTGTGTACTGAATTCACATAATTTGGAGTGAGTTCCTGAAAAGAAAAAATTAAGTACTTTTTTCTTACATCACTTATGAGACTCTTTAAGTTAAATAAATATGATGATATACTCGTAATGATCTGTGGTCTCTCTATTCAGGATTACATGGTGATGCCAGTTACACGATGAAGCAGAATTTTGCAAAGTTGTGGGCCGCCTTTATAACATTTAGGTATTAATTAATAGCTGTCTGCTCAACTTAAGAGTTACTCTAACTAAATAATGATGGGTGATGATACTATCACTCGTTATAGTACCTACCTTCCTGTAAAGAAGATAATGAAAAAAGATATATAGATAAAACATCATACATAACAGAAGTCAAACGTCAAGTCCATTCCAGCGGCCGTGAGCCCGACAGCCAAGGTTAGTAGAATGGGCCCCGGCACCAGGATGGGAAACATCCACGTGAAGAACACCAATATCCCGGGTATCACGTGCGCTGGAACGATATAAACAGATACAGATAAAGTTACGAATTTCAACTTATTGTACTTCTTAATTTCTAAGAAATCTATTTTCTTTTGCTTGAACCAAAAACTTAAGGTAGGTATTTAGGATTGTTGCTAAATAACTTACACACAACAATGAGATATTTCCTTATATGCTTCATTTTCTTGTAGGTAGTGTTACTGTGTCTGTACCTATGAAATGCTTGAATCACGATTGTGCCCAGCACTAATCGTAGAAAAAACGGCAAAGCTGTTAATGCCGCTGCCTGGAGAACAAATGATGCAATTAACTCCTATTCCTAATGCCTTCTTTGATAATATGAGAGACACATAATAATATCTCCTTCGTGTGTGTTTGCATGATACCTATTTGAAAGGAAGGATGTAAAAACTAGTAGTTATTGCTCAGATACTTAAAATTAGGCGATAAAAATGAGATAACGAAAGCAAAAAAACTAAGTTGTTTTCGCCGAGTTAAGATTAACAAACGCTCGTTCGTACTACGTATGTATGAGAAGACTTGGCAAAAAGGATTTTCCGATGACGGTAAAACTTTTTGTGATATTAAATGATAAGTGAATTCATTACCTATCTAATTTGGTAGACATGCCTGCATAATTATTTGGTAGTACATATTTACACCTCTGATACCTATTCTGCTTGTGTTAGACATAAAGCCGATGCTCTCGGTTGAGTATACTATCCCGTCTTTTAGTTCGTGAGTTCAATCACAATCAATATTAGGTTCTACAATTTAGGGTTATAAATTACGAGCTGGATCGGGGAAAAGGTATTTTATTTTGTATAATTTCCTCCACCAAAATAATTCCTTATTAAAAATATGGGTAGGACTTTACTAACTGTAGGTACTTTAGTACACTTAAAGCTATTTTATAAAAAAACATAATAATTGTAACGAAATGTAAAGTACTAGCCTCTAATGTCCCACTGCTGGGCAAAGGCCTCTCATCTGACTGAAGATATCATTACAATGAGGAGGATTAGGCGTACTTATAATACAATTGTAAGCTTGACTAACGTTATAAATGTCGTAGCCGACAATTCTCGAGTAATACAGAGGTCCGTGAATACAGAGTGCTATGATCATCCAAGCGTAGCCGAAGTTCAGGATACAGAGCGCCCAAAATGGCACTGACTTGACGATCAGCATCCATGGCGTTTCATCATTCATTAGCTGGAACAATAAACATGTATCCTTTGACTAAAAAATAACTTAATACTAACAGTGCTTTGCGGTTTTACCCGCGTTGTACCCGTTCGAATTTCGGGATAAAATGTATCCCATGTTATTCTGATGTATAACCAATATTACTGTAAAGTTACATCCAAATCCGTCCAGTAGTTTTTTTGTGAAAGAGTAACAAACATCCATAAAATATACACATAGATCCATCCTCACATACTTTCTCATTTACTTATAATATTAGTAGGATTCATAGGCCACTTGGCGCGGACTTACAATGCGTGCAATAGATCTATGTTGTTAGATGTAGTCCACGAACGAGATCACATCAAGTTCCCACTAGCTTTGGTTTTTGAAGTAGGTTGACAATAAAGTACAAATGTACTTACTTACTTATACCGTGCTTATACTACTTAAAAGTCGAGGCAATAATATTAGGTATCTATAGTATTTCATAAGCATAAACAATAAATAGTTAAGGTAGAGGCTTTAATAAGATATTTCCTAATAAGCAAAGTTTAGCCAAACAAACTAATGAAGTTATTACATCATTCATAAAAATAATAGAAATACTTACCGTATATCACTAACTATATCTCCTTCTACGGGTTTGATTTTAAAGGCCTTCAAATAACCCTATGTATCGGAGGCCTCTTACCTAAAACGCAATTTCCTAAAACGAGATTCACGTAGGTATTTCCATAAAAAAACTAAAGCGCAATACCGAAACCTCACACGTTTAAATAAACAAACAGACACGTACCCTAATAGTAAATATTGTACCGATCGTATTATTTAGATAGTCAAGTTCCTCCTTTGAGATGTAGCTGTGAAGTCTTGGGTAATCTGTGACGTATGACACCCAGATAATGGACCATAGTATCTGACAGCCTCCGGAGAGGTAGAAACCGGTTGGCCATCTGGAGTAGTAGTGCACTGCAGCACAGATCAGAAACGTAGAACAAGTGCCTACTGTGATGCCTGAAACAGTTCAAGTTTTCTGCTATTGATGCTGGGGATGGTTACTGTTAAGGAGACGCTGATCTTTACTTAAGTAATAATCAATTTAATATTGCAAAAGGTATACCTAAAAGCCTATTCCCACTTCTGTGCTGTAGGATCCAGATTTTACTTGGGTGAACGGTGAGTGTTAGTCTTACACAAATGTAGCTTCATCTGCAATGTTCTGCCACTGGGACGCCCGATTAAAATCAAGGTACGACAGCCGACAAGTGAGGTGAGACTGTTCGTATTCTAGTATAATTTGAATATCGTACAAATTAAGTGAGACTCACCACAATACGCCCACATAAAATGATTCCTTTCTATAGGAGGAACCCAGTGCCTCAGTACTTGAACCATACTCGGTTGCATAGCTCCCTGAAACACGCCACAGTGTTTTCAGCATTTTTCATGATGGATGCCCGATGCTGATAACAAATTCCGCAGAATGACAGTTTAACTAACCGCACAAAACCCTGTTACAATTCTTACAAAAAACAATGCCCAGAAATCAGAAATTGCTGAGGCAGGAGTTAGGCAACAGAGGATACCCGATATCAGTGAAGAAATGCCCACAACCCAAGTTGGACCAATTCTGAAAACAAGCATTACCTGAATTATGTACTCACTCAACAAGGATGTGAGGTTCAAAATTGATTGGCATTAAAAAAATCGTAATCCAATACTCGTACTATGAAAATCAATCCACTGACAATAACTTAACTCAGTTCCATACTATCTTAATAAACGAACCATACAAACCTGTCGCCCATACTGTGAAATATTGGAAAACATACGCAATATCCGATGTGGTATGCGGAAAATAATTTACCCATTTTCGTATCATCCCAACTTATTAAATCAATCGTCTGAAAAGAAACATTACTTTAGAAGGTAGGTCTCTGTTAAGCTCTAACTGATTTTACGTAACCTGTACAAATGCTTTAACATCTTAACATTATATTTACCCTGTATATTCTTAGACTAGCAGCGCCCCGCGGTTTTACCCGCGTTGTACCCGTTCCCGTGGGAATTTCGGGATGAAAAATAGCCTATAACCTTCCCGTTGAATGTGGCTATCTATTACAAAAAGAATTATTCAAATCGGTTCAGTAGTTTCTGAGATTAGCGCGTTTAAACAAACAAACAAACAAACAAACAAACAAACAAAACAAACTCTTCAGCTTTATAATATTAGTATAGATTTAAACGCATAAATGGCAGCGGTGCTACTTTCTCATAGCGGTTAAAGGAATCAAAATAAGGTATGTACCTATGTCGGGTGAAGTTCGTAATTAGAACAATAATATTATTTCGTCTTATGTGATCGAAACTGTTCAATCAATAAAAAAATATACTTCACTGCGTAGAATACATCATTGAACAGTATTCAACATAATCAATATAGTAAGGAATCTTCTTTCGCGGGTTATGAACATTCTTTAAACATGTAGCTAATGAAACATTTATCAAAGTGTACACTGTACACTTTGATAAATGTTTCATTAGCTACATGTTCATAACATTCTTTAAACATGTAGCTAATGAAACATTGTTTCATTAGCTACATGTTTAAAGAATGGTACACTTTGATAAATGTTTCATTAGCTACATGTTTAAAGAATGTTCATACAATAACAAACGCGACACTCCTGTACACTGTACAGGAGTGTCGCGTTTATCATGACACATTCTCACAAATTTTTACAATGGAAAAGCCCCTTTGGGATGAAAATGGGTTAGGAATAATTCATTAATATAATATGAACCTAATGTCTCTTCTAATAGAGTGGAGGTTATTTGGCTAAATAATCTAAAATACCAATATTCAATACAACAACTAACTCCACTGATCCTACTCGTGCTGAAGTATTTATTGTAATCCCTCTTCGCAATCTGCGCCATATCCACTATGTGCACTCCCAAGTTGTACCGAACCCAATATAACATAAAATAGCCAAAGAATATCATGACTCCGATCTGTAAAACAGCATTTAAACTTTAGCACTGAACCCTAAGTTATTTATAAACTCTAAGCTCGTAAGTAGCATCAAATTATAAACTATCGCACAAATGTTGGAAGAAAAATGTTTGGTGGCTAAAAACTAAGTTTGCCCTTTAGTTAGTGACCTTCACTTTTTGAACAGAACTAGTTAAGAAGAGGTCAATAATTATAAGTACTAACTATCACTCGCACCCTGATTTTTAACATCACTCGAAAAGAAAATGCTAAAAAATTACATAAATAACGTAACGAAATGTTTGATGTTACAAGCCATGGCCATGGCGAATCGTAATCACGACACGAGGATGACATTGTACTATGTAAGTGGATGTACTAAGTACAGTGCCACCAACGGTGGGCAAAATGGGAACTACAGCCGCGTCATATTGAATCTATACTATGTTAGTTAGGCTTTATATGATTGATATTGTAGTTTCTTAAATTTTAATGATATCTATAGACTGACTTGCAAGATATGTTTTAATTACCTTTTTTTCTTGGTGAATTTCTTATATTATGTACCTATACCAAATTCTCCACTAGCGACGCTGTCACCTGAACAGATAAGATGGTGGGACTGTAGGTAATTGAATGTTTGACGTATGTATGGCTAACGGGCGAAAACACAGATCTCTTTGACTAAGCGATGTTAACTCATCGCGAATGTTAAGCAACGTGCAGCTCGGCCCCTACTTGGATGGGTTTGGATAGTGGCATTCTAAAAACTCCGACCCCTGGGTTAGACACTGAAATTAATTAGGAGGCCTTTCCACTAGATTTAGGCTGCAATGCTACGCTACGTTTAGTGTCCACAAACGGATAGGATAGAAATTGGGAATACGAAAGAAGTACAATAAAGCAACAAAGTATTATATTGTAATTTTAGCACTTTATTTATAACTTAAAATAACATAGTTACATTACAATGCAATACAATTCTTAAATATTTTTTAAAACCTGCTGTATTCCATAACTGAGCGTGGGTTGCTGAGCAATAGGACACAATAGGTGACAAATAATAAGTACTTTATCAATTAAATTTTCTAACATTGGTCAACATAATATGTCATAAGAAAAACTATACTATACAAATTATATCATACATAACACGAGTATCTAAATAAAATATTACTATAAATATAAATCACAGTCTATTCATTCAAACAATAAATTATATATTTTTTTAAAGGTTATATGCTGTACCTGGTCCAGTTGCGAAATGAATTGTGTCATGACTAAATAATTGTCCTAATAGTACATTAAAATTACTGATAATTATTTTACCTCACGAGCGCTCCTGAGCCATACTTCTGTAGATGTTGTTGTAGCACACTGTCTTAGCGTGCATGGTCCGAGCCAAAATCCAGTCAAAATAGTTTTTGTAGTAACGACAGCAAGATAATTTTCAGGATACAAAGCAAAGTCAGATGGATTCGCAGATAAGTATGTCAAATGAATTAAACAATTGTCTTGCCGTCGGTACTACACAAAGACGCGTGTCTATACTCTTTATAACTAAGCTAAAGCCTGGTTTCGACTTCGAGCGGAACGGACCCATTAATGACTCCGTTTGGCAGCCATTACGTATTTTTGTTAAGGCTGAGGTGTTATGCGTCTATACAAGTAACGCAATGGTAATTAAACGGAGTCATTAATGAGCCCGCTCCGCTTGCAGTGGAAACCCGGCTTAAGAGTATGGTTCAGGGGCGCTCGTGAAATGAAACAACTTTACTAAGACGCATGCCAAAGTGTCTACCTCTATGGTCTCCTATCTCACCTCTTCACATACAAATAGAGAGAAGACAAAAGACGTTGAAACCTTATGTCTTTGCGTCCATCTTAACAGGGCTGGTTTTCTTCTTCTTTGTGTCAATATGGTTCAAGTTTCAAAACCCGGCTGGTAAGTGGTATATTCAGTAAGGGTATTCTCTAGCGAATACATTTTTCCTTTCATTGCCCTCAAGTATATCATCAGTCTAAAATTTATATTCATAGAATGTATGTCATCTTAAACCTAAACTTCGAAGGATATTGCTTATTATCTAATCAAAATACCTTCACATTTCCGGGTCTATATTAACAATGATAATTAAATAAATAAATTAGCATACACGTTTTAAGTTTGGCGACTGGTCTATAAATTACTATAATTAAGTATATCAATATTACTCCCAAAGTTAAATCTGATATATTTAAAACTACACTACAGCTCATACATAGTCTAAAATTAAATACTGACGTTTCAATCATCTCTATGTAGGTATAGACACAATAAATAATGTATATTGATTTAATCCTCGTAATTTACTTGTTAATTACGCTTAAGATACTGTGATGTTATAAACAAGCATATTAATAAATACGATAATCTTGTTAAATTTTCAAACCAATAATGCCTCTGCCTTGCATAAGGTAAAGTATGTACCTACAAGCGTTTACTGATTATGGTGTAAACAGCTTATAAAGCGACATTAGTAAAAACAAGATTTCGACCTCAAGGCATTTTGGCAGCTTAAATTCAACATGGCGGCTAACGCTCACAATGAAATCGGAAACACAGATTTTTACTAATGCCATCATACGTAAACCATATACGTCAGAAAGCAACTCCACTCTGACTTTTGCAAGGCAAAATCGCCTGTTTAGGGCTCCGCAGACTTTCCTTTAGGGGCGGGGGCGCCTTTCATTTCATTCTGATCGCGAATTGGTTCTTCTTGGCTATCGTTGGCGTAATTCCAGGACTGGGTTTTGGCGGAGCCAAAGATAATAAAGAATATCGCCGTCACAATGTAGACAGAAGCTCCAACGTAGAAGACTGGTCGCCAATTGTCGAAACTATTCTGTAAACATAAACAAAATACATTCTTAAACTTAATCTCACCTCCGAACTTATCTAAACATAATTTAGGTTTTGCACAAAAAGACTAAACATATGATTATTGTAAAATAACGTACCCCTTCTTTGGTAAAGTAAGCAGTAATTATTGGCGTGAAGAACCCTGCGGTACTTCCGATGCTGTTGGCTATTCCATACAAAGTGCCCGCGAAGTTAGGAGCCAGATCCTGATGGTTCTGCAGATTAGTCAAGGTGGCGGCGCCGTTAAAGCCCATGGACATTGTTATCAGAGCCACACAGATTCCAGTTGATTTTCCAACGTAGACCAGCAACACTAGCAATAGTCCCGGTACAATATGAGAGCATAGAGTAAAGGATTTCCTTATCATGATTTTCTTCATTAAATTTCTCCCTAGAATATAGTCTCCTATAGCGCCAAACATCATGGCAAGGAACATTCTGGCAAGGTACGGCAGTGCAGCAATGAAACCGGCACTTTTTAGATCAAATCCAAGTACTGTAGAGACAAACTTAGGTCCTGCGGTCATGATGAAGTACAGGCCCCAAAGGTTTCCGAAGTGGAGCACGACCATTGCTAGGAATGGAATGGACATCGCGATTTGCTTGAATGGTGGGAGTCCCTGGAAAGATAACAATTACATTTAAAATACCACTTGAGGGTCAATTACACAAAAAATTGTTTAGGTATTCGATGATAATTCATACGTCCTTGCGTTGTCATTATAATATTTTTACGATTATTGTTTTCATAAACGCGAATACCGTTAAGTTTATCTCAGATTCCGTTATACATATCAATAAGGAAATATTTAAGGACTCTTGCATTGTAAATACTGATTTGAACTGATAAATAAATCGTAAAAACTTGTTTCGTTCCAAAGACGTTTTTCAATTTGTTTTTGGGCCAAGCGGTTATTGCTCTCGCCCTTTCCTGAAGAGGCCACTGTCCCTTCAACGTAATAATGCAAGGATTACGATACACACCCACCTGCTTAAAATTCACTACTAATTTTTATTATCACCAACCAATCAACTATTTAACACGTTTTTGCTCATCGTTAAATACATACTAAGTCAATGATTTCCGCAAAAAATACGTCATTAACAAACGTACAAAAGCCTAACGTTTTGGAGTTACACATAAAACATGTAAGGAAAACCGAACAAATATACATTCAAGGAATAATAAGTTCAAATATTAGACGGACACTTGTCAAAAATATTGAGAACAAACATTGCCTCACCTTCGAAGCCTGAACTTTGTTTCCTAAAGCTTCCAAGATGTATTTTTTCTCGTTGTCAGTTATTCTAGGGTGGCTTGCTGGAGTATCAGCCACGAGGTACCGCCACAAGAAACACCAAAGTATCATAATAACTGCTGGTACGTAGAAGGCGGATTCCCAGCCGAACATGTGCATCAGAGGACCAGTGAGAGACCACGTCACGACAGTCCCGAGCGTGCCACCCATCATTGCACTGATGAATTTACCCTTTTCAGCTGGTGGAGCCCATCTGGCAACCAAAGCATGTAGTGCTGGGTATACGAAACCCTATAAAAAATCAAAATATAACTTTAATATACATAAGGGAATATAATCTTATAACATTTATGTCAAAATATAAAAAAATTAAACAATCTCAAAATAATATCTTACTCCACAGAATCCAAGTAGAAACCGTAAGACGACTAAGGCCATATAGTGCCATTTTGCTGCGATCGGACATAGAGCAGTGAGGATCCCACTGGCGAGCGATGAGGCGAAGACTATGTACCGAGGACCCCACCGCTCGGCGGCCATGCCTCCGAACAGTGACGTCACGGGGTATGACCAGAAATACGAGCCCAGGATTAGAGCTTGCTTCTCTTCAGACCAGTCGAAGGTATTAGAGCTCCCTTCCTGTGTAATTAATAAATTGAGTTTTCTTATCTTATCTATTCAATGTAATAAAGCAAATCAATCAATCTAATCTCTAGGCCAAGAAGTTGCGTATTTAAAGATCTTATTTTGAAATATTTTTTACTTAAAATAAAAGCATAATAATACCTAACTATGGTAGCGACTAACGAGGAATTATTAATTAGTAATTAAGAAAGTCACGTCTGCCGCATGCCGGATACGCTGTGGGCCAAAATTTCCACTGTGTGGCGCCCGGAGACAGCGAGGCGACGTCGCGGCAGACCGCGCAGGCGGTGGCGGTACGAGCTGGACGCCTACAAGAGGGACTGGCAATTGGTGGCCCAAAATCGAGAAGAGTGGCGGGAATGGGGGGAGGCCTTTGCCCAGCAGTGGGACATTACGGGCTAACAGTAACAGTAAGAAAGTAGGTTCCTTACTCCTTAATCTCTTTAATATATATTGAAGAATCATTGAGATCCGCATTAAGTATATTTTTTTTTCCGTAAGCTTACAGCTGTCCCCGGTATTTTGTACAGGTGAACGCCATATTCGAGGATTGTGATAGAATGAAGAGATAGAGCGAAAAAGAGATGATAATTAAGATAATGATTGAAAGAATTGCTGTAAGTAATTAACTGCCACACTCAGAGTTGTCAATCATTCCTTAAGAATTGTTAATGAGAGATTCTTGACGTAATATATGAACAAAAACGTCAATTAGTTGATTATCGATTTGATTGACGTCTCTCAATGCAGCATTAAGTATATTAGATTAGTGCAATTAACCATATTATCACGTAGTTACCCGGAATGGCATGTCGGCTAGCGGGCCGGACACTTGACGTATGGTCCTATTATTTGCTACGTCATTCAATCCACCACTCCGCCTGTTGAACACATTAAATATTATGATAAACAACTGTAACAACCAACATTTAGTTACGCTAGCCATTTTAAATTATTATACTTCTGGCGGTCATGTAAAGACATAACACAAGGCGACACTTTAAAATAAATATACCATTGTTACAATACTTTATGTGAATTGATATAAATAGTTTGCGGTGTGTTCGTGTGATTTACTTGTCATATTGTTGAACAGGTAGTATGTTAGGAGTTTTTTTAAACCTTTAAATAAAAAAACCGGCCAAGTGCGAGTCGGACTTGCGCACGGAGGGTTCCGTACTTTACAAAAATGGCAAAAATCACGTTTGTTGTATGGGAGCCCCCCTTAAATATTTAATTTTGTGTTATTTTATTTTTATTATTTGTTGTTACAGCGGCAATAGAAATACATCATCTGTGAAAATTTCAACTGTCTAGGTATCACCGCTTTTGAGATACAGTCTGGTGACAGACAGACGGACGGACGGACGGACGGACGGACAGCGAAGTCTCAGTAAAAGGGTCCCGTTGCTATCCTTTGGGTACGGAACCTTAAAAACCAATGTATTATAGAAAACCTTATCTTAGGATGATGAATATGCTTTGACAGATCGTTTCCCCGAACGCCCGGAACTTATGAAACAAGCTGAGTACAATCACTGTATTACGGTGATAAAACCTAATAAGTATTTTCTGTCTATGTAATTATAATATTTATTATTAAATACCACGTTACTTCACAAACATATCATCACAATACGCATGATACGCTCTGATTGATCTATTAGATTTATTGGAACAAAGTTCCTTATCGCAGGTTGCGAAACGGGGCTAGACGGAAAATGGTAACGACATTTTTTAGGCCAGAAAGGGACAGACAGAGAAACTTGCGCACGCCAGAAAGAGACAGACAGAGAAACATGCGCACGCCAGAGAGAGACAGACAAAGAAACATGCGCATGTTTCTTTGTCTGTCTCTCTCTGGCGTGCGCATGTTTCTCTGTCTGTCTCTCTCTCTCTCTCTTATAGAAAGCAAGCTAGAAATTTTCGTTTCATCTTTCTATTTCGCATTGAACAGTGTGGTGTCGCGACGATTATTTTTGTTGATAATAAATAAACTTCGTTCCATCCGGGTGTCCCTTGACACCTCTCAAGTTTTTTTTCTTACGTGCTAGGTTTCGCTGGCACCATGGCGATCAGGTTGAGACTCATGTTGACCCTGAGCATGTACGCCGCCCAGCAGCTCGTCAGTAACATAAACCATAGGTTGCATCTTACGGGCACTCCATCTGGAAATTAAAAAACATAAAATAATCAGTCATATCTAGTACTCCACTTACTTTTATTATAAGGGATATACAGCGGTGGACCCATGACAGTTCTAACGTACAGAAGGAGAAATCTCAGTCCTCTCAATAAAACCAATTTCCTTACTAAATCTTACCCTCACGTGGATCAAGTTCAATATCTAGAGGGATTCGCCTAATCTCACAAAATAATAATTGAACTTCATTAATTGAAAAGCTCAGGAAATAGCATACAAATAAAAAAAAAGTTTGTTTTTTAAGTAAAATACAATAATTGTTCTTGTTGGGTTGTGGCTTTTATTCCGAGGACATTATTGTTCTTTCTTCTTTCATGGAAGTAAGACTTTCATAAATATGTATATAAATAATCGGCGTGCCCTGACTAAAGCATGGTGCATATCTTCTACTCTACCCGCTTTATTAAATGTGTGTAACTAAACACTGTTATGTGTTTTGTCTCTTTTGCTCTTCGAAAAATTGCGTAAGTCAGACACGTAAGAAGTGACAAATGTTATTAATACCTACGTGTTTATTAATATAGCCCTACAGGTTTATTAAGCTTCGTAAATCTTTACCACGCATAATAATCTATATTTATAAAAGAACCATAACACGAGAACGGCTGGACCGATTTTAATGATTTTTATTTTATTTTATGTATCTTTGTCAGGAATAGGATGATAATAAGATAAAGTTTCACATATACATCATTTCCATTTTATTGCGGCGTGATTTCAGATTGTGTGACATGTATTTGACAATGAAATGCGAAAAAAGAAATATTGTTTATGACTAGTGATGCGAATAACGGCTATTTTCATATAACACGTACTATAAATTAAAGCTATATTTAAATAGCGTGCTATTAAATCAGCTGTAATATGACCTAGATTATTACCAATGGATTTCCCAAGCCCTTGTTTTGTCACAGAAGATATATTATTACTATTGCTGGCGATTGCATCGTAAATAAACTTGAACTATCTGCTTTGTTCAAATCAGTTGTTCTAGATGAAGACGGCACATACATCCAAGGTAATTAATTCTGCACTCTTTCCACTTACATCCACTCATGTAAAATAAATTCCTTGTTCCAGGCCTACTGTTAATTTTATTTCTGTTTATTTTTTTTGATATTTCTACTGTACACTGACCTCTAGTGTGTATATAATAGAGGTCAGTGTTACTGTCACATAATACAATTTACACGTTTTTGGTATTACTCTCGTTTTAATTCTCGCGAATAAGCTCAAAACACTTTTATTGCTGTTCATACTTCTTAACTGTCAGAAACGGACAGAAAAGTTCATTCTCGTAATTTAGATATTGGTGGTATTCTACGAAACCACGTAGGTTGAGAATTTTCACGAAATAAAGTAGATAGGATATAGGATACTAAACTTATAATAATGTTCCGGGAGAACATTAATGCTCGCACACTCCATTCAGAACAGGATTAGCAGAAGCCAGAGCAGAACAGTAGAGTTCAGAATAGTAGAGGGCGATAAGAGATAACTCTGTCTAAACTAAAGGTCATTTTCCTCTGATGCAAGATTGTACTAAACTCTGCAAGAAAAACTATTACCCTATCCACGTGTAACTCGTATCCAATGACTTTGTGCAGTATTTTATTCATGGAGTGACTCGTTGTTAATAAGCGTGGTAGTAACAATACCTACTAATGGGCAGAAAGTGTTTTTATGATCTCCTTAATTCGCGATAATGATTATTTTATACTTCATAGGTTCATTAATTAGCATTACGGATTGCAAATTATACAACAATAGTGAGTATTATTGCTAAAGATGGTCTCTGTAAGATTAGAATAGTTGGTGGTTGACTAAGGACTATAGAACACTTCAGGCAGAAATTGATACATTAAAGCCCAATTCCACCGTTACAACTGAACTCAATCAGTTAAACTTAATCCTAGTTCACGAGCTGTACTGAGATCAAAACTTTAAAATTGATTTACGAAAACCAAGTTCAG
Organism: Cyclophora punctaria; assembly: GCA_951394245.1. NCBI lineage: Eukaryota > Metazoa > Arthropoda > Insecta > Lepidoptera > Geometridae > Cyclophora > Cyclophora punctaria. Next base: position 5,058,747 of record OX596182.1, on the reverse strand, counting down.
TTGACCTTAGTTCGAGATAGATACGGAGAAACCGGACTTAACCACATAGCCAGATTGCCGTACGCTCAACATGAAGCTATTTTCGCCTGAATGCATTTTAGACAGGCTAAATGCATCTTTCAGGATTAACTTCTCAATTATTTTGTTCATGAAAATGTTTATATTGAAATGAAAAACACTTTGTAAGATAATTTCTTATTATATTATTTTCCCTTTATAATTCGTATTGTGTTTTACGCGGTCCATTTCCTTGCGTTGATATGAAATTGATGTGACATTCTAAATGTTATTTCCTAAACCATCGCACTGTAAAATTGATAATGATCAAAGCATGTTATTATTAATACCGCCTACTTCGTTGATACTGTTTAGATATTACTGACTGTACTACATAGGTACCTATTGTTGGTATAATATGTATATGAAGATACTTCGACATTATAACTCTTTTTAAATATAATATACAACACTAGTGGTCACCTTCGCTTCGGGTGAGGAGGCCTCTTCTATTCCCCTTCCCTTTCACCCTGTTAGGGGTTGAACATCCACTCGAAACGTCGGGAAATAAAAATAAGTGTTTACTTGCTAACTAAATAAAAAGAATATTTTGTACCGCGAAAATTCCGTAAAGAGTACGTTAATAATGGGTACAAATCGCGAAAATTTAAATAACACCAAAATCCCTACTAGCTATCACCTACGTCCTAAAAGGAACATCTATTCAATATTTGAGATTCCTAAACTTAAAGTTGCTGAGGCTTAGAATACGCTGTATGGTCTGTTTGGGAGCTCCGCAATCCCATCGGGTCTGACACGAGTCTGCCTTAGGAGTTCGATCTGCATACATATTGCGAACATATCAAAACTCAACTTGGTTCAGTTATTCCATAAGTTATATTTACTGGTGTAAATATTATTGCGAGATAGTTAGGAGAAAATTTCGCAGTTCATGATTGCTACGAACGTTAGACAACCGCAAAAACAAATGAATAGCAATTAAACTGGCGTAACTACAGTTAAACAGCTCGTTTTACGATTCAAATAAGTCATTTTAATTTTTACGCTTTATTGATGTCACTGACTAATTATTTTACTTATATATGTACTACGTAGTACATATTATCTCAATCTTATTCTTGATCTTATTCTCTTATTCTAAAAATTCTTATGACTTATACATATTAATTTATGTGATGATGTGAGAAGTCAAAGTCAGAGTCAAATATTTTTATTCAGTTTTGGCTCCATAGAGGCTCTTTTGAACGTACCAACAAAATGATTTATTGCTGTTAAAAACACAATAAATATAGGGGATTTACAATAATTTAATTCACCTATCCCATAAAATATATCTAAATGCAAATTTAGTAGTAATCGTAGCGTATTTTTACTAAGCGATATTAGCGCATTCGGATTGTCAAACAAAGTGTCGATTGGTCTCTACTGAGATGGGTGGCCGATAGTGGTATTTCTATGTGAGCGCTACCGTGATTCGTTCGTAAAATTGTTGATCCCGGTATATATATCGATAGACCAAGTCGGCGGCCTATTGGCGGTCTAAAGACTCCGACATCGGGGTTCGTCACTAACCTACACGAAACTACTTTTTAATCTAAATGTACAAACAGCTACGGATAATTAACATAGATAATTTAATTATTTATTGACTTAAAGCATTATCTATTCTACTTACATTTTAATGGTTATTTATCTATACTAATATTATAAAGCTGAAGAGTTTGTTTTGTTTGTTTGTTTGTTTGTTTGTTTGTTTGTTTGTTTAAACGCGCTAATCTCAGAAACTACTGAACCGATTTGAATAATTCTTTTTGTAATAGATAGCCACATTCAACGGGAAGGTTATAGGCTATTTTTCATCCCGAAATTCCTACGGGAACGGGTACAACGCGGGTAAAACCGCGGGGCGCTGCTAGTAAATTATAAATCATCAAACGAATAAGACCTTCATTACAATTTGTTTGCGAGGCTAATAACCGACCATTCCAGTGAATGCCCTAGGAACCCGGTCTTTAACGTGGCTATCTAAATACAGAAGCCGGGATACATGTTATCTAGCGTGCCTGAGTGACTGCCTAGGGCACCTAGGTAATGCCCGCATACCTAGCACTACGCAAACTACGCTCAGTCATATGTTTATAATACGAACACAACTATATGGTTAATAGTACTCGTATCGTGATAGACACAGTGCTAGTAGATTAGCGGCTAACCGTGTTGTCGAAGACTTTAGACCGCCTAAAGGACTCCAACGCTGTCTATCGATTGAAACCTCCGGGACCAACAATTGTATGTACGGTAGCACTCTGATAGTAACGCCCCTACCGGTCACCCATCCAAATATGGACCGAGATGCACGTTGCTTAACAATTACAATAAGCTCACATCTCTCTATCAAACTACTACGCCACAAGCACTACTGTGTAAGTGAGCGAGAGTAACCGAAATTATTGGAACGAAGTTCCTTATCGCGCGTTGCGAAAGGGGGCTAGACGGAAAAAAAACTGCGGGTAGGTATATCATGTGTTAGCCCCGTTTGATATAACATGCCTTTATTAATCAAAACTCTAGAGTTTTAATTAATACTAGCAGCGCCCCGCGGCTTTGCCCGCGTTGAGCCCGTTCCCGTGGGAATTTTCGAAAATCCTTTCTTAGTGTGCATTCACGTCACTTGAAGAACCTTCCTGCCAAATTTCATGTTTCTAGGTGTAGCGGTTGAAGCTGTGCGTTGATTATCAGTCAGTCAGGACTTTGAATTTTATATATATAGATGTAAATGTTGGCGTAATCTTATTAACCACCTCTTGTCTTAGCAAGTATGGCTCGGTATGAATTTTGAGAAATATTTTGTAAACATTGTACATTGTTTCCAAAATTTATTCATGTGACTTTAACGTGTAATTCATTATCTCTTATAACTTTACAAATTAATTCTCGTATAAGTCAAGTTTAAACTACCTAAGGGTCTAGACAGACGGACTGCAATTCAACTGCAATCCGACTGCCAAATTGCAGTTCAGATGCAGTTTGAATGCAGTTGGCTCGACTGCAATCAAACTGCACGTCGACGGGCAGTTGGCGTGCAGTTGGATTGCAGTCTGAGTGCAGTTACAACGACTGCAATCAATCAGACTGCAATCCAACTGCACGCCAACTGCCCGTCGACGTGCAGTTTGATTGCAGTCGAGCCAACTGCATTCAAACTGCATCTGAACTGCAATTTGGCAGGCGGATTGCAGTTGAATTGCAGTCCGTCTGTCTAGACCCTAAGTGAATATCAAAGATTTGGTGACAGTATTTGATACATGACAAAAATTTTGTACTATTTAAAATTGGAAAAACCATCAATAACTTTCCTCAGTTACCAAACGTATTTAAGGAATAGTACATTTATATAAATCACTAGCTGTGCCCCGCGGTTTTACCCGCGTTGTGCCCGTTCCCGTGGGAATTTCGGGATAAAATGTAGCCTATAGCCTTCCTCGATAAATAGACTATCTAACAGTGAAAGAATTATTCAAATCGGTTCAGTAGTTTCTGAGATTAGCGCGTTTAAACAAACAAACAAACAAAACAAACTCTTCGGCTTTATAATATTAGTATAGATATATGTATATGTAAATCATGCTATGTCTATGAATGTACGTTTTAATGATGAAAACTTTCCAAGTTTCATTGAAATTCAAATTAAAAGTAATGAAAAGATGTCGTTTCACGGCTTAACCTCAGAACCAAAGTGCCTATTACCTAAGTGCTGAGTAACTATACCCATATTAATTATTCAAATGTCCCAACGTTACGTAAGTAACATTTATGTAACGTAACAATAAAAAATATGCATAAAAAGACCGATATTGTTTTTCAGGAAATGACCGAATGGTTATCCGTAGTAAATTTTATAATACCTACATGGTTTGACAATGGCTCTGGTTCAATGTCATGGGTTTGTGAGGCGACCTCGATTACTCATACGGCTTTGATTTTCAACAATTATGCTATCTTCGGTGAACTCGTTTGACTGAAAAGCAGATTTTATGAAGTCCAAAAATACCTACTTAAAATAATTCCTTAGATTTAGATATTACTTACACTATCTCTAGTAATAGGAAATCGACATTCGGAAATGAGCTAATGAGAACTGCTTATTTTTCTTTTCTCTAAATTAGATTGTATTAAGATGACAACGACTAGACATTGTGAGGCACATCATGGCACGGCATGCATGGCCCATACATGCATTAACTTGAGGCATGCTACCGTGCCGTATGTATGCACGTCTGTATCACACTGAGGCGGTGCACGCTACGCATGTATGCGGCGAATGCTCACAGTGATCAGCATCGCCTATATACACATTCTGAGGCATGTGAACACACCACAAGTGTGCCCGTATTTCACTATAGCCTCACTTCATATTCCTCTCTTAAGGCCGCTTCAATCATATTCATGAAATACATAACTTGATTCATTGATGTCTAAGTCACAAAAGGTTTACTAACAGCTGAATCTATTTGTTTTTACGTAACGCATTGTAAATAATACCATATAAAATAACATATTAAGAATACTTGTGTTGTACCCATAATGAACTAGAAATAAAATTATGACATACGAGCCGCACCCCGCGGTGGTACCCACGTTGTACCCATTCCCGCGGGAATTTGGGGATAAAATGTATCCCATGTATCATTCTGATTTATAACCTATATTACTGTAAAGTTTCATCCCAATCTGTTCAGTAGTTTTTTCGTGAAAGAGGAACAAACATACTCACTTACATCCATCCATTCATCCATCCTCACAAACTGTCGCATTTATAATATTAGTAGGATGAACAGTATGATACAAAATCTTTATTTGAGTTTGCTTTTCATATAGTTTGTAAAATAATATTATTAAGGCAGTATTGTATAAACAATTTAGTTTTTCAAAAAAATAACGTGCCCATAAGTGAAATGCCACACGTCATTGAACACCATGTGACAGAGCATTCTACTGCTTTCTGTGGTTAGGTAGCTATAAAAATATCAATTTGACTCGGTATTATATTGTACTGATATAAAATTCACATCAAGTCACATTTCAATCAATGACAACTTATGTTATCTAAGAGGAAAACTTTGTTTGTTTGGTTGTAATACATAGGCTCAAAAACTACTGGACCGTTTTTAAAAATTCTTTCACCATTCGAAAGCTACATTATCCACGAGTAACATAGGCCGAAATTCCCACAGGAATGGACACAACGCGAGTAAAACCGCGGGGCGCTGCTAGTGTGCAATAATTTAAAAAACTTTCTCTCATGTGATATAATATGCATACATTGTTTGAATCTAAACAAATATTTTATGAAAATTATTATCTTCTTCACAGATATATTCTGAGTCTCCTGGTAAAAAAGTAAAAATGTAAAGTATAATATCACACAGCTGGGCAAAGGCCTCAGGTTTCACCAAAGATATACAGTGTACAGTGATGAGGATTAGGCGTAACCACCACGCTTGCCTAATGTGGGTTGGTGATCTCAAACCTAAGCCATATTTAAAAAGGAGGAAACACATTTTCGCTCGAACCTGGAATTGAACCCGGGACCTCAGTCTTGGAAGGCGAGTGCTCATACCACTAGACTACCGAAGCGTATATTATAAAATGTCCAAAGCAAAAATCCAAAATAATAAATCCTCCTCAACCTACACCACCACTGCATGCATTCGAAAGTTTATATTTGAATAGAATATTAATTTCGTAGAAGTCCAAATCAAATCAAATAACTGCGTATCAAATTATTTACCTAAATGAGTTTATAATCATGTTCATGCCATACTACTCGTATACATTCTTTATTTGATAAGAAATTCTTGCATAAAACCGATATCTGTGGCAGTTAAACACTGGTATGTGCTATAGGGAGAATAAAACGAAAATCTAAATTAACTTTCGTGATAAAACTCCTATAAAATCACGTTCGTGAATGTTCACTCACGACCAAGCAATGTTCATATTCATTGGTTTTTCATTTCATACTAGCTTACGCTTACGCCTAGAAACTAATTACCTGACTATAAGTCATTAACTGAGTACACCAAAGAGTCACAGAATTCATAATACAGAACTGTATATCGACGTAATTCCTGTTATGGAATATACACGACGACTTCTTTTTACCGCAAGCGTCCTTTCTTGGCATCAACAAAGCGTATATTTGATAACATACACATAGTTCCTCATAAATCTACTGTTGATACAAGTACAATACGTTCCGAGGTTTACATGAAACGCAAATCCATTGATTGGATTTCACAAACATTACTAATTTACATGTCAATTGCAATTCAATAGAAGGTTTAATATATTATTTTTTTATCGGCACTACATTACATAGTTAGTTGTATTATGTGAATAGAATTAGAAATATGAAATTACTAGTAGCGCCCCGCGGTTTTACTCGCGTTGTACCCGTTCCCGTGGGAATTTCAGGGAGAAAAGTAACCTATAACCTTCCCGTTGAATGTGGTTATCCATTACAAAAAGATTTTTTCAAATCGGACCAGTAGTTCCTGAGATTAGCGCGTTCAAACGAAAAAAGTCATCATTTCCAATAGATTGTGGCCAAACCCTAGTGTCGGAGTTTTTAGACCGCCTATAGTCTAAACATTAAAACAACCGGGACCGACTGCTTAACGTCCCTTCGAAACACGGTAGCACTCAAATACATATGTTAATAACAATATTAAATTTTACAATGTGTTAAACACACTTCTTATGCTCATATGGTAATTAAGTACACTATACGCTATGGAAACGCATAATTCAATTTTTTATATCTTTTTTGAATATGTATTAACAAAAAGTTTGTCACGTTTACGATCACGTTTTCGCATGAGGAATATAAAACGTGTTTGACCTCAATCAATAAATTTGATTTTTAGTAAGCAAGTTAGGTAATATGACTACACTCTAAAAAGACAATTTCTAGACCAATACTTATCACACATTTACTTACTTTAATTTTATTAGTAGTTTAAGGAAATAGTTAAGTTAATACGTCATCTTAAAGAAATAATGCTGGCTAATAATGTCGTTTATCAAGAAAATACTTAACATCCGTTCAAAACGGTACATGTTATGAAATGCAATAAAAGCCATTCGCGAGAAAGTATGAGGAAAATTACAAATTTTTAAACAAGTTATATTAAGTTAGGCATGTCCCAATAATTATATTTCCTACTCGTTTTCTGTGTGTAGATACAAAAATAGTCAAAAAAATATGTTGGATACGGGTTAGTTAGTCCAATCACGTTTGGTAGGCATTGAAAATACTTGGTCCTGTATACAGAAAAATACTACATATTTAGTACCATAAACTAGTTGTGTCTATAGTTTCTAGTTGTGTCTATAGTCTATAGTTTTTATCTTTTAAAAACCACTAATAAGTAAACAAGTCCGAGTTGTTAGGTTGTTGGAGTGTTTAGACCGCCTTAAGGCCTCTGACATGGTCTATTGATTGAAATAACCGGGATTTTTGAAAACTACTTAAATTTAAGAAAGTAGTCTGACTGAGCATTCGTCGAGTAGGGGTATTTTTCTAGAACTAACCATGGTACCCGGAACATAAACATAGCTTCAGCCTTTCCATGTATGACTTGACTAACCGCGCCCCGCGGTTTCACCCGCGTTTTACCCGTTCCCGCGGGAATTTCGTGATAAAAAGCAGCCTATGTCCTTTCTCAGGTTCTGGACTAACTGTGTACCAAAGTTTATTCAAATCAGTTCAGTAGTTTACTTTAGACAGACCTACTTTCGCATTTATAATATTAGTTTAGGATTGTATATTAATTAAATGTTATCGCGAGTTGTTTTCTTAACCTTCTGGAAAATTGTTCTAAAAGTGAAAGCCCGCGAAACTCGACGGGTGCCATAAACATTAACTATGCTGGACAGTTGTAGAATATTTAAATAACACAAAGAACCTTACACACAGTTACATTTGTTTTATTAATGTGAAGGAATCTTGACATGCGACCATAATATTTATAAAGTACAATAGATATGACGTAACTATCGGTTTTATTTTTACTACTGTACCAATGAGAATCCTTTAGCTAACCAAATGAAACACTGTAAGAATGTGGCGAGGATTTTTGTAAAACAAAGTAGTTATTTATTGAAAAATGAGACCATTGTACGAACAGTAAAGTGTTCGGTAGTGACCGTATGTTTGTCAAAAATGTATTGAATACTCGTAAGTGGTACTAATTGAGTCGCGTCGTTTGATTCAAAGATAATATAATTATAATAATCTTTAACCAGATAAAATATTCGGTTTCTTTTTCACCATAGCGGTTTGTCACGTTTATGTATGTTTAAGAATATCAATTTAATAGAGAAAGATACAGCTTGGTAATAGACGGACGGACGGACAGCGAAGTCTCAGTAATAGGGTTCCGTTTTTACCCTTTGGGTACGGAACCCTAAAATCGAGTTTCAGGTAATTTGTTTCAAAATATGTAAGATACTATGATTTAGTAGAAAGAAGATTTTTTTTCTTGTAAAATAAGTATAAGTAGGTGTGAATACATATTCTAAAGATGTTTTATTGTTTTATCATTAAAGTTTCATGTAAATAAGATGGGTATTTTAAATACGTTAAGACCTTCTACGAAATATAATTACGAATTCATTGAATTTTAATTGGATGATTAATTTGCCTACCCTGGGGTTCCAGATTCAATTACCGGGACGAACAAAAAAAACATGTTCCAATTTGGAAAAAAAATATTGTATCTAAAGACCCTCCCTATTAAAACTATCTTACTATACTCGCTTTAAAACGTGATCTTCACTTTTAGAGTATAATTATTTGAATCAATATAGACCTCAATGTCAGTTTTTGTAAACTTTTTCGCACCTATGACCCCAAAATACATACATACTAACCATATTTGGATGTTTGTCTCTTATAATAGTCTATAGTAACAGTTTCATAAAACCATATTCAAAGTACCTCATATTTACCATACCTTAGTAGATCTATGATGTGTTGACATTGTGAGTAGGTGCTAAAATCTAGGTTTCTATTAAGGAATTAATATCTCTTAATTAGATAGTAGACACGGGTCATGCAACTATAGGTACATATATAATTTTATGCTATTTCGGTCGGTAAGATATATATTTAACTATACTAGACTATCTTCCAATCTCCATCACTACATAGTATAAAACAAAGTCGCTTTCCGCTGTCTGTCTGTCCCTATGTATGCTTAGATCTTTAAAACAACGCAACGGATTTTGATGCAGTTTTTTATAGATAGAGTGGTTCAAGAGGAAGGTTTATAAGTATAAAAATTCCGTAAATTTCCACGGGAACGGGCACAACGCGGGTAAAGGAGCGGGGCGCTGCTAGTTCATTATATAATTGAACCTATATCTTGTCAGACAAATGTTTAAAATATAACATATTATATTCCTTATTTTTTTACAATTACCTTCCTATAAACGACTTTATAATATCTGCTAAGTTTATAAGGAAGTGTCCATGTTTGTTATTACGAGCAGTACACAGATTTAGATATTTAGAATGCAGTTTCGAATGCAAATCGGTTAATATCACACAGTTAGGAAATACTTTCATAAACAGTGTTATTCGATTGAAGCCATACGTTTTATTCCACGCAGAGTAAAAATCCTTTTAATTCGATAGTTTTGAGTTTTGTGGTTCGCACATACATATCTACTCGGTATCAAATAAAAGTAAACTTTCTATGGAGTTAATCCATTTGTGTGAACAGAACTCTAGACTAAAGGAACAAGTGCCTATGATTTGGGCTGAAAACTGCACCACCAATGTTACAGTAAACTGCAACTCCAGTGTTAAACTTAACAATGTCCGAATGAGATCGCGAATGTTCCAGTTGTGCTCTAAAGTAAGAGCTGTAAATATACCTGATTTAACGGTAACATTTACACATAATCTTTTTGTGTTCCTCGCGGTAAAAGTTCATTGTATGGAAAGGATCGCGTTGATGTCTTTTATTAGGGAATTGCTTATTATAATGTATATTCTTATAAAGTATTTGTGTTTGTAAGAGTAGTATCAGTGAGTTATATTCCATAATACAAGCTTAGAGTTTGGGTGTGAATTTGTCCGGGTATGATTATTATTATATTCATTCATTCATTTCAAATAGTTAGTGCTTCCCTCTCGCAGCTAGCAGGGTTTAGCAGTTTCACCCACGTATCAGAAGTGTCTATGGAATTTTTGGATAAAGCCATAATCTGTGCTAATTAAAATCTCTTACAACGTTATAGTTTCCAATTCTGTTAGATTTATGAAAGTCTAAGAGGGATAAAGGGTCTTTATGAATCCTTAATTATTTTTTATAAGGATTTGTCTATGGTTATGTTATGCCCCAATCTCACCGCTACAACTGAACTCGATCAATCAACTTAATTCTAGATCACGAGCTAAACTGAGATCAATACTTCAAATTTAGTTCACTAAAACCGAGTTCATTTGATCATGGTTCGACATAGAAACGATGAATTTGGACCTACTCGTAAGTTACCTACCAAATTTTGTATTTTATTTTTATATTCGTGCTAGTTATCAATTCAATTAATATTCCGACGACATTTGTTTTGAGTTAATGGTTGTATAAAAATGTCCTCTATGCGTCCTAAAAACGATCAGAAATAAAACTTGACAAAACTCTTCCAAGAATGCCTAATAGGCTTCTGTACTTAATACAATTACAATTAATTTTACGTAGCATTGTAAAGTATACTGCGTACTAGTAGTAGTACGCAGTAAAATTAAAAAATACAACTGATCGGATACACTTTGGCTAAAGAATATAGGTAAGTAAGTATTCTAATTGTAAATTACATTTTAAATGTACCAACAGGCCTTTGAGAGGTTAATGCGAGGGCTCCAAGACCTACAGAAGCCTCGATTAGTTTTATTTTGATACAGCGCTCAGCAAAGAAGTAGGTATTATTAAATCCCAGGCATTCCTACGTACAGTTTATATACCAACTCGATTTTAGGCAAAATAAAAAACTCCGATAAAAAGTTGATTAACTGGTAATATTACTAATCGAACATAAAATCTAGCTCTTTAGTTTTTTATTAATACATTGAGGAAAGCTATAAAAAGGATATTATGACCCGTAATAATTCAATTATTGTTTTGTATTAAACTGTCCTTAGTACCTATTTATTTTATTTTAACATTTCGCATTACAGATGACGATCACAAGTCACAAGGTTCGTCAATAACACATGAAACAGTGAAATAAATTAACATTTTATTATTATAATAGGTACATAAGGTTTCAATATATTATTCATAGTTATAGCCATAAACATAAAAGAGAAAGATGCGCAAACGCATAAAGTGACAGTTGAATTACTTAATTTGTCCATAAAGTAATTTAACCAATACATTATGTACTAACGACCTATAATTAAATATTTCTACACAAAACACTGGTATTTTTTAAAAGAAAAGAACTGGATAAATATTCGAAGAATGTTTAATAAATTGATTTCTAACTAATACCGTGAAAATATTTAACGCGCCGTGAATGTTATGAGAGTTAATGCCTACCAGTAAATTAAAAAAGTGCTAATAAAAAAAATACCTAAAAAATTAATAAAAAGATTTTTTAAAATATTTAAATAAATATAAGACTTACCCAATATTTTTTTTAGTGGTGTCACTGCCATTTTTCATCAATTTATTTTTTCAATTAAATAACTACAATTGTATTCCACTTATGCGAATTCGCAGCAAAACCAGTGCATGTTATGAGAGGAAGGTTCTCGCGGTCGAATGAGGTACAATACTAACGCAGTAAGGCAGTCTTTATATTATTAGACCGGTCGAGTCGCCACCAGCCGCACTATCGATATGCTGATGTGCTTCAGCCTAAAGAATTGTATGGAATATTTTGCTTTGCGCTAACATACCTACGTTGTGTAGCTCACTTTACGTCAACTATGTTAGGCTTGTTTTACATTGGGCTCTATTACGGAACATCTTTATCGAATTTTGTTGATGTTAAGGATAGTTTTAATGGATTACTTTGGCGCATGTTGAATAAAATAATAACTTTTGTGATAATTTGTAATAGTATTGTCCTGCTAATTTTAAAAATGCGAAAGTTTGTGAGGATGGAGGTATACCTGGATGAATGTATGTATGTTTGTTACTTTCACGAAAAAACTACTGGACGGATTTGGATCAAACGATAGGTTATACACCAGAATTTCACATGGAATATATTTTTATCACGAAATTCTCGCGGGAACGTAGAACGCGGGTAACACCGAGGGGCGTGACTAGTTATTAATATGTTTATCTGTGTACCACGTCTAGTATCTACCCATAGACACAATTAAAGAATTTAATAGGTGAAAAGCCTTATTATATCATAACCATAATTAAAATAAGACCTCAAGTACTTATTATATCTCATTCATAGCCATCGCCCCAGTTGTCCATATAAAATTTTCTTCAGAAAGTAGTGTGATACTAACTAATTGTTGTTCTAAAGAGGTTTCTAAATCCATGCGTTATTACGATTTGTGCATCGCGGTCAGTCAAATGAGAACGCGTCCTATCATTCTCTATCATACAACCTACGTGAGGGTAGTTTTACATTGAACGCCTGCGCATCTGACTTCCTATCGTCAACACGTAGTGATAATAATTCTCTTTGTAACCGATATTATCTTTGAACAAACCAAATTACGATAAAAATCAGATTCGAAATCGTAACATATGGATTTGGATTTGGACATGGAAAGGTCTTAGCTCAAGTTAAAAACAAATTCATTACTATGCACTTTTACCCGAACTATAGATAGGTACTTTTTTTAAATTATTATATTTTTCCCCAGATATTTAATTATTCCGGGACCTTGGGTCTCGCGTTTTATACACTTGGGCTTATGAAATAACGATGGGCTGCAAGAACTATAGATTCTACGAGTATCTACTACGAGTATGCTTCGTTTGGTATGGTGAGTAGATAAAGGTAAGCCTGTAATTTCCCACAGCTGGGCAAAAGCTTCTCATTTAAACTGAATAATATCAGTACGGTGAGGAGGATTAGGCGTAATCACTACGCTTGCCTATTGCGGGTTGGCGATCTGAAACCCGAGCCATGTTTGAAAAGTAGGAGGAAACATGTTTTCGCAGTTTTGCTCGACCTGAGAATTGAGCCCGAGACCTCAGTCTTGGCAGGTGAGTAGTAGTAGATAGGTACCAATGGCAAAGTACGTCTTTACCTACACGCTTTGCTACCTTTTTACACATTTTTCACCTTAAAAATCTCCATAATCTTAATGCAGTGCATTATCGCACCGTACGTCGAGACGGTGATGAGACGATCAACGTTCATTCCATGGAAGCCTTCCCCTTAGCTTCCTTAAAAAACAATTTAAATGTGATTTAACTTATATTATCAACGTCCTCATTTATATACAATGGCTTTTAATTTAACGAACATTTTTTTTTTTTTTTTATTAACCTATTTTGTCCCACTGCTGGGCAAAGGTCTCCCCCAAACATCGCCAACCCTCCCTGTCCTTTGCGAGCACCCACCAATCGCTGTTAAAGGCGATGAGATCGTCCCGCCAACGCTTCCTCGGTCGACCTCGACGTCGCCCGCCTTCGGGGACCCACTGAGATGTGATGTGGGCCCACTTTTCCGGGTTCATCCGACTCACGTGGCCCGCCCACTCCCACTTTAGCCGGGCGGTCTTGTCGCCGACGTCTGCAATACCGGTGGTGGAACACAGCGTGGTGTTGCGTACTCGGTCAACGCGCTTTAATCCGAGCATGCTGCGTTCCATCGCCCTCTGGCAAATCTTGAGCCTGGACTTCTGTGACTCCGTCAAAGACCATGTCTGGGCACCGTAGGTTAGGACGGGCAGGATACCAAAGTAATTTTCTTTTCTTATCTCAACTAAAGTAAACGCTAGGTGCCATCTTTCAAAGTATTTTAGAACTAAACTTCATTAACTTCATGGTACTTATTCTTTCTTGGAAAAGTTGTCATTTTGACATTGACAGATTGAATTGACAAAACTAACTAAAAGTAATCAAATTGTTGACGTTGACAGTTGAGTTGTGACAATTCACTTAATATCAATGTCAAACCAACTTGTTTACAAATTACATTATAGCCTACCTCCCTCAGTCAGTGAATCAAAGAATCTCTCGGCAGAGAGTATTATATTCCTTGCAAAGAATATTACTACTCTCCCGAGCAGTGAATACAGCAACAACCAACAACATAACACGACAACACGATGAAAATTATCAAAAATTGTCTTCTTTAGTTACAACTGTTACAAGTGAGTTACAATTCCAAAGTCCGAAGGTCAACAATTATTGAAATAATTGCTCGAAGATATAATTTGATATCAGTGCAACCGATAGCGATAAAAATATCGTTTTATTCTATATCAAGTGGTTAAGCCAACAGCAACCTGATAAGTTTAATAGAAATTAACATTGTTATATCCCATGCAATAAAAATACGTTAAACGTCAACGAGTTTAGTGATAAAACCGCTATCACTTGCAGTAAGTTATCATATCAAAATATTCTTAGTTAGTCACTTTGTGGTGGAATTCGGACCGGTTAGTTTACATAAGAATTTATAATAAAATTATATGATGTTGTTAGGAAGAATAAGTCAATTAGTTTTTAGACGGGGTATTCACGTTTCGAAAAACCTCAGCTCAGCCGTGACTATGGACGGGAATACTATCTTGGCGGAGAGCCTCAAGAGACAAGTAAGTCATTTTAGTAGAAAAATTAAATCGCCGATTTACTAACAACTAACATTATTTTGGATATAAGGGACTGAATATGGGTATGTTGTATTATTGAAGATGATTGTAAGATGGTATGCAGTAGTGCTAAGGTTTTTAGTAAAATGATAATGGTCATTGCTTTCATGTGTACTTTAAAATTAAAAACGAGGTAACTAATTTTATTGCAATTCCATGTTATTCCAGTATTTGTAGCCTTGTAATCTCCATTCATTGTTGGATAGTTTAATTTACAGCCATCACACACTAATAATTGCTTATTTTTACTGCCATCTTAGGAAGCCCACATAAATTATGCACTTTCTATCAATTATAAATTAATTCCATGTCATATTATCATTACTATAACTGGAGTACACTTGAACCTTCAATAGTTTTATATCTATCTAATAATATTTAATGTTTGCAGGGTGTAGAATATGTGTTTGGTATAGTTGGTATACCAGTTATAGAGACTGCATTGGCCTTTCAAATGGCTGGCCTCAAATATGTTGGGATGAGGAATGAACAAGCCGCTTGCTACGCTGCACAGGCTGTTGGATACCTTACTGGTAAGACAGTGTCCTATTTTGAATTATATTTTATTGTTTAGGAAGATCTCGGTAAAAGGAGGGAGTCCTTAATGATTAGTGTAATGTTTTTTTTGCAAATTTAGTGAGTTTTACTTATCAACATGTAGTTTTTTGACTGCAGAGGCTGTTTTCTTATAGTTTACTAGCAGCGCCCCGCGGTTTTACCCGCGTTGTGCCCGTTCCCGTGGGAATTTCGGGATAAAATGTAGCCTATAGCCTTCCTCGATAAATAGAATATCTAACAGTGAAAGAATTATTCAAATCGGTTCAGTAGCTTCTGAGATTAGCGCGTTTAAACAAACAAACAAACAAACAAAACAAACTCTTCAGCTTTATAATATTAGTATAGATAATGCCCTTTAAAGTCCCCCTGCAGGACACAGGTCTCTCACTTGCCAAAGAAAACATATGACTTCAGTTACGATTAGGATCAAGAACTATAGTAATAGACTCATCTCCATTTATAAATAGTTTCATATTTATACATATTTCAAGTGTAAGTAATATAAAAAAGTATTAATCTGTAATGTCCTACTGCTAGGCAAATGCCTCTCATCTCTCTGATGATACCCCAGTCATGAGGATTTGGTGTAATCACCTCGCGTAATAAGGGTTGGTGATCTCAAACCCAAACCATGTTTGTAGAATACATTGGAAACATGCTTTGATTGACCCGGGAATTAATCACGGGACCCCAGTGTAGCCAAACAAATGCACATACAATTAGACCGTCAAGACATTTAATTTAGTAATTCAATCTATTTTAATGTAATACAACCTTGTAGGTATTATATTATAATTTATATGAGATTTTTTGCTCACTAATATGACGTTTATTGTTCTCACACATTTGCATTCAATTCAAGTTATGGACTATAATTTTATCTGTTCAAAGTTCAAGTTTGTTTATTAGTCTTGCATAACACCTTTTCCTTACGAGCAGTAAAGAAATAATTTTATGTTGCTAATGGTGATGTTTTATATCTGTACTAAGATAAATATAGAATAGAGCTGCAGCATTGATGTTTGTTTGTTTGTTTGCGGTAATCTCTCATAGAACATTTTGTACCCAAAGTCAAGAGAGGTTGTCTACTATTTTTCCGTTACTTTTCCATGCTAACTTATAAACAAAATATATTTTCCTCTTTTTTAAATCTACAAAGCAAAGATTGGCATATAAATAATGTTTCAGTATAATCTGGTTAAGCTGCCTACTTATTATGATAATTAATTGGACAAGCAATTATATCTGTGTGGCCAGATATACGTAAAACGTGATTTTTATTTAAATAGAGGCTCTATTATAGAGCCCACAGTTTCTCCTGCGTTTAAATTTCATCATAATCAGCAATAACAGTAATCTGCTACTGAAAATCCTAGCTAAATTGTTCCAGCTGGTATACATAATGCAAAATTATACATAGGATAGAGTTCACCTAACGTTGTCGCCCAACTTGTTGCAAATTACTTCGATAATGCGACTCGACTTACTAAGTAAATAAGTTTGAGCAGTTGACCAACTTAGTTCCGATGGTTAGATTGCAGATGTTGAGGTTTCTAACCCGCCAAAAGATCTCCAACATGGGTCGCTTGTTGAACTAACTAAAATAAATAAATGTACCCTGATAATTTCACGGACAGTTAGTTAGGTTAGGCCCAAACTAAGCCCCACATACCCCTGCCATCTGGCACCACCCGGACGGGGCGGGGGATGCGAAAATGCATTTCCATTGCTAAACAAAAAAAAAGCCCGAACTAAGCTCTATGCTTGTACTAAGGAATCTATTTAAGGATACTATTATAGATTAAAGAATATTAAAGACATGGTCTTACAAAGGGACCGACTTACTGCAATTTCCTAACCAATTAACTAATTTCATTATATTCCCGTTACAGGTAAGCCCGGTGTATGTCTGGCTGTGTCAGGGCCTGGCCTTCTCCACTGCGTGGGGGGGATGGCCAATGCGCAGGTGAACTGTTGGCCACTGCTGGTCATAGCCGGCTCTTGCCCCGAGGACCATGAAGGCATTGGAGGCTTCCAGGAATGGCCTCAGGTGAGATGCTTGGTTGATAGTATTGGCCTTACAGGTAAACCTTAGGTTTACTTAAAACTAGAGGTTTTACCTAACTGATAGGTTCCTATTTCTAGACTGCTAGAGGGTATATCTAAAAACTATAAGAAGTAATACCCCTAACTGATCACTAATTAGTAAATAATTAATTTGATGTGTGTTTCTTTAGAAGCTAATTAATAACAACCTACCTAGATATTCCGTCGTTATAAAATTTCGTAAAATAATCTTAACACATGAACGTCAACGTTTCTCCCATATGCTTCCTTAGGAAAATCAGAATAAATACAATTATAGAAGTAGGTTAGTAGTTATAACCTACATGGTATTCCCAAGGTACCTGGAGAATAATAATCGCGCTTAAAAACTTCTTCGTCTTATCAGCCACGCGACCTTTAAACAGAATAATCGACACTTATATCGGCGATTAGTCTAATAATCAGCTTTAATATAATTAAACGTAGTTGTAAGGTACGCACTACATGATTAATAAAAAAAGGGTTTTCTATACATATTTATTTATTTAAAGTAATTGAACGATTCAGCTATACCTATTAAATATGAATGTATGTTAGTCTTTCAGGTATTTGTATATACTTATATGTATTAATATCAGTTAGTTAGATTCCATTTATTATTTAAATAAATTATTAAATAATTATTTATATAAAATATTTATGATTTATGACTGTACTACTAGGTACCACGTTGCATATATTTGTTACATGTTGCATATACATGTAAATAAGTTTTAATAAACGCAAAAAATATTCACATCATTTTATATAGCATTGTGAATAATTGTATGTACCTAGACTTACCTATTGCAACACTGGGAACTGATTTATTTATGTTTGAATGGAAATATGTAGATCTAAATAGCCAAATTACACTATGTTTCTGAATTTCAAAGATAAGATAATATTCTTATTGTAAATAATATGTTGTGGTACTATGATATAATTTTAACCTACCTTCCCTATATCCAATACAATTTTAAAAGTAGTAATACATTCCGAATTAGTTTTGTTTATTTTATCACGTAATATGTCAAGTTATATCGCGAGGTGAAAATAATGGGGGGTGAATAAGTTGCACTAAAAAGTCTACAACAAGGTTCAAAGGTATCAGAAATTGATGTAAAAAGGCCAGTGATGATAAGCATAGTTTGCCAATGATATCCCAACTGCTAGACAATGATTTAGGCTATACTTCGGAGGGTACGTAAAATTGTCTGTTGTTTCAATCGATAGACCAAACTCAGGCACCTATTGTTAGCCAATAATCTACACGAACTGACTAGACTACTCAATTTCCCTTGCAGGTGGAGTCCAGCCGGCTGTACTGTAAGTACGCGGCCCGGCCGCCCTCCGCGCGCCTCATCCCGCTGCACGTGGAGAAGGCGGTGCGGCTCGCGGCGGCGGGCAGGCCCGGCGTCTCGTACTTGGATATGCCCGGGACGTTGCTTTTGGTGAGACTCTTTTATGAAGACTTATATAAAAAAAACACCAATAAAAGACCCTGACTGTTATGAAACTGTCAGCGCTTTTTCATTGGCGCAGTCGGGTTAATACGTAATGGTAGAGTTGTGGAATAAAAAGAATGATAATATCTGTCAATCAGTTAAGACAGATAAATGCTGTGGCTGTGAACTAATTTGAAGTCAACATAAATAGAACAATGATGTCAAATGTAGTATAGCAACATAACATAGCGATGGTATTCAGCAATCATTAAATATATTCGATCATTCGTTCGATACAGTTCCGTTTATTATAATGAGTGCAATTCGTGTGAGTTTAAAAAGTATCACATCAAGTCTTGCAAAGCATAACTCAATGATCACAGGTCTTCAGAGTTCAGTTGAAACCTCAGATTATTCCTTTGACGACATAAACCTTCACACAACTCCTCAACTACACAAACATTACTAATTACTCTTCTAAACATTCCAGAGTGAAGTAGAAGAATCCAAGGTGCCCATAGACTTCTACACGTCCGAGAAACTCCGGCCCGCCCACCCCGACCCCGCACTAGTGGATCAAGCGGCGGAACTGCTCTCCAAAGCCGAGCGTCCTCTGATAGTGGTGGGAAAAGGCGCAGCGCACGCGAGAGCTGAAGACGCCATCTGTCAGCTGGTCGAGGGAACTAAAGTACCCTTCTTGCCTACGCCTATGGGTAAGCGTTTGATTATGATTTATTAGTGAATGAGTGAATGAAAACATTCATTCATCTATACTAATGAGTAACAATTGAAGAATTTTAGTTGAAGAATTTTAGAAATAATGTAAACTCCATTCAAAATAACATAACCATCGAAATCGGGTTACTAGCATGTATCTTGAATTCTCAGTTTGACTCACAATAATTTGTATGTAACAGGTAAAGGCGTGGTCCCCGACGAGTCTCAGTACTGCGTGTCGACGGCGCGCACGCAGGCGCTGCTGAAGGCCGACGTGGTGCTGCTGCTGGGGGCGAGGCTCAACTGGATGCTGCACTTCGGACAGCCGCCCCGATACGCCAACGACGTTAAGATTATACAGGTAAGGAGTCCTAATGTTATAGTTACTTAGCCCCAACCGTTGCACTGAAATCGAGCAGTTCAACTTAATCCGAGCTCACGGTGAAACTAGGATCAAAACTTCAAAATTGGTTCACTAAATCAGAGATAATGTAACCTATAAACTTAATTTTGAATGTAGCTATCATATAGCTAACAAGATTAGCCCGTTCAAATACACAAAACAAAAAACAATGGTGTGGCCCATTCACCCGAAGTGAAGCGAGGGACGCTAGTCATAATATAACATAACTGAGATATTCTCAACTGTAAATTACAGGTGGACATCACCCCCGAAGAGTTCCACAACAGCGTTAAGTCCGAGGTGGCGGTCCACGCAGACATCAAGCCCTTCACGGAGGCTCTCACCAAGAAACTGTCCGAAAAGAAGTTCTCTCTCAAACCGGATAGCAACGACTGGTGGACCGCTTTGAAACAGAAGCAGAAGGCTAACTCGGAGTTTGTTGCTGTAAGTTTATGGTTAACCAGCCGCGCCCCACGTTGTTACCCTCGTTATACCCGTTCCCGCGGAAATTTCGGGATAAAATGTATCACATAGGTTATTCTGATGTATAACCTATATTACTGTATAGTTTCATCTAAATCCGTTCAGTAGTTTTTGCGTGAAAGTGTAACCAACCATATTTGTTTGACAGGCCCAAGCAGCCAACACTTCAACTCCTCTGAACTACTACGCGGTGTTCAGAACGGTACAAGACAACATTCCGAAGGACTCCATCATTGTGAGCGAGGGCGCCAACACTATGGATATTGGCAGAGGTCTGCTGTTGAACAACAAGCCCAGGCATAGGCTCGATGCGGGCACTTTCGGTACTATGGGGGTGAGTTTGGTTTTATATAAATTTTATATTGCATTTTAGAACTTGTATAAAGCCTCAAAGAAAGCCGTTATCCGAATACTTGAATTTCAATTAGTAGTAGTACTTCCTGTGCCCAAAAACCTTTTCAGACATAATATTACCTTTAATTATTTTTACATTTGGTTTTCACATTTTTTTAAGACCATTGACACGAAATACTTCCTGTACTCAATTCCATATATTTTGGAATGTGTTAATGTCAAATAACTACGAGTATGCTATAAATTATGTTGCCTAAATCGAGCGCTTTATTTAAAGTAAGTATTGAAGAAAAATCACTAGAATATGTGAACGAATATTCCAGGTTGGTCCCGGTTTCGCCGTCGCGTCCGCCATGTGGTGCCGCGACCACGCGCCCGGGAAACGCGTCGTCTGTGTCGAAGGCGACTCCGCTTTCGGCTTCTCTGGTAATTATTACTATTATATATTTGCCTAGTAGCTATTCCCCACTGTTTTACCCGAAATAACCCGTCCCCGTGGATAATAAAGCAATAGAAACTATCAACGATTACTGACAGTGTTCATGGCATAACGTTGAGCTTAGCGTGCTCTAAATTTCTTGGGCCTTATTCATAAAAGCTTATTAACATCATTGTAGCTATTAAATGGTTTCTCTCTTTCCTCCATACGCTATTTTCCAAAGAGCAAAAGAGACAAAACACTTTATAACAGTGTTTTATTTACAGAGCGTTTATAAATAGGGTGTTTAAATATTATATCCTACTAATATTATAAATGCGAAAGTTTGTGAGGATGGATGTATGTATGGATGGATGTATGTATGTTTGTTGCTCTTTCACGCAAAAACTACTGAACGGATTTGGATGAAACTTTACAGAAATGTAGGTTATACATCAGAATAACATATAGGATACATTTTATCCCGTAATTCCTTCGGGAACGGGTACAACGCGGGTAACACCGCGGGACGCAGCTAGTTTCATTATATGACCACAGCAGACTTTAAACTGCTGCCGACTATTGACGGCATATAACGAAACAACATACACATCTTCTTTTGTTTTCTAATATTATTCCCAACCATTCCAAAATGTACTGAATTTTCCCTCATTTCATTCCTCAGGTATGGAAATTGAAACGATGTTCCGCTACAAGCTGCCTGTGATCATAATCATAGTTAACAACAATGGTATCTACAGCGGGTTCGACAAGGAAGTTATGGCGGACATCCAGTCCGGAGGGGATATCGCGCAATGGTAACATAATATTCATATTAATTGATAACATAGTGCTCGTATCATGTAGCGATCGTGGCTTAGTTTGACTAAGCTATGTTAGTTCATTGCGATTGTTAAGTAACGTGCAGGTCGACCCCTACTTGGATGGGTGGCCGATAGTGGCATGTCTATCTGAGCGCTACCGTGCTTCGAAGGACACGTTAAATTGTCGGTCCCGGTTATTTTTATCGTGAGACCATGTCGGAGGCCTTTAGGCGGACATAAAACTCCGACCCAGGGTTGGCCACTAACCCACTCGAACATACTTAATTGATTGATATCATGCAACAATTGGTGGATATTAGAATCCACCAATCACAACAGACAATCTATACTAATATTATAAAGCTGAAGAGTTTGTTTTGTTTGTTTGTTTGTTTGTTTAAACGCGCTAATCTCAGAAACTACTGAACCGATTTGAATAATTCTTTTTTTTATGGATAGCCACATTCAACGGGAAGGTTATAGGCTACTTTTCATTCCGAAATTCCCACGGGAACGGGAACAACGCGGGTAATACCGCGGGGCGCTGCTAGTAATATATACTAATATTATAAAGCTGAAGAGTTTGTTTTGTTTGTTTGTTTGTTTGTTTGTTTGTTTGTTTAAACGCGCTAATCTCAGAAACTACTGAACCGATTTGAATAATTCTTTTTGTAATAGATAGCCACATTCAACGGGAAGGTTATAGGCTATTTTTCATCCCGAAATTCCTACAGGAGCGGGTACAACGCGGGTAAAACCGCGGGGCGCTGCTAGTAATATTATAAAGCTGAAGAGTTTGTTTTGTTTGTTTGTTTGTTTGTTTGTTTAAACGCGCTAATCTCAGAAACTACTGAACCGATTTGAATAATTCTTTCACTGTTAGATAGTCTATTTATCGAGGAAGGCTATAGGCTACATTTTATCCCGAAATTCCCACGGGAACGCGCACAACGCGGGTAAAACCGCGGGGCGCTGCTAGTAACAACATAAAATAGCAGTGATTCTGGTGAATGGGGTAGTAATAAATATACATTTATGATATTTTTTATTTGTTCACCTGTAGAACCAAAATGTGTATATTTTAATCGTGTATGAATATTATGTCATGTCATGTTGTTATGTCTTCTCCTTTTCAGTACTCCACCAACAGCCCTCAGCAGCGAAGTAAGATACGAGAAAATGATGGAAATATTCGGTGAAACCGGTCACCTCTGCCGCACCGTCGATGAGATCAAGACTGCCATACAGAAATCTCTCGCCGTCACTGACAAGCCCAGTATTATCAACATTCTGATCGACCCACAGTCTAATAGGAAACCTCAAACTTTCAACTGGCTTACCGAGTCCAAGTTGTAAGGGGATTTAGGCTAAGGGTTTATGGAGACGAGCGATTCTGTCTTTGATCATCACAATAATACCTGCAGTGAACAGCAAGGTTGGAGACAAAATATATATTGAAGAAGTGTCTTGTCTACGCTTAACATATTCATGTGGTTTACATTATTTTATAAAGGCTTTTACAGGTGGATGGTGCTCTTACTAGCATTTAAGATAAGACTAATTCATTATAGTGTTAGCTTTACGTATTTTATATTTATTTGTGTAAAACACTAATTATTTCTGTAAATATTAGAACAAAGTGCAATAAAACCAGTTTATAATTTTGATATTGTCTGTATTATATTATGGTCATTGATTGTTGTATAACGAACTTAAAAATATA
The DNA here is from genome assembly GCA_951394245.1 of Cyclophora punctaria. Taxonomy (NCBI): domain Eukaryota; kingdom Metazoa; phylum Arthropoda; class Insecta; order Lepidoptera; family Geometridae; genus Cyclophora; species Cyclophora punctaria. Next base: position 5,034,847 of record OX596182.1, on the reverse strand, counting down.
TATCAATTAGACTTTAACATTACGAACTAAATCCCTGTATTTTCATTTAACTCTTGGAGGCAAATGAATCTGTTGGTGGTTGTCCAAAGCAACATAACATGATCGGATTTGTAATCATTCACATTTTGTTGAGGCAGCCAAGTAGAAAGTTTTCAATCGCTGTTTGTGCTGAAATAAAAACAACATACTAAATTAACACATTCACTGCCCCCAAACGGAAGATGCAGCCTACATTTTCTATGATCTCTCTACCTACATACACTGCAGAACCCCCGAACCACGACTAGGGTTGCCGACATTCGAGCAACACTTAGAGGAACTCCAAAGGACGAAATTTACACACGGTTTGCTATTTATTGCTGCAGTAACCACAAAATATCCCTGTATAAAATATTCTTAAAAAATCATGAAAGTATTCTTACCAAGTTTACAATTATTGGTGGTAGTCAAGGTGTAAGCATCCTGGTCGTAATCATTGGTGAGAGTGAGGTCGGCTCCTCGGACGAGAAGCTCGTTGCATGTGTAGGGGAAATCGGCTGCGGCTGCATACATTAGAGCAGTACTACCAGACTGGAAAGAAGAGTCCAGAATTATAGACTTACCTTCTTATTATTAAACAGTCTTTTACTAAAAGTGATTTAAAGTGTTTTGTCTGTTTCACTCTTCGGAAAACAGCATATGTCGGAAAGGGTCAAACCATTTGATAGCTAAGATGCTGATAATAAGTGTTTATGAATACGATCCATATCCTATACTGAATAAAAAGTAAGTTTGTGTAAGTTAGACCAACCCTGGTGTTGGAGTTTTTGAACTATCTTAAGGCCTCATACATAGATGTATCATCATAGATATTTATCAATTGAAACACAGTAGCACTCAGATCGAAATGCCACTATCAGCCACCCGTCCAAGTAGGTGCAGAGCTGCAACTACCTATCCATAGGAAGAATTGGATACAATAATTCATCAAAATAGGAAAATATGTTCTATTATACATTTTAGATAAATAGAGTCCTTAGTCCATGGACTCGCAAGCCTTTCATTGATTAGTCACTATAAACAATGACTGAAAACTGCTGCTAACTAAATGAAAATAAATAAGCTATTGTGGAATTCCTTCATGAATAACAAGAATAGTAGAATAGGTATTCATTTTATTGTTCCATTCGACAATTAGATTCTGCAATTGAAATGCAGTAATAACTTCTCTATTTTTCAAGCAACCTATGGTTTTGATGACACACAACATACAGAAATGTCAGGATCCAATAGTCAATGAATGTACCAAATCCATATACCTAAGTCAGCTGTTTTAATATCCACAAACATATGTTTGCAACATAAAGGATGTTATTTTAACCCTTCATCCTATATGAAGAATGTATATTTGATATTTATATATTGAATTTATACATCCTGCATACTTTCAAATTAATTCAAGCCATTTATTATAACAGAAACCAAACCATGTTGGAGTTCTTGAGGTAGCCTAAAAACTCCAATCCAGGGTAGGCCAAAAAAAAATTTATTAATATTATACACTAACTGCCTTATTCATAAACACTCTCTAACTAAAATACTGTTAGTGAGTGTTTTGTCTCTTTTGCTCTTTGGAAAATAGCGTATGTCAGAAAGGGACAAACCATTTGATAGCTAAAATGCTGATAGTAAGTGTTTTTGAATAAAGCCTTTAGATATTAATTAGTGGCATTATGAGTTTACTCACATCATCTTGTATGTCTGCATCGGCTCCTTCATTTAATAAAAACTTAACAACTTCGTGGTGCCCTCCAGCGGCGGCCAGATGGAGAGCAGTCTCCCCTTCTGGCCCTCGCATGTTAACATTGGCACCACACCTATAAACAATGTAAAAACTTAGGAATAGCCTAGATTTATAACTGAAAACTAGGCTTGACCTCATTGATAATCCAAGTGATTGCCTCAAGACAGCATTCAGAGATGGCTTTGTATGCTGCAGATTGAGAACAAAGAAACTGTGAGAACAAAGGTAACTCACCACACCAGATCTTGACAGCTGTTCAGTTGGCCATAGCTGGCTGCCCAGTGCAGGGCAGTAAGGCCATGTTCATCCGTGATGTCGACATACTGCTCCAGTTTCACGTCTTCGCGAGTTATTTCGCCGCGACCAGCTTTAGAATGGAAGCTAGAATCTGGCTGGGGAAGCTCCGTGACCCGCGCCTGCGTATTACCTACGCAACCAACCTTTAAGTTATAATTATAGCCACACAAAGACTATCCACCTCATCCCACTACGCGATCAATACGGTCGCTAAGGCTTCTCAGCACAAAACAGAGACCTTCAAGTACCTACTTGTTCTAATTGGACGAACCCACTCCTTACCTCTTTGTAGATTCGTTAAAGCCGTACATTGCACCGATTTATAGGGCGTAAAAGCACTTTTGCGGACGCCGTTTAAATTAGGTGCCCATCGTTGATATCCTCCGCTTCCACTTTTACTACTATCCTGACTTCCAGAGTCAAACTCGTACTTGAAACTATCTACATTTTCTTGCTTTTCCTGTTTGATGTCTATATTTTTCCCTTCTTGTTTGATAGAAACAGCTTCATCCATTTTTTAAATCTTTGATAATGGGTTTAATAAAAATAAAATCTCAATGCACAACTCAACTTTATATGCTCAACTCAATCAACGCAATGATAAATTCAGATTCACAATATCAACAAGCTGCAGCTGGCTGGCTGATGCTGTCTATTACCTTGGTGGTGGCCTTAAAATTGACATTGACATATCAATAAACCGACAGTGACAGATTTTTTATAGTGTCACTGTCACAGTTATTGTCAGTCTTAAAAGTGTTACCGTTTTTAGGTTTAATAAAAAATAACAAAAAATTGAATTGAATCGTTTTTAGGTTTTCTCCTTCTCCCTAGATTTAGGAGTGGAATAACAAAGTTGGCCTTTTTTGTGCAAGAATATTTTATGTTTTTGAGAAGAATAAAACAATTACATTTATTTATTCTGTACCAAAATAACCCAAAATATCTCTATCTTAAGCAGAGAACGCCCAATCTATCGAGCCATATCGATTATCGAGCCCTGCTCATCGGCCCGATGAATCGTGCCGTCTGATCGCTGCTTTATTCCTATAATATGTCGATGCCGTGAGCATCATGAATGATATATTTTAAGACAAAAGTAATTAAAATGAGTTAGAAAAAAACCACCAGGGTTTTTTGGCATAAAGTTATGGTAACCCAACAACTCGAAACAACAAAACTGTGGTCGGTGTGCAAGTGTGCAAACTACATATTTTCAAATTTTCAAAACAATCTCACCGGTCATATTTCTTGAAACGTAGTGATCATTTTCTCTGTGATATTTCTTTTCTCTAGTTATTTTGTTATATTCCTTTCCAGCTCCACGGCTAATTACTATAAAATAACAATAGCATAAGCCTTTTTAAATATGTCTACGAACGAACAAGCGACGCAACAACTTCAACAAGATATACAACAAGAGTTGGTCACTGCAAATCAACTTTTGCAACTCATGTAAGGAGTTTTATCTTTATGTCTGGTAAATATGCTTTAATTCATAAGTTAGTCGAGCTAAATATATTTCGTTTGTCTTGTAGATCAAGTGAACTGCAACTCATAAAAACATTTACCGACCCTGGTGGTGAATTTGAATTAAACGTAAAAGAGGTAAGAGAATTCATAATGTTAATAGTTAATTTAATTTTCGCTTTGTTGTAAATTGGTACTTTGATAAACTTCTTTATAAGTAGCTTTTCTAGACTGGGGCTACTCTAATTTATAACATAGTAAAATCAGATACAATAAGTAATTAAATATCTTTAAATCTATTTATTCTATGTATGTAATTAGTAATAATATCAGTTCATGTTACATTCCACAGCTTAGGTCTGACAACTTTGTATCTTGATTATTCTTTATTTATAACTGAAAAACGTCACATGTAGCTGTAAGCGAATTGGCTAAGTGTCCCTAATTATTTCAGAATGCATCCGTTATGAACAAACTGGCAGAACTACAACGGATAGATTTAACAAACATACCACAAATGAACAGAAAGGTTATAGATCTCAGTTCAAATGATAACCAGAACAAAACATATGAGGAACACAACACATTTAGGAATGAAACTGATATGGATGATAGTCAATAATAAATACCAATAAATACACTAGATTTTTGTACCAATGAAACCTCAGGTCTGTTTCGGAAATTATTTCGAACTAAAAGCATCCGCATTTTTACTCCCATGGTGGCCATTCCCATGTGAATTTCGGAATAAAAAATAGCCTATAACATTCTCGTTGAATGTGGCTAGCCATTACAAAAAGAATTATTCGAATCTTAGTTGTAATTTTCGAGATTAGCCCAAATGTACAAACAAACAAAATTGTTAATTTGACCTCTGTGTAATATTATTAAAAAAAAAGATCATTTGTGGTTGGATATTAATGTTTCTACTGTTTATCTTGCTCTCTTAATAAACTGTATCTATAGTATTTTAATTGTGAGGGAAACCAATAAGTAAATAATATAAAATATAGGTAACATTTTATTAGGGTTCATTCATGATATTAATCAAGAAATTGAGGAATGGGCTTATTCGTGAAAGGATGGACTTATTGAAATACTTGTTTACTTTACTTATATTTCATAGTTGTTTGAATAAAGTAAAGTGCCTAATTTAGCTTAATTATGTTAAGAATAATAATAAAAAACAGTAAAATAACTTGTTATGTTTTATTTATATACTTAATATTATCTACATTAACATCACATGAAACTCAATTTTAATATTATATATTTCAAACTTAATTAGAACCTTAACTTATATTAATACATATTCTTGGTGCATAAAACAATAGAACAACACAATCAACTTTTTATATCATTATTTCATTGGAAGCTCATTTATAATTAATATTATATATTTTGTATTTCACTACTTCATAATCTTAATATTAGATACACTTAAAAATAAGTATATTACATAAATATCACTAAATTAGGCTTACAATTATAAATAATTTTCTTTTAATGGCAGCCTCAAATAAAAATATAGGCTTCTGCAGCATTAGTAACATGATTTCCATACATTTAAATGACCTAATTCCAGGGTTATTTGTGATTAAAATTTATTTCGGTAGTATTAGCATAGTTTCATCTTTTCTGTATAACAGATGGACTAAATGTTCCAATGTACGCAAAGTACCTTACTAGAGCAAGGCATCTTAGCACAAAATAAATAATACTACTACAAACGCATCATATGGAGTACACAAAACATTTGGAAATTAAACAATAGGTGATAGATATTCAATAACAGTAATTAATAGATCCTAGATTCCTCATTTATTTATTTTGTGCCATAAGTCCACAATTGCATATTCATATTATTTTTATATCATATCCTTCGATCAACAATACACAACTGTTGATCGAAGATCGTATCTAACATTTCAACGTACATCGGAAATTTCGATCCATACAGGTAGTTTTTTTCTTTTCTTCAGCCATTTATTATTGTTAGCCATGGTAACAGCTTACTGACTAGAATAGTACTCTTATCAGTGTTGAAATAATGCCGCTTTTTCTTTGAACATCTGTCTCCGTCTCGCTTTATCTTCTGCTTCTCTCCTTTTCTCCTCTTGTTCTTGGAGTATTTCATCGTGGAATTTGTTGGCTTTGGACAGTTCTTCTATTTTAGCTTCAAAGAAGTTCTTCGCACCGTTCACTCCTACTTTGTCCACGTTGATCTCTGTGAGTCGAGCGAGGGCTTCGAGACCGGAGTCCATTATCAGCTCTCCTGCACGGGCTTTTCTGAAAACAAAAACCAAACAACCCATAAATTATACGCCCTTAATTATTTTAAAAGTAAGTATATTGGGAAATCACTGGTATAAAATCGCAATAAATTATTATTTCTGTCTACGAAGACATTTAGGGGTTGGTTCAAGCAAGTAAAGATTATTAACCTTGCCTATAAGGTAGAGGTAGTTCAAGGGTGGTTCTTGAACTTAGGTACTTGAACTAAGATGAAAAAAGACGAAATGATCGATCTCGATCAGGGACGAACCGAAATTTCGTTACAAGAAATTTTGATTTTATTCGCCTTTACATTTCAAATCTTATTTTCTGAAGTAAGTTAGTACTTAATTTGAAACCTGTCAGCCACGTGCCTAGACTAAAATAAAGGCAATAAATGTTAAGATTGCACAGAGCAGGTTGCATTCAACGAGACTTCGCAACTATTCGTGAATTGAATGCAGGTAGACTAGACTGACGCGACGTGACCTCAAACGATCACGACCTCAACGCAACCTTCGCGTATCCATAAATCCATACTAATATAAATGTGCGAATGTCTGTCTTTGACACTTTCACGAATCAACTGATGAAGCGTTTTTGAAGATTTTGGTACAGTCCACGCCGTATACATTATGGAAACACCGTTTCAACTTGTTACAATGGCAAAATGTGAAGATGTGTACTTATACACACTTATATATGTAGGTATGGCATATAAGCCATATAAAGATATAAGAAATTATAAAGATAAACATAAGCCTTGTACAGAGAGGGTGGAACCACGGGATGTTGTTAGTGAATAAAAGTGTTTTTCAAATTCATATTTTAGTTTCACGTTCTATCTTAATTATTATGCTATCATAAAATGAATGACTAATTACTAATGTTATACTAATTGCAAACACCGAAACGACTAATTACATAATGGATTCATTTGACTCGCGTGTGTCTGACAAATGTAGTTGTTCATTTAATTATTTTAACTGTTACTTCTTTATAAAATGTAATTTGAGTAATTCTATGTAATTATGTTAGCTAAAACGTTATTACCGGTAGTGACAAGTGATATAATACAAGCATTGTAGTTGATATAAAGACTTTTTTATTAAGTACCTACTTAATGGCAAATAATAAAAACGGAATGTGCGACAGCTTTAGCCCACTACAGCAAAATAATGCTTTTGTGTGTAGGTTATTTTATTATTATGTAAGCCTTCAAAACATCAAATTATAAGGAAGGTAAACGCCTAAATAAATAGCACGCACGGTTATACAATAATTTAATTTAATAGCTCTACATATCCAAAGCTTTAAGGTACCTAATGTTTAATATCTACATCAATATATACCTATCTGTTCTTATATTTTATACATAGCATGCCATTATACATGCATTATAATATAGCATACCATTTTTTTCAATAAGGGGAACAAATGTCTACAAATAGTAAGAGCTCTTATTCCACATATCTCCGATAGCCAGTAGGGATGTGGTATTAGCAATATAATCTGAAAATTCAAAATGAGAACGGAGGCAAATATTGATCAGATGGATGAAATATGTCGTAAGGTTTACCTGTAGATAAGCAAAAACTCTCTAAAGCTGATTTTGTTGTCTCCATCTTCGTCTACCTCGGAGATCATTGCCTTTAGACCGATGTGTGTCTGCGGGGCGCCCAGTCGTTCCATCATACGCTTCACTTCATGCAGGTCCAGGTACCCATCATGGCCTTCATCGAACCTGGAAACAAGGAGGAGAATAAACATTAAAAAGGATTTCTTAACAAGAATATGTGCCAATTTCAGAATATCTTCCCAAATAGTCAACTATGTTAGAGTCGAGATGTTTCTAATTTTACTGTGCATGTTCCATATTTCATTAGGTTGCTGTAAACTTTACCTAGTAAGAGTAATATATTTTGTATGATTTGCTTTTCTCAATTTTATATATTATGTGTCTAAAAGTATAAAGATGCACACAAATGATTACTTCCATAAAAGCGCCATTTATGGCGGCCAATGCAATGCTTAGGTATTCTTATTAAATCTACCTACTTGGTATGCTATGTAACTTTATGATTTGATGTCCCTATGTTAGGTAAGGTAGGTACTAGATTTTCACTCATAACTTATGTAATAAAGTAGAAAGGTTGTCGTAAAGTATTCGTTAACGCTCATACAAGCATACAAATATGGCTACAAACCGAAATAGAATGTTTGAAATGGAACGAATGACCGTTACGCATTGCAAGTGTGGAGTAGGTACTGTGTGAATTTTAAATAGGCTTATGACATACAATATTACTGTTAATAAGGAATACTATACTAAGAATATTAAAAATACTGCTTTTCAATGCTGTTGAAAAATAGGTATACCTACTATCTGTCTATTTCTGTAAACATTGCTTTTAATCAGCTTTATCCTTACAGACATAACAAAATGTAATGTTTTACCCGCTGCGCTACAATTGTTGACTAATATTTGGACAATAACATCAACACCAAGAGGAAGAACAATTATGTTTTATTTTAATCCCAATGTTATCGCATTAGCACATGCTCTACACGACTCGAATTCCTTATGATATAAATTACATTTAAATAAAAAAAGGCCAATTTATTTTAAAATTAAATGCTAAATATTAAGGTTTCGTTAAATTAGTACGAAATAATGGTTCAATATATAGAGGTGGGTAAGTACATCGACATTATTAAGTAGGTATAGTTGTTTAAATGGTAGGTATGTAGTACTTACCATAAATTGTCTATTGCTTATTTGGCACCAAGTCTGGCGGGTACCAATATCAACCCATCTATCTACGATACTGCTAGTTATTAGTAATTTAATATGAGACGTGGCATAAATAACATGTCCTTAATCGAGTGTAGTTAATCATGTGGAACAGTGGCTAGTAACTAAACTGGTCTAGAAGTAAACTAAACTTCAGTCCTCGCGTGTCCTTCACATTCACTATATGGAACAGGTATGCATTGCGTTCATTGTTTTATTTCAATCACATATTTTAGACTTTTAGTAAAGCTAAAGAATACTGGTTTCTTAAGTTTAAGCGAACACTACTCATTTTTAATTGAAACTACGTTTACGGATACACTTCGCACTCGAAAAAGCTAAAGAAACGATTTTATGTTATGGTTAGTTGTACTTTCAACATCTAACTTAAATAATGTGTTTTAAAAATCTTTTAAAATTCTGAATACATTAAGTTAATGAGACATAAAATGAGACACTGCCACAATATCTACTTTGCACTTATAGCAAAGTAGATATTGTGGCAGTGTCTCATAAAATATTTTATCTACACTAATGTTGTAACATTCTACTTATGTTTCCAATACTTGACTTATAATTACTACTGTTATAGCGCAGACAACAAAACAATCAATTTAAGCAATTTCACATGATGGTATAATATCCTAAAACATCGATATCGATATCGTAAAATCTCATTATAACATCAATAAAACGCGACCAATTAACCTGGCGAGCCTTATGTCAAAATCCTCATACAAGTTGTATCAAATTTTGATATTATGCTGGCTTTTGAAAACAGTTGGGTTATACGTGAAAACTTCGTCGAAACTACATACACAAAACTCTTTGGTAAGATCTCGCTCGCTCCTGATTGGCCCTACGCGCAGCTGCGCTCTCATTGGTTAGATTTTAATGGCGGCAAGTTCACTGTGACAATACACGTACGCGTGAAAAACTATTGTCAGCTTTTACTCTTGTTGTTTGATTAATTGCATTAGTGAAGATAAAGTAGTGTATGCAACTGCATATAACACGGGTATTAAAACACTCGTTACTATTATGAAACTCGCTGCGCTCGTTTCATAAACTCACACTCGTGTTTTAATACCCTTCCTTATATGACAGTTGCATAAACTACTATTAAAGTTTTGAGAGTTGGTTACGGGTGAGCTACATCTAATAGGTACATTGTTTTTAAAGAGGAAACTTACTTGCACCGTTCACCTTTATTACATTCATGTAGACTAAGAAGACGTGAGTCAAATACACATACCTGTACATATATTTCCTCAAGAGAGGTAGTACGAGTATTATTTTATTTTTATAGTTGATTTTTATTCTGTGACTCAAGTTCAACTATCTGTCGTTTCTTCTTAGTAGTATAACCTTTCACGTGGTATTTTTCCTTTGTTTCTTGTTAGGTGGATGGTGATCGGTGGATGGCTGCGTGCGTGCTTGTTTTATTATGTATGGATGGATGGTATGAATGAACCACAGATAAATGATTCGATTCGAGTGAGTGACCGACCTGAGTGATTGGTGAATGGCGTGACAGATGACAGATGACAGATAGCTGTTAGGTGCTTGATACGGTGAATGAATGAATGACGATTGTAAGGTTTAAATGTTTAGTTTACATTGTATATTTATAAATACTATTTATGTATGTATGTATATGTGATGGGATTAATTTGGGGTATTTGTATGTAGTATATTGATGTATTTATTTTTATGTATTTATATGTAGGTATATTTATTGATTTTAATAGTGGCGTGCCTCTGGGAGTCTAGGCCTCGTCTGAAAATCAGCGCTGCCAGGGTCACACGATCTTGGCGGCATTACGCTGAGACGAGGCCTATTCAGACCTCACACAGTAGTTCTGTCCGTGTAATTGTTTTATATGTAATATCTGTTGTTCTCTTTCTGTCTTTGCTTTGTTTTTTCGTTTCTTGTTGTGTGATCGTCTGAATAAATGTTTTTCTTTCTTTCTTTCTTTCTAACTATGATATGAACACCTATTGCATGCAGATATGGCGACTAGCGTAGGAAGCACAAATTACAATTCAAAATGGAAATTTTACCTTGACCGAATGAAAAATTTGATACGCAACGAATATTAGTTAACATTTGTATTCTAAAATCAAATTATTTATCGATGGAATTTTTGAATTTTGAATTTTCCGTGCCATACCTAGTAGGCCTACTTTACAATTCAAATAACACAGTTTCATAATTTAATGATTTCACATAATGAGCCCGACTTGCGATAATTGCATATTAAAAACTGTTTTTGTTTACATAATGAAGATACTTATAATGTAATACATATTGAACAGCTAATTTCGAAATGTAAGAGATCTATTAAATAGCAAAATGTCAATGCCATTATCCTTTCAGAAATGTGGCTGTGATCTTATGAATGCAGATTTTATTCACAACAGTCATCTCATCAGCTGATATTTAACATAGCACCTAGTTACCTACTTAGAATAGTTATATGCGCTCTGCACATCCTTTGTGCTGTTCAAGTAAACCCTTCACCCTTTATTTGTGTGACAAAGTGACCAAATTACTAAGGATCCTCTCACCTATTTTGTTCTCTGTTAAGTCGTGAAAGTGTTAAGCAGACAGGTATTACCTAGATGTATTTTTTGGTAGTTATATTTCTTTTACGATACTTTTTTCTTCGTCAAAGGCGTAGGTATATTACACTCGAGTTGGTCTCAGCTTGGAAGCTATAAATACTTGCACTGTGCTTAAATCTTATTCATTCAAAATCATTCATAGATAGGTAACCTATACATCAACTTCTATCTGTAGGTGATGGTAATTAATATAGTTGATGTTAGCAATGGGCAAAAAGCTTAGCTAACTGGCTTGGCGAAGGTTACTCGTCCCCCTACCAATGATCCTAGGTGCAGGAAACTCAGAATTATTATATTGTTTCCTTCTACAGAGATTAATATCAACGATAGAACACAGTAAATAATAGCAGTAACAATTCTAACAGAACTATTCATTCATAATTTAATTTGACAGCACCAACGGTCACTTAAATTGATGTGGGACAAATAGCGTAGGAAAGTATCCCATATCTTAATCAAAAACAATTAAAATTTGGCATTCACAAACGTTTTTACCCGACATAAGAAGAAGTAGGTTCTGTATTCCTTCCTTCTTTATGTATGTAAAGTGGAGACGCCATTTTTTTTACTGTTATGTTTGAATGCAACCATTATTATAACTAAGTAAACCCAAGTGTTTCTCCAGCAGGTTATAATAGTATGTATTATAATCTTGAATTCTGTTTAGCATGAATGAACTGACGTCACCACGTATCCTCTTACAAAATACCTATTACATCATTAGGAAGGAAGGATATATAATGCGAAAATGTAAAACCATAAATTATAGGTAAGTACCTCCATACTACATGGGTATGACATATTTCATCATGTGTGACTTGATAATGGTTTATTATACCTTGTAGGTACGTGTATGTTCCTAGAATAGAATAAGAATATTTTTATGGGCAATAAACGTTTCATTGTGTAATGGAGACGAGACCCGTTTATTTAAATTGGCGAACCGTTTTTTTACGTTGTTGTTTATGGCAAGGTTGCTTTGATACACATTCTCTAGTGTTTGTCTATTAGTTATGTAACTGGAAAACGTATTGATGTATAAGTATCCATATACATATCTACCAGGCTTCCGTTAAAGCTACATTTTGATATAGTAGTAGTCACTTATTCTGCTAAGTTTAAAAAGTAAGAAATTACAATGTTTCTCATTACATTTTTCTGGTATTGTTCGTCAATATTAGTAACACTAACTAGACTACATAATAAGCAGTAGTACACAATGTAAGGTACATTAGAAACAGAATGTGAGGTACGTTGGAACAAAGCGCACACTGTGACTGAGTCTTACCATTACGGCTATGTCACACAAAACCCTATTGAAATTCATTCACCGGCAAAAACATGGCAAATTGTAACATTAGATAAACTGTTTCCACGGTTCATGGTAGCGGGTTACAAATCACATTGTCTTGCGAGTCAAGGCGAGAGGTTGGTACCTAAGCTTGTTAGCAAGAACGAGGTGAAGTGTAAATAGGTTCTATAAATGCTGATTGTAGGTACTGTACCTATTCAGCCCGTGAATTAAATTAAATGTTAAGCATAAGTAAATAAAAAAAAAATACGTGTGGCACTCGGGGACTGCCGCGGTAAAGCTATTGCATAGTTATTTTTTGTATCACTAGATGGCGTTAGTGGGGAGCGTGAGGTTTTTTCGTTACGGAATTTCTGGATTCGGTCCCCGCGCTCAAGGCCCGCGATAGAAGCTATGCAATAGCTTAAAAAATCATATTGAAACCTTATCATATTCAAACTACTTTAATACCAACTAATGTATCAATTATTTGCAAACTCTAGAATGCGACAAAGTGCTTACTGTATTTATTATTGTTATGGGATGACTACGAGTATTGCTTCAAGTGCCTAGTTATTTTTCGTACCCTATTTTACAAAGTAACACTTTGTTTTTATCTTATGTCAATATGCTTGAGGATTTCAACATTGGAGTCTTGACAACGAGTTAACATAAGCAGTATGTTAAGCTTAGTCCTACTGAAGTAGTTACAGTCATGTAATCTGTGGTATCGCTTCCGATCTTATTAAGATCCTTATCTCTTATCATATATAACCTTCTATACCTAAAAGGGTACCCATTTTTGTACAATTGGGTACGACTCGTAATGGCTTAGGTACTTTCCGAAATCCAAAACTTTATTTTACCAATACCACCCATTTTTTTATTAGTTCTAGGATCGAGGCCTACGATTAATTTTTACTGAATGTTAAGAAATAAAATATACAGAGGCCTATGGGCCTGGATCAGTCTGAAACTACAAGAAATACGAAGGTATTTTCATATACTAATACTTTATCTGTATATGTTATACACCCTATATATGTATTTATGCACTACATAACCTGCGAACCATATCATAACAGCTTATATCTTATGTAATATTATGTTATTTGACATCATCCAATACCGAGTTTATTCTTACAAAAGTTACCTCAAACGTCGTAACCCAAAACAAAGGAAGGAACACACTGCGGGAGTCAATGTTTTGGTTATGCGCACGCGCTTATTTGGGAAACTTCTTATTAATAAACGTTTACCATGTTTTGAAGTTATAAGGATCGATGTCTGGTAATTCTGATTCATATCAAAACGTTAATATATACCATATTGTATTATTACACTTAATTTAGTTCTGGATTGGATGATTGAACAATATCCTTCTAATACTATAAAAGCCAAAGTTTGTGAGGATGGATGTACGAGTGGATTTATGTATGTATGTTTGTTACTCTTTCACGAAAAAAATACTGAAAGGATTTGGATGCAACTTTACAGTACATCAGAATAAAACATTTTATCACAAAATTGCCTCGGGAACGGGTACAACGCGGGTAGCACCGCGGGGCGCGGTTTGAACAACGTAAATCATAAACGGATTTGCCTTAAGCTTTAAGAAATTAAAAAAGAAATACTTTTCTTAGCTACATATTTACCTACGTCACCTAAAATTAAACCTGTGTGTCATATTCTTTCCTAGTTTGTGGTATTGGTATCTATGACTCATACACACAACATACGTATAATAAGTACCTACGTAAGTGGAAATTGTTTTTTAACAAATAAAATAATGAAAATCTATTGTGGTCATAGAGTCATTAATGTAGCTATATCGATGAGTAAATGGTGTCATGCTTAGAAATATTAGTTATTTGCTTAGCAACAAACTTGATGAAAGCGTAAAAAATATAGGCATTAGGCAGACTGTTCTTGTCGATCCAATTTGATTCAAACAAAAGACCATGTCGGAGGCCTTTAGACGGACTAAAAACTCCGACAACAAAGGTCGTCACGAACCTACTCGAACTTACTCGGTACATTAACCATTGTTCGGAATCTCTAATTAATTAGGCACTCTATCTGTTAGCAATACATCAGCGTACTATACTCGCGCTCGTGCGAAAATGTAAACAAAAAATGAGGCCAATAATAAAATAACCGACATAGCTTGCTGCCCTATTCAACTCCCAACTATATTAATGGATTTCTCAACCTTTGTGAATAGTTTGCCTTGGTATGTTCGCTGTTTTATAACATTGATTCGATTGTTGATCGAATAACAATGGAGTTTCGGGTACTTTTTCAAATAATTGCAGCGTTCGGAAAGTTCTAGAATTCGTTGTATATCTTTCAAAATCCATTGGGATAATTATAACTTAATCTACTCGTATTTGGTTTAATACTAGTGCTTATTACCAGATGATTACTGACTACTGTTTTTGCATTGAATTTAACCTAATTTAAATTACCAAACTCTTTGAACTTCGTGACATGACAACCCCACAAGATAACAATTAAGAAATAATCAAGCTAACGGTCTTTTAAAACTGTTCCCAAATTCTCCACTTCATTGTTGTCAATTAATATCATTCAATGACCATTTTTATGCCCCAATTTATTAGAGACATAAATAAATTGGCAACATTCTTTGTCTATCATATTTTGTGTCCAATTTAAACGTGTCCGTCTTCACGACTACTGGTTGATAAAGTTTGAAATCAATAGGTACTCTGATCGATTTGAATATTTAAACCCAAGGTTGGTTATAGATATGATTTTGATAAACTACTAACCTTTATATTGTATGGATATTCTAATACTCAATGCTGACAATAACCACTATTTGTCCATAGAAATTAAAAGTCACCTCACCGCCCGGTGAAATAACTCTCCCATATAACCATCAACTTCTATATAATAACAATCATCTATCCAAGCACTTGTAAGATGTTTACGACAGTCTTTTCCCTGTCATTCTATACAGGAGTGTGAATATGAGCAGTTTATAGCCATGTTCCCTTTATTTCCTCGTTCTAAAACTAGGTTTGACTCCCGAGATAGTATCGATGTAGGTCTCCGGTTACGTAAACTCGGCTGGATTTTGGCAAACTGCCAAGCCCAAAGCTTTAGCGTAAAAGCTAACAGCCTCTTGAGTTTGTGAAAACTGGGTTTTAATATCGTTTTGTTGGAATTTATTGATGAAATCATTACTTAATTGTCGTCTCGCTGTGTTTGGAATATGTTTATTTCATTAACTTTCTAAGTTCTACTAATCCTACTAATATTATAAGTGAGATTCATTGTGAGGATGTTTGTATGTATTTTTGTTACTCTTTCACGCAAAAAACACTAAACGTTTTTGGAGGAATCTTTACCGTAATATAATAACACATGGGATAAGTACCTACAATTTATCCTGAAATTCCCGTACAACACGATTATTACGACGAGACGTTACTAGGACTAAATAAAATAGAGATGTTTATGAAAACAAGAGTACTTGGCTACTATAATATTCTTATTACTCGTCTAATAAACGCAAAATAATATTGGTTCTTACTTTGTAGCTTAATGTATGTTCATTAAACTTAACACCGATATCCGTTTTATAACACTATTTGATTAAGTTTTTGATTAAAACAAGTCAATTTTAAGTAGACTATAAAGTTATGCCTTTAGCAATTACTTTACGAGGGAAATTTTTATTGTTTGTGCTTTTATATCATTCACTGAGGGAAAGTTTTAAGAAAGTAAACCCTAGGTTATATAGGACTAGCAATTCCCAGTGGCTTTACCAACTTTGTACTCCATTACGTTGGGAATTCAGGGTCATACATTACTTTACCTATAACCTTACCCCTGTATACAAAAATTTATCAAATCTCACTAGTAGTTCCTCCTACATACAAACTAATATTTTTTACCAATGTATATTAGTACCAGCAACGCCCCGCGGTTTTACTCGCGTTGTGCCCTTTCCCGTGGGAATTTCGGGCATTTTTATACATATCAACCTTCCTCTTGAATCACTCTATTAACAAAAACTGCATTAAAATCGGTTGCGTAGTTTTAAAGATACATACATAGGGACAGACAGCGGAAAGCGACTATGTTTTATACTATGTAGTGATAAACTAAAACTAAGTAAAGAGTAAAAAACTTAGTATTGAGTAGATAGACAGTAAATGTAACTTCCGTTTGTAATGAATGAATATTTCATATAATGCTAGTTATTGTCTCCATTTTATGTTCTTTGTAGATAGTAGTCACCCCTATTGCATGTTAAAGTCTATTAAGAAGTCAATTACTGGTACTTTTGTTTTCGCCGACGTTTATAGTAGGCGAAGTTATATTAATTTAGTGCCCAAAGTTACGCTACAACTAAACTACTTATTACGATTTACTAGTATTTTCAATGGCCCTATTTTTCATATAATACGAGTACATGTTATATAACAAAGTCCCCAAAAGCGTCAGTCTGTATGCAATTGGTTTTCTCAAAAACTATTGATCGAATTTTCGTATGGTTTTCATCTATAGGTAGAGTGATTCAAGAGGATGGGCTGTGACTGCGTTTCATGCAATACTTCCTACAGGAACAGGTATATCGCGATTAAATCTGCGGGGTACCTACTGCTAGTTATTTTATAATTAACCATTGATAGAGTAGTTTGTGTTTTATTTTTCATCTGTAAGCTTAGTAACCTTTAAAGTTACTAATTTATATTTAACTTAACTAATCTATCTTTTAATCGATTTAATAATAAAATTAAGTAAACAAAATTAAAACTAATTTATTGTTTGTTCTATTTGTTGCGTACGTTTTTAAATCGGTGCGTGCTGCCGGCTTCCGACAATCAATTAAACTTCAAAAGGTGTTTGGTATCATTGGTTACATTACATAACGTTATGTACTACGAGTAGGTATATACGTAGTACACTGGGCTATATACCGTACAACCGCAGAGTTGCAGTATGTTGCAACGTGTGGTACCCATGTGGAACTAGTTTTTTCCGTATTTCCCAATCGCAGATAGGTATTAGAAAGGAAACTTAGTTTTTCTTAATGGAGTATTAAGTTATTCTTTGCTGCTTTACTATTTGCTTCAGTAATTAGTATCGGATTATAAATGTATTTAAACTCATTGCGCCTTATTTATAAACGCTTATAAACAGCTTTTTAACTATTAAATGTTTTGTCCCTTTCCGACATACGCTATTTTTCCGAAGAGCAAAAGAGACTCATCTGACTGAATTCCTTCTAATTATTATTTCTTAAGAACACCTTTTGCCAACTCACTTATACTATAATATGTTAGTTTTGTAGAATAAATAAATGGTTAATTAAGAATCACCATATACGGTCATTCATTACTCATTTCCTTACTATTAAATCTGTGCCCATTCATAAATTCTTACTCACTATACGTACACAGAATAAAAACAAGTCACTATACCAAGTCACAGTATACTAGACAGTTTCTACGTACATGCCATAGTATACTTAATAGTGACTATTAACACATAGGTGTGAATTATGTAAAGACGTGGGGAGTCATTTTAACACTTTATAGGTTACTATATTGACTCAGTGTTTACTCATATACATTCGTAATACTTAGGACACCGGATACGACCGATTAATTGTCAGACATTCAGGTGTGTGGTGTGATAAGTACTAAGTAAGTTCTTCAAGAATTTATAGCACACATATATATCAAACTATAATTCAACGAAACACATTCCTAAAAGCGAATGATTAATTTCTTTCGAAGAACGTTTCCTCCATGAAATAATTATTTCGTTTTACTATTAATTGAAACGTACGTACGTTAATGTTCCCCACCTTCTGATGAAGGTCACCGTATGTGACCGAAACGTGTTGAGGAACTCACAACAGTAGCCTCCGTCGTAAGTAAGTTCCCGTTTAAATAAATAATAATTATTTCGTTGTCGTTATTTTCATTCATTCATGCAACTATTGACTTTCAATTCCTTATAAAAAATCTGTGATACTGGCAATTTTCCTATGGTACATTGAAACCGAAAACAGTTTCTCCAATTTTACGATGACTTGCATTGGGTTACATTATTATTAATTTATTACACAAGTCGAAATGTTATGTTAGGATTACGATGTTTTGTATTCAATATACCTAAATCTATACTAATATTATAAAGCTGAAGAGTTTGTTTTGTTTGTTTGTTTGTTTGTTTGTTTGTTTGTTTGTTTGTTTGTTTGTTTAAACGCGCTAATCTCAGAAACTACTGAACCGATTTGAATAATTCTTTCACTGTTAGATAGTCTATTTATCGAGGAAGGCTATAGGCTACATTTTATCCCGAAATTCCCACGGGAACGGGCACAACGCGGGTAAAACCGCGGGGCGCTGCTAGTAGAGGTTATAAAGTTCGTTGCTGTTAGTTTCAATGAACTAGCACTTATATACATAAAGCAGAAGTTTGTTTGTGACTACAGTCGGTATCTGCAAAATTCAAAACAATATTTAATAGTATTCTTATCTCGTTTACAGTTATAGTTGTTTACACAGGAGTGGCAAATGAAAAAAAATGAAAAAAATGAAGGAAATTGCTGTTCACGAATATGATCAATATCTACGAACACCAATTTTCCTAATTTATTTCAATGTAGGTCGTGACTACAAGCTTTAGAATCAAACTAGCAGCGCCCCGCGGTTTTACCCGCGTTGTACCCGTTCCCGTTGGAATTTCGGGATGAAAAATAGCCTATAACCTTCCCGTTGAATGTGGCTATCTATTACAAAAAGAATTATTCAAATCGGTTCAGTAGTTTCTGAGATTAGCGCGTTTAAACAAACAAACAAACAAAACAAACTCTTCAGCTTTATAATATTAGTATAGATTACATAGTTAGGCAGTATACACAACGCACAAGTAATATTCAGTTCACAGTTGATAAATTGGATATTAAACCTGAATTCATACCTGAATATCCTTCCATCGCGCATCGGATCCAATTCATTAATAGCCTAGCTTACGCCTACGAGTACCTATATTCAATATTCTCGAAATAGGATACCTAATATCATTTATAGCGAAAAGAGATCCTTTAAATATTACAATACAATGAGTACATATATTCAAAATATTTAACAGTTAAGCCGCATCTAGCTAGAAGGCAAGACCGACCCCATTATATTAAGGCCGCTCATCTCATTCTATTTTTGTGTTTTCGGAAAAATCATTTGCGTGCATCTCGTTGACCGGATCCCATAATAAAACTATTAATCGTATCTAGATATAGGTAGCGCTAGTCTGGTAGTAATTTCCCTACATAACAACGCTGAAAGTGATTGATTATTGTGTAGAGAAGTACAGTTGTGATCTTTGACCTTTCATCATCTTTAAATTTATATTTGAATTAAAAATACTCGCTTTGCTCTACCGAGGATATTTTTTAACAATTTCCTTGTACAGTAATAACTTTTTTGCCACCCCGTTTCCGCAATAACTTTAATATTATACCCATGCGTTGTATGACTCACGAATGCAGTCGACATTGATTTTGTCTCGCTGCATCTCGCACAATCATACGTTGAACTTCCTTTGGACGCTGACCGATTGTATCATGTTTTTGAACTCAGTCTCGCCTTCCAATCAGGCCTTGATTTGTTTATTGAAGGAAATCAATAGTCGTCCTTTGATACGTGCGTGCGTACCTCATTTTTATATGTAGACCGTGTTTCCATGGTTAAAGCTGGGCTGTTTCCGGACTATTATGTCATGTAGATTTGTACGTATATTTTCAATAATCGTGCCTTATTTATTACCGTTGTTTGAGTGTTGAGTTGAATGAGTTTCTCTGTAAATTGACTTTTGTAGCACATAACTGTTACCATTTTAATGCTTACCAATTTTACCATTTGCTCTACATAATGTTTAAATTTTTACATTCTATTATGTCCTTTGAAAGTATAGTTACTAAAGAAAATATATACTCATACGTCACACGCGAATTTAGGTCACAGCTAGAGACTTTCAATTTCCTTTCCATGATTCATTACTCATTTTACAAGTTTTAGGAAATCAACTTTTTAATGTGTAAAATGATATTGTGATGGATGACTAATTTAAAATACATGGAAGTCGCCCATTTCCGTCAATAGGTCGTCACCGCATCATAAAGCAGGCGCAGGAATTTTATTCAACACTGATATTATGGTAATCGGCAAAAAATGTGACGGAGGGGTCTCGAGTGGCGGCTCCACTTATGTCCTTATTCCACGAGTGTCCACGACCATTGTTATTAAGGACATCCTTTTTGGGACACTGATTGTTTGGGACCTCTTACACTTCGGTCACATTAATGAGATTGGTATTGACGCTTGACGCTTCACGGTTTAACAAGGCAAAGTTGCTTACGATGGCTTAGAATAAGCGTTATATTACAAATAACTCAATGATTTGAAAGGTGCGGATTTAATTGGAATAGTATTTTGACCGCCCAAGATTTGGCTTCAGACCTAGATTAGACTAAAGAAATTATTGAGATCCAACTGAACGTGACGAATGATGTTACAGAACAAAAGTATAGTAAGTACGAGTATAGAAATCATTCATGAATTCATTTCAGTGAGAGTACAATCAACAAACATTACAGAATGCAATTATTCCATTCATTATTCTGAGCCTGAGGACGTATTACACACCTTCTTCATTCATCTCAACAGCTATTCAGAATCATTGATAAATATCTCGTCACTTAATGTTGAAAACAATGTTATTTTTATAATGAACAATGAACTGTTTATTTAGTTTTCATTGCCTATTATATTGAATGGAATGTGGAAATTGTAAAAATATCACGCAGTAGCAGAGATTAAATTGGACGGATGCGGGTTATCTCATGATATCAGTTTGTTTGGCGTTGTATACTTTAACCGGTTTCACTTATCATTAGTTTGTATTGTAGGTTACGATTAAAAACCTCTTTTGTTTTTCTATCGCTTCAGAGACAAGTGATCTGGTAATCGCTTCCAATTCTAATTGGATGTTTTCTATTATAGGATACTATCAGTGCCCCGTCAGTTTACCCGCGTTATGCTATGGATTATGTTATGGATTGGTGGTTTCTGAGATTGAGTTCAACCAAACAAAAAACAAACTTAAACATTGTTTTAAAGTGTTTTGTCTCTTTCGCTCTTTGGCAAATAGCGTATGTCGGAAAGGGACAAAGCATTTGATAGCTAAAGTGCTTTAATAAGCGTTTATGAATAAGGCCCTTTAGCTTTATTATATATATTGTTGTGACCACATGACATTCTCATACATTTTGTAATCGTAAATATGAAACCCATCTCCTTCTTTTCAACACTGAAAAAAAATGGTATTTTCCTGTGCGATTACTTTTATTAGAAGCGGAGTTTTCCAAAGTACAATAATAAACAGATTCCCAGTACATTTAATATCATCTCACTATCACTACATTTGAAAGTGATGTGATGTAAGTAACATTGTAATTCTCATAAGTATAGCGTGACTTCTATCTATTCATAATTCGTCTCCCACGACGCGGCTCATTGTCATTTCTAATAAATTACCTACATTTCTTGTCCATGTGATAATTTGTTATTATGTTTTTAACCTTTTACTTGTTAATATTATTATTTTATTTTTGTTATAATTTTGTTTTTTTTTCTTTCCAAAACAAGCATATTAATCAACAGAGATTTGCGTGTATAATACCATAATTTCTATCTTTTCCAACAGGGCTCAAAAATATACTTACCTAATTAATTAGGTATTGACTAAAATTAATTTAATGAAAGAAATATTTTAAAGAGACTTCTAATAAATAGCACAATGTTATTATACTTAAGACGAAGTGGTAAGACCAGAAGCGTAAAATATCGCGAAAGAGTTGTGTTAGAAACAGTTTTTGGATATCAACCGCTAAAATCTATGGAATGATATTCCTACTGTCGTAAAGGTAAAAATATGCTTTGTATTGTTATACACTTCGAAACACGATTAGAGTGATTTGCCTCGATAGAAAAAAATCGTGAAAATCGTAAAAAATCGACATTTTATTGAAATTTTACAGTTTCACGGCGATTGTAAAGAAAAAACAAGTACAAAATTTATATTTTCATAAACCTTACATCAAATCCCATATGGTAGTACAGATGGTTTTTCTCTGAAATAGAAGTTAGTTTATTCAATGAAATAAAACATAATTATAGCGCTCGCGTTGACGGTGCTCTAGTCACTCAGTCGGCCGCGGGGCCTTGTTGGGAGTAGACACGTACTGCTTCGTCGCGCACGCTCGCTCTGTACGAACATCGCAAATAATATCTTAGGTGCAGCGCAGACGACAGACTATCCGTGACGCACTTTTTAGTCTGTGAAAAGAGAACCTATGTAATTATATGCAGTAACGCACACAACGCGCAAAAAGTCCGGCGCACATAAAATCCGTGTAATTCGGGCAGACCGCACCGCGCCGCGCCGCGCTGTTCCGCACAAAAAGTGGGTGAAAAAAATTGATGATCTTTCCGAAAGTATAGGATGTACCCAAAATTTTCTGTTTCTTCTTTTTTTTCTGTACTTCATGTACAAAATAATACGTCGCGATCTCTGCACGATTTCCATAGCGTCTACGTCCCTACAGCTCTGCCGACAGAATGATCGAAGATGTGCGTCGTGTGCGTTGAGTGTGAAAAATCTGCGACCGACTTTTTGCGCGCCATGCAGACTTTTTGAGCGCCCACCTTTCAGGTCCACAGATAATTTTAACGGTGAACTTGTTATACTTCCTGAGGATACATTGAACTTCGAGGAAATTAGTGGCAGGAGAATAGTGGACATCGGCTATTTTTTTTATTCGGCTATTAAACACGTGGAATGACGCTCAGAGGTGCCGAAATCAGTAAAGAAAAATGATTTTCTTTACTATCTCCCCCTCCTCTCTACTTATTGTTTGGAGCTCGGAGAGTTGTTTAGAGCCCCTAAGTTCGTACCATCCTAAAAGAATATAAATGCAAACTAGTAATGCAGAATTCTCAACAAATACAATGCCTTTTGTAAATGAGAAAGCTTTATGGTTTCATTTAATTCTTATCCCTTCACTTAACCTTTTTCCTTTACAGAAAGATTTGCTGTGGTTAGGAAATCTGCCTCACTAGTAAACATTAATATTATTAAAATTCGTAATATTACGATTTTTTCTGTGTTACTGTTAAGTATTGGTATCGATACAGGAAAATACCGATACCGATACCTATGAAATATGTTTTCTATGTATCATGTGTATTTACAACAAAAAAGTATAATATGTAGTATATCCGTCTAGTAAGCTAGTATTTTTTCGATAAACTTGGTAGTATAACTCTGCAAATATTGATCCTAGCGTAAAAATTATAATGGCCAAACTTGTGGAAAATTAAATTTCCAACAACTTTGGATAGGACCATTTTTGCTCTAAAGTTGAAAATTAACGAGTTATTTCAGAAAAACGAAAAAATTTAACTTTAAAACAAGATGGCGGCGAACCCTCTACCGGGATTAGTTCGAAAATCGAGATTTATACTACCCCCGACGTTTAAAAAAAAAATTGCTCCCCGGATTTTTTTTAATTTAAATGTCTGCCCCGACTGCGCTAAGATAACAATACCGATATTACCGATAACCGGTCAAGTGTACGCTGACCTTAATTTCACGTCAACTCATTCATACGGATGAAAAATAAATTGGTATCTGTAAAAGACAATACCGATAGCCGATCAAGTGTACGGGGACCCTTATTAGATTTCCAGTGACATAAATTTATAAAAGTGATAGGTCCGCGAACATAAAGCGCGGGGGGAAGATACCTCACCCCTCACAAACGCGATGAGCGTGTTCACACGTCGTCTTAATGTAGTGTTTACATTCAGCCCTGTTGACTTGGAAAGTGATCTGGAAAGGGCTTGGCAGAACGAGAGTGTAAAGTTATCACTATGAACTATAAACTTTTCACTTTCGTTAATAAATCTGCAGTAATATACCTATTTGCGGTTACGAAAGAAACATTACACCTTTGTAATGTAGTAATCGTTAGACCATTTCGGTGGCCTTTAGGCGGTCTAAATACTCTGACAGCATTAGGTAACCAGGCTAATCTAACCTATTGAATCTTGCTTACTAATATTACTAATGTAATCGCTTATCGCATTGAAAATCGTCCTTATAGAAAACCTTTGATGTATAGGAAATATCTAAACAGTATTCTATCCTATTATATAATGTCATTTATATCGCGAAGATCTCATTAATTTCGTTGTTTATCGACCTTGTTATCATTATCACGCTATCTGGAAACACACCTTTACCGCGAATTGTTTTATTATATTAAATACCTATGTAAGGTTTTTTGTAGATATGATAAAATAATTAGCAGATACGTACTATAAGTTTTTTTAGGAAAAAAAAGTGTGTGTCTATACCTTAGTAGTATGAAGGTAAGATAGCTGCTTAAAAATGTAGATAGGTACCTAAATCCTATCTTGCTATAGTTGATGACAATGGATCCTATATCAACTTTTAATGTTAATTGAAGCACTTTGCTACTTTCTGCAAATAACCCTTAGGGACGCCTCTTCGTGTTAGCTGATTAAAATAAACTGTCAATATTTTCAGTACCAATTCGTTTTCCAATTTAAATTGGTAAGAATTCACGTAATTTATTTACAGTCAACATCACGGTTTATATAAATACTTAATTTAATTTACTCATTGCTACTCTAAGTACTATCAGCTACCCACTTAGCGGCAAATGTTGGTCAAAAAATTAAATTTCCCTTGAGTACACATGTCAACGTAATGTTTAACACGACAACTTAATTAATTAACACATAGGTGTACCTACGCAAACGAATAATTTTCGCTATATTCGTGTCAAAAGTAAACAAATTAACATACAATTAGGTACTAACGTTAATATAGAATGAAACAAATATCCTGTCAGGTAAGCCTCGCGAAATTAACTTTGTCAAAATAAAACAAAACACTCACTTGTTAAAGGTCGCCTCGTACTGTTTTATTTCCTTTCTGGTGAACTCGTGGAACTCGGTAAAGACGTTAACAAATTTATATTTAGGCTTTACTTCGAGGCCTTCTTCGAGTTTATCATTGATCTCCTGTCTCCTTGAGAGGATTCCGCTTAGTTCTTCCGTGGCCGCCATCGATTATAATTTACGCGCGAATAGAGGTTGGTAGCGGACGCGAGAGTCTGTGCGACGGTCTGGGGAATACTGGCGCGATCGCGGCGGCGAGGCTCGGCGTAGCGTAGTGATTATATTCTCCTTGGTTGGCACAATCACTGGCTGAATACTCGTACTACGTATATTTACTGCTGATCGGTCCCACGCAATCCGCTGGGGAGGTCCTCGATCACAACTTTGTTTGTCACGTTACCACAAACCATAGTGTTACGATCAAAGTTTTTTTTATACGACTTTCTTCAACATTCGACGTTTTTACACTTACGAGTTTAACATTATCCTTGAATAGTTAACACGAAACAAACATAAAAATTGAATAAACTCTAGTTAGTTAGTATTATTGCTGTTTCTTTGTGTCATTAATATTATGTACTAATGACATGTTCACATGCAAACCGATTGAAAACACGAAAGTAATTGATGATTTATTAATAAAATTTTAATTATCCTTTATTTACTGTAGTCTTATTTAATAATATTATAATTTGGTTAATTAGGTAGGTACAGGTATAGAAATAATTACACTTTATATGAACGAGTTCCTTTCATGTAGGTACCTTATTAGGTAATTGGGAAAAAGAAGATAAAATTTAATTGTAATTATAATTGTACATAGGTAAAATTTACTTTGGTAGGCAAGCGTGGTGATTACGCCTAATCCTCCTCAATATCTTCATTGAAATAAGAGGCTTTTGCCCAGCAGTGGGACAGCGGGCTAAGCTAATACTATTTTGAGTACATAGGAATAAAAAAAGTGTCTTTTACAATAACCTTCACTAATGCTAGTTTCCTCACAAACTTGTGATACCGTCTGTGCCGTTTCGTTTATAAATATGTAAATAGCAATTTCAATAACTCTGAATATATATAAATACCTGAGTAGTTGCTAGATAGGTACTCTATCTCCTAACCTTTGCCCCAGAGTAAAACGTTCGCTTCTTACTTACCTATACTCGTCTCGTACATACTTAAATAATTTAATTATTAACTTTCAACGGAATGAAAATAAAATCTAGCATGTTACTTATCGATATAGGTATGTAAACTAAAAATCAGATAAAGGAATTTATTTATTTATCTCGCTATTGATATGCTGTCAGACTTAAACCAGGGGGTCCGCAGATAAAACTGTGTTCTTTTTCAATATTTT
Organism: Cyclophora punctaria; assembly: GCA_951394245.1. Lineage (NCBI taxonomy): Eukaryota > Metazoa > Arthropoda > Insecta > Lepidoptera > Geometridae > Cyclophora > Cyclophora punctaria. The sequence goes on along the minus strand of OX596182.1, from coordinate 5,007,919 downwards.
ACAACTATCCATATAAACAGTTTGACCTTTGAAAAGATGGGTGATGCTGTGGGCTCAGGATTTGCCTAAAAAAAATGTTTATTTGATTAACTTTCTGAGGCAGACGTTTGTGTTAGGTACTAGGGTGTTATAGCTACTGGCCCAAGGTGGCTTTATACAACCTACAGAATGATATCATCATCATAAATTTAAGAGCACGGCTCTTGTCGGTGAGTCCGATGCAGACTTCTCTAGCTATTATATTATTATGTAATACTTACGTCAAATACCTACATCATCTGTATTATGGCTTTATTATGGTGTTACTAATAATATTGTCAACCCATGAAAATGTTGATCACTTTAGGACTTTGTCAAATTATACAATTTCAAATATCTTATTGACATGTTATTATAGCAGTTTAAATATGACAAGGAAAGTAAGTGGAACATATACCTACTTCAAATTGATATCACTTTGGTATCATGTCATAAACATTACAATAGCTATAAAATAAATAACTTTATCATATCGCACTGCACACGCCTATAAAAATTTGCATATCAGCACCAAACTCAATATTATTTATTTAATTACAATGGCATGTACATTTAGGGAATTGTATGCGACTTTTTATGAAATTGGTATGAGAAATTCAATTTCATAATTGGCATGGATCCCTCTTGGGATGTCGAATGGCATTTTTCGTTGGCAAGCCTTTCTGAACGTTTAGTTACAATTCAGCATTATGAGGAGGCACTCGAGGTACACTTTTCAAAAACTGGTGTTACTTATTTATTTAATAAGGTTGATTTTATAACAAATCCAAAAACAAGAAGGATAAGCTTTACCGGTTGTGTTTGTTTCGACTGGTGTAAAAAGTGTTAATTTAATCAAAATTATTTTCTTTCTTCAAAAGTGTTTATTTCAGTGAATCATCAGATTTGGATAAGAAATTGATACAATATTCGATGAATAAGTTCGATACTGCTAATATATATTGAATGATCCCCAATTTTTTTAAAACCTACATTACTCAAGTATTTCTAATTTTAGATCTGATAGCGTGGGAAAACCTCCTGACGATGATTTGGAGAAAAATAAGGATATTGATCCGAATTTTACGAGAAAGTTGTCAAAGAGTAAGAAGAGACGCAATTTCCTGAAAGAATACCTGGTCGACTACACTTACAACTCTAATCTACACGGACTGAAGTACATTGGGGAGAAGGAGAGGACGTTTGTGGAGAAGTAAGAGGTGTTGCTGTTATTATCAGGTTGAGCTGAAGGTTTTTAAACAAGCTCTCGTACTATATATTTTGTTCATATTCAAAAATTCCATTCATATAAAAAATGCCATAGCACTGGCACTTATGTGTCTGCCATTTTCTCATTGTAAGAAAAAATACTAAAAGCTTAATAATTTGCCTAAACTTTTCAAATGATAAAAAACGAAGAATATCATGATTTTTTCAAAAAATATCAAAGCCTAAACTATTTTAAATCTTTATCCTTTTGTTGTTTCCCTATCTAATTGCTCTTAGCTAAATTTTTCAAACTCTTTCATCACTATCACTTTTATTCTAGAGTGTTCTGGCTATTCATGTTCATCTGCTGCGTGGTCCTCTGCGCCGGTCTCATCCGGAAGGTTTGGATCAAGTGGAACGAGAGTCCTGTCATTGTGAGCTTCGCTGAAAACCCTACGCCGGTGTGGCAAGTAAGTTCCTTTGCTATTTGACTTGGTGAGTTTCTTGGACATTTTTTAAGTCAACCTATACTGTTCCACAACTGGGCAAAGTTTTCCTATAACATCTAGAGGCTCTGTCCTGAGCTTAGGCACTTTTGTCACTTACAAATCAATAATCATGTACGTTAAAGTCTTATCAATTTTGATACTGACCTTATAATTTCTTTAATTTTTACTATTTCTTCATTATTAAATCTTCGTCATCTATAAACCCTTTTTGGAATTTCGTCATAGGTACTTTTTCAATATCAGTACATACCTAATTGTGTAGCTTTCTTTTGATGAGCTAGTCGCTTCCTTTTATACCTAGTTACTGTTGCATCTAGTTCAATTAAAAATCATTTCCAGATACCGTACCCAGCTGTGACGGTTTGTTTCGAAACTAAAGCCATGCAAACGAAATTCAACTTTACTGAGTATTACAACTTGTACACCAACAACGCAACTTACCAAAACTTGACGGAGGAGGAGTGAGTAGAACTTTATTACTTACCCACCTAAGCTCAAAACATTTATTTATTTCATTAAGATTCAGCTGCAAGCTGTCGGAGGCCTTTAGGCGGTCTAAAAACTCCGACCCCAGGATTGGCCCCTAACCTACACGAACTTGCGTACTTTTTTAGCTGCAAGCTAGTTCCTTCAATCACTATTATGTTCACTTATCATTTAGCAAAGATTACACTGTGGCAACTATAGAGGTTATTAGCAATCAGCTCGACGTATTAAAATTGTAACCAGTAGCCTAATCTTGGTACCGAGGCCTTACACACCAGGCTGGACTGTTATGGCAATTTTGTTAGTCGTAAAGCATTTATTTCCTACTAAACTTTCCGTAGAAAACACCTCTTCGAAGATGTGTCGTTAGTTTGTGACGACCACCTCGCTCCTACAAATGGCCGTAAATATTCCTCTGGTATTGATACCGTCAACAATATAAAAGAGGTGAGTTTTTATCTAATTGTTTATTGAAAATGATAAGAAACGTGTGTTCCATTCCGGGTAGGGCCAAACAAGAGAACACAAGCGGAGGTGATTCAAACGAACATAATCAGAGACTGCTTCATCAAAACGATTAAAATAGCCGGGTCATTTTAGACAATTGAAATAAAGAAAATTCCGACAGAGCCAAATCTTCGTAGAGACCTTAGGTTTACCCCACAAGGAATAAAGTGTCAAAAGTCCCCATCAATCCCATGTGAGCTTCGGGACTTATTCGGGTCCCAATGTCAAAATTATAGGTTTTTTGGATTTTTCTCGAAAACGGTAAGTTTTATCGAAAAAGTACCTGAGAAAATAAAAAAGCTTATAAAATTCTCTATAACTTTAACTCTATCCACTTTTTCCATATTCCCAACCGTTATTGAACTACACGCTCCAGAAATGTAAAAATTAAGGACCTCGGGCAGGTACTATGGAGCCTGCCCCAATGCTCAACAGTGACATGACCTATGTCATTTGAAAGGTCTTGAAGAGTTGTACAAGTTACTCCTAGACAGTTATATCGAATTCGATGGCCAACTCGGTGTTTTCGACCACCGAACAATTACCACTGGAGGTGCTGTGGAGCCTGGACGGAATGCTCAACAGTGACATGACTTACGCATTTGAAAGCTCTTACAAGTCACTTTTTGATAGTTATGTCGAAATCGACGCCAAACTCGGTGTTTTCGACCACCGAAGAAAAAACACTAGGTGTATGTGCACTAATGTGCAGTTGACACTGATCGTATTGCTCAACAGTGACTAATGTCATTTGAAAGCTCTCACAAGGCACTCCTTGACAGTTATATCGAAATCGACGGCCAACTCGGTGTTTTCGACCACCGAAGTATCGACACTGATCGTATTGCTCAACAGTGACATGACACATATCATTTGAAAGCTCATAAAGAGTTTTATAAGTCACTCTTTGATAGTAACATCGAAATCGCCGTCCAACTTAGTGTTTTCGACCACCGAAGAATGGAGTTGGGCTATGCTATACCGAAGTATCGGCGCTGATCCTAATGCTCAACAGTGACATGACCTATGTCATTTGAAAGCTCTTGAAGAGTTGTACGAGTCACTCTTTGACAGTTATATCGAAATCGACCGCCAACGCGGTGTTTTCGACCACCGAAGATCGACACTAGGTGTATGTGCAGTTGACCTTGATGGTATTGCTCAACAGTGACATAACTTATGTCATTTGAAAGCCCCTGAAGAGTTGTCCAAGTCACTCCTTGACATTTATATCGAAATCGACCGCCAATTCGGTGTTTTCGACCACCGAAGAATGGAATTTTCTCAAGGTCCTTTATTAACTAATGTGTACATATATTTTTTTATTTTTGGTCAAAAACACCGAGTTAGCCGTCGATTTCGATATAAATGTCAAGGAGTGACTTGGACAACTCTTCAGGGGCTTTCAAATGACATAAGTTATGTCACTGTTGAGCAATACCATCAAGGTCAACTGCACATACACCTAGTGTCGATCTTCGATGGTCGAAAACACCGCGTTGGCGGTCGATTTCGATATAAGTGTCAAAGAGTGACTTGTACAACTCTTCAAGAGCTTTCAAATGACATAGATCATGTCACTTTTGAGCATTAGGATCAGCGCCGATACTTCGGTATAGCATAGCCCAACTCCATTCTTCGGTGGTCGAAAACACTAAGTTGGACGGCGATTTCGATGTAACTATCAAAGAGTGACTTATAAAACTCTTTATGAGCTTTCAAATGATATGTGTCATGTCACTGTTGAGCAATACGATCAGTGTCGATACTTCGGTGGTCGAAAACACCGAGTTGGCCGTCGATTTCGATATAACTGTCAAGGAGTGCCTTGTGAGAGCTTTCAAATGACATTAGTCATGTCACTGTTGAGCAATACGATCAGTGTCAACTGCACATTAGTGCACATACACCTAGTGTTTTTTCTTCGGTGGTCGAAAACACCGAGTTTGGCGTCGATTTCGACATAACTATCAAAAAGTGACTTGTAAGAGCTTTCAAATGCGTAAGTCATGTCACTGTTGAGCATTCCGTCCAGGCTCCACAGCACCTCCAGTGGTAATTGTTCGGTGGTCGAAAACACCGAGTTGGCCATCGAATTCGATATAACTGTCTAGGAGTAACTTGTACAACTCTTCAAGACCTTTCAAATGACATAGGTCATGTCACTGTTGAGCATTGGGGCAGGCTCCATAGTACCTGCCCGAGGTCCTTAATTTTTACATTTCTGGAGCGTGTAGTTCAATAACGGTTGGGAATATGGAAAAAGTGGATAGAGTTAAAGTTATAGAGAATTTTATAAGCTTTTTTATTTTCTCAGGTACTTTTTCGATAAAACTTACCGTTTTCGAGAAAAATCCAAAAAACCTATAATTTTGACATTGGGCCCCGAATAAGTCCCGAAGCTCACATGGGATTGATGGGGACTTTTGACACTTTATTCCTTGTGGTAAACCTAAGGTCTCTACGAAGATTTGGCTCTGTCGGAATTTTCTTTATTCGATCACTATTTTTATGTCTAAAATGACCCGGCTAAAAGTACTTATATATAAACTTGATTTGATTTGTTCTCCGATACATTTTTATTTTTCAAAAACTATAACAAACGCATTTTTTTTAAACGATGTATGGTTGTTAGTGTGCTCTGTTTTTTTAACCTTTGACAGTTGATTAGGATTTACGTAGTGAATGTTAACCTTTATCAAACGAAGTTTTATGATAACAACGTTACGCGTTTTTAAAATTAACTATCTCTATCCGAAAGCATGTGTCATACAAACATATACCTATTGAAATGGTTTTGATGTTTTTAGCGCATGATGGTCGTACTGGAAAATAAAATCTAACTGCCGCACTTAGAGATGTTCATTAAATCGCCACTTAACTAATTGACGTAATTTTTCATACATTACATTTCATCTAAATCACTCATTAAATCTATAAGGGAGCATTTTACGTCTCTGAATAAGTGAGTTATACCAGAGGTAACGCCGTCACTCTTAAATTGTAGGTATCACCGAACCTGACTGAGGTGTTCTTTGGATGCAAATGGAAGGATATTCCCCGAGAAAATTGTTCGGACTTGTTCACCCCCATATTGACAGAAGAGGGGCTTTGTTACACGTTCAATACGTTAGGACCGAAGGAGCTGTTTAGAGAGGAGAAGTAAGTGTTTTTAAAACATTTCTCTGCGCCTAGTGTGACTCGTAGTTACTAAATGATAGTCAATATTTATGAATCTAAACTGATTGTCTATCTCGGTTTGTAAATACCACGAAACTAGCGTGTAAGCAAGGTAGCGTACGAAGCGTAGTTTGACTAAGCGATCTTAACTCATGGCGAGAAGAAATAGAAGATCCCACCAAAATCATCCTGTAAAAAACTTACCAAGTTTCCATGAAGCATTTGTTTCCCTATCTTCTAAGAAGAAGAAGATGTTTCTCTATGAAAATTATGAAATTTCTAGGTAAAGCCAAGACTGAATAACATTGTTTGACGCAATCAAGGCTGTCTTCAGTCACTAGTATAACAAATCTCAATACGATTATTTAGATTAACAGGCAGAAATGTCTATGACCAACGTAGTTAACTTCTTGTGTCAAATATAATGTATTTTTTTCTTACAAATATATGGACTAAGAGCCCGCGAACCCCAGACTTTCGTTATTTTATAAAAGCTGAAAGTTTGTCAGCGCATGCTCCCACACACAGGTAAGAACGATGGACTATTATGAAGTTTGGGTTATAGTGGCTTTGGCAGGTATACGGTACTAAAGGTGTGAAAATACCGATCTAAATTCGTCAAATAATAAAGTGTGATTTTTTGGTATTACCTTCAGAATATTATTAAAAATCACGTTATTGATTGACAGACACTTAACATCGTGGCAACCCCTTGCCAGACACCCCTAATGTTCATGAAATTATAACTCTACTTATGTTATAGTATAAAAGCTGATTTTTATATATAATACTTAGGTAATAATTAGATGATGTTTCCTCATCAGCTAGACATTTTTGATAGTTCCAACCCCTTGCCAGACAATGATGTAGGGTCGCTGTAGGAGCGAGCGCGAGACAGTATATGTATGGTGGGTGCGAGTGAGATGTCGAGATAGGTCTATCGCGATTCCTCACTGCGCATGTTTAGTACATGTTTACATCAGCTAAAATAATCTTATATGCTATCTTCAAGTATTAATTGAATAGTTATTATAAATTAACAACATAAAATATTTAGAATATATACAGACTATAAAGTATATTCAATATATTATTAGTGTATGATACGTACATTATATGCTTACAATTTGTTTATGTGATTTTTTAAATGAAAGTGATTTTGTTTAAAAAATTAAGTCTTGGGCATTGAGATCTATGTACTACGTACTAGAGAAGTCACTTCAAACAAGCTTCGTGAGAGATTCGTTATGGTGCGGGGTCAACTGTTCACTTAGTCGATGGCCAGCTCTGGCCAGAACTACATGTGTTACAGCTATTGTTTTTTTTTATAAAATATGCCTTCATGTGCATTGCCTTATTGCAAAAACACTTTTAAAAACACAAATAGAAGTTAAGGAGTGATCTTTCATTTGGAAGTATAATTTTCTACTTCGAAAACAATTTATATGAATATTGAAAAAAAAATATTTTACATCAACAAACGGCCATATTCCAAAGAGTATATGGGATGCTAGCGACCCGCCCTCGCTTCGCTTCGGGTAATCAAGATTTCATGTAGGAAAATCGGGAGAAAACATTGCGTGTCTCCCGCAGGAATATACACAATCAAAATTTCAAGTGGGAAATTGGGGATAAAATATTACATGTCTCGCGCGAGTATATATGTATACACAATCAAGATTTCATGTGAGGAAGAATTCGGGATAATACCTACATAGCGCGTCTTCGTCGTTCATAGTTCGTAGGTACATAGGTATATCCCCGCGCGCTTTGACCGCACGAAACAGTAAGTTATTTTGTAAGCAGCGCCCCGCGGTTTTACCCGTGTTGTGCCCGTTCCCGTGGGAATTTCGGATTTTTTTTTACATAAAAACCTTCCTCTTGAATCACTCTACCTATTACAAAAAACCGCATCAATATCCGTTGCGTACTTTTAAAGATTTAAGCATACAGACAAACAGATAAACAGACACGAAACAGAGACGACTTTATTATATACTATGTAGTGATATTTCTCATCATAACTCTGAAACTAACTGTCCGATTTTAATAATTTAAAGAGGTATACAAAGAAACATAATTAACCTTGATTGTAGAGCCATTTATTTTGATGTAGATTCATATCATCATATGAATATTATCAACTTAAAATTACACTCCTTTTTTAACTAATTAATTTTAACTAAAAACAGTTATTGTGGCTTAACTATAATAGTTAGACATATGCCCTCGCGAACTTATTTGTTCGCAATGATATGTACTTTGATTGTGTAGAACATTGTTTTTGTGTATCATCAATAGATTTAGTAGCGCACGCCAATAACCAATTTTTTTAGGCATGTTTTTCATACCTTGGGTTACATATACCCGCGTTGTGCCCGTTCCCGTGGGAATTTCGGGAATTTTTTTACATAAAAACCTTCCTCTTGAATCACTCTACCTATTACAAAAAACCGCATCAAAATCCGTTGCGTAATTTTAAAGATTTAAGCATACAGACAAACAGACAAACAGACAGACACGAAAAAGAGACGACTTTATTTTATATATATGTAGTGATGTAGTGATGTAGTGATGTAGTGATGTAGTGATACTATGTAGTGATGAGATACAGAGTGGACACCAAAGTGGACACTATCGAGATATGACGAAGATAAATACCTAATTCCTGTTAATATTATATATCAATCATCTTTTTATATTAACCGACTTCAAAAAGGAGGTTTGTGTTCGCCCCTAAGTTTTCAAAACATTATACTATTTTTTGTCTGCGATTTCTCGGAAACTATTTATCCGATTTGGGCGGGATTTATTTTACGGTTTTTACATACATATACTGTCTCGCGCTCGCTCCTACAGCGACCCTACATCATTGTCTGGCAAGGGGTTGGAACTATCAAAAATGTCTAGCTGATGAGGAAACATCATCTAATTATTACCTAAGTATTATATATAAAAATCAGCTTTTATACTATAACATAAGTAGAGTTATAATTTCATGAACATTAGGGGTGTCTGGCAAGGGGTTGCCACGATGTTAAGTGTCTGTCAATCAATAACGTGATTTTTAATAATATTCTGAAGGTAATACCAAAAAATCACACTTTATTATTTGACGAATTTAGATCGGTATTTTCACACCTTTAGTACCGTATACCTGCCAAAGCCACGATAACCCAAACTTCATAATAGTCCATCGTTCTTACCTGTGTGTGGGAGCATGCGCTGACAAACTTTCAGCTTTTATAAAATAACGAAAGTCTGGGGTTCGCGGGCTCTAGGTCTAATAGCAATCTTCCAAAAAAATTGATTCCTCCGCTAAATAAAAGAGGTTTGGTGAAATTATTCCATTCCAAGCCCATATAAGAAAATAACATCTATAGAACAGAAATAATTATATTTGAAGTTGTAAAATCGGCCAAATTAATTCAACCGTCAAAAATTAGATAGTATACTCTAGAAACACCTAGAAATAAGTAGTCTATGAGACTTTTTCATATTTATAGTCAGGCTGTCTGGACTAAGGTCTGCGGTAACTCTTCTTCTAGAAGAAACTACGTTAGCTCTTCTTTTTCTAGCTTGCACAAAGAATATCATTACCTTGAGCATAGCGAAGATTCGAAGTTTTGGAGTTTGGAAGATGGATACGAACCTGGCACTCCTATAGAGACCTATCCACACAGAGGTTCTGTAAGTACAAGTAGGTTTTAATAGTACAGAAGTTTTTTGAACAATTTGTGTCTACATATCTAAAAAGTATGCCATGTTCAACAAAATAAAACTAAAAATCTCAAAAAAAAATGAAATTTAGTTTATCGCTCTCGCTCTTTTTCTTATTTCATTTTTTTATTAATAAAGAAAACATATGTACAGGTTTCTTTAGTTTAATCGAACACAAAATATATCTTTTCTTCATTTTGAATTGAAACTACGTTTACGGATACACTTCGCTTTTATTTTACACTAGCTGTGCCCTGCGGTTTCACCCGCAGCGCCCCCGTTCCCGTGGGAATTTTGAGATTTTTATTCCCTATAAACCTCACGGAGCCCGAGACCTTTCCAACGAATGCAAAACCGTGGAAATCGGTCCAGCCATTCACGCGTGATGCGACGACAACAAAAAACGGGTTTCATTTTTATATATATAGATTTTATCTGACGTTTCGAACCGTGGCCACTCACGGTTCCTGTAAAGACTCTGAAGTCTTCTGTGACCACGGTTCCGGTTGGCGTGCATCTGTCCAATGAGATTTAAACCCAAAGTTACCCAACGAAATGCGAAATAACATTATCCTACGTAATCCATGTTATATGTATTGCTTATTTTATACGATGCATTGTTTAAATGCCTAGAAACAAATAGTATTGAGAAACAATTATTATTATTAAAATAAACAAGCTATGCAAATAACGTAATCGTCAATTATTACGTGTGGTTAGGATATTTTTGTTTCATCACCAATATCGTGTACTTAATATTGTCTTATGAAGAAAAAATAGACATAACAATATACATCATGAAGAATCCTACTATTAGAAATAGGAAAGTTTGTGACAATGAATGGATGGATGGATGGATGGATGTATCGGATGAATGTTTGAAACTCTTTCACGAAAGTTGCCAAAGATATAGTAGTGGAAATTTTTATTTTTCTAAATTCCTACAGAAATAATTACAACGCAGGTAAAACCGCGTGGTGCTGCTAGTTAATTAAATATCAAAGATTATCTCCAAACTCTTCTTCTACCTACATAACAAATTTAAATATAAAAGTTTGTTCTTCTCATACATCCAACCATACCAAACCCAATTTGTGCCCAATCTATCTTCTAGTAGTATTTTCTTTTAAAAGATATTCGTTAGATTACGTAAGTAACGTCATTTTTATGTTTCTAGGGGTACGGCGTTAAATCAGGATTAACGTTTCTACTGAAATCGTACTCTGAGGATCTGGATTATCTCTGCAAAGGCCCTGTTCAAGGATTTAAGGTAGGTGCTATTAATCATTAAACAATCTCTTCTCTCAGAGAATAGGTCTCTTAATAAATTATTTATGAATTCTAGACAATTCACAGTGGCGAATCCAGGAGGGTGGGACTAGAGGTCCTTCGACCCCTCCCCCTTCAATTATTCAGTCCTTCCAAACCTACATAGTTACTTTAATAAAAACCTACCATTACCACTATCAGGCCCCCAAAATTAAACTCCCCCTAGGAGTGGGTTGGGGGTAACCTTGGTAACCCACCCAAGGTTACTCCCAGGCCCCTTCCTAAATCAAATCCTGAATCCGCCACTGCAAACACACTTGGATAACTTTAAAACAATATTCAAGGTTACAATATTTAAATTACTTATTCATATTCGTTCCATCTTTGTTTTTTATCGTTGTATCTGGGAATCGATATCTCTAGGGAGCTTCGTAAATGCGAATAGAATAATTGGAAATACTTTTACCTATATAGTACTAGTCGATAAATACTAAAGTACTTGGTAAGTACGTAAGTAGGTGTAAGTAGGTAGGTAGTACTACTAAAAGCTTTTTTACGTAGGTACATAATACTTAATATTATTGTATCTAACGATAGTAGCTGATCATAGTAAGAAACTTAAGACCCACCAAACTTCCTCATCTAAGTATTTCCACAACGACAAGCTTAAGCTAGGGAGTCAAAAAAGGCCTTGCGAAAACCACGGTTACCGGGGCCAAGACCTCGAACTATAACACAAAAACAGAGAAGGATTTAACAAGGGAGGCACTCTAACTTACACCTACCTTCACCGGGGCCAAGACCCCCTTCCATAATCCTGGACCCGCTACTGTCATACGATAAAACTTTCACGTAACTACGTATATACTTTTTAGCTTATCTTTGGCCCAAATGTCCATCACATCCACAGATTTAGGTACATAACTATCGTCCTTATAGAGAAGACCTTTGCCTCCCAAATGGACGAAAATTTTGTAAGAAAACACCAAAAAGAATTGGTAAATGGATTAAATAATCCTTTTAATGTTCTAGATATAACAGCGTTACATTACCTACAATAGTAACTAAATTGAGTAAAACTAACATAAATTAAGGGCGGATTGCACAAGCATTCTTAATTTAATTTACCGCTTAGTTAAATATGTTTAACAAAAAAATTACGTTCGTTTTAAATAGTGTTCTATTTCATGCAATATAAAATACAATTTGGAACAGCTTTTGTTCCTTATACTACATAATAAAGTACTAAATATTATTTAAGAGTTCTTGTGCAATCCTTCCTATTCTAGATCTTGTTGCACAACGCTGCAGAGCTGCCGAGGCTTTCACAACAATACTTCAGGTCGCCTCTCTCCCAAGAGGTGGTGGTGGCCGTGAAGCCCAAAATGATGACCACCTCCGAAGGACTCAAACCTTATGATCCGAACAGGTGAATGTTTAATCCAATTAATGACGTCGTAAGCTCAAGTTGAAAAATGTTTGTAATAGGTACAGGCAGGTAGGAAGATAGCGCTCGTGAGTGGTTTAGCTAAGCTATGTGAAGTCATTTCTTTTGTTAAGCAACGTGCAGCTCGACCCCTACTTGGATGGGTGACCAATAGTGGCATTTCTATCTGAGCACTACCATGCTTCGGAGAACGTTAAATTGTAGGTCCTCGTTGTTTCATTAGTTAGACCATATCGGAGGACTTGAGGCGGTCTATCTGATACCAAGGTTGGCATCTTACCTAAGTCTTACCTACTCGAACTAAATTTTTTAGGTAAAGTAAAGTGACTGTACTGTTCAAAAGAAAATATTTGACCTCTGACTTTAGGGTCTATACGGGGCGGCCGACACCGTAGCACCCCTGCCTCTATCATACGAGTACAGTGAGACTGCGCTACACTTGTTCGCACGATATCTCAAATCGAACTTTTATATCAGAAAATATGTTATCTTCTGACATATTCGATCATTAAACTAAATTGCCTTTCGCTGTCTGACAAAAACAAACAAGCTTTTTATTCGCCGTCTACTCGTCAATCTTTTATTACTGTTTTATTTAACAAAATTCCCACATTTCATATTATATCGTGCATCTAGAAAAGAGATTGTTTCCTTATTGCGTTGAATTTCTTTTACTAAGTATTAATCAAAGTGGTACATTCTAATGAAATGCAGTCGTTGCATTGGAGGTTAATGGCTGTAAGAAATAAGATGTTCATTACTCATATATTAACTACAGTAGCCGGCATTTCAGATGGTGTTATTCTTACATATGATTTTCAAAGATAGAGCCACACTATTTCCTAAGTATTTCCTAGTAAAAACATTCAAATTTAGAACCAGCTTGAAATTCGAATACAGAGATTGAGTAGAGAAGTCATAAAAAGTTCTCATGTGATCAACACGTCTGCCCACTAATTTATCGGCTACTGTTCTCGTTTCGTTTTTGCAGACGACAATGTTACTTCCCGACGGAGCGGTACTTGAGATACTTCAAAGTGTACACGCAGGCTAACTGCGAGATGGAATGTCTGTCGAACTTCACTTACACTCGGTGCGGATGCGTGCACTTCGGAATGCCACGTAAGTTGCGAAATATTATGAAGAGCTTAGATAACTGACTATTTATGTGCAAATATCTTCTCTTCCAAATATCTTTGAGTTAAATCTCTCTCTTCTCTAATTAGAGAGATTTCAACGTTCTAAGGCCTTAATTACTATTTACATAAACAACTAGCAGCGACACGCAGTTTTACCCACGCTGTGCCCGGGGATTTTCAGGATGAAAAATAGCTATCCGTTACAAAAATAATTATTCAAATCGGATTAATACTTTCTGAGATTAGAACGCTTAAACAAACAATAAAAAAAACTTCAGCTTTATTTTATTAGTATATTTAAGTATTAGATTAGTATACCGTGTTAGTACTAACAGATGTTAATAAACTAACTGTGAACGACTACTTGCAGGTGGACCGAATATGACTGTGTGCAATGCTGGAAGCATGTCGTGTATTAAACAATCACAAAGTAAGCTACTTTGAATTACCTTTAGATAAACCGGAGAGACCACTAAAAATGACAGTTAAATCCTGTAATAGGATAATCTGCTTATTTCTGCAAACTATCTATCTACCATAGATAGATAGATATGGGCAGGATACCAAATCTTTCAAATTATATTATCTGTGTGATAGACCACACTTGTATATGTACTTGTTCCTAATATAAGTAATTAACATAATTATTATTAATTTGCGTAGTCTAATTTCCGTCTAGGTATGTACTTCTACATAAAACTAATTTTATAATTCCATCACTTCCAGTGGAGCTAGTAACCATAGAGATCCAGACAGGCATAGACAATCAGTACAAAAACGAATCTGACTCTTTGGACGAAGCTCGCAAGGTCTCCTCACTATGCAAGTGTTTGCCAGCTTGCACTTCAATAGAGTACGAAGCGGAGACCTCGCAAGCGGATTACGATTGGAAGGCGATCTACAGAGCTTACAGAATTAATATCACGGAAGATTTGCAAAAGTAAGTTAGACTTTTGATAATTAGCCTGTTTTGTCACCTGTAGGGGAAAGCCCTACGATCGTCTAATATGTACAGTGAGGATAATTCGGCGAAATCACCACACTAAGTTTACCCTACTGCGACTGAGATGGTACTTAGGATATTTTGAAATTGAGTCTCATTAATTTTCTGGTATCTTCGGTAATTAGGTGCCTTTTAGGACTGTTAGATCAAAGCTTTTAGGTGCTTACTTTAAGTTTTACATCAGTTGTCTTGCCTTGTCAAACGCTTCCAAACGCTATCTTTCGCGGGTTGGAAGCGCCTTTTCATTTATCAAGCCAAATAGGTAGGAAACTAAATATAAATAAGTTAGTAGGTATCTATAATGAACAATAAGAGCTCATGTAGTTGTCGCACTACACATCTACATATATGTATGCTTTATATAGGTAGGCAAGTTACCGAACCGAATCCGATACGGATACTTATTCAGTGGAAGACATCATAATAAAAATAACATTCCTACTCGTTTGGCAATAAAATTAACGTATTATGATTCAAAAGATTTAATTTAATGCTCCAAATATTTGCTTGTTTCGAGTAAGGTTCGACTAAAATGTGCTATTTAGTTCTGCTCTAATAACTGACATGTTTGAGAAGGTAAGGAACTAGTCGTAATAAGTAGAACTATATATCCTTCCTATTACTGCTACTAATTGGCCTATTTATTCTCAAAGATCCATCTATATCACGTGAGAAGTAGTTTTAATTTTTTAGATAAAATCTCTATATTTTTATTAATAAGTGCATTGTACCTACTTAGGTACACGTAACAACAATCACATCAGTACAATTTTACTGTAGTTTGAGAGCTGTCATTCACACTATGCTAATGGCTATACAATGCAATAGATAGTTAAATAAAGTTTAAGTCTAAAATGGGTTTTTATAAAGGAGGTGTTATATGGTTTTAGAAGACCGCGAAAACTTAGCATTTGAAAAATATTCATATTTGCGGGGGAAAAACAGTTGGGTTGTGACCCTCCCCCTCTTAACTTAGATATATCTACGATCTATGAAAGTAATGTTTGTTCATAGAGTTATGTACTAACGTTAATACATATACCTAACTCAATGTGTTTGCTTAATTAAGTGACTCCCAGACGCTGAATACTAAAACTAAATGTGTAGAACTACTTACTTAATTAACTCCATGCAAATATTATCAAGTTAAAGTAAACTCGTGTCCTCCACACACGACTGAATTTGAGAAGTGAACGAACTCACAGAAATATATCTAAACCGTATATTTTTGTTCAGCTGAGTACTGAGTACGGTCAATAACTTTGATTTCACTTTATGTTTTGAAAGTTGGCAGCGCACCGCGGTTTTACCCGCGTTACTGCATGTTTTCCCGTGGGAATTATGGGATGAAAAGTAAAACTTACTTGTATGTGAAGACGTGAATCACGCTAATGATCGTTGTCACCTGCAGGCACATTGATTCCTTAGTATTTTACGAGTTTATTTATAGCGAACAGGACTTTGTTATAAAATACTTGGGTACCTAAGACTGTACTTACTTATATTACAACCAGTAATTACCTACCTACTCTTCAGATGTTACCTACCAAATTAATACCCGATCAAGTTTTAGATTTAAAAAAAATGTAATAATACCTACCTATGTGTTTTTACGGTATTATTATTTCTTTCTTTACGTTATACTCGTAATTTGATGACGTTTAATATTTGTTATAGTTACGTAAATACCGAACTCCGTCACAACAGGATACAAAATTAAATTTGCAATTATTTTAAGTTTGCAATTAAAATTACACAATAAGTAGGCAGTACAATGCCCTTCCATTACAGACCAACTTATTAATATGAAATGTTTAAAAACCTGTCTTTTATAATGATAACAAACAAATAAAAATAAGTTATAACTAAATACTCGCTTACTTCACTTTATAACTTTAAAATAATATTAATAAAATATAAAGGCAAAGCAAGAAGTAATAAAAACCAAGCTGTACCAAAAATACTTTTTAAGCCATAAACAATTAACTTTCGTTTTAAAATTTAATTGCATTATTATTTTTAATTATTTATCATTGTACTGTTGAATATTTTTAAATCCGCCTCTCGCTTCTCGCTCATACTATTGACCACATAATATTGACTTCCTTTTTTCAAGAAGTTCAATAGAAAATAGATTATGGTCATGCAGCATTTAACTTCCGGTCCGGGTCCACTGGACTATTCATCCAAAATCCACAGATCATAAACTAAGCTTAATGTACTAATTGCGATGTTTTTTGTAATTATTGGTATAATGCATTTCACTCAAGATTATCCATTATTTTTAAACAAATGCTTTTTAAGCTTCATCGATTAAATTTTAAATGGTGTTTCTTATTTGTTCCAGCCTCACATACTCCCGCGTGATGATATTCTTCAAGGAAGCCCAATTCATCACCTCGCGTAGATCCGAGCTGTATGGTCAAACAGACTTCCTCGCTAACTGTGGCGGTCTTCTTGGACTTTTTATGGGCTTCTCTATTTTGAGTGTGGCTGAAATATTGTATTTTATGACTTTGAGGTAAATAATCACCTAGATTGGTAATATCTATCGTTTCAGGTAAATAAGTACCTAGGCTAGATGACCAAATCCGTATTTAAATCCATTAATATCTCATCTGGTATCTTTATTCCTACATATTCTCAATCATTTTATAATTTTACAGATTAATCTGCGTGTGCTGGCGCAAGAAGGCAAGGAAACAATCCATGATATACTCAAAAGAAGAGAAAGACCCTAAAGAATTACAATGAATACCTAACTATGAACTTTTAATAAATTTAATACCTAAAACAAATATTTTTATTTCTTCCTATTGTTAACTTTAAAATAGATACTTTACAATTGTGAACCTTTAATAAAATTATTTATCTAATGTAATGCCATAAAAATATCAATCTTAAGAAATAAAATGATACTCAGAAATATTTATGGAATGTTTTATTGAGTAGATTAAACTGTACTGGGACCACTAGGCTTCTTTTTGGGTGCATATCCAATTCTGTTATGAATTTCCTCTGTAGTTTTAGTTCCAGTTCCTAAAGATTTCGGCGTATCCTCCTGCATTTCTGAAGCGGTGCTTGAATTATTAGCCTGGTCCCTACGATAGGCTTCATACTCTTGCAAATCATCGAGTTTTAAAGTAATTTCAGTCAAGGGCCTTCGAATCATTTTGAAAAATTTCTGAGATGTAGATCTGAAACAATAATAATGAGAACGCACCATAAAATTCAAAATGTTCATAAATCGATGTAGGTTACGAACGTACGTATATTTTTATCATGTTGGTATTGGTAATGCTAAAAAAAATCTAGTGAAGCGCTTCGATAGAACAAAAAGGTGTTTGATAAATTTGCTTGTTAATTTTAATTATTCATCACACAATCAAACTCATACTTATGTAAATTTTCTGTCAAGTGTTCCAAGATGCCAAAGTCAAACATTTTGCCCAGCATTTAGTACATTATAGTATAATACATTTTCACTTTGACGCTAATGATAACTGTCATAAGTAGCGTATACCCGTGCATAACACTTAATAGGACAACAATGAAGTTGTACTAAAGCGAAGTAAACTTTTCTGACAGTATTTTAATTCAAACTATTGCCTAAATAGATTTCTAAACACAGTAATGTAATTTACAAACAATATCAAACAATCAATGAAACAAAAACTATCAAACACAACATTATCAAACACACGAACGGGTGAACACTGAACATCCCTAATTCGATCCAACGAACGGAATGAGTCAAGTGACGTGTCACGTTGCGTAAAATTTTTGACGTATAGCGTTACTATTTTACAAAATAAATTACGCTTATTTAACTTCTAAGGCAATTTAGCTAATATATTTTACAATTTGTAATTGTAATTAGTTACAAAACTTACCAATATGCTGTATCTTGAAGATTATTTGGAAAGTAAGTCCTTTTCTTTGTTCGACCTTAGAATGACGTAACGTGCAATTTGCGCATTACGTTGATTTAGTTGGCAGTATTGTGGCATCAATGAATAGCGCGAATCTTTGAATAATTTTAAGATTTACAAAACTTACAACTTTACATTGATACCTATAAACAAACAATTAATGCCAACAAATATTGAACTGAAGATTTTTTTATAATATTTATTATATTAAACTTATTCACAATTACTTTATCCAGAGCTCTGTAAACACTCTTGTTTACACACGAATAAATAAAAACATTACAATTACAACATAGGAACCTAAATATTTATAAATGATGATGTCTGTCATTTTCAGTGATTGAGCATCTGCCTCAAGAGCTCAGAGACAGATTTACTGAAATGCGAGAAATGGATTTATCTGTCCAAAGTAAGTTTTATAACAATGTTCTTCATAATAAACTGATGTCATGACAAAATTGATACAACATTTTAAATTATTGTAACTGATTCTAAATGTGCTCTTCAGATAACATTGACACTCTAGAGAAAAGAGTCCGTACTTTGTTTGGTGGGTGTCGTAGAGGGGAACTCAACACTGATCAAGCTAATACCGAGTTTGCTGATATCAAGAGAGGATATTCAAAGACAATAGAGGAGGCCGATGAGAAGATGGCATTGGCTAACCAGATGTATGATCTCGTTGACCGTTATTTGAGAAGACTGGGTTAGTATTGATAACTTAAAAAGCATATTATTCTACATTTAGCCTGGAGCAGACTTATTTCTGTATAAATGTACAAACTTCATTTGAAAAATAATCTTAATTACCTTAAAATAGACCCAATAGAGCGTACCGGGACATAATTTAGAAAATAGAACAATAAATTACGGTCTATAATTTTACACGTTGTATATAAGTAAATGCTTCTCATATCTGTTATTACTTATTATTTTCCAGATACTGAACTTCATAAGTTCAAATGTGAACTGGAGGCAGATAACAAAGGGATTACCGAGTTGTTGGAGAAGAGATCTCTGGAGCTGGACTCCAATACTAACCACACAAACACGCCTAACAACAACCATTACAAAGAAAATAGGTGAATATGATTAATTATTTGTTAAGATTAATGATTAATTTAATTCCTAGCAAAATAGAATAACAGTAAGAATATACCTATGATATTAAATATTTTTCTACCCACAGTAGGTAAGCATGGCGATTATGCCTTATGCTTCTCACTGTACTTGATCTTTGCCAAGTGTTGAGACATTACAATACTTTTTTGAAAAATATTTCTTAAAAATGGCTAGGATTTGTTTACAACATGATACATGAAGGATTCTTTGTTTTTAGATACAGAATCCGTGCGGAGAAGCGTCGTGATAGCTGGGGCAACCGCGAGTCCCGAGGACATTCCTCTTCGAGCAATATTTCCAGGACCGATACGGCTATACAGGTAAAATGTTAGGAATATTATTTCATCCCTCTACCTCTCGCATAATACTGTGGATCCCAAACCTAGGCTTTAAATCTACACTTTCACTTTTTAACCGACTTCAAAACGGAAAGGGTACGGAGCGTATACCTATGTATACATGGTCTAGTGTTATTTGCGATAAATATGAACCGATTTTGATAAAACTTGTTATGTTGTATTTGGTACCTACCTAACTTCGTGGTGAATTGGAAATTAGGTTTTTTTGTGAAATATTTTCTTCCTTTCTTGCCTATTAATAAAGTGGTTGTTACATTTCAGGCAGCATTAGGCCGTGATTCTTATTCTCTCGGTCACGCCGGCAGCGCGATTGCTGCAGCCGCTAGCCAAGCTATAGCCGCGACGCAGCAGGTAAACAACTTCTTAAGCTTTCAGCTTGTATTACGGAATCTAATTTACAACTCTTACAAGATTATAGTTCAATCTAATTAATCATTGACTATTGAATATTTTCGTAGTCTTCGCCATACATGGAAAAGACGTTTATGATGAATTGTGATTTCCAGATGCAGCAGGGCCGCCGCACGGCGTCGCTGAAGGCGTCGTACGAGGCGGTGGCGGGCGGCGAGCTCGCGCACCACGCGCTGCAGGCGCACCACACCACGCATCACGACCATGGTATGAAACAAGACGATTCCTTTAATCGATCTATTTAATATCGATACTATATATTAATAATAAAGCTGAAGAGTTCGTTTTTTTTTTGTTTGTTTGGAGGGGTTATCAGAAACCAATCCGATTCGAATAATTATTTCTCTTTGTCTTGCTTAGCTATTTTCAAGAGAAAAGTTAGGGTAGGATTCGGTAAAAGCTAAATTTTCAACTAATATATATATTTTTTAGTAGATACATAGGAAAATGAACCTAGTTAATTGATCAGCTTCAGGGTTCGATCTTGCTAATTTGTTTTGAAGGCGACAATATCGACTCAAGCTCCACCTGTACCTCAATACCCTCATTCTGTCAGTCGTTCAGTGTTTATCACCTATATTCCCTTTTCGCAGGCCACGGGCTGCCGTCGAGCCACACGCAGAGCAGCACCAGCTCGGTGCACGGCCACCACACCACGTCGCACGGACACTCCAGCACCTCGGCCTCCAACAAGCGGACCAAACAGAAGTAAGCTATGTTAACTATATCTTATCTTGACATAGACTAGCCGCATCTATCAGTCTGTATGCTACTCACTATCTCAAAAATTATGAATCGGATTTTCATGCGGTTTTCTCCAAAAGACTAAGAAATACTAAGGCCTTCTATAGGTATAAAATTTGGCATTAGTTTGTTGATTGTTTTCAAAGAATCAAGTACTTTATTTTGTGCTTGTTATTTTCAGAAAGAGCAGTTACAGCTCTTCGTCCGGCGTGTCGTCGCACACTCAGCAAGTCGTGGCGGCTGCGGCTAGCCGCTCATCGTCACCCACCGTTATGTATGTATCTATAGATTACATTTTCTTCACTGGTTTCTTAAGTTTAAGCGAACTCTACTCATTTTGAATTAAAACTACGTTTACGGATACACTTTTTATTTTACATTTTTATCTGACGTTTCGGCCCCTTTACATGAACCGTGCTCACAGTATGTAAAATAAAAGCAGAGTGTATCCGTAAACAGACTAAAGGCAGACTTGTGTACATTAAAAAAACATTGAATAGTCAAATAAAATATTCTCTTTTCACGTAAGTATGTACATTTTTGTTTCAGTATGAGCAACGTCGTGAACAACGTTGCCATCGAGGAGCCGATGGAAGAGGAATGGACGTACGACCCCAACGAGCCTCGCTACTGTATTTGCAACCAAGTCTCTTACGGGGACATGGTTGCTTGCGATAATCAAGACGTAAGGAATCTCAATATAATTTTCAAAAGCGCATTATTAGTTATTTGCACTGTACTAGGACGGATGACAGCTCGCACCCTTTTGACCGATTTCAAAAAAAGAAAATTCTTAGTTTAGTTCGTCGATTTTTATTTACTTTTTTAGACTGAGAGATGACAGCTGTCATCCGTTCAATGCCACAGAATATCATTATAGTCGAAAATGTATATTGTCTTTGGCAAATGTTTTTAATTCTGTTTTTTTTTCAGTGTCCCTACGAATGGTTCCATTATCCATGCGTAGGTATTACTGCACCACCGAAGGGCAAATGGTATTGTCCCCAATGCCAGACCAATATGCGACGTAACCGCGCCCATAGGAAGAACTGAATTTCATTAAACAAATGTACCTGTCTG
The DNA here is from genome assembly GCA_951394245.1 of Cyclophora punctaria. Taxonomy (NCBI): domain Eukaryota; kingdom Metazoa; phylum Arthropoda; class Insecta; order Lepidoptera; family Geometridae; genus Cyclophora; species Cyclophora punctaria. Next base: position 4,985,784 of record OX596182.1, on the reverse strand, counting down.
TATTCTTAATGTGTTATGTATGTAGTATGCTGTAATGCAATCAATGTTGTACCTACTTGTGTAAACTTGTCTGAATAAATTATTCCATGTGTATGAATTAATTGAGATTTTGTATTTTTATTTACTCTACAAATCCCTTAACTCCTCCTTATTTCCTTTTAAATCATCAGTCATCACAAATTGGCAAGGAACAACAGAGCAGCATCTTGTTCGTAAAGGGTACAGGCCGGGTAGTACAAGACGTGAATAACGACTCTGTAACCATAACGAATATTACAATCACGTTTGTCTATACTAATATTGTAGAGGTAAAATTTGTTAGTTTGTTTGTATGTTCGAGCTAATCTCGGGAATTACCAGTCCGATTTGAATAATTCTTAAGCTTTTTATACTAGATAGCCACATTCAACGAGTAGGTTATAGACTATTTTTTCATCCCGAAATTCGCACAGGAACGGGTAAAACCGCGAGACGTTGCTAGTATGTATGTAATAAACTTCTTCACTATGGTTACCAAATAATTACTGATTCGCACAGGGACTTGTATTCAAGAATCTTAAATATAAATTCCTAGTCTTGACCTTACAATTCAAGACTTGTCTTTATACTTGGCCCTTTGTAAAACAAGTTATTATTCCGATCCAATTTTGTTGATCTTAGATAATTTAATACCACGGATTTGCTAATAAGTCCATAACGGGGGGGGACTCTAGATAAAAGAACTAAGTTGTTCCGAAGTTATTTTTTATCCCGAAGGAAAAAAAACATTGCATTGAATTTTTTCTAGCTCCATGATCAAAAAAATAAATTTTTCATAATTCCATGTCGCATCTAGAAACATCTAGAAATTGGTAGATCTGTCACAGCTTACAAATTAAATTCGTTCCCTATTTTCAATTTCATCATTCATTCAATACTAACTAAACAAGCGCGTGTGGTGTGTTGCTTCAAGAATTTCGGTGTTTTTTACTTGAATTAAAGATCAATTTATTACAAGTTGTGCATAATTTAACAAAATTAACATTGTATAAAAATGGCAGATACTAAAATTGCAGAGGTAAGACTACAATAGTAAGAACCAACCAACTTCGAATGTACTTCCGACTTCCGCACATATCTTTAAAATTGGAATATTTCGTGAACGAGATTTTTCTTTTGTTTTTCTTTAGTTACGAAGCGATATCGATGAGCTTAACGCTTTATTGAAACAAGCGAATCGTAAGAAGGTTCAAGATTTGTTGTCCATTGAAATCCGGAAATTGGAAACTGAAATAATCAACACGAAGGAGGCCGAAACTGCAGCGCGAGTTGAACCTATGGCTTCTTCTTCTACATCTACCTCAGTACCTGCCGCTAAGAAACGCTACCAAGTCAAATTAAATGGTTACGGTAAGTTGATATCTAAACAAACTGTAAAGTAAATTGAAGATAGCATTAATTAACCAACTACATTGAAGCAAAGAGACTGCTGGTACTGGCATACTATCCGATAACTGACAATATAATTTTGTTTCCTCAAGAGCCTATATCACAACAGTCTTTACCTCTATTCACAGGTTGGGATCAGTCTGATAAATATATTAAGATTTTTGTCACCCTGAAAAATGTCCAGAATGTGCCAAAAGAACAGGTGTACTGCAAACTGACAGATCGCTCAATGGAACTCCATGTTGAGGACTTGGAGAACAAAGACTATCTGCTGGTCATCAACAAGCTCCTGGAACCCATCAATATTGAGGACAGTCACTGGAAACAGAAGACAGGTAACTCTCATTCCAAGTTATGCTACTTTCATTCAACATTTCCGGGGTACAGTGTGGGAAGAAACAGTGGGAGTTTCTAGATACAGATTTTAGGTATATACCACATATTATTTAGGGACAATGTTTGTGGGGTGGGTATAAATAATAAGTTCTTACTCATTCATCTCAGACACCATTCGATGACCTCACTGTGACACTCACTTTGGCAGTGTTAATATCTAAATAACTGACCCAAAAATAAACTACATTAATTAATATCTATTGGTGATACAAATACTAACACAAAATGCATCTTTCAGAATGACCTAAATGGTCTTCTATTGTATCAATTGAAGGAATGTTTTTGTTTTAGACATGGTAGTGATATTCCTGGCCAAATCACGTCCCAACAACAAATGGTCACACATGACAGAGTTGGAGAAGAGATCCGAAGACCAGAAGAACAACCGCTTCAAGGCTAACGACATGGACAAGTCCAAGGACCCTCAGGACTCCATAATGGGCCTTATGAAGAATATGTAAGTTACATTTTTCATTGAACACTTAGATTGCTTTCGAGGAAAAATTCTTGCAAATATTGAGAGAAACTAGACTTTTATAAAATATTTTCAGTTTGCAATGGAGCTTGTGTACTTTTAATAATGAAATGTGTTTACTTCATGGTTAACAAAATACATTGGCATTTACACAAGAAGTAATCAAGATAACATGATATTATGATTATTGTTCTCTTTGTTCTATTGTATTTAATGAAGTATACAGAAAAAATAATATATTTTAATTTTTTAACCAACTTCAAAAGTTGGAGGTTTTTCAATTCATGTCAATTTATTTACCACATATTATCATTTAGTTAGATCCAATTCAATCCCTAAAAAAATCATAGTTTGAATAAAAAGCGAGAATAGAGTTGTTGAAATATTGTTAAATAACTAAATGTTTTATTAATAAATCCGTGATAATTTCAGGTACGAAAGTGGTGATGATGAAATGAAGAGAATGATCTCCAAGGCTTGGTACGAAGGGCAACACAAAAAGAAGACCGATATTGACTTGTAGGTGTTTAGTTCGCACATTATTTGTAAGTTTAATTTTAGTTTTTAAATTGTCATTAAAATGAGTTTATTCAATATTCATGTTGTTTCATTTAAATTAGATATAGGCCTACATAAATTAAGCGATTTCGATAAACAATAGTCCATCCGTGCTCGTACAATCCTCGCTATTCCTAACTAATATTATAAATACGAAACTAACTCTGTCAAAACTACTGAACCGATTTGAATGAAATTTGGCACACAGTTAGTCCAGAGCCTGAGAAAGGATATAAGCTACTTTTTATCGCGAAATTTCTGCGGGAACGAGCTCTGCTAGTTTAATATAAAACACGCGTAGCAGGATGACTAAAAGCGCTTAAATTAAAAGAGCCCTTATCCTTATCGATTAATAAGGTATTTTTTATAGATTTACTGCTGCACTCATACTAACTTGCGATTATGTGTAAGGTATATAAAAATAATAAATGGACGTACACTATTGCATTAAGTACTTGATAGTCGATTTAATTGTCATCTTCGAGTGCAACAGCTATAGAGTAAGGTGATTAGATTTAGTGGTACAGGGTTTGAGAAATCAAAAAATTATTAGACACAACTAGATATATTCTACTAACATCAATAATATTATAACATCAAATGTTTACTATAATAACTTTACGAATGTAACATTTCTTTGGTCTCGTTTCTAGAGTTTTTATCTTAATCCACTTTCACGAGGGTTTTAGGGGAGTTCCACCAAGATGAGAAGTTTCTGTAACAAAGAAAGATTTATAAACAACTGTGAAAGTACTTAATCGTTCTTCTATTTGCTTAATGCAAATTTATGATCATAACTTTACGGGAACAATAACTTACAAATGTATTATTGCTCAACTCTACCTTTGACTCTACTTAGAATAAAAGTCGGTACCTACTTGGGTTTTCTATTTGAGGGCATAGGTAAGTATAGAATAATAAATTATGTTCTTACCTAGATTTAGCCTTATTAGTATTTTCAGTTAGCATCTGCACCAAAAGCCCACACAAGTAAGCTCCCTGCAAAGTATAGAAGACGTAGCGCAAATTGTAAGCGTTGGTTTCATCAGATTTCTCGTCAACTCGTAGTACATTCTTTGTACGTTCGCGTCGTGTGTCCAAGTTAGAGAAATGAATATGGTTGCGTTCCATAGCCAAGTTACCGATGTTTGAGGTAATCAATCTACTTTCAGCAATTTTGTCGTTGGCTCGGATTTGCCGTTCTGCGTTTCTGGTATCGCGAATTCTCATATTCCTATCAGTTCGAGCATCATTGGATCGAATAGAATCCCTTTCCCTAGATTCTCGGGATCGTCGTTCCATGTCCCGAGCTTCAGATAGGCGAGTAGAATCTCTCTCTTCAGATCGTATTTCGCGCCTGTTTCTACTGATTTCGTCGCGGACAAGACGGGAATCCCTTCGAGATTCACGAGTCTCGAGTCTACGATCAAATGTCCTTTCATTGGAGTCTCTAGTCATACGACGACTGCTTGATAATTCGCGGGTGTCGCGGCGAGCCGAGACGAGACGAGATGAATCACGACGCATAGATTCCTTGCTATCCCTTACTTCAAAGCGACTGGCATCCACAATATTTCTTCTGAGTTCATTCCTTTGTGACCGTGGGGCAGAGCTTCGTTCTACTCTTTGTTCAGCTCGGCGGTGATCTTCGCGGTTTTCTAAAAGACGGCGGTTGTTATCCCTGCTGAACCGTGCATCTCTGCTTTGGTCTCGGATTTGATATCTCCTGCTTGTATCCAAGTCTCGAGAATTGCGTTCTAAGACGTCTCTTTCCCTGCTTTCGATGCGGATTCGACTATCACGGTCGACTCGCTCAGTTGCAGCGCGTTTTGTCCTAGTTTCGAGACGGGAATCAATTCGGGACATGCTAGAAGTTCTGCGCATATCTTCCCTCCGTGCGTTATCACGGTTCATGGAAGCAGTCCTTCTTGCGAGCATATCTCTTTCCGATCGGCGTTCATCTGAACGTTCCTCAAATCTAATGTTGTCTCTACCTACTCTAGTTACATCTCGAACTCTTCCTTCAGAAGGATTGATTCTATCGGAATCGCGGCTTTGCCGAAGAGCGTCGCTCCTTTCTAAACTCCTTATTTCTCTAACACGGCGAGATTGGGAATCCGCAATGTTGTAGGACCTCCTCTGTTCCGAATAAACTCGTCTACTGTCGTCACGTCGATCCTGCGTTCTAGCAACTCGTACATCTACACGGTTACGAATATCTTTCTCAGAGCTGTCTCTTGTAAGGCGTCGCTCTGGTGAAATTCGTTCGCTATATTCACGACGACTAATAACTTCCCTTTCATTATCTCGAGTGTTATCCCGTTGCCTGCGTTCATCTACCCTTTCGGAGCGCGTAGCAGCATTACTATCTCTAGAATTTATTCGGGAGCGAACTCTGGATTCTTCGCGTTCAATAGAACGCCTTAAATCTTCAATATTACGTCCTCGCCTCTCTCTTACCTCTCGCCGTTCGGAGTTAAGCCTCATAAAATCGGAACGAGCTGGGTATTCTCTAAGCCTAGCATCACGAACTTCTCTGCGTGCTATGATGGTATTCTGACGATTTTGTATTTCCAACGTTTTCCTATTGTTCGAACGGTCCTCTTCAACATTCTGTCTGTTACTGCGAAGTCGCATTTCTTCAGAAGAGAAGCGAGTAGCCCTGGCTCTGGAATCAATCTGGTCTCGATGTCTTCGCTCAACGGAACGTCGTCTATCATTGTTTCGGAGATCCTGAACGAAGTTACGAATTTCCCTGGTTAGTCTTGTGCCCGGTAGTGGTTGGTAACGACGTTCTTGGATGTGAGTAACACGGTAGTCGGTCTCTCGGCGGCTGAATGGTTCTGAAGGAGTTGTTCTTTCTATGGAGTCCCTAGTCCGGTCCGAGTTTCCATAGCGGTTCTCAAAGCGACGATTTTCTTCGCTTGCACGAGTTAAACGTTGGTCTTGGAAATTTTCTCGGTGTCCATGTAGCTTGGAGTCAGGTATATTGCCAAACCTTTGATCACAGCACCCTTGGCGTCCATCAAAGAGGTTACGCTCAGTGAAAGACCCAGCCGGCAGGAGGACCGCGACAATCGCAAGAAGCAGTAAACGCCAGTTATTCATAGTCACAGTATGCTCTTGGTTTTGGAAGGTTTTCTTCGCTGGATACTTTAGAAGTGAACCGCTGAAGGCTGCTTCCGAACTGAATGTTGAAGGCAAAGTATCGTCCTTTTATACTGGAAAAGGCTATTAGGATTGAATATCTATTATATGGTAGAACGCGTCCAATTTTCACATCTTTCGCTACCACATTTACTGTAGTGTTCAAAAACTGGTTTTGATCCTTTGCTTTTCTTGTACCCAAAGCTATAGCTGAAATCTATTTTTTGACAACTTAAAAGATAACCTACAACGGTACTATTGCTTATTTTTTCTGTTCACAGTAGTAAAATAATTACAAGTACTTTTTAATTGGCCAGTCAGATAACTAAGTAGTTAGGTATAGGTAGGTAAAATTTAACCATGGAAAAATCTACCTAGTTACCTAGGTACCTATTTATCTTCATTTAAGCAACAAGATAGCTCTAATACTTATAATTAACAAGTATCAAAACCATGAGATCCAACTGCACAGCACCTACCGCCATGGAACCTCATCCAGCATTATCAGTGGTCGCAGCTGCTCAACGGATTTGTCGCCGCTCGTAAAATAATTATCTGATCGAACCCGCTGAGCTATAAAATGGGAATATATAAATTGATTTCCTATGACGTCAATGCGAAACTAGTATTTAAGCGTGGGTAGGTAGGTACTGTGCCTACTAGCTACAGACATCTTTTAAGTAAATAAGTATTAGCCAGTTAGCCAGTAATGTCCCACTGCTGGGCAAAGGCCTCTCATCTCACTGAAGTTATCAGTACAGTAAGGATCTCTTATAAATAAATATGTATGTATTACGCGGTGTTACCTGCGTTGTACCCGTTCCCACGGGAGTTTCGGGATATAATGTGTTATTCTGATGTCTAACCCATATTACTGTATAGCTTAATCCAAAGAGTAACAAACATACATACATACATTCCATCCTCCACAACTTTCGCATTTAGTAGGATTGAAAAAATCTATTATAGGCATGGTTAAGCTAATGTACCCACGTCGGGCATGAAGTCAAAATGTTCCGAATCTCCTAACTTCAAAATTGCCTACGAATTTCCGATATACTTGAACTAAGCATTTTGCAACGAATCTCCAAATTGGCTAGAAATCTTCAAACTGTCTTCATATAGAATCTCCGATCTGATTCCAATCTTGAATACGAATCCCCAAATCAACATGTACGAACTCTTTGAATACAATCTCGAATTTAACTTCGATCTCGGCTACGAATCTAACAGACGTCGATCTTAGCTACGAATCTCCTGATTGATTATGGACTTTAGCTACTTAACTCAAAATTTATTTCGAATTTCTTAGTTTCTGAATAGGTTGGTTTTACGGTCTCGATATGTCATTAACTCATAATGTCAGGTGAGGAAGGTTGAAAGAAATAAAATACGAAAGTTGGGCAACCAAAGGTTTATTTTTTATAATTGCTTAATCCTAATTGTATCCGTAGGATTGGATTACTGACGTGAAGGGCGCGGTAACCTTCGCCACTTTCTCGCCGGAGTCCTTGGTGATTTTCTGTAAAGAAATATTCATTCAGTTATAGGTTGTTGCAGAAGTATTAGTGGTTAACGGTTTTTATGAATACATCAGAATAAGATTATTTTCATAAACATCAAATAATGTAGGTAAGTGGATATTAATCATCATTGTAATAAGTCTTGACCATCAATTGGTTAATCATAAATTGTTCACATATTCTCAGTAATATTTGGTGGGCACTTATGATCTTTCTAATTTGGCAGCATAACTTGGTCTTCCATGTTAATAATAAGCCTTGCCTTATCTCTCCCAACAAAGGAAGCTACTAACATACATACATTTATATCTCATCTCAATAGTAACTATATTATCAAACTGAAATCACTACAAACCTTGAGTTTCCTCTCGTAGGCAACCCTCTTGACTGCCTTGACCTTCCTCTTGTCCTCGAGCTTGCGGACAACTTCACGGTACTTCCATCCGACCTCGTGGGACAGACGGCCGACGTGACAGTACTGGAAATAAAGTTCAACTCTTGATTAATCTTGATTTTTATAACATAGATTATAAAGTGGGTTGTGGATGGAACAATCAGATAAGTTTTAAGTAGCAACATAGTAATATTCAGTCGCAAATTACCCAAGAAAAACATCATTTTATTTCGATAGCTGTCAGTGTTCTAGCAATTGATACTATAATGAAATACTGTTCTGTACAAATCAGTGATGAGCTATTAAAAAGACAATGTAAATATCCAGCCTTAGTTTTGGTATCTTAGCTTCTTTATTAATAGGCCACAATTTTATTACCCTAGAAGGGCAATGAATTAGAATAGATTGCTGTATTTATAGAGCATGTGAAATTCCTTGTTATAACTACTATTAAGTAACTAGCAGGTTCCCGTTCTGCCTGCTTTACTTTGTACATGAAAAGTACCCAATAGTGTTCCTCAGGCATGTTCAAGTATTCTAGAAAGCTGACAGCATGTTTCAGAAATATGTATTCAAACTACAACTTCAGCTTTACTACGGATATGTGAGTTTCAGTTGTCTTGATTTGAAAGTTTCTGCAAACACAGTTTCTGCACAAGGAACAAGATTAGTCTTGACTCTTGGCCCACTTCAAACCAATGGAAACTTTTGTGGTCAAGAACAGCGACTATGAATACAAAACCACCGATATCCTAATTAAACAATACGAAATAGTTCCTCACCTTGCGGCCGGGCTTCAAGCAGAATACTCTGAGAGCGGCGGGGACGACCACGCGGCGACGGTTGTCGTAAGGTGGCGGGCATCCGTCGTACGCGCGGAGCCTCCTCAGCGCGCTCTTCCCACGCTCAGTCTTGTGTGGGATCATACCTTGAAAGTTTTGATTGATATGTTAGAATGCTATCAATTACAGTGATATGGTTATTATAGAAATCAAAGTCTTCATAAAAGTTTTTATATCATAAACATCAAATAATGTAGGTAGGAAATGTAAATAATCATTAGGTTTCGAGTTGGGCTGAAAATATTCAAAAGGCTTTTAAAGTAATTGAACTAGTAATTGAAATAAAAATGGACAAGTAAACATATACTAGTTGTTAATATTAAACATTGCAATGCTTTATGTTTTATCACATGTTCTATGAAACTATTAATTAATCAATACACATTGAATATAAACAATAAACAAGGAATTGTATAAGTAGAGGACGAGTCCTAACGGTTTATGAAGGCGTTAATAACATATGTAGATTTAAAGAACAATCTTTAGAAAAGTATGATAAATACCCAGGACACTTATGAAATGAAAGAAGTTTATTTATAATCAAATAAATGTGGTGTACTTACCTCTGACAGTCTTCCAGAGGATTTTGGAGGGTGCTCTGAAATGGAATGGACCACGAGCCGGGTTCACATTACATCTCTTGCGCAGGAACGACATGAACTTCAGTTTGTTCCTGAAATAAACAAAAAGCTATGTACATAATTTCAAATAGAAAGAAGTATCAGGTTATGGTTAGTTAGTAAATATCAGAACAATAAGATGACAACATGTATGTTCAGTCGCAAATTACCCAATAAGTAACATCATATAAAATGCTGGGAGGTTGACATGAATTTCTTTGTAGCATGGGTACATAATATAGACTCTATATTATGTACCCATGCTAAGACTCTATATTATAGAGACTTGATACTACAGCAATTGGGGGGAAATTTAACTGAGATCAAGTAATGTGTAGAATAGATAATACATATTCCACGCTAAATTTTGGTAAATTATACCTAAACATGTATTCATGACGAGTAAAAAGAAGCAATAGGGAAAGTAAATGTTTATAGTCATACCTGAAGAAGTTGCCCGAAATGTTGAGTTGTTCACAACGGACAACAACAACTTTGTTTCCTTCCAACAGGACCTTAGCAATAACCGCGGCCAAGCGGCCGAGGAGATGGCCACGGCCATCGATAATAATGGCCTGAAACACAAGACATCAGGTTATCCACCGCCATAGCCACTGACTTACCGCATAACCTCAAAGTAACACCAAACTCGAAGTAATTCATAAATATTTCACATAATCCATATTTTTCATTGATTAGTATCCACATAGTATTGAATTCTGTTTTGCATTACGCTATTCAAAAGAAGTAAGAAGTTTCTAAACACCACGCATGCACGTGTGGGTATGGAGCATGTAGTATATTTTAGATTATCACGTTTTACAATCTTCAAAACTAATGTACATTATTACATTTCACAGTTCTTTTCAAGTTAATCCTTTCAAAAGATCAATTTAAACAGTATTTTTGGACTTTTTTCATTTTTCTTCTCACCTTATTACTAAAGCCCGTCATTTTTCACGACAACAAAACGGAAAAGGCTAACTTTTTAAAACAATATGGCGACCGTACCGGAACTAAAGAGACTGGCGCGACGATTGCCAGCCTTAAAAATGGCAGAATAATTTCATCTCCGGTCTCCGCCTTTAAAAATTTAAATTTAAAAAAATTAAAGAATTTTGATCATAAATTGAATTCCTTATCATTTTTTTATAGTTCATGTTATCAGTTATATACCTACTATGAAATCAAGGACTTTATGTTCAAACTTTAATTCTTAATGGTAATTGATATTTTGTGATTTTAGTGATATAAACGATATTTTCAATTAATCATTTTACTCCCTGCCCTGGAATGATGATGAGAAGGTGGTTTCTATATTTCAGTACCTATATTCAATCCAAAATACCAAACCAATTAAAGCACAAACTTAATCAAACACCATTTGGATCACGTCAAGCTACGGTTTAGGGTGTTAGGGGTTTAGGGGAGGCTATTATGCATTCGTTCGTTTAGCACCATCTATAAAATTTGGATTTACAAATTATGTTTATGTCATATAAGTAGGGGATTCACATGGACTTATTATTATGGGATTCATCATTCATGCAGTGACTGTCACAGTGACTCAGTGACTAGGGCGACAGTGACATCTGTGTGTCTGTCATTTCCATCCATCTATCAATCTATTCCTATTCCTTCCTTCGAACTTCGAATCCAAAAATAGCTCGAGTTTCAAAAATTACGTGTATTTTTGTAACAAATACAATTAAAAGTGGAAGAGCAATATAAAACATTGTTAAAACAAATTGAGCCTATTTGAAGCAAGTATACAAATCCTTAAAATGGATATATCATACAGAAAAATGTTTATTTATTTACTCACATTTGTTGCATACGCTTATACTGGTATAGGATCTACTATGCTAAAGAATTTAAAAGATGCGGTATTATCTGCCGAATCTGTGTTTGGGGACTGGGCTAGAAATGCTTTATTTGTTGCCGAAAAATTTAAATCACTGCATGAAGTAATTGACGCAGCTGTTGAGGAAGAATGTATATTTACTTGTCCTGATGGTATGTAGGTACTTTCTTATCTTAATTAACAATTACAAGGTGGTAGATAGTGAGTTATGATCAATACTATTTCAGGACAAAAAACATTAAGAAACAGAAATCATGTAGCAAAATCTGATGGCTGTGGGTCGCTTGGTTTTGATATAGCTTCAGAATACTTGCCGATTGAACAAATGACTAAATGCTGTGACGCCCACGATATATGCTACGACACATGCAATAATGGCAAGGAATTATGTGACCTAGAGTTCAAAAGATGTCTATATAGTTATTGTGACTCATATAAAACTGTTGTAGCAGGAGATACTATTGTGAAAGGTAAAATACGTTTTTTATTCGAGATTGGATGTATTTTGGTACTAGCTTAGTAGCATAGTTTCAGAATAAAAGTAGCCTATTAACTTTTTTACTGTAGCTAAATTTCTTCATTCAATCTGGACTTCATGGAAGAATTGTTGGAATTTGAATGATAGTTCCATTGATAGGCCACATCTTTATTTTAATTGTCTGGAGTTCTTTTGGACACCATTTTTGATCCAAAATTTCCAGTTTAGTAATTGTTGTGAAATATTTTTATTTCAGGTTGCAAAGGGGGAGCAAAACTCCTCTTCACAGGCACACTAACACTTGGTTGTAAATCTTATTTAGATGCTCAGAAAAATGCTTGTTATTGTCCACCGTCTAAGAATAAGTATAGAAAATATCCCGGTGATGGAAATTTATAACACCTAAACAAAATGTGATACTTAATGTTCTTGGAAAGTTATAATATAAATAGTTGTTTTATTTATTGTTTTGTTATATGTGTTTTCATTGTATGATTTTGTGATAGTGATACCATGACTGTAAAATAAGAATAAATAATTACATCAGATATTGTATAAGTTTTATTACTTTAGCGATACATTACATCTTACTTGCTGGAATTACACCTTATATAATAAATAATTTATTTTGCTTAAATTTAGAGTATGGGGCTTTATTTATAAGCACTAAAGACTTACATGAAACAGCCCAGGCCTTCGATATGCAGTTACTACTAAATCATGGACGCACTATAAGAAATGTTAATAATATCTTGAGCGTATAAAAATAATTCATTACAATGTAAAAATAAATGCATATTATGTAAAAATAAATTTTATATTAACTTTTTATAGATTTTTTCCTTAGCATTAGAAAGTAAATGAGCGAATCAAAAATATTAAAAGAATGGGGATGATTTAATTATTTTCATAGTTATTTTATGTGAGTAATTCTTTGATCTCTTCTTTTTCTGCTGCTTCAATATATGGAGTTCCATCAGGTGTTTTACCACTTTTAGATGCTCCCTGGAATGAAACAAGAGTTATTTAAGTAATGTCTACAGTTGACTAAATAACTGAATAATTCAATCATATTTAGGGAAACATACATTTTTCAACAATGTTTTGACACAGTCCGTGTGCCCTTCCCATATAGCTGCTAACAGCACAGATATTCCATGTTTGTCTACCATCTGAAAACAGTAATGTTGCAATTAGTACTCTGGTTCAAAGACAGGCATTGAATTAAGTGATACATGGTTTACTTACATTAGGGTCTGCACCTTTGTCTAACAAGTAATTTAACACTGTAGTCTGGCCATAATCAGCAGCATAATGGAGTGGAACCCGGCCGTCAATAAGCGCATTGACATCAATTTTCTGCAAAACAATACAAATGAAACTAATGGAGGATTAGTTTGAGTCAACTAAACTAATTTGATAAGCTACCTGGCCAGGAGTTCTCTGAATAAAAAAGTTTGGCATTTCAAATTAAATAAGTATATATGGTGTACAATAAAAGGTAGGGAAGACTGCTTTCTCCTGCCAACAATATAAAATAGTGCAATTTTCTTTATCATTTTGTTTTAATAATTAGCATAAATTCGATGAGTTACCTTCTGTTCAATTATGTCCTTAACTTGATCTATGTCGCCGTTTTTGATTCCCCAAACCAATTCACTCATTTTTGTATACTTTCTTTCCTTTATTAGTTTTAAAATTAATCGAACACCGAAAAATACAACAAATGGCGATTTCACTTGGCCGATTGGATTTGACGTAAATAAAAAAGCAACTGACATATTGACAGCACTGGCATTTTTTGTGACAGGAAAAACAAACACACATCACCTACAGTACTTGTTTGCTTGGCTTGATTAAGGCTTCTACACAGTTGGCGACAATAATAATCGATCGATTCAGTTTTTATTTCCAAATATAAAATGAATTTTTTATGTCAGTTCTTTCAAAGTCAAAATTCATACAAACCAAACGACTTCTTACTTCTTTCATTCAAATTTTTGAATGTAACGAATGTTTGTTTATATTTTGGAAAGAAGTAAGAAATTTTAAAAATAATATTTAAAGGAAGTAAAAAAAGAAAGCAATCTAAAATGGATGATATGTTCCACTTATCTAATGTACCAGAAGAACCTCGTGACGCTACGAAATATGTTATGGTGCGTATAATATTATTTTTAATCTATTCGCTATTTTCCTTCTAGCGATTTACATTTGATGTATTTTATTTTCCACCCTTGTGCTTTATATTTCTTTAATTGCAGGACAAATTGGTAAACGATATTCACCCAATAATAACGAGTATTAGAGATAAAATCCAGTTGGTTGTTGAAGAAGAGAATGTGCCTAAGTTCAGCGAGGTGTTTACTTTATGTTTGAGTCAAGTTACCAAGTGTGTTTTAGGTCTGTTTGAAATATTTAGACTGGAATATAGTCGCCTCTCTTACATGAAGGTAATGGCCCTTAATTTAATACACAAATCATATATATTTTTTTAAATTTTACATTATTTTCCTCTTAAACATAAATCCGGAGTATACTTATTTAAATTTTAATTATCCTTGCATGGCTTCGCTAGGCATCTAACACATTTAAATAGAAATAAATTAGTTACCTTACTAGTTGGTACCCAAATACAAACGCACCTTTATCACTGTGTAAAATATTTTTCATTATATGTTCAGGAAAGCCGACAATGCAACTTGGAGAGACTATCTTGGTGTCATAACAGATTGGTATCAATAGAGAAATGTTTGGAAAGAAAGTGTGCCAACTCCTCACTTAATGAAAGTGCTGATAATTCATTCAACATTACTACTATGTATTTTGTTAATTGGATTGATCACACATTCGAAGTGCTGAATAAACTGGCTGTTATTGTGTATAATACTGATTGTAAGGATAACGAGGAGATGTACGAGGGCTGGAAAAATGATGTAAGTTACCCAGGAATCTTCTATATCTATTTTATGAAAAAATCATTTTTAATTATTAACTTGACAAAACTATTATTGTTTGGGGTCGGGACAATTCAGACTAAACTGGAACTCTCACAATATCAATAGGTTTTTTGTCCCAGTCCATCTGTCAAACACCAAAGTACTGTAACTATCTATAGAGTGGATATTTGGTAGGCATTTTAATCCTAACTTATATTATAAATGCGAAAGTAACTCTGTCTGTCTGTGTGTTACACTTTCACGCCAAAACTATTGAACCAATTTCAATGAAATTTGGTACACAGTTAGTCCAGAGCCTGAGAAAGGACATAGGCTACTTATCACGAAATTCCCGCGGGAATGGGTACAAAGCGGGTGAAACCGCGGGGCAAGGCTCGTATATATCTAAGTCCATTCTAATCTAAAGTACAACATCACTAAATGGATTTTTGACATTGTTAATAATTATTTCAGGTGGTTGAATGTGTCACCAGCTTGCACATAACTGTAGATGAGCTCTTGTTATGTGCAATGACTTTATGCAAGTATTGTTTGCCCGGTGATCAGATTATTGTGAAGGCGAGATGTCAAGTGGTGAGTATTTAGATAATATAAAACTATTAAATTACTAATATTACAAGGAATGATATAAGAAATGAATCAATGCAAGTCAAGAGCTTCTTATTCACTGAAAAATACTGAACTATGACAAAATTCTTAGCATAATTTTTAATTTTCTTTAAAAAAGGTAGAAGTCCTAAGCCATGTTAGATTATGAATTTCTTTTGATCAACAAAAAGACGGAAAATTTTAAATTCACATGCACTTTAATAATCCAGTTTTTACCTTAATCATAAAAAATAGGTTAAGTTATTTCTGATTAGTAATTATTTGTTAATTAAATTTCCAGGTCTTACGTGAAACAAAAGCTTTACTCGCCGAAATAATCGAAGGCGATCTCAGCGCCACCATCATAGCCACCCCAAAGACATTGAAACTGCCTGTAAAACCTTCCAACATTAATGTAATGATAGATGTTTTAAAAGACGTCCTATACATTCTTGAAACAAACACCAATACAGCTTTATTAGGACTGTTAATACACTGTTTCTACAATAGTGACTCTCCTGTAGATGTTTTGAAGAAACATTTTGCTTCAAACATTGATGGCATGTGCTTGTGTGAGCTGAAATTTAACGAAGATGTGACGGAGGATTGTAGTTTTGTTAAGGAATTCGATCTGTATAATGAAAGGTTGCTGCAGATCGGTTCGTTTGCTGTTTCTTGTTCGTCTGATGAAAAACGTGAGTATAACAGATTTTAATAGATTTATTGAGAATAGTAATTTAACAAACGATTATGTGCAGACTCATTCACACATAGTACACAATAAGTAGTGCCTCACAGTTTTTGCCATGCTGTACTCTTTCCTATTGGAATTTCGGGATGAACGTAATAGTAGCCTAAAACCTACTTCTGTAATGTCTATACGAATGACTATGCAAAACAAAAAATTATTATTAAAATCCAGTTGTTCCTATATTGTATTTCCTTCAGCTTTACTATATTAGTATAAACAAAACGGCAAATCTATTCCAGGTATCCTCTCCCTGCGTAGCGGTCTAGCCAGTCTAGAAGCACTGGACCCGCACCTAGTTCCCGCGCTGATGACGTCACCGGACACCTGCCACTCATCACTATTGGTCAAGACGTGGAAACAAGAAGTTAAGGAGATTAGAGACAATGTGTTCCTGATTGTTGATCCCGCTGCGTTTGCTGACGTGAGTTTTGTATAATATAGCCGTTTTAGTATAGAAAAGCAACAAAATACGGAAACACCCAACCATAACTTAATTCAAATGTATTATATTGTTAAGTGTTCAAATGTAATTGGTGCCCCAATGTTTTCCCCGTTTTGATCATAAATGTTGCTATATAATTAGTTTTTGAACAGAAAACAACTTTTATTTCGCTGTATAGATCTCAGCAATCTGCCTTCTAACATCTAAAATACCAAGAAAATATCCTATTTCAGAAATCTAAACAAATGATGCACGCGAAGCTTCTGGAAGTTTTAAAAGACAACACATACAATAACGCAAACACCTGTACCGTGATAAACATCGGATGCGTTATCAATGATTTCTTCAATGTGTATTTCAAGCTAGAACCAGAGGCGCTGGCCCAATTTACGGATAAATTATCGCCATTGATTGAGAACTTAGATAAAGGTAAGGATCAATAAAGCGTATCTGTTGTAAATAAGACTAATAACCATGGTTAAATTAATGATCAAATATAAGCACAATGCCAGATAGAAATCATTAACCAACTTCGGACCTAAATTGAAAACATACTACCAATGCTTTACCTCAGAGACGTCAAATGTCTCCTTATAATGCTGGGGCTCCATTAGCGGGCTACGGTGAATATTCGTGTTAACGCGATAATGTGGCCGCGTACATCGTGTCATCGCATCCATTTTTAAATTACGACCTACTTCTCGGCCGCACAGTTGGGAATTGAACAACATAATCCGGCACGATACATCGCGTCAACTCGACACGAATCTTCGCCCGCTAGTGTAGACAGGAACACGGTGTTTTTGTCGCGATAACGCAACACTAATCTTCGCCCGCTAGTGTAGACAGGAACACGGTGTTTTTGTCGCGATAACGCAACACTAATCTTCGCCCGCTAGTGTAGACAGGAACACGGTGTTTTTGTCGCGATAACGCAACACTAATCTTCGCCCGCTAGTGTAGACAGGAACACGGTGTTTTTGTCGCGATAACGCAACACTAATCTTCGCCCGCTAGTGTAGACAGGAACACGGTGTTTTTGTCGCGATAACGCAACACGAATCTTCGCCCGCTAGTGTAGACAGGAACACGGTGTTTTTGTCGCGATAACGCAACACTAATCTTCGCCCGCTAGTGTAGACAGGAACACGGTGTTTTTGTCGCGATAACGCAACACTAATCTTCGCCCGCTAGTGTAGACAGGAACACGGTGTTTTTGTCGCGATAACGCAACACTAATCTTCGCCCGCTAGTGTAGACAGGAACACGGTGTTTTTGTCGCGATAACGCAACACGAATCTTCGCCCGCTAGTGTAGACAGGAACACGGTGTTTTTGTCGCGATAACGCAACACTAATCTTCGCCCGCTAGTGTAGACAGGAACACGGTGTTTTTGTCGCGATAACGCAACACTAATCTTCGCCCGCTAGTGTAGACAGGAACACGGTGTTTTTGTCGCGATAACGCAACACTAATCTTCGCCCGCTAGTGTAGACAGGAACACGGTGTTTTTGTCGCGATAACGCAACACTAATCTTCGCCCGCTAGTGTAGACAGGAACACGGTGTTTTTGTCGCGATAACGCAACACTAATCTTCGCCCGCTAGTGTAGACAGGAACACGGTGTTTTTGTCGCGATAACGCAACACGAATCTTCGCCCGCTAGTGTAGACAGGAACACGGTGTTTTTGTCGCGATAACGCAACACTAATCTTCGCCCGCTAGTGTAGACAGGAACACGGTGTTTTTGTCGCGATAACGCAACACTAATCTTCGCCCGCTAATGGAGCCCCAGCATAAGAGACTTAATGAGTGATTTTGTTTTGACATGTAATGTATGAAAAATGACGTCAATTAGATAAGTATCTATGTAATTCATGTCTTTTTTTCAGTCCAAATGGAATGCAAAATAGTGTCCAACCTTCTCAGTTCCACCACAGACTACAAATACGATGTAAAAACGCCACAGGCAAAAGGCGCCTCTTTGGAACAATTGCTCAAAAGACTCAAACTATTCTACACTTTGGTTGGCAGAATAAACGCTATTTTACAGCCAAAGGAGGATTTATCTTTTGAGAATGAAGGTGAAGAAGCGGCGGTTAAGAATGCTACACAAACTGTAGGCAAAACTGGGACTTACGTAAACTCTCCCAAGACAAACATGTCTAGAAGTATCTTCGCTCGAACTAACGTCCGTAGTTCTACCAGAAACTTTCCTTTGGCGAAGCTTACTAAGCACCTTCGTTGCAAAAATACATCACAGTTAAATTTCTCCTTTAAATTAGATGAGTTATTGAACTCTTCGCACGAAAAAATGCACAAAAGCGTTCTGAAACTTCGAGAACATTCTGTCTTGTATAATTTTTCGCCTATCAAGAATAGGTCTTCTTTGAGGAAAGTGGTTTTGAATAGACATCTCCAGAATACTACAAGGAATTTGTATAAAGATGTAACGACGGACTATTCTCATGATTTGTTGGATGAAGACGAGAGTTTGCAACTTACAGGTAACTGTTATATCTTTAATTATATTAAAGTAAAGTATAATGTCCCACTGCTGCAAAGGCCTCTCACCTTAGTGGAGATATCAGTATAGTATTTATTTTATTGGTTATTAAAAACAGTTACATCATTTCACTTAACACACACATACTGTTTAAGCATGTTGGTTTAATTTACCTAGATTATTAAAATTCCCATATTTTTTTCAGAAGTACTAAACGAGATGAACGACATGACCCGTATTCTATCTACCACTAAAGCGGTGTCCTCACTAGCGACATCTAAACGCCAAAACAACACAATTTCGATCAATATTACCGACAAAAACGCCACGATTTCTAAACATGTTTGGAATATTCCTGTTAACAGCAGCATTATGGATATACGTTTAGACGCAAGTGGAAATAACTCTGATGTGACGCAGCAGTCGAATATAAACACTTTGGAAAGATTAAGTGATCTTGATTTTGTTGAATCTAAGCTGAATAGCTTGAAATCTCAGTTTGAAACTAGTTTGTAAGGAATGAGTATTTTTAAGAATATCTTCTCGTTAGAGGAAAATAAATGTAACATTATATTTCTTTCACGAGTTCTAAAATGTAAACTAATGGTCGATTTTCCAA
This sequence comes from Cyclophora punctaria, assembly GCA_951394245.1. Classification (NCBI taxonomy): domain Eukaryota; kingdom Metazoa; phylum Arthropoda; class Insecta; order Lepidoptera; family Geometridae; genus Cyclophora; species Cyclophora punctaria. The sequence continues at coordinate 4,966,193 of OX596182.1, read as the reverse complement.
CCAAAGATAATTCCTTCTGTAGAGTCAAAGATTTTAGAGATAGTAGTCATTTTTTACCTAAATAATTTTCGTCTATAGAAGGTACCATAAACAATATTATTTATGGTATTTCTCATAAACCATAAACAATATTGTTTATGGTTGGGAAATTGGCTCTAGCCTCTACTGGTTAACATTTAAAACTCGTAATAATATCGCTTTTGTAAAATATTTTAGACTAGTTTTTACGCTGTGTCTATGATATCTAATACTCTACTGTTGATTGTTTATGGATTATTCTCTAGATGCCATTTTAGAAGATTTAGATGGAGTATACTCCAATTTAAGTGTCCATGTGTTTTGAATATTCCGTCCTTTACAATAAAATTATAGAAGTTTTTATTATATTTCAATAGCTTTAAGTATACGATGTAGTGGATTATATATTTTTTATGAATATATTTTTAAAGCATTACCTACGTATTGTTTTTTATACACTAACTACCTACAAATTATAAAGTAAGTGTCTTAATTAACGCATTTTTTGTTGAGGAAATTAAAACATTATTGATCGTTTAATATCATGTTGGACAAAGTTATTACTTCACTTGGGTATGAATAATTCATGAACAAGAATTGGATAATTCTTTGTTATTGCACGCGAGTATTTTGTAAAAACTTATAAAGGACGTCATTTTTAGAAGTTGGTTAAAATATAAATTATTACCTGCGGCTAGTAATACGATCCCAGGGGTCCGCCGACAAAACAAAAATGGTAATTCGTTCAAATAGAAACTATAGAATGTATACGTACGATCTTTTTTCAAAATAACTTAAAGGATACTAGATAAAGGTCGGGAAACACTGGTTTACATATTTGAACTTGGATGCCACAAAATCATCAGACAAAAACATTAAAATATTAATGTCTAGGAATGTACGTGTCAGATTGAAAATATCTTGAGAAATCAGTCAAAATACGTTTCCTATTTAGATGCTTAGATCCTATAAACAGAATATTTTCTTCACAATTTTCAAAATATTGCAACAAGCGGTTACTAGTTAATGTAGTGAACGTCTTTCACACAAATTATCATAATCGTCTATTCCGCAGTATATAAACGGGGTACATGCGTTATTTCGCGACAATTTCCTCGACTTTCCAATAACTAGCATGTGATAGTTAGTGATATTAATTTATTAAGAATCAGTACATACATACAGTTTTGTTTTGTTTGCAATGGCGTCGTGTAAAGTAGTATCTTTGTTAATTATAGTGGTGAGTATGATTTTCGTTTTACATGAAAATTTATAAGTACATTTATTTCAAGATAGTTTCAATTGATATTTCCATCGACTAACGACTACCAAAATAAGAAATTTAAGTGATAAACAGCTACCATACCCAACCTTGGTTAAGTTTTACTTAAAACAAAGCAAACTCTTTATTTAATCTCAAAAAGCACATACCATCACCATCATCATCATCATCATTAGTTTTAACACGCAGCTTAAAGGGAATATAATTTAAAAAAGTGGAAGTATATCTCTTTTTAACAGATCTTTTTAATAATATTTGGGCTTGTAACTTTACAGGGCTGTATCAATATGATATCTTCTATGGAAGAAATTGAAGGTAAGTAGCCTCTAGGCATATAAACATTTCTTAATTTCGTGGTTAAAGAGCGACTTTATTATTCTTGCTTTTAAAACGATCTTTAAAGTTTGGAAGCTGAAAAGTTTATATAATATACCAAAATGAGAAAAAATAATAATTAAGTAGGTACTTCAAACTTAATCCTAAAGCCACGTTTTCACTTAGTATTATTATAGAAAACACGTGTTTTCATTAAAAGTGGAAAGGAAATGTGGTTTCAGTCAAGCCGATTATTGAACGAACATATTTCGCTCTTAAGTGTTTTACGAAAGATGGCTCTTAAAAAGTTATTACTTGCTTTATTAACTTTCTAACGCGAAAAAACCCGTATAAGTACGTTTAAACTATGTGAAAGATGGCTCGCTCATAACTGTTCAGAACTCTAAATAAACTATTAGGTGCGTTTCACCAATCACAGCGCATTGGGATTGTCAAAGAACGCATTGACATTGTCAAAATATTGTCGTAATGCGTTGTGATTGGTCAGTTCATTGTACGAACAGCTCCGCTCAGCTGAAATGGAATAATAAATAATATGGAATAATAAAAAATAGCTATAAATGTTGCTCACTCACCACAATACAAATTACCCACAAGTTATATAGGTATATACCTGTCTTTGTATCCTATAACCAAAACCCATATTTTATAACAATTCCCAGGCCCTGATCATCAGCTGGTAGAGAGCATTGAAAGACCAGTCGGGAGAGCGTATTCAATATACACATGCAATTATAGAATGCAGGTAACTACGTTATCTAAGTAGGTATTATGTTTTCGATCAAAATGATCCAGTCATTCGTCGTGAAAGCGAAACGGAGGAAAATTAGACTCTGATAAGAACTACAACCTTATTTTGCACTTGGTTAAAACGTGACCACTTGAGAAGTTCTTATAACCGTGAAACCTTTGAAAGTAAAATTTTCCAAATCGGTTGCAAAAAAGCCACGATTTTTCATTTTATAACGTCTGTTGAAACTGACAGTTTGTGTTGACGTTAATTGGTTCATTATCGTAAGCTCATGCAACTCTCCACAAGGCTACTAGTAATAAAATGATAGGTTATAATAAATCACGCCAAATCCCCCTTATTTAAACGTCCAATTTATTCAAACAACGCATGTTCCGATTTCTCATGCATAGTCATGGACACGACGCATGTCAGTTTTACTAAAACCACTCACTTGCTTTTAAAATGCTCTTCAGTTGGTAAACTTTACAGTAAGTATATAACAGTATTCATGGGTTGGAATAAATATTATGACAGGTATTTTTGTTACTTTGTGTGGGAAGCTAGCACTGAGCTAGTTAAATATTAAATATGCGTCTGGTACCTATATTCAGAGTGTAACCAGAACTAGCTGCGCCCCGCGGTTTTACCCGCGGTGTGCTTGTAAAACCGCGTTGTCCTTGTAAAATAACCCTAACTCTAGTATTACATTTGAATGTAGCGAATACATTTAATAGAATATACAAATAGTTATTTAAATCGGACTGGTAGTTCAGTACATTATCCCTTTCAAACAAACAGAAAATCAAACTGTAGCTTTAAGTGATTTTGATTGGGGAGGATAATTTAATTGACAACGGCCTCGTTATTAAACTGACAAGTGACATAATTATCTACTAGTATTGGGGCCGTTCCCTTTAACACTTAATATAATGCCATTAATTTTCCAGCCTGGCTACACCTGCCTATCCTGCCACAGAGCACTCCACTGCTACCCCGGCAATGTAGCTCTACTAGTCGACTGCTACGGGTTGTTCCGCTACTGTCGCGACGGCCGCTGCTCCCGGTTCGAAGGAGACAAATGCCCCGATGACAACAGAGCCACAACTACATTACCTCTACCAGCTACCTTCAATGAAACTATCGCGGAAAGTCATATCGCTGAAATCAGTACAGAAAAACCTATGGAAAAACCGATAAAAGTCACTGAGGAACCAAATGAAAAACCTAGTTCTCAGAATGAACAGAGAAGTTAAGCTAGCTTACCTACTTCTGAGAAAAAAACAGCGACTGCATCTCCTAAGATATAAATAAATATACAACCCACGATCCAATTTGTTATTTATTAAATACCTACCTAGTTCATTTCTAAGTATACACGTGGCAGGTATATTTATCTATTACTTCTGTTCATCCGTTTTCTCGGTATTTATTGTTTATAGAATTCTTCGAAAAGCTTTATGCGTCTACAGGAAATATGTCGGTTTTAGATCGGATATTAGCAATAAACTCAATTAGAGAATAACTTTGTAGGTTGTGACTTACGTTGTTTTAGGAGTTCGAGAAGCTCACGGAGGACTCGACTTAATATCAATGAATAAATTTCAATTATTAATACAAAACACAAAAAAATTACACATTGTTAACTTAAATAATCACAACAAAATAAATCAAGCATTGAGAAGTTTCTCAGCCCATTAGGTACTTAATTAAACACTAAAAAGAAACACTATTCCAGTTTATTCTAATATTTTCCATGCAAGCAATAAGACATTTCCAATAAACGTAAGTATTTCCAAGGATTCGAGCACTTAGAATTCCCTGTTGCGGAACGACTACGATTTATTCCACTAGAGATAACATTTGTTAAACGAGCGAGATCAGTCAGGGTTAAAATAACGATACTAACAAGTGGTATTTATTAACTTGTGTTTGGGGCGTGACAGAATGAGTAGTTTTCCATCTTTATTCTTTATTCTTCTTTACGTTATTCTTCTACTACTTAGCGGATCCATGGTTACGTTATTTTAGAATGTCTTAGGTACACTTCTTGACTGCGGTACAAATCTGAGTTTGGCTGCAGACTGTTACCGCGGGCAGCACTGCAGCTAGCGGCAGCTGTTGGCCGCAGTGCTGTTTACCGTCGTGGTTGTTTATTACAAGCGTGGTGTCAAAACGCGGGTGCAGTATGTACCTTGTAGCTGCAGGTGTGCAACGCTCTGCTGTAGACAGCAATGTTGCCAGTTTCAAAATCAATTGTATAGAAAAAATAAGGACCAGAAACCAATGGCAATACTAATTGTATCATGATTACTATTAAGTAAGTATTTTAGTTTTAAAAGGATTCCTACGAGAAGGCAAAGTAAATTAATCTCAGAATATTTGCCTCTCCATTAACTGCCACTTAAACGCAGAACAAGTTAAAATATTTGCCTAGTTATTGTTCTGTATCCAATTAGGTAATTAGTGGTGTCATCATTTCCAGACATGGACCCAGTTTAAGACAAGTCCCCAAAAGCTACAGTATACCTATTACTAGGTAAATCTTTAAGGCAACGAATCTTTTTAACCATGATCCTTTTGTTGCTCTATGACAAATTCATTGCACGACTCGGGTTCAACTAAAGATCTTAGCAATACAGAGTGGTTTGTCCAGTGGCCAACACTATTTATCACCCCAAATTATTCCGTAGCTAAAATTAAATTATTGGCAAGGAACCACACAACTCTAGAACGTAGTATCATAACCAATAGCACATTTAATACCGTAAAATGGTCCTATTTTGCTCCTATAGGGTTAATTATGCTCCAATTCTGAGAAATGTTTTATCGCTTAATATGTCCAAATCGTTGCAACATTTCATTTAATTGTGAACGCACCCAAAACATTTTACTTATAAGTGGCAACACTGAACTGTCAAATTTTTCTTCCGCCATTTCTTTCTTATGATAGGTGCAGCTCTAGTGCCAGACGTAAAATATATATTTTTTTTGTATCCGAAAAAGTCACTTCCATCTCAAAAGCGGCATAGCGGATTAAGGTAATTACGCGTATTATCACTGGAGCATAGTTTAAATAAGGAAAGCATAACTTTGCTCAAAAAGCTTCCACAATGGAGATTGCATGTAAAATATATCCAGGAGCAAAGTTACCCAGGACCACGGGTAACTTTGCTCCTTATTCATTGTTTTATATATATAATGAAATACTTTATTACGTTGATTTACCTATAAAAATGTGTTAGACAACATGTTTTTCTTTATATTAAAACAGCTAAGTATATTACATAATAAATAGTTGAAATAATATTCATAATTCCCTTTATTTGGAGCAAATATTGGAGCAAAGTAGGACCATTTTACGGTATATACTTTCGAGTACTAAATCATTATAATATGATCGGTTGACATTGGAGACTCCCTGGGCGTCCAATCAGGGTTCAGTTCCGAAGATAGCCTGCCTTGGGAGTTGCTATGGATACCACCTACTTAGAGCAAAGGACGTATTGGAAATCACTATCAATCTATACTGCGTAGATATATCTACTTAGGTTGGTTAAGGTACAGATAAAATATAAAATAAGCTAGTACGATAAAAAGTAAGTAATAAACTTCGACTACGTTAGTGGCTTACCCTGATGTCCGAGTCTTTAGACCGCTTAAAGACCTCCGACATGGTATAACGATTGAAACAACCGGGACCGACTTCTTAACGTGCTTGCGAAGTACAGTAGCGCTCAGATTGCCACGAAGGGCCGATATGGTAGGGGCCGATAAGGTATGATGATACTTTATAAAGTTAGTAGGTACCTACTGAGTATTAAAATGTTTCTAATATTCACTGGACTACTTAGTAGTTAGCTGTCTACTTTGAGCTAACACTTTTGTATCAAGTAGGTACTTACTGTGTTTACTACTGAAATTCATCAACGTAAGGACGCCTACGCACCGTTAGTCCTAATTTCCTACATTTAAATTTGAAAATTTAGACGAGTTCCCGCTCCCTGAAAATTATTTTAAGTAGTAAGTCACCCACCTAGTTAAACTTTCGCTCACCCCCCTCGTAACTAACGAGCTAAGTAACGAAATCATAAATCTATTTCGGATGCAACTGACGTAAATTGGCCTTCAACGTGTATCCCATCCCTCGGGACAACGTTTAACCTTTTCGATGTAAATTGAAGTGCATGCCCATTAAACTGACTCCTCCCTAAACTAAAACACGCATGCGTGTATACCGAGTTTATTATATAAAGCGCGGAGCTGACCAACGGAACATCATTCCCGCCAACATTCCAAACCGAACAGGGAAAAGTAAAGAAAGTTTCAGTTGAAAGTTTTTAAAGTGATTGTGGCTCCGAATTGAAGGATTATCGTAAGTAGTTTTAGATTGTTTAATGATAAACTGGCGATCCAGTTTCGTTCTGGTTTTATTAGCTATCAGGATATCCTGCAGGAAAGTCAGGATGGGTAACGTATACCTAGTCTATGATTTAACTTCTTTTAAAGAAGATATAACTACTGTTGGTTGGATATTGTGGTCGCTTTAAAAACCCTGTGTTCAGAGTTTAAAAATAAATTTAGCGAAAGCTCTTTTATATTCAGAGAAGGTGTTAAAAAAACTATTTGATAAGTTTTTTTCCTACTTTCTGTCATTATAGTTAAAAATGAGACTATATCAACAAGCATACCCTCCAAAATACAGAGACAATTATAAAAATCTGTTTATAAATGAAAGAAATATGAGTTAACATTAAAAATAAAAAATATACACAAATTGAGAACGTCCTCCTTCAGGTTTTTTCTTTATTAATATAAATTACTAGTCGCGCCCCGCGGTGTTACCCGCGTTGTACCTGTTACCGCGGGAATTTCGGGATAAAATGTATCCCATGTGTTATTCTGATGTATAACCTTTATTACTGTAAAGTTTAATCCAAATCCGTCCAGTAGCTTTTTCGTGAAAGAGTAACAAAGAGTAAATCCATAAATGCCAAACTTTCGCATTTATAATATTAATAGGATCTTGTTAGATCCCGGGCCCATATCATTGCATTGCATATTGCAAATGTAGCGGTTAAGTTTGTAGTTAAGTATGTAGCTGAAGTTAAACACTTATCAGTTACGGAGAGGAGATATAGTTAACAAAATACCTATTTATCAGACTTCCGTAATACGTGAGGCAAAGAGTTAAGATTATTTACGCAGATTGCACTATTTACGCAATTCCAGTATGGTAGGATTATCGATAGGAGATAAACACTATAGTAGACCTTGAAAATTGATTTCTTGTACTGATAAAATCGATGTTGTACAGCTGTAATACCTTACAACAACAAAAAAATAGCCTGTTATGTCCTCATGTCAGGCAAAGGCTCTTACAGAATTTAATCAGTACTTAATTATGTATTTTAAATAAAATTTATCTCGTAACCTCATTAACTATCTAATTATTGATTATAACTACTTTGAAGTTCTTTTGTAACTTACATTCAACTTTGCTATAACTAGCTGCGCCCCGCGGTTTTATCCGCGTTGTTCCCGTTCCCGAGGGAATTTCGCTATAAAAATAGCCTATAAACTCTTCTCTTCAATGTGGCTATCGATTACAAAATGATTTATTCAATTTGGATTTGTAGTTTCCGAGATAAGCGCGTTCAAAGAAACAAAAAAACAAACTCTTCAGCTTTATATAGGTAAGTATTAGTGTGTAGGTACTATTTAATAACAGTCTTCAACAAATTAACTGCTTTACAGAATAATAACGTAACTATAAGGAACTTGAAAAGAGGTAAAACTCATGAAAAGTGGTTGTAAAAGCTATCGTTAAAAAGCACTTAGCTGCCAGTTTTAAAAATAGCCTTCTGATAGCGACGCGTACAAAGCACATTGAAAACGTAAGACGAAAAGGGGAACTTTTTAATTTTCTCAGTCACTCTGTAGCTGTTCTTATTCACAAATAGCTAGTATGTTCGAATTTTGGGGAGAGGTCAGACTATTTTATGTGAGAATAGAATACTTTTTGCTATGAAATGGTTTTTTCCTTCCCGACATACCTACGCTATTTTCCTGAGAGCAAAAGTGTATCTGTTGCTCACACAAAAGACAACAAACAGTTTTTCTGTAGCCCAATGTAATATTCAAATATGTCGTATTCAAAAAGCTTAAGCCACAAGCTTTGAATCTCAGCTTTATATCAGACAGAACCAATTACCGTGGAATTGTCAATTAAGGCCAATAATACCTGTTTCATATTCCGAGGATGCTGTAGAAAACTTTTGTTATTAAGAATGCGGTGCTCAGGTGGTTACCGCTCACGTATAATTGAATCTAGCAGGCTATGAATCTGCCAACTTTGTGTCAGAGCGACAGCTCTATTATCTAGAAGATGCGGGAGGGATTTAAAATTTGATAAACTTGGCGGTAGATTCGTGAGAATATTGTGCTCCTCGGAGTTATTTATTTTATTAGACAGCAAACTACAGCAACATCATTACTTTGCAATTGCAATAAACTTAATAAAATAATGAATGTTCTAAGTGACATAGCTTAACAGTGGAATGATATTATGATTATAAAATAAAAAGTTTAAGTTAGTTTTGGTTTTGTTATAGATCGACACGTACGACTTTTATATTACTAACTAGCTGCGCCCCGCGGTTTTACCCGCGTTGTGCTGTTCCCGTGGGAATTTAAGAACCGCTCTACCGTTTTTGTTTAAACTTCACATAAACCATCTTCTAAATAGTCCGAACAAAGCCTAAACATTTGGTTTGGAAAGGGGAGCCCGTTCTTGAGTTATAAAATTACAACGAAAAGTGGCATTGATTTTTATGTATAGAGATGTGAAGTTGGTTGCTAGTTTGTTAGTGGTTGTTAGTATGACAAACTCTAGCCGTAGCCGATTATCTCTACTATCTCCCTCCAGCCCGGCTAGCATTACGAATATCACAGGTGACAAGACATGATAATTATGATAAATACTGAGAAATAATTGGTTCAAAATTGTAAGAGTTTTCCGACAATGTGTCACAAATCTACTCAAAGTATTTAATCACTAGCAGTACTCAGCGGATTTACCCGCATTGTGCCCGTAACCATGAGAATTTTAGGATGAAAAATAGCCTATAACTTTCCCGTTTAATGTAGCTATCTATTACAAATAATTATTCAAATCGGACTGATAATTCCTGAGATTAGCTCGAACATAACAAACTTAAACAAACTTACAAATTTTACCTCTTTATAATATAGATGTCATGTCTTATCGCCTTCTGTGACGTTCGTTGTGTTAAGTTGGTTGAACAGAAACTGACTAATAAAGCACTTAAGTGAATGAACCAAAAACATTAGTAAGACAGACATTAAAGCGACGAAGCGGAAATATTGGTTAGGTTACATTAATTAGGGGTTATGTAAGAAACCTTTTGGTTACGAAATTATAAAGTACTTATATGTATATGCCAGAATAGTTTAGTTAGAAGTATGTCTATTCCCTAGATGAGGCACATAACCGGCGTGTGTACCGGAAGATGCCGAGGACACTTCTTGGTGATAGCGGCCCTCGCCGTCGCGTTCTCCACCTACGTCGAACAGGTAGGTCTTCCAACAGACTAATTTCAATATAAAAATGCAATCGTTCTGGTTTATACTCGTATCTCAAGAGAAATTAAATTCCAACGTCTGCGCTAGCGACAGCAATAACATTTTTCAATTTACCTCGAAACAGCCACATATTATACGTGTATTTTTATTATAGCAAAATTCTAATATAACATTATTACTTAGGTTGTGAGTATGCCGGCGGAGACAATAAATCAATGGCCTACATTTCCAAGAAGGAATATAGCGGCGCTGGCTCGAGCAGGCTACCTGAAGAACTCTGCCGCGGGGTACAAGCGGAGCATCTCGACGCTCGCCAAGAACGGACAGCTGCCGACGTTCAGGTCTCCGTACCTGGACGGAGATAAACAGGATCAAGAGGAAGAGGAGTCTCAGGAAAAGAGGAACTTAGCGTCGATCGCTCGCCTCCGCAGCTACTCCGCTATGAAGAGGAACATCCAGGCGCTAGCTCGCGACGGGTACCGCGGCGGCCGCGGACAATACTCTCAACAAAACGACAAACGCAACATCGCAGCTCTGGCCCGCAACGGACTTATTCACAAAAGAGCCGAAGTTAATGGAGACGAATACTTTTATCCGTTTTATCAAAATCCTATTCCACCGCTATCGGAAATTGATGGACCTTTCGACATCAACGAGATGTACGACTACCAACAATCCGTCAACCCCGACATGTTTCCTCCGCTATCGCAATTGTACAAACGTAGCAGCGGTCTCGGGGACTTTAGGCAAGATGATTACTTCGACCCTCGGGGCTATGACTTCAAGCGCAGGGCTGTAGGGCTGCCAGTTCAGGGGCTGTACCGACCGGTCTACATTGAGCCCTCGTCGAGGACCAAGCGCTACGTCCTCTCGATGCCGGACGCGATCGACGACAACGACATCGACAAACCTGATGATGAAATCGATGACAAACGATCTGTCGGTGAGTTGATTGCTCAAAATTAGCTTCAATGCGTGGATGAGTGGACGGAGTGTGAAGGATATGGACTATACTGGTTGATATATTTGCTTGTTGCGTCTGTTGCAGATGAAGCTCGTGAAAATTTTGAGAAGCGCCACATTGGTTCCCTGGCGCGGTTAGGGTTGCTACCTTCCTTTAGATTCTCGGGCGGCCGGTACAGTAGATCTGGAAGGGCTAGATTGTTGTTGCCTAGCCAGGAGATGTACAGGTCTAATAGATTTCCGATACGTGTGTACTTAGAACAAAATGTGGTGTGCTTTAGAGCTTCAAGAGACGATGGATTGATAGACGCATGTACATGTTAGTGCACCTGTGTCGATCTAGACCTCATGTTGTTCCGAATACTCCTCCAAGGAGTCAGATTACATGTTCAATGTTTTGTAGGATTACGTGCTTAAGTATTTCAAAGGGATTGTGTAGAGATGTTGTTATAGGATTTTATGTCGCATGTTAGCCGTCCGTCCTAGAATGTGTTTCACAGGAATTATTACAAAAAAATTACAATGACTATGATCTAAGCTAAGATCTAATAAATACAACAATTAATGTACAATTTAATATACTTGTAACTGACAATCATTATTAATATTATGACATTGATTACAGGAAGCATTCCCCTGACGAGAATTTCGGAATTAGGTAAGTGGGCCTAAATCAATAGCAATTTATAATTTTTGGAAAGAGTTAACTCTGCAAATATTGATAGGAAAACAATCATAATTAAAATATTTCGCTTAAAGAAGTATACGTATTTAACACATCTAATAACTTACTTGCTTAGGGTGTGACACGTACCACAATCACACGTGTATTTACACGTGACTACATTTTGCCGCTGCGACCCGTGTCATTATTTAGAGTCACGGGTCGCGGCAGCTTTTTGCAGTTGCGTTGTGATTCCGACAAGTTGTCGATGTGCTTGTGTTGTTTTAGCCAAAACTTGCTTGGCGCTAAAGCCCAGCAAATTATCTAGCTTAGTAAAACTTTCGCGAATGTTCGCGACCAGCCCGCTGCGCGCTTGAAACTTAGCTGGTTGCATAACTAGAATGCAAGTCACCACTGTCACCAGGCTCTAGGCGATATGAAAGCCGCCTGTGTGTTCGTAGCCTTAGTGGTCTATTGCGAAAATTTCTCTGTACCGTTGTGTGTGGTAGAAAGTTAAATGAACCACCCAATGAAATAGTTACGAAACAACGCCTAACTTCATGAGAGACTAACTGAAACCACCTGAAAATTACTTCGCCGTGTGGGTTGGCCGTCTGAGCTATTATTATTCAAACTCCGGATTTGTACGGCAACTAACTTTACTGAAAATGTTCCACAGCTCTGCATAGGCACAATTGAAGCAACTGAACACAATTGTTGTTTGTTTCAGTATTCATATGCGTGTGAAAGGAGGCAGGTGTATGACATTATAACTTATTAACGGAACTCATACTGAAAGTTCGATTTTACTTTAAAAAATATTTCAAGGTCGATGTTTGTATTTGGAATAGATATTTCATTTCAAGTAATGGAACGGTTACAATAATTAGTCTAACTTTAAATAACATGAGTAGAGCCAATTTATTATTTACGGGTTGAGTTGAGTTACAAAAAACTTTATACAACCTTTTTCGTTTTGTAAAACAAAGAACAATTAATACAGCATCAAATAATTTTTTTCATACGTATTAAAAAAATAGGCGTTAATTTTATTACCTCCACAATTTTATTCTACGCCGTGAGTTTTCATAATTAAAAACCAACAAATTTCAAATGTAAGAGTTACTTCTCAAATATTTCACCCGTCGAGTTGTTTACTCGACCTTTAAGCTAAAAAAAATAATACTGTTATTTTAGCAACGATTTGACAGGTTGTTGACTCTAGCCGCTTTAATTTGTGGAGTTTCGTTATTGTGTTTCATTTCAAATTGTATTGGTTTGTTATTACTGTTATATACCTATAAATAGGTACAGAAATGTATTTTTATTATTTACCTAAGGAAATTGATATTGATCTATCTTTAGTCCTACAAAATACCAGTGCCTCTACTTCAAGGACTTTCTGTATTAAATTGATGGTCTACTTATATTGTGTGGCTGGCTGGACATTGATATACGTCCTAAAGGAATTTATATACCAACCATATGGCCCGCGTAAAAGATTGGCACAGGCCCGATGTATTTTACCTGAGGAATTAGCTCACCGCGCTTATTGTGGATGCGGTTGAGATTATAACGTATCTCTACCTCATTCGCATAACCACTCCATGTAAATTAAAACAGCTTCAAGCGGCTGCAATTATAACGTGTTCTTACTAATATCGACAGACATTAATATGACCGTTTGTTCGCAGGGAATATAGTGCCGAAGTTGAGCCAGCAGTCGATCCAGACTACCCCGACGTACCGCCGGCGGCAGTACCTGCTCACTCGCACCCGACCGGGCGCCTCCTCCACCGACCACTGAACAACGACATCCCTTCCCCCAACACCCCCTACGAAGACTTCAACCCCTACACCAAACAGATCCCCAAGTTCTACTACTTCAGATCTCTGAAAGTCCCCTACCACTCGTCCGGAAAACGATACCTCCTTCTTCCTGCCGTCGACAATATCCTGCTACGGAAGGGCTACCGTAACGGCAGTCTGCCGAGCCGTCGTAAGAACCAGTAGCTATGTGAGTGCTCGCTTGGAGCGAAGACGCTTCAGAAGCGATAATGGACTTTGAAGTGCTAACAATAAGCTCTATTAAAGTCTACCTACATATGATAAGGCTGTGTTCAGGACTGACAGGACTGACTGGGGTCCTGTGGGGGGTTAAAATGGAAATATCGGTGTGGTGTATGAATGGTACACAACGGAGCTTCATTGCACTGTGTTTGTCATCGTAGGATGATGGCGCTGATGTCTTGAGCAAGGCCCTGGCATTTGTAGATAGACCTTTAATTTAAACTAACTAACACACTCACTTTAGTGTTTGATTGTCGCCGGATTCCAAATATTCAGATATCTATTCAATGTTAAATGTTGTATTTTATTAGTTCCCCGTTACTCTAAGGGATCTCATTTTATAAACGACTATGGCCAATTTAAAACAGACAATGAGTTATGAATATGGTAGATTTTAAGATGTCAATCGCAAATATACTTAGGACTTTTAGTAGACTGCTAAAACAAAAATATAATAACTTATTTTAAGATTTTAATGTGAAAACGAATTTTAAGGTCTTCTATTTATCTATGTCCTTACATATCCTTCTGAGCTCCTTCTATTTATACTGGAATCAGCTGTGTTTGACAAATAAAAGTTTTATAAATATTTTATTCTTAGAAAATATTACCTAATATTATCGATGGTTATTGGATTAAAGCTTATTAACGTTGTTATTCTAGCTAACAGAGGCGAACCGTCTCTCTTAATAACTTAAGGTCAAATTCTGAGAAAGTTAATCTTCTGCTTTAAATGGAATATGACAATAAATTAACTTATGAGACCACTCATGATAATAATTTTAATATCTTACTATACTGTAGTACTTTACTGGTCCTTTGTATCGACTATCTTTTACTACTTGATCACAGGTAGGAAATATTAATTAACAGTATTCTCTTTACTGTGAATTGTAAATAAAGTGAAATTATGCCGAATTGATGTTTCATTAATCCTACCTTACACATATGAGATTTATATTTAAGAGATTTAGATTTGTTTATTTGGATTCATTCCATTCGTTGCTATTAAGCAATAGTAAAAATAATTGATTGGTGACTATGCCTAATCCTCCTCACTGTACTGACTTCAGTGAGATGAGAGGACTTTGCCCAACAGTGGGACATACTGACTACCTAACACTTTTTTATTTTTGTTGCTTAATAAGTATAATAAAAAGAAATATAAATAACACCCTTATTGTAAAAATAAACTTAATAGATACTATTTCATAAAAATATAAGCTTATTCTAAAGTATCTAAGTGCAAATAGAAAAAAAATGTTATCGATACTTGGAGGTAGTATTTAGGTAAACTAAATTAAATAAATGAGACCAATTGCATGAAAGTTTATTATATAATTAATTTAGGAACTCTATTATTGATTAATTTGAACTAAAACTGAATACGGAAGATTAATATAATGTTTTGGTATATCTTTGGTAAGATGTCTCGGCTGAAACAAAAGTAAGATAATATTTTTTAGAAACAGTAAAAACGTATTATAAGATACTTGAAATTGTTATCAGTAAAGATACGAGATAGCAACATATCAACAGATGACTCAAAGGTAAACATTGCCATCTAAAAAACTACGCGTTATCTGTTAGATTTTCTGACAAAACCAATTTCTTATCTACTACCATTTGATAAAAGTCAATCAATAGGGAATGATTAATCAAACATTTAGCTACATGAGGAAGAAGTAAAAAACAGAGCTTGCAAGATTTTACTATAGGGTAGGGCATTAAGTAAGAGTCAACGAAAATCATTACGCGGATCTTAAACGCAAACTAAGGATATGTCTCAATAATCTTCACTACATAGTATAAAACAAAGTCGCTTTCCGCTGTCTGTCCCTGTGTATGCCTAGATCGTTAAAACTACGCGACGGATTTTGATGCGGTTTTTTTAAATAGATAGAGTGATTCAAGAGGAAGGTTTATATGTTTAAAAAATCCTGAATCTCCCACGGGAACGGGCACAACGTGGGTAAACCGCGGAGCGCTGCTAGTTACATATAAAAATGACGTTTCACGTTGTTTGTCCACGATGGACTCCTGAACTTCAGTAGGATTCATAAGTAGGGAGGTTCAGTAGGAACTCATTTTAAATTTGATTTGCACACCGTGTGCAATTTGATCTAACTTGAAAGATAGGATAGGTTACATCTAAATTTATGGTGATTAGGGTGATCCACCCCTTAATTTTTATATGGCAAAACCTCGGTCAGTAGATGTGGAATTAATAAGTAGTAGCAGTGTCCCGCGGTTTTACTCGCGTTGGGCTCGTTCACGTGTGAATTTGTTTTGAATGTAGAAGATAGGTTATTGAGAACGGCCATAAAACAGTAAACATTCTTACCGCTGGTAGATTAAAGATCATCAAGGGGCCTTAGTAGTAGTCGAAGTGGAACTTGGAGTGGTTGAAGTGCTACTGGTACTGCTGGTACTGCTAGTACTGCTGGTACTGGTACTGCTGGTGGTGGTAGTGTCACAGGCAGAGCCCGCGTACAGCGAGCAGCGCCCGTTGTTGCAGTACCGGAAGAGGCCGCGGCAAGTCTTCAAGAGGCCGACTCCACTTCGTAAGCACGTCAGAGCTTGGTTGCAGCTGCGGCAAGTTCTTCCGGCCTGAATGTGAGAATGTAGGTTAAAGGAGATCGGAGGTTCGCCTGCGACCACAGGTGGCGCAACCCACTCGAAACGTCGGGAAATCAAAGTAAGTGTGAAAAACGACTTTAGCCGCCCATGCGGTTCACCGCTTGTGCGCACGAGTGCTTAGAAATGAACTGAGGCGCCGACATTCGATCCGGTAAGTGGGTTAGGTCTTTTAGGATTGTTTGGTGTTAGGTTAGGTTATACTTACTTCAGTAGTATAATTGCAGGATGATAAAGATGTAGTACTGAAGAACAGCCTTCCCTGAGGGTCATTGTCACCTGCAGACTCTGCTTCCCTTGGGGCCTCTTCCTCTCTTCCTTGGGAATACATAAAATCGGGGTTTATGGCAAGGCTGCGCCCGTCTGCACTCGCTTCGCTAGAGTTTAAAGCTTCTTCTCTGTTAAGAAAGAGATTGGCCAAAGTGGAAAGGAACCCTTTTCCTTCAGCATTATCTGTTGCCTCTCTCAAATAATATATTTGGGGTCTTTTCTGTTGACCTTCGGAACCCGCTTCGCTGGAATTAAGGGATCCATCTCTGTTTAGAAAGAGACTGGCCAAAGTGGAAAGGAACCCTTTTCCTTCAGCATTATCTTGCCCTGGAGATGGCTCTCTCAAATAATATATTTGGGGTCTTCTCTTTTGCCCTTCGGCACCCGCTTCGCTAGAGTTTAATGCTACATCTCTGTTTAGAAAGAAATTGGCCAAAGTGGAAAAGAATCCTTTTCCTTCAGGGTTCTGTTCTCCTGGAGCAGATTCAGATGTTTCATTTGAAATTATTTGTCCATCTCTGTTGAAAAAAGAAGCAATTAAGGGGATAAAAGAGATCCATTTCCCTTCTGCATTCTCCCCTCCAGCCTGAGCGTCTCTGGCTTGGGACAACACAATATAGGATTCTCCTTCTGGGGACCTTCTTTCTTCCGCAAATACCGCCAACAACGGTACCTGAAAAAGTTTACGTTTTCAGTTGCTTCAACTTGTACCTTAAAATTAAAACTGCAACTATTTTTAACCTACAATCAAGAAAAATACACTCAAATTGAGAACTTCTGATTGGTGTGATTTTTATATTTTTCACTTCATATCTCTATTATTGTATTTATGAACCGAGTATGAAAATTATTTTGTCCAAAAAAGTATACTAACAGAAAGGTAACGTTGTTAAAACCTGTTAAGTTAAATATGGATCTTCGCTTGAAAATGGTATTCAATCAAAGTTAATGCATAAAGTAATGTAAAAAGATGTTGGTTGGTACTTACTAGAACGGTTAATAGAAGTAGAGACTTGATCAGTGCCATTTTCCGATCAGATTTCTGCACCGATGAAGATAGTAAATAAATTTACTGCAGGGTTTATATACAGTAAATAGATAATAAATATGATAATGACATTTCTATAACTAGGGATGCTCCTCAGAATTAAATATCTTTGACACAAAATAATAAAGACTTTCGGACTAACACAATTATTTTACTCTTAGATCCTTTTTTAATGTATATTGATGAAGATAATATATAATTAAAGAGATAAAGGTAGAAGATAGTATGTAACAAAAAAAAAAATTATGATTTATTGAAACCTGTATCGAAATGTGCACTGTTTCAACTTTATTTCCAATCCAAATACCTTCTCAAGCTTTCTAAGCTTATTTTTTAGGCATTTTAGTAAACATTTTATTATATTTTTCAAAATTTTATGAAATTTTTAGCTGACTAGTTTGAGTAGGTATTTGAGTATAAGTATCTAATTTCTTAAAAAACTGAGAGCAAAAAATGATTAATCCTATTAAAAATAACAAAAACCTTAATTAAAAATTGGAGTCAAACATTTCCAGCCCTGACGTGGACGACGTAAGCCGAAAGCAAACAATGAAAGTGCTCATACTTCCTGTAAACAAGAGCGCACAATTCTTGACTTCAACTGAACGCCATGAAAGAGGCTTTCATTTCACCGAGGGACGTCACTCGCCATTTTGTTCTTGAGTGTAACAATGTTAACAGAACAATGAAGCTAAATAATATTTCTCGTGATGCGTGACAAACGTAAAAGGAACAATGTCTTAAAGTGCATTAATATAACTGATGATTTCAGTACCTATTAATTAATATAGATGTAATCTATTATATAATCAATATTATATATTTAACTAGCTGTCCCGCGCGGTAGTTCCACCCGCGAGTCAATAGATGGTACTGGTGTGAAAATATTATAAATCATGCTTGCGTTATTTTCTCAGATTTATTGGAGTCCCGTCCATACTTTTTGTTAGCCAGGAAGACACATTTCTTCTTCATAAAATTAGTGTAGTTATAGTGATTACATAATAAACTTATACAAACACAGTGGTATTAATTTTATCTTACTGATATTATAAAAGTGAAAGTTTGTGAGGATGTATGTATGTATGTTTTATACTCTTCCACGAAAAAACTACTGGACAAATTTGGATGAAACTTTACACTAATATAGGTTCTACATAAAAATAACACATGGAATACATTTTATCCCGAAATTCCCGCGGGAACGGGTACATAAGGGGTAACACCATGGGTCGCGGCTAGTGCTCCATATTTGACTTGTGATTTAGTAATTTTATATTTATTTTACAAGGCATTAGGGTATTTTCCCACCAGCAGAGCCATGCCATTATAATGCTATATGCTATACGCGTAACCTCAACATTAATTCGTAGAACGCTTTCGTAACACGCCATAGAACGCATGTTTTCACATAAATGTATAATTTCGCCATAACCGTTTCCACCTGTGGTGTTTTTTTTGTTAGGAGTCGAAATGATAAGATTGGTGAATATCAAACGTAGAATAGCAACATAGAATAGCATTGGTGTAAAGGCACCCTTACCCAAGATTCTGTTATCGCTTAACTTTCTTCTACTAAGTTTAACTCACGTTTTTCAATTTCCTTTCAGAAATATTGGAATTTTCCAGTCTGTAACTCCAAAACAGAGCCCCGTGACTTCATGTTTTGTAAAGTATGTCGCAATCATTGGCATTACAAGTTTGTGTTGCTTTTAGAAATAACTTTGTAGTACATGTTAAATGTTTTAAGTTATAAACGTTCTCTGATTTATGGAATAGGTGGCGTTAAGATAAAAGGAACATATGATTTTATTATTCCCTATGTTTATATATTACATTAATTAAAACTTAAAACCTTTCATGTACATAAATGTTTTTTTTTATATTTATATCCTGCCGTGTATGTGTGTATACTATGCATAATAAAATACGGAATGCGGTGTTATCTTAAAATCATTTGAAGTTAACCACGCAGTAGTTTTGAACAAACTATTGAATCTAGAGACTAAACACTATCCAAATAGTAGACTATTATCTAATCTATGTGTGCATAGGATTTATTTATGAATCTACTTCAATATCATGGTTAATACACGCGTACCTAAAATAAAAACGTGATCTAAGTTAAACAAGTTTTTGATAAGATATCGTAGTCTTAAGTCTGTAGATAAAAAAAGTTTGCGATGGCAACAATGCGTAGTGTAGAGTTAGACTTGTAAGTTGCTTGCTTCAAGATGAGGCTGGTAGACCCGAGGTTTCCTCTTGTAGGTGCCCCACTTAGGTACAGTTGACCCAAGAAAATTTAGAGCATGCCTAACATATTCAAACTTTTTTATAACCTACCAATGTACCAACTTATGATAAGTACTAAAATGCTTATCATGGGTATAGTATGTTGTAGGAAACATAATTCGGGAAAGGTTATACAAGTATGAGAGTAGTTTGTTTAATGAAGTGTAATTAAGAAAACAGATACCTTCTTTGTAAAAGGAATAATATAAACAAAAAAGGGATTAAATGTAAATACTCATGTATGTCATCGTTTTTTTTTCATCGTCCTTTTTAGTTGGTTTACACATGACTAGCACTCTTGCGTTTTTTTTATTGCTTCAGTCAATGGATGTCTGTCTTCAGATAGGCGTATCTTGAGGATCAGGATCCTCTATTTCAAAAAAGTCTGTAGAAATAATTTCTAGAATATTTGGCCCTTGTATTTCTTCACCAAAATCAAGTAAGTGTTCTTTACTTATTTGTGAAGATACCATCGACTGTTCTTCCTCATCAAGGTTAGAACCTAGAGACCAAATATCTTCAAATCCAGATATAGAGTCCGCTGAAATGTTTTCGCCATCTCCAGAAGACATACCTCCGGATGTAGATTCCAAAAAAGATTTTTCACTGTAATCTGTAGAAGAAGCTATAAATTCTTGATTTTCATCATCATCAGATAGAGAAGAGTCTGGTTTAGATTCAGCACTCGACGTGACATTTATTGGCCTGTAGGGAAAACGCCGTTTTATGAATGGTTTGATTATTTTATCATAGTTTCCATAACTAGATGTCACGCCCAAATCGCTAACATTATTCGAACCTCGATGACAGCTGAGGATGTTGTTGTAGTTATTATTGTTTTCTTGGAAGTAATTAGCAGGAATGTCTTCGAATAGTGTCTGATTTTTTATATCTCGATCGGCTGCAGTGTAACCTAAGCTGGCGGCTGAACTTGCTCCCTGTGAACGAATTTAATATTATGTTTCATAGATTGGTTCACGATGATATTATAACTAGCGACCTGACGTTGTATTGCATTGGGAATTGTGATTACTCCGCATGTTTTATTGTCGTTCCCGTTTATTTCAATCATGATCATGGAGTTGATGATACCGGAAGTCATTAGGAGGTCTTAAAACTCCGACGCCAGGGTTGGCTAACCTGCTTATCCTGCGGTAATAATATATTTAAAATCTTTTTAAATCAGATGAATTATCGATTTCCATATTCTATGGATTGTTATTGTCTACCCAAAACTTGCAACCCAAAAGAACTGCATTTATTTACCAGTAAAGAAATGTAAGCCGCAAGAATCCACTTCATGGTCATAGACATTTATTGATTATCGACCTTATTTGATGATCTTTTCAATTCATGTATAAGGCACATTTAGTAGAAATTTTTCACTGATACCAATTAGTTTCAAACGTTTTACGATCCTTTGAAGGGTCTATCAGAACTTTACATCGTCATTTTTATAATATCGAAAAAAGGATTTGCAGGATTTCTGGGTTTGGACAATGTTATTTTGATTAGGGTTTCATGATTCAGCACTAGTGATTTCAGGGTCCTGGCTATAATGGATCTTTACTGTTATCATAGCAATATTTACTTCACCCGCATATGTCGCTATTTTTAAATAAAATCTTGGAGAAAATATATGATTTTTCTTATTTTGATATTACCGAAGTTTGAAACGTTAATGACAATTCCTTGTCAGATAACGTTGATTGACTTATTATAAGTTGACATTGGGATATCCCTGTAATTAACCTAAGAAGATTCCCATGGAAGATTCAATACGCTGCGCTAGTGACCTCTCAGAACTTATCGTAATCTCATAGTATGAGTATAACATCATCTCCTTGGGTAGTCAAGACTATTATCACACACTGCCACGCGTCACGCTTCATGTTGCGTTTCGACGCATCTACGCGCGTAGTTGTGGGAGTGCAGATCTGTATCATGGCGTGGGTTTGCACTAGCGAACAGCTTAGAATGAAATGAGTCAGAGCCGGCATGATCCACCAAACGCAACTACGCGCGTGAGTGTGTAAAAAACCCGCACGATGATGCAGATCTGCACTCCCGCATGTGCGCGCGTAGATGCGTCGACACGCAACATGCAGTGATACGTGGCAGTGTGCTAATCACTTATATTTTGACTATGGACAATCTGAAGTGTTGGTGAAACTCCTAGTCTTAATTTGATGTTCCTTAGAACGATAATTAACTTAACGTAGGCTCCAGTTTATACAAATCGATCTCGGTGCTCCCGTTCTCGTGGACATATCTCAATACTTCATGCACATACTTAAAAACAGTAGTACTTACATATAAAACTAGGGAATTCCGATGTAATCTATATCGACGTAACCTTAAACAATCATCTAGAATTTCCCAGTCTCAATCTTTGATAATAGATTAACTGGTAAACACAGAATCTTTAGATAAGTGGCCACATTTGTGGTATTTAGGTTATAATTCTTTGCAACATGTTTCCATATTCTTATATTATTAGTCGATGGCAAATCGGGTGATTATGTACGCATAATATTTAATTATCTTCAATGAGTTGAGAGGCCTAGGTCACGGTATTATTACCGTGCCTAGGTTATCCTGCAGTGGGAGATGACAGGCTGATACTTACCCCTGACGAAGGGGTTATAACATGGGGTGTTATACATTTCAGTGTGTCCATATGGTGTATGTCGGTAATAGTAGCACCCAAAAGAGTAGAATGATTTTGATTCAGTATGATTTCTTTTAGATGTTTCTTTTTAAATATAGCTCGAGTTTGCCATCACCATCCCGCATTAGACAAACGTGTTAGTTACGTCTTACTCCCCTTACTGTACTGATATCTTCAGTGACTTGAAAGGCCTTTGCTCAGCAGTGGAATACAGGCTACTGTATTTATTTTGAAAGATAGAAGTCTAGAGTGTTCCTATCTATGATTGAAAAAAGAAACAATCAAATATAACAAATTTTAAATTTTCGCTTTTCGAAATAAAACGAAAAAAAGTACCATAACCTTTCTTAAATAACACCACTGTCGAGTAACTCGAGATAACTTGAACGTATTAAGTACTTGACTTGGATCTCGACTTAGACGTCGGAATGGTAATTTCACAATGGTCTGACGTGGGTCGAGATGTCAGCAGGGTGTTCCGGAAGAATTCTCATTTGAACAGACATTCGTTTTTATGGAACGCTTTATACTTGCTTGTAACTCTGATGTTACCCGACTTCTTATTCACCTTTGAACTTTGTTGAACTTTATTGAGAAAATTATATTATTATTCTATGTGTGTAACCTCAGGTAACAATGTTCAAAAGTTGGTCACAGACTTCCACCGTACTGAGAGACGTCAAACGATTCTTTTAAAGAGGATAATGAATGATAGATTTGCGGGATTTCATTAATTAAAAAATGTGTTAATTAGTGAATCTCCACTAATATATAAAAACGCTGAAGCACTTGAGTTTTGTTTTTTGAATGAGCTTATAAAAACTATCCATCTGATTTAAATAG
Source organism: Cyclophora punctaria (assembly GCA_951394245.1). Taxonomy (NCBI): domain Eukaryota; kingdom Metazoa; phylum Arthropoda; class Insecta; order Lepidoptera; family Geometridae; genus Cyclophora; species Cyclophora punctaria. The sequence continues at coordinate 4,942,764 of OX596182.1, read as the reverse complement.
TTGAATTTATTTACTCAACAGTCTATTTAGGGCTTACTTTAATAGGCTATTTTTCATCCCAAAACTCCCACGGGAACAGGCATTACGCGGGTAAATCCGAGGGCCGCTGCTAATGTTTGATAAAATTGACGACTCTGAGTACGGACTATCAGTAAGCAGAGATCAGCGAGTCGGTTCAACAATTATTAAGTAGGTACTAAAACGGTACGTAGACCCATTTGTCATTAGATTGCCGTTGTATCAAATGTTTGCTATGGATAAAATAGTAATAAGGTAAATTCAATAATCAATCATTTATTTTAAAAGCATGCATTATTTAGGCTATTAAAATATGTACTTATTGTACACTCTTTAATTGAAAGACGTAAACTATCTTTTCTTTTTGGGTACTTATGCATAGTTTTAACTATAATCGTACAAAATTGACAGTTGATTGAGTATAGGAGACAGAAGAAGAAGTATAGTATACGAGTATATAATGTAACACTGGCTTAACTAAGAGTAAAGTATTATCTTCTTTGTTTCGTCTTCGCATCCTTCTGCGGGCTCAATGCTACATTGACCACCATTACAATATGGTTCATCTTCTTCGCATTGAATAGCAATAAGTTTCCCAGACTCCGGGTTGCACATAAGCCGAATGTTGCAATTGTAGCAAGACGAGAACGGATCAGCATCTACTTCACACGAAGACCAATCGTCCCTAAAAGGGAGGTGCTTAGCATCATCTTCTCGAATCTTCTGCCGAAGTTCTCTGATACGAATGTCTTCAGGACTTTCTTCTAACTCCGATTGCTTTTCGTGTAGATTTTTTTCGGTTTTTACTGCTGAGATGATCGTCTGTAAAATATATGGGAGTTTATTCACAGTAGTACAAAATAGGACAAACATCTAAACTTTCAATAAATGGCATGGATGAGGAGTTTATCGAAGGACAAAAAGTCCTTCACTCATTTGCACTCATTATACTAAATGACACGGGCCTATATCACGTTACAATAATTCTAACGCGTTTAAAACGTATGTTAAATAGTCTAACTACATCGAAACGTAATTGCACTTCACATCCCGGAATTGCCATGCTTGACATGACCCAGCCCCCCTATTCCCGGTCCAGTGTGCGCACCGGTGCTTGAAGCTCAGTGCGCTTGAAGGACGTGAAACAATTGGTATTCCCGCGGCATCTCGTGCCCAGTGCTTAACGCTGCCAACATACTAAAAATTTTGGACATCTCTATTATTATGTACAAAAACCGGTAAGTACCGATAAATAGTCTGTAAAATTAAATATCATCCAACGTACGTACAATTTTAAACGAAAATTGAACTTCTTAATTTGACCGGGTTTTGTAACAGATTATTTGTCTGTGGTGGCGCGCATTTGTCATTGACAGGTTCAACAGATTGGAAACCGTCAAAATTCCGCGGTATTTATTTACTCTTTTTCGCGATTAGAACAATAATAAATAATATTAATAATTCATAACGATAACTTTACTTGTGCGTGTTGTGCTTTGTTTGTAGATTACTTTATGAAATTATTGGCAAGAAATAAGGAAAGTGCAAGTAAATTAGCATGTCAAAAGGCAAATAATTCTGTGATTGATCGATCAATATCTTTCGTTTACTGGGCAGATTAGCGACTAAACTAAACATTCTAATTCATAACGACATTCAAGTCGTATGTGCTTCAAGCATGCTTCAAGTGCCTGCGAAGTACAAGACAATGTTTTTCTCTCCAGACTTTTGGCCCACAGGAGTCGTATATCGCCGCTTCAGGGAAGCAAATCGATGAATAAACAACCCTGACCATAGTTATACATAGTTATATAAATGTATATATGTTAGTTTGTAAGGTATTTATTTAAAGTAGAATGTAAGCTATATTTTATTGTTGCTCGGTTTGAGAGGTATCACCTTTCCGTGACAGTTTATACTAGTATGGGAGGTGATGTCTTGATAACTGAGCCAAATATAATGTAATTAGGTACATTTGAAATAAATAAATGAATTGAATTGAAGTGAATGTTTCTTTGCATTATTTACTTAGAAATAACTGTAGTCTCTAGCTTCAATTACACATTACACATTCAACACAATTGTTGTATTTAGTGTGCCGAGCGGTAGAGACGGCGTGTGTTCTAGTAGGATCTGCCGGAAAATTGTCACTCTAAAATCTATACTAATATTATAAAGCTGAAGAGTTTGTTTTGTTTGTTTGTTTGTTTAAACGCGCTAATCTCAGAAACTACTGAACCGATTTGAATAATTCTTTCACTGTTAGATAGTCTATTTATCGAGGAAGGCTATAGGCTACATTTTATCCCGAAATTCCCACGGGAACGGGCACAACGCGGGTAAAACCGCGGGGCGCTGCTAGTGTTGAATAAAAAGAGATTCCGGCAGATCCAATGGATTACTGCAATCCCTCAGCCGTCTCCGTTCTAGTCTGAGCGCCTGTCTTTGGCGAATATCTTCCGCGGCACCTAATATAATTTCACGAGCCATTTTAATAGTAATTATTAGAAATCAATACCTAATAGAAGAAATTAATGCTTAGAATTATTTGGCGGGAAGAAAAAGTCAACCCTACTAATTTACAAAGGTTTCATCATAACTCATAGATTCATACATTATTCGTTATTCGCAACATGGTAGGGTTATAGTGATTTATTGTTCCTCACTACTGGATAGTAGTTGCAATCAACGAAGGCCGGTGGTTAAACACTATGGCCGTGTGAATACCGATTTGAGTTTACCGGTTTTTTTTTCTAGTACATTGATGAGCATAGTGGCGTTGAGTGTTTAAACACTGAGACGACGTCAAAATGCGCGCACCGGAGCTGTCAAACGCTTAAATGGCAATCACGAACGCCACTATGACGTCATCTCAGTGCGCACACTGGACCGGGAATAAGCCTGGATGAGACATACACGTGAGAAACACCAAGCACTGAAGCTAATCTCAGGCAACAACCTCAAATTCATTTGCTATTTGTGCAAGCAATAACAATATTATTCTACTGAAAATATAAAATGTACATACCAGCAAAGCAAAACCAACCACGATGATTTCCTTCATGGCTACGTCTGTATCACAATAGTTATTGACTGTTACTAAAATGTATCTTTGTTATAAAACATTACTGATAATAAGATCAGCCGCTACTCCAAATTTTTTGATCTGCATATCTGTAGATAATAGGGAAGAGATCGGTTTTATCAGACCTTTCGGAATTTGACTAGTAATGATTCTGACAAGAAAACTACAAATTAAGATTATTATATTTTTTTGAAATATTCTTCTAATTCCTAGAAATCCTAAGTAAGTTATGAATTTTTCTGAAAAAATATAAAACAGGTGTACTTATAAATATAAACGATATTTTTTTTAAAAGGACAGTAATTACCAAGATTAGATAATGTTCTAAATGATTTTTAGTTTTATTCTTAATTCTACTTAATTACTACTGTATCCAAACAATTATTATATCTTTTGGGAAACAATAATTTAAAATACATTTTTGTTCTATTAAATATATTGATTAAATAATAAAATACATAAAAATATTTGGTTTTAAACAATATAACAGATTTAGTTTTGTGTTATACAATGTGATTTTCATGGATATTCTACCCATGAACAAGAAACAAGACATGTGGTGGGTATAATACATATATGTATTTTAATGGGAACTTAAAGAAGAATAATTTCACTTTCCCCACTACCATCTTCTTCACTGACCTCTGAAGCTGCACATTCTTCAGAAGGTATAGCAGAACAAATACCGTTATTACAGTAAGGTTTCATTGGACTCATGCAGTACCAAGACTTTAGTTTACCATTTGGCAAACATTTCATGGGGGTTCTGCAGTCGTGGCATGATAAAAATGGAGTTGCTAAGAAGTCGCATTGGGCGAATATTTGCTTTGTGTCGACTTCACTGTCCTCATCTTCATCAATTTTATTATCATCGCCTTCATCAATGTCGGAAACACGTTGATGTCGCAGTGGGATTATCTCTGGAGAATTTTCTTCAGAATCTTCCTCACTTGTAGTCTCTAGTTCCTTCACAGTTGTACAATCTTGTGAAGGTATGGCGGAACAAATACCATTGTAACAGTAAGGCTTCACTGGGCTTTTGCAGGAATAAACTATTAATTTTCCGTTTGGCAAACATTTTTGTGGCATTCTGCAGTCATAGCATGATAAAAGCGGTGTTACTGAAAAGTCGCAACCGTTAAATATTTGTTTTGGCTCGTATTCGATTTCATCATCTTCACTAATTTCCTGCCGGAATTCTTGAAGCTCTTCTTCTCCGTATGACTCTAGGTCTATTTCTTGTTTGACCGGCATTCTTCTGCTGATCTCTCCGGCTGAGATTACACTCTGAAAATATAAATTAGGTATTGAATATTGACTACAGGTAAACAAATTCCTTATTAGGTGGTTTAATGCACATGAAGATGTTTTTTTTTATACTGTCATGTCTTTTAATAATATTTTAAATTAAGTAATTTTGTAAAAAATTGTGTCAGTTGACAATTAATATTGTCTTAGCTAGTAAATACATAAATGCACTTTGATTTATAATATCCAACACGTTAATTAAAAATAGTAGAGGTATCACGCTAATATTTATCTGTAAAATATCCATATCCGTAAAATAGCCATAAAATATCCACTTGAAAAAACAGTTATCGGTACATACCACGAGAGTAAGGACAACTAAAACGATAGACTTCATGGTTGCAGGTGTGTCTTCATACTTGTTGATTTACCTTCTGAAATGTTGCTTTTATATAAAACGGTACTGATAAATAATCTGATCAATATATTATGACGTTTTCTCTGAAGTGTGTTTGATACTAAAGTATTTGGTAATTCCCACGCAGCTACTGTCCCTATCTATCTTTATGGTCGACCAAGTGCAAGATATTTGGCCTGATTTTTTTTAAAATAAAATAAAAATAATGTAGGTGTGAATTCAATTCAATCAATTACTTCTGTATATTGCCTTTTATTGAAACAACTGTAATAATTCTCTAGGAATTTGTTTCGAAGAAACTAATTTTTGAAGAACTATACTTTCTTTCATTTGATTCGTTGTGCGTATATCTGACTTTAGGAAAGTACAATGGAATGTTTGTTAGATAAAATAACTGACAATATAATATCTGTATTGACTTTCATGTTATTACCGGATTCAGAATGAATCATATTATTTATTTGGGATGGAATAACCCAAAACGCAATCGAATCATCCTGTACACATGGATATTCTTTCTTTCAAAACATTAAAATCTAATGTGTTGAAAGTAAGTATATACTCATATAGTTTGTGTTGGTGGCCGACCCTGATGTCAGAGTTGTTAAACCGACACAAGGCCTTCGACATGGTCTTACGATGGTCGACGAGACAACCGGAACCGACCGGGATTCTGGAAAGAGTCATCAAGTCTTATTAATCTGACCCTTTCCAGCTGATCCTCAGACTTCCTGTTTAGTCTCTTAGGTACTAAGTTAAAGAATCTGGTTTATAAATAAAACATTTAATATCTTACACATACTTATCCTACGCATTGTGCTTTTGTTCTGTCCAGCCCTGATTTGGTAACATAGGTATTTAGTAAGAGAGATTAGCCCTCAATATTAAATTTCCTAGATCTTGACTTCATTCCGTACATACTATTTTTTTTTTAAATTAACTTTTCTACTAAAAACATATTCCTTTATTTAGTACAGTCGGCAGAAGGTACAGAGGTACAAATTCCATCAAAACAGTATGGGTTATCTAATTCGCAGACGATAAACATGGCTCCGAAAGGGTTGCAAATGACGCGGGTGTTGCAGTCTTTACAGGATTGAATGGGGGTTGTAGTGATGTCGCAGAACGGAATGCTAGGCGTGGGCTCGACTTCACAGTGGTTAAATAGCATCGATCTTTTATGTATCACTTTGGAATATGCCATTTGCGCAAGGAGGAGCTGAAAAAATAATAATATGAATAGTGGGGTAGAATGTCAAAGTTTAATTTTTTATACACGACAGAAAATGTTCATAATATACTTTTGTTTGGTATTTCTGAATAGATTAATAGTGTAGATCACTGTATAATAGTTATTTCAGAGTATACCATGGGAATTTGGGGAAAAGTAAAGTGCTTAACCTTAGTTAATACATAGGCTTACGTTTATCCCTGCATTCCTTTGGTATACAACACACACATGATATAGAAACACACGTTGTTACCATTTGGACACTATTATTCTTATAGGCTATCAACAAGACTGTATTGTGCAAGTCTATTTTACATTACGGTATGTTGTAAAAGCGACATAAATTGCAAACTTATACACACAGTAAATAGCCAAGATTAATTTTCTGGTGCAGACACAGTTCAGGATTATTCACTTTCGTTTATGATTAATAATATGAATAGTAAAAATTAATAAATAAGTTAGCTCACCAAAGTAATAATTGAAAAACTTCTATAGAACACCATTTCGCCCGATAGCCTAAAAAGGACTGTTCTTTAAACTGGTGAAACAATGTACATATATAAAAAGCATTGCCAATTTTGTTGCTAATGAAACAGGGACGTTTATATTTCATTGATAAAAATCTAAAACAAAAGTGGGAACATTTCTAGTATTGTCATTTGTTATGAAACTAGTGGTAGGAGCGGAATTTGTCTGGCTTCCTGCGACATCTGTGCCCTAGATCGAACGGTGGAATAAAATATTATAATAGAAATTAACACATTGTATTGTGGGATACAACTATATGATAATAGAGTTGGTTCGTCTGAGGTACTTGGTTGTAGTCATTTAGTTTCATTGAGTAGTTCATTCATTGTAAATGTATAGTAATGTGTAGTTCAGCCACTATAGAGGAGAAACGTTTAAGCGGGTAAGAACTACTAAAAATTAAATTATCTTTAATTTTTGGCGACATGTTTTGGACGACTGATTAGTACTCAACGAACGTGGTGCAACATTGCGGAACATCGTCAAATGTTGCGCGTCAATTGTTTCCTAGTGGATACAAAGCTTTTCGGATCATAACAAAGTGTTGACAGTTGGATACTTTTTGTTAATATTGGTTTGTTGATGTTTTCGATGACGGACTCGTGGTCACACCGTTTTGCTACACCAGTGTGACTACGAGTAATTTATTTTCCTCGTGGTCACACTGCGGTGTGATCAACAGTAATTAATGAAACATTCACAAAAAAAAAAACTTAACCTAACCTACGGTTAACCTACGGTTGTCTATCGTAATTAATTTATCTATCGGGCACTTCACTACATACCTACTATTCAGTCAAGTGCGATCCTTTTCAGAGTAGTGTAAACACGAGGAAAATAAATTACTCGTAGTCACACTGGTGTAGCAAAACGGTGTGACCACGAGTCCGTCGCTATGTTTTCAACCTTCAGCCACTGATTTCCCTATTTTCCATGTGACTTATTCCGAAGAATTGGTTTGGCAGTTCGACAACAACATAATATTGTTAGGTTGTTTATATCTTCGTAAATCTCATATCCAATATCAATACATCAACGGATACAAACAAACAAGTCAATATACGATTTTTGTGCTATTCTGTGTTTATTTTTTTGTTCATTTGATATACTCGTACTTAAACTGTGTTTGATTGTATTGGTAATTGTGTGTCAGCTTCTGTCAGTATAATTGTTTAATAGTTTGCTTTGTGGTTGGGTTTAGTAAACTAACGACCAGGTATGGATGTTGGATAAACAAACTAATCGAACGGTTGACTTACATCAACGATTCAACGATTAATCAAGGATAGATCAACATCCTTTGGAGCAGGTTCGGATCCAAAGCGGTGCAATTATTATTTTACTTTGTGGTGGTTCTGTTAATACCATTGAGTTCTGTACATTTGTACATTATAACTCAACTAGCAGCGCCCCGCGGTTTTACCCGCGTTGTACCCGTTCTCGTGGGAATTTCGGGATGAAAAATAGCCTATAACCTTCCCGTTAAATGTAGCTATCTATTACAAAAAGATCTATTATTCAAATCGGATTGATAAATGCTGAGATTACCTCAAACATACAAACAAACAAACAAACTTACAAATGTAACCTCTTTATAATATTAGTATAGATGTAAACTACTCTATTAGTGTGATCTGTGGTAGAGTAAGGTTCGTGCACGGTCGATAGTGAATAATATCTTTATTAGCTTTTTGCTAAACTAGCAGCATCTCGCGGTGTGCCAATTCTCATGTATATGGGACTTTTGTAATGGAAAGTTAACCAAACATACCCCATTGATTGCTCGGCCTATCGGTAAAACAAGCGTGCATATCAATTGGAAATATTCTGAGTTTACCGCCGATGACAGACATACAGACGGGACGATGGTATTTGTTTTATAATAAGCATGTCCATGAATGTAGTCTATTTATGAGTGGACACGCTCCTTGAATCTAAAAATACGAAACCTTCTCTTCGTAAGGCTACCTATTTCTATACGATATTACATAAACGAATGAAAAGATAAAATACAATTGAATTTTAACCTTTTATTATTATTTTATTTATTTAGTATTTATGAAATATTTACACGAAGTGACTATTTACATTTATTTCTCAATTAAAACAATTTGTAGTTGCCAAATGTGAAGTTTTTAATTTGAATACCAGGGTCAGTTACGATTACAATTTCAGACTCAAAATCATCTTTGGAAGGTAAAATGAGTATCATATTTTTAAAACAGAAATTAAGCGAATTTACTAGGTAGTTAGCGGGTCAACACTATCTGCTATAATATTAAACCAGTAGTATAACCAGATTATAATAGTATACTGGCATAATCACAAGTTAAGTAGCGATGACTACTGGTAGAGTACAGCTAGTAAACTCGTCTAATACAGGGTCAAATTTAAACAGCGGAAACAGTGGTTTCTGCAGGAGCGCACTCGGCAGTTGGAGTAGCAGAGCATTCCCCAAGGTTGCAGTAAGGCAGGGTAGGGTCACTGCACGCTTTCTGGATGCCCCCGATCTTCGTGCAGACTTGTCTGGTGTTGCAGTCAGTGCACGAGGCCCCGATGGTGGTGCATGGGGCCCATTGCGGCATCCACGGGGCTCCGGCTACCCAGGGTGGGATCCAAGGGTTGACTCCACCGTTAGCGGCTCCGCCCCAAGCGCCTCCGGGGCCGGGAAGGGCTGATGCTGTAGCGAGCTGTGGGAGATGAGAAAAAAATAAGTATGTAAATAATTGTTCAGATTTTGTGTAGTAGTTTGCTAGGTAGTTCATGTAGGGAAGACATTGTTTGAAACAATAATGATTAGTGCAGCAATACATACATCTAACATTAGATAGATGATTTTAGGTGATATGGAAACGGTATTACGAGTACTAATGCATAGTTGCATATGCAGCGGTAGCTTGAAAAATGAGTCTATTAAATAACTATAGTAAGGTTTGTTAGCTTACCAAAACACAAAGGGCAATCACAATTTTCGACACCATGTTTATTTCGAATTAACTTCTCGTTCGATGTATTCAACTAAGTGTTATTGAGTCGTTTATGAACAAAACAGTTCCTCACAATGCCTTTATACGATTTAATGTTTACTTAAAGGATTACATTTAATAATTACAGAAGTTGGTTGAAAACAAGGTTTTCCCAAAGAAATAAACACCAATCAAAACAGATAACAGATACGGCTAGCAAAACAATGCATTTTGTTAAATAAATAATGTGCAGATAAAAGGACTTGCAAGGTTGTGTTTGTTACTAAGCACGTAATTGCAAGTAATTACATTAATTAGTTGATATGCTCAAATTATACATTTGAAATATTATTTCGTCTACTATGTTCATGCTACCAGTAGAACAACACAGGGTTATTAAACGACTTATTGTTATGTTATTGAAGTCCTTCAATAATTGTTATGAGTACTATTTCAAAACTAACTCTGCTTCAGGGGTTTGCTTGCATTGCATTTGTTCTTGCAGGAACTTGGAATTAAACTTGGAACCTTAAAATGTTAATGAGATCGTAGTCATTTAGCGATTTATTTTGATTTCAATATTATGTAAGTAAGTAAGTAAGTAAGTAAGTAAGTAAGTATTAGCCTGTAATGTCCCACTTGTTGGGCAAAGGCCTCTCGTCTAACTATCAGTACATTGAGGAGGTTTCAGGCGTAATCACCACGCTTGCCTAATGCGGGTTGGTGATCTCCAAAAAAAAATATTATGTAGAGAAATAATTTAAAAAATTGAACCCCTACTTTTATTCCATCCGTACTACTCGTGTTGTTTTCACAACGTTTGTAGTCGGAAAATTTCTCTTATGTTTGTCATATGAACATTTTGCTGGGGGTATTTACGTGGTTTATTGTATTACTACATGATGTTTCACAAATATTTAGTTTGGTTTTTATAGAATGTTCACGTGGTGGTTTTATAATCTTTATAATTAACTTTTATGAAGATATTTTTAAATTAACTACTTACATATAGTTTACACTGAAGTTACTAAGTTATGTAGGTATGTGACAAGTATTGGAGAATCTGACTCTGAGCCAAGTTTTCATTATTTTTACATTCAATTTCACATTTTAATTTTGTAGTCGTATCTGACGTTTATTACCTATTCTTTACACAGTTGAGTAAACCCTATGAAAATCTTTACAATAATATTACACACAAAACCGATACGAAATCAGTGAAGTGGAAATTTAATAAATTTCTTCAAAGTTCTATGTTGAATCAATGCCGTTCATAAGACCTTCTACTTGAATAGAATTTATTTGATATAAAAAGTACTATAGATCTTCTCTCTTTTTTGGAATACTAGCATTACCTCGCGGGCTTACTCGCATTATACTTATACCCATTCCTGTAAAAATGTTGGCATAAAAAGTAGTCACAAACCTTCCTCTTTAATTATTCTGTACTAGCAGCGCCCCGCGGTTTTACCCGCGTTGTACCCGTTCCCATGGGAATTTCGGAATGAAAAATAGCCTATAACCTTCCCGTTGAATGTGGCTATCTATTACAAAAAGAATTATTCAAATCGGACTGATAATTCCCGAGGTTACCTCGAACATACAAACAAACAAACAAACTTACAAATTTTACCTCTTTATAATATTATTCTTTATATTGATGAAATTTTTTTTTAAACTATCTAATACAAATGTCCAAGGAATTGTATAAAATAATGCTTACTGTAATAAAACACGTTGTTAAAATGAGAATAGTCATTTTCATTAAATTTATTTTACACATAAATTTCCTAGGAATTGTATACAATGACGGATGACATACATTTCCGGTAACATATACAACAGTTGTATGTTTTTGTTATGAGGCTTCCTAATTAGCTTCTACAAGTATTAGATAGTTTACCTAATAAATATCCTTATTAACAGTGCCGTTTTTCTCGGACATATAGCAGTGTCGTTATTTCTCGATAATTAGGGATTATTAAGGAAATACATTTTATTGTAGTAGTTTAACAAGAAGCTTAACGAACTCATTCTAACAAAATTATCTAGCAAGACGAACTATTTCGAGTAGGAGAAATATGTTGAGGCACTTTAAAAATACTTGTAGTCTGAGATTAGGGCGTTGAAACAAACAAAAAATCTGTTTGTTATTATAGTACTAGCAGCGCCCCGCGGTTTTACCTGCGTTGTGCCCGTTTCCGTGGGAATTTCGAGATGAGAAATAAGATAGAACCTTTCCGTTGAATGAAACTATCCATTACAAAAAGAATTTTTCAAATCGGACCAGTAGTTCTTGAGATTAGCGCGTTCAAACAAACAAACTCTGCATCTTTGTAATATTAGTATAGATTTGCGTAGACCTATAGATAACATTTGCATCACTGTTATATTTCAAAAACTTGTTATCACAGCATTCCTAGTGGCTGTAAAGTTAGTTGTTAAAATTCAATTTTCGTCGTTGAACAATAGACTAGGAATGCAAACATAATAATCTTAGAGATAAGTATACAAAGTATCATGTGCATTGCGTAATTTTTGTGGTGACCGTGACTTTGAAAACTTAAACACAGCTATAGATTAACATATACCTATGGGAGTGAAACTGTGTGTACATTAAGATTTGTAATCAAATACAGTAAGCTTTGTATGAGATGATACAATATTTGGATTAAGGTAAAACTAAGAAATTAAATAATGTGACTATACAATTATGACTTTAAAAATACTGGTGTGATATTTCATTAGGTAGTCTTCCAAAAGTTAGGTTTCATTTTTTAATAATTCGTTTAAAATCCTTTAAGATACCAAGAACCAAAATCAGATGAGCTAAGTAGTTGCAAAATGATCTTCTCTTAAATACTTACTAGGTACATCTCTTTTTAAGAAAAATACTTTTTCATCAACCAGAAAGTAAAAACCATAATAAAAATATAGTATTTCTATTTATGCATTCATTTCGAATAGGTTAGTGGCCAACCCTGGTGTCGAAATTTTAGACCACCTACATTTAGGCCGCCGACATGATTGAAACAAACGGACCGACTGCTTAACCTTCCCCCTGAACCACGGTAGCGCTCAGATAGAAATGCTACTACCGGCTACCCATCTTAGTAGGGGTCGAGCTGCACGTTACTTAACAATTGCAATGAACTAACATCCCTTAGTCAAACTACGCCACGGGCGCTAGTATTTCTGTAACTAAGGGCCGAAACTGTTAAGCGTGCGCCCGTCGCGGTTTCATACAAAAGTGAAACGTCGCGGGCGCATGCGGCGCCCGCACGCATAACGCAGTTTCGGCCTAAGTACTTAAATTTTTTGATATAAACTACACTATCTGATCATATCTGATATAAGTGTTTTACCATGACATTATTGCTAACGGCTAGATTAAATTGTGATGAAATCTCAATTGCGACACTTTTAAATATAACTACAGTTTTTCAGGCGGTAATATTTATCACAGACGTATGAAACAAACTGTTATCTACAACACTAATAAACTATACTAATCTATACTTATATATTAAGTTGAAGTGGTAAGTTGAAGTAATAGGGATACTTATGTTATACTAGCTGACCCGGAAACGTTATTTTGATTCTCAGACCTACTGAATATGCATAAATAACATTTCATAAAAATCGGTCAATCCGTTTCGGAGGACGATGGTAACTAACATTGTGAAACGAGAAACATTACATATTATAAAACAAAGTCCCCGGTCGCGTCTGTCTGTTCGCGATAAACTCAAATACTACTGCACGGATTTTGACGCGGTTTTTTTTAAATAGATAGAGTGATTCAAGAGGAAGGTTTATATGTATAAAAATCTTGAAATTCCCAGGGGAACGGGCACAACGCGGGTAAAACCGCGGGCGCTGCTAGTCTTATACATAAGATTACATTTAGTAATTATTACTCGTATAGTAATTATTTTCTCTGACTTAACGAAACGTTTTATTCTAATAAACATTTCTAGTGAAAAGGGTTTTGGTAATTAGCTCAAACTAGCATTAGTTAATTAGGTAGATAAATGATAATAAGAACTATAACATTTAAACAATACATACTCAAGTTCAATTAACACCTCGTCATCTACTTACTTAATGAGATTAAAAAGTAAAGGTAAGTAAGCCTGTAATGTCCACTATTGGGCAAAGGTTTCCGAAGATATTATAGCAGTAAAAATTGTATAGACGAAATACAAATGTTATTTAGTCTATTCATTGTTTTGATTTTGTACATTTTAGCTTTAGTCGTCTCAACATAAACCTTGTGTCTTATGGAGGACATATGTATGTAATGCCTATTCTAAAATCCGCAGCAAAGTGCTAATCTAGATCTGTAATATCTAGCGGCTTTACGATTAACGCCTGAGTTTATAACAATGTAGGTGGCGTAGGTTTGCAAACAAATGTTACGGAAAACTTTATATGAACAATCCCATACCATATGTTTATTATGTACTAACTGCGCCCCGCGGTGTTACCCACGTTGTGCCGGTTCCCATAGGAATTTCGGGATGAAAAATAGCTTATAACCTTCCCGTTGAATGTGGCTATCTATTACAAAAAGAACTATTCAAATCGGATTGGTAATTCCCGAGATTAGTTCGAATATACAAACGAACAAACCACCAAACTTATTTAGCTCTTTATAATATTAGTTACGTATACCATGTAACCTTACAATTTCCACACACTATACCACATTGCTATTGTTATTTATATTTGCTATGCAGTTCTGCAATAGTATTATACCCTATTGATATTTTATTTTAGCATTTCCCCACTACCTACCGAGAATTCTTGTCAGCGAGTGAACGAGTACTTAAACGAAGATGTTTCTATGTCTACGAGAGAGACTTACGGCGTACTCAGAGATTGAATGTAGTAATGTATGAAAAATTACATCAAATAATTAAGCGGCGATTTAATATACGTCTCTGAGTGCGTCGTAAGGCTAAATATGGCTTGTATTTTGTGTTAGACGAATGAAACTTTTAACTTTTGATAAAAACGCGAAGTGTGTTGCGTGTTGGTGTTATAGTCTATTAATACCATGATTAATACCTTACCAAAACAAACTAAACTTTGAGCAACCGCTACGACTGCGGTTTATCTTTTTTATTTGAATTCATTATCAAATGATATAAATAATAAACAGCGTTTGCTCTAAATTTGACGCTGTCATGACGTTCACACATTGTCAAGATAAACTGTGATTTTAATTAAACAATAGGTAAATACCTTCCTACGTAAATATTAGTTACGTTAAATTAAACTACGTCGGTGTTATGTGTTTCGAATTAGACATTCACTTTGAAACAGAAAACATCTAAGAATGCAATGAATGTATCTATATTTTCTACGAATATACTTATGTATAAAGCTGAAGTATGGTTTTTGTTTTTGGTTTATTCGAACGCACTTTACAGAAACTTCTAATTCGATTTAAATGATTATTTTTGTCATGAATATCCACCTTCCTACGGGCACGGGCACAACGCGAATACAAAAAGAAAAATAACGCTATTCTTGTCAGAAAATTGTTGGTTATTAAAAAAATATTTTACTATTATTTTAGGTTCAGGAACTATTTTCAGCAATGTAAGTAACAAACAAAATTAAAATTCCGTACAATTCGTTCTGCTTAATTTTCCAAACAAACTGAGAAATAAGTAACGGTTGACGAGAATACTTCAAACTTTATAAAAGGTTGCGTGACAAACTGTCAAGTGTCAATCAACCTGTTATATACAAACATCATCTTTCCTCAAAAATATTTTTGAAAAAACCCTCGACTTGAATATGGTAAATAAACTTGAACTTCTTTAAACGTTAACATTAGGCAAGAAACTTTAAGGACTGTAAAATTAACAAAAAAAATTTTTTTTAATTCTCAAACACACATTTCAGAGACGTACCAAATTAGAGAGGCTTACAGATAAGCCCAGTAGGGATAGGGATTACGGGCCTATCCCGCTCTTCTTAACTAAAAATTATGTTTAGAATTACAAAAAATACCATCATAAGTCAAGCATTTTATTTTTACACTCATTTTCAGTATTTACCGCCATACTTACACACTTCAAAAGATTCCTAAGTGGAGATTTACTAAGTAATTTTGACATACTAATGTATGAAAAACAACGTTAAGCTCTGAGTGTGACAGACAGACTTTTTATTTAATAGAAAATGTTTTCATTCTTTCCTATACCATCACATCGCAATACTAAAATAAAAAACACTCCTTTACAATTGAATATATGGAGAAACAGATATAGAGCACTGTACATAGTGTTCAGAATAGATGGGTACTAAGACATGGGTACTATTTCAGGTATTTGCAGTGTTCTACATATTGAAGTTTCGCAGGAAATTCTATGTATTGAGTAGCATAAAATCGTATAACACATGGTGTTCAAATAAAAGAATCAATTAAAGAGCGATCCACATCCTGTCTTAGGCTTAAATCAAATATAGCACTAAACGGTAACAATTACAGAAAGTAATACCCATTTCCGTTGTTTTGTTAAGTTAAGACAAATATCCGGTGGTATCTATGGTACACAACGAACACTGCAGTAACTAGACTGTCATAATAATTAGCGTAATGTTGATCGTGAGTCAGAGTTGGCGAAAACATCGTGTTTGGTCAAGACTTAGTGAGGCAGTTTATCTCGCTACAAGTCATTATCTAATGTTATCTCCGTTAATTGTCAGTACAGGTATAAAAGGAGTGTGTTGAACATTTTTAACAAATTCATACGAACGATTTCCGACGATACACAAGTGTCTATGCACAATATAAGTGTATTTCGTGTAAAACGAACGAATTAGTTTTTGATGAGACCAACGTAAGATTAACAACATGAAGATTATATATTTAATGTTACTTGTGAGTACACGTTTCATTAACTTTTAATTTTATTACATACTACTTTTGTGGATACTCTTTTCATTTCGTACTTGAAATTGAAGTGTAGCAAAACGTCGCGAAGATAATAATTCAGTTTTCAATTAAATTTACTTGGAAATACTACTTAATTGAACAAACTAGTGTTCCGTGTGTTTAATATTTTTTTTAAATCCTACTAATGCATACATTAAAAAGTTTTTACGGCTGTGACTGCACCAGTCGAAATGATCCTTTAGTGATAACGATATTTACATTTTTAGCTTTCCATTTCCAAAATAAAAATATGTAAATTTATTTATTGAAATTTTCTCACAGTTAGTTTCATTAGAAGTAAAACCTCGCGTAAACAGATTTTTACAATGTTTACTCACGTAGAGTAAATAAGCTGTGTTATGTACATAAAATGATAATGATACGGTACAAAATACATAATACTGAATAAAGGATTTTATTGTCATTACTTATTTATATAAAGCTTGGGTTTTTACGCGTGACTTGTTATCTATTATTTAACATATTTTTCTAATATTTTTTTCTTCTCAGGTATGCGTTTGCGCAGTAACTGCGAAGTACTTACCCGAAGATGGAGCCTCAACGGCGGTAGGACGGAGGCAATTAAGATCTGTAGATGAAGCAATCTCATCCGAAAGCAACGACAATGATGACGATAGCAGTGAAAGTGAAGACTCGGCGGAGAACCAACAGCAAGAGAGGATACAGGAGGAAAGAAAGAGAGAAGATGAACGTAGGAAAAAAGAACAAGAACGTAGACAAAAGGAAGAGGAACACCAACGCAAACAACAAGAGAGATTTGAGAAGGAACAGCGAAAAATCCAGGAGAGGCTAGAAAAAGAACAGCGTAAACAAGAAGAGAGGGAACGCAAGAGACAGGAAAAACTTCAAAAAGAAGAACAGAAACGCATCGAAAAAGAACAGAAGCGTCTGCAAGAGTTAGAAGAAGATGCTTTGGATGACGACGTTTCTTTGGGAGCAGTGGAGACCCCTCGAAGGAAAGTAGACCTTGAACGTTTGTGGAAACAACATGTTTACGCTAAATATGGATTGACAGCAGCTAACACCGACCTGGAGAAGAAGGCAGCGTTATACCGTTACTTGCAGGATGAGCTGGGCTTAAATGCTAACAGCACAAAGAGTGAGCGTCGCCAAGCAATCACAAATCTTCTCCAAAATAAAATTCAATCTGGTTCAACAGATACTTTCAAAACCTACCTTATAAACCATGTAAATGCTGTCGAAATTCAAGCTTTGCAAGCTAAATTGCTGAGAAAAATAGCAAAACTTAATAACGAATCAGCTCTTTTGGAAAACATTACATACCCTTGGGCTCCGGTTGCCAAGCAGAACATTGAAGAAAAGAAATCGTTACTTCAAACTGTCTTAGATTACGTTTCTAGTTTGTTGCCTGACTGGGTAACTGGTGGTCCCAGTACCCCTGCTACTCCTGGAGCTCCTGGTGCCCCTGGTACTCCCGGGTCTGAACCTGGCGTTGAACCTGGTAACACCGGTGCCCCAGGAGCATCTGCCCCTGGCGCTGAAGCTGGTACCCCCGGTGCCCCTGGAGCGTCTTCCCCTGGAGCTGAAGCCGGTGCCCCTGGTGCCCCTGGATCAACTGCCCCTGACGCAGTAGCCGGTGCCCCTGGTGCCCCTGGAGCATCTGCCCCTGGCGCTGAAGATGGTGCCCCTGGTGCTCCTGGAGCGTCTACCCCTGGCGCTGAAGCTGGTACCCCCGGTGCCCCTGGAGCGTCTTCCCCTGGAGCTGAAGCCGGTGCCCCTGGTGCCCCTGGATCAACTGCCCCTGACGCAGTAGCCGGTGCCCCTGGTGCCCCTGGAGCATCTGCCCCTGGCGCTGAAGATGGTGCCCCTGGTGCTCCTGGAGCGTCTACCCCTGGCACTGACACTGGATCCCCTGGAGCCTCTGGAGCGTCTGCCCCTGGATCTGAAACTGGTGCTCCTAGTGCCCCCGGTGCCCCTGGCAGTGAAGCTGGAGCACCAGGTGCCCCTGGAGTTTCTGCCCCTGGTGTTGAAGCTGGTGCCCCTGGAGAGTCTGCCCCTGGCGCTGACGCTGGATCCCCTGGTGCCCCTGGAGCGTCTGCCCCTGGAGCTGAAGCTGGAACCCCTGGTGCCCCTGGAGCGTCTGCCCCTGGCGCTGAAGCTGGTAGCCCCGGTGCCCCAGGAACATCTGCCCCTGGCACTGAAGTTGGTACGCCTGGTGCCCCTGGAGCGTCTGCCCCTGGCGCTGAAGCCGGTGCCACTGGTGCCCCTGGAGCGTCTGCCCCTGGCGCTGAAGCTGGTAGCCCCGGTGCTCCAGGAGCATCTGCCCCTGGCGCTGAAGCTAGTACCTCCGGTGCCCCTGGAGTGTCTGCCCCTGGTGTTGAAGCTGGTGTCCCTGAAGTCTCTGCCCCTGGTGCTGAAGCCGGTGCCGCTGGAGCGTCTGCCCCTGGTGCTGAAGCTGGAGCCCCCGGAGAGTCTGCCCATGGTGCTGAAGCTGCAGCCCCTGCCCCTGGCGTTGAAGCTGGAGCTCCTGGAGCGTCTGCTCCTGGCGCTGAAGCTGGTGCCCCTGAGGCGTCGGCCGCTGGAGTTGAAATTGGAGCCCCTGGTGCCCCTGGAGTGTCTGCCCCTGGAGCTGAAGCTGGTGCCCCTGGTGCCTCTGGTGCTGAAGCTGGTGCTCCTGGTGCCTCTGGTGCTGAAGCTGATGCCCCTGGTGCCTCTGGTGCTGAAGCTGGTGCCCCTGGTGCCTCTGGTGTTGAAGCTGGTGCCCCTGGTGCCTCTGGTGCTGAAGCTGGTGCCCCTGGTGCCTCTGGTGCTGAAGCTGGTGCCCCTGGTGCCTCTGGTGCTGAAGCTGGTGCCTCTGGTGCTGAAGCTGGTGCCCCAGGTGCCTCTGGTACTGAAGCTGGTGCCCCTGGTGCCTCTGGTACTGAAGCTGGTGCCCCTGGTGCCTCTGGTGCTGAAGCTGGTGCCCCTGGTGCCTCTGGTGCTGAAGCTGGTTCCTCTGGTGCTGAAGCTGGTGCCCCTGGTGCCTCTGGTACTGAAGCTGGTGCCCCTGGTGCCTCTGGTGCTGAAGCTGGTGCCCCTGGTGCCTCTGGTGCTGAAGCTGGTGCCCCTGGTGCCTCTGGTGCTGAAGCTGATGCCCCTGGTGCCTCTGGTGCATCTACTTCTGACGCCGATGCCGGTTCTGAAGCTGGTGTTGTCGGTGCTCCCGGAGCATCTGCCCCTGGAACTGAAGCTGCGGCCCCTAGTCCAGACGCTGCTGCTGCCAGCACTGATGCCTCTGCCCCTGTCACTGAAGCCGCTAGTGCAGGCACTGACGCCGCTGCAGCAGGTACTGAAGCCACTGTTGCTAGTACTGACTCCGCTGCCCCTGGAACTGACGCTGTTTCTGCTAGTACTGATGCTGCTGCCCCTAATAATGACGCGGCTGGTGCCGGAACTGACTCTACCGCCCCTAACACTGACGCCGTTGCTGCTGGCACTGACGCAGCTGCCTCTAACACTGATGCCCCTCTTGCAAGCACTGACGCCGTTGCTCCTAGCACTGACGTCGCCACTCCTGCCACTGACGCCCCCGCTGCTGGCACTGATGCTGCTGTACCTAACACTGATGCCGTTTCTAGTGGAAATGACGCCGTTGCTACTAGCACAGACGCACCCGCTGCTGGTACTGATGCCACAGCTGCTGCAACTGACGCCGCTGATCCTAGCGCTGACGTCGACACTCCTGCCCCTGACGCCCCCGCTGCTGGCACTGATGTTGCTGTCCCTAACACTGATGCAGTTGTGGGTGGAAATGATGGCGTTGCTATTAGCACAGACTCACCCACTGCTGGTACTGATGCTACAGCTGCGGCATCTGACGCTGCTGCCCCTAGCACTGACGCCCCTGCTACTGCCACTGAAGCCCCTGCCGCTGGTAATGACGCTGCCGTCCCTAACAACGATGCCTCTGCTGCTGGCACTGACGCTGCTGTGTCTGCCACTGAAGCCCCTACTGCTGGCACTGAGACTGTTGTCCCTAACACTGACGCTATTGCTGCTGGCACGGAAGCCGCTGCTCCTAGCACTGATGCCCCTGTTGCTGGTACTGACGCCGCTGCCTCAAGTACAGATGTCGCTGCTACAGATGCCCCTGTTACTGGCACTGAAGCCGCTACTCTTAGCTCTGACGCTGCTGCCGCAGGCGCTGAAACGGCTGCAGCTGCTACTGAAGCAACTGTTTCTGGAACTGAACCCGTTGTTACTGAAGCCGCAGTCACTGGAGGAGCTGAAAGTGCTACCGTTGTTTCTGACGCTAACACCGCTGCTGCCGTCACTGAAGCAGCTGTTGGAACTGAAGCTAGCAATGCCGTCACAGAAAATGCTGCAGCTAATACTGAAGTCGTTGCGCCTGTAACAGAAACCGCTGTTGCAGGGACCGATGCCCCCATTTCAGCTACTGAAGCACCTGTAGCCAGTGAAACGTCTTTGGTTTCAGAAGCACAGATTGTCACTGAAGCGCCTGTTGTAGCAACCACAGAATCAGCCGCAGCAACTGAAGCGGTAGTCGCTGAGACTAACGTTGTGTCGACAGCAGCTGAAGCAAGTCCTACTGAATCGAGCTCAGTTGTAGAGAACGTGGTGACTGAAGCCGTTGTTGCCCAGGAATCTACTGCTAACCCATCAACTGATGTCCCAGTGGACGCCTCCACCGCGAGTCAAACTGAGAGTGCTGCTGCTGAGACCGTGGTCGTAGACGCAACAACTCAAGCCGGTGACGTAGCTGACGTCAGCTCCACCGCCGCCACTGAGGTCATACTCCCATCTGAAGCAGGCGCGACTGTCGTAGACGTCACAACTCAGTGATTTAATCTAAAATGGTAGTGATTTCCTTTTGTAAATTAGAATGTACATATTATAAGTAGAATAAACAGAGCATCAAATATTTTTGTTATTTTATTTAAACTTAATATTAACTTGTACATGTATTATGTTAAGAGCCAATAAATTATTCAATTGCAATCTGTTTTTTAATGAGAAAATTTAACAGTAAATTATGGTCATCATATACGGCTATAATTAATGTTGAACTAATAATTAGAGACAAAATGTTATTGATACAACAAGTAACATCGTTCGCAAAATACTCGTATCTAGTAAATGTTGTGTAATTGAAGAGGTTTGTGTGAACTAGTTTGTAATAACATGTCATTATGATATAACTTTCAGTTTAGTTTACATTCCGTCATTGCGTTAAGCATTATGAGTACAATGGAAATGTTAGGTATGTGAATACAGTTCATACAATACTTGTAGATACCAAACCTTGACAGGTGATTTGTTTTGGTACAATAAGTATTCAAAGAGACAAAGATTTTTTTCATAACTGAGTTAATTATTTTCGTAGGAATAATATACTATAGAAATAGTAGGATGGCCTTCGCCCTGCAGTGGGACAATTTAGTCTGAAAATAAATAATAATATGGGTACTTACTATTTTTTAATTTTCTATCGAAACTCGAAACAAAGTAAAATTGGTAAAACTGAACTAAAATCGGCCATTCCTACGAGTATACTTAATATAATAAAGCTAAAGAGTTTGTTTGTTTCAACGCGCTTATATAAGAAACTAACAATCCGATTTCAAAAAATATTTTTGTAATGGACGAACGGGAAGGTTATTGGCTAGTTTCATCCCGAAATTCCCACGGGAACGGGCACAACGCTAGTAAAACTGCGGGGCGCTGCTAGTAATAATATATAGGTCATTGCTACCCTAGGAATTTAGGAAATCGAATAGGCAACCTACATACCTATTTGTCTCCTTAGCTGTGCTCACACTCATTTTTGGCATCACTTTAGATCACCATTCATCCTCCAATATTAATTTTGAATATATACAATGTACAGTAATTTACCTCTCTACAGTTTTATTTTAAGTATGAATTAGAGTGATGGGGAAAGAAAATAATGAAAAACTAAATCTTGTTCCCCTTCAGAAGAAATCGTCTTCCCCCTGAAAAGCTGAAAAAATGACATTAGTCCACATTTTACCTCTCGTAAGAACAAAAATGTGTAGGCTAAAACTTATTGCATTATGAATGTTCTAACAACATTTGATGGAAATGGGTCCCAAATTAACGCTCGTGACTGTACTTTACACATAGCATATTTAAATTCGTGTTATAAATGCCAATATCAACCCTATTTTGTATTAAACGCTTTGAGCATAGGAATTCCTGAATTTGTCCGAAACATGAAACAATCAACTCTAGATATACTGAATGGTTAGTTATCTACGTGGGTATAACTTTGATATATGAGTAGGCTTTACTTAATGAGATATCCATTCACATGATTCACAGCAACATACACTGTATACTACCTTCTTTACACTGTAATTAACTTAACTCTCTTTATTTATTCAAACATCAAGTCTATAAATTCTATGTTTATTGAAATGGTTTATTAATGTGACTTGTATCAGCGCCTTGTAAAAATGTCTGAGCAATAACTTTGCAGGCGAATTGTCAACATATTTCAGTATTATGAACTAAAATAGTTTGTAGTTAATATAAATTGATTAATATTTGATTTGGAGTAGTTAATATAAATTGATTAATATTTCATCCCGGAATTCAAACGGGAAAGTGCACAATGCGGGTAAAACCGCGGGGCGCTGCTAGTCTATTATATAATAAGTCGAGTCATATAGTGTGCATATAGCTACCAAAATAAAGGTTAAATTTAAGTAAAACAAGGCTTGCGAGTTCCTAAAGCAAGGCCAAATGCTCAATTAAGTATAGTGAGAATTGTGTATAGGCGTTTTAATACTTTCCTTTCCTATATTTTAACCTACTACTAAACGTGATATCGGATGCATAACAGGACATTATCACACTGTGGTATAAATGCTATGTCTAAACAAGTAATTATCATAAACTTTGATCAGATGTTATCTCTCCTAACAACCTTTTAATTACTTCACTAGTGTATATTAGTTGTCGTTAATATTTTGAGGTTCATTGTAGTTATGATTTCATAAACGAAATACATGCGAGTGAATTAAGAAGTGCTTTGGTTGATAAAATGAAGATTATTGTCCTGGTCATTATAGTAAGTAAACTAAATAATTTTATTACTATTTATAACTGAAATCTGTGAGATGAGAGGCCCAGCAGTGCGACATTATGGGCTAATAATTTTTTCCCTATTGTTTAAGACTGTCCTTCCGGTAGTACCTACTCTATGCAATGGTTGTTTGAAATAATATGGCAAATACCTATTGGTTCACCTGTGAGAAATCATATGAATGGGAATGGGAATTGTCTAAAGGGATTGTTCCCGAATTCCAGTTTATATCTGAATATGAAACCGATACTCTTGTAGTCTGTCTACTGACTCTACTGATTAAACCTCATGTGATATATGTAGCTTCAATAGAAACAAGATTGGATCGTAATGAACAGCTTAGGGTTCGAGGTTCCAAGGTATACGTAATACTGTTTTGCATTAATTAGTAAAAATATGAGATAATTACTTTATATCCGTTTCAGGGTTATACAACAACCCTATCGGTGTCTCAAAATGTTCTGCAAACTGCGTCAGTGGTTGTGCCATCCTCTGCATCCGCGGCGGCATCGCCAAGTGATGAAGCAAGCTCTGTCATTGTTGAGTATGATGACGACGAAGATGAAGTGAAGAACATCCGCCAGGAACAAAAACAACAAAGGAAACTACTAAAACAAAAATATAAACAAGAGAAAGAAGACATGAAACATCACCAAGATCTCCTCTATGAACCGATCAAACAAGAACGTAAAACAGACAAAAGACAATTTAAAATACAAGAAAAGCTGATGAAAGAGAAAAGCAAATTGGAAGAAAAGATTAAAGATGAAATGCAGCACGTTCAAGATAAAGCAGAGAAGAGGAGAGATAAGATGGCGGAGAAACAAAAGAAAATTCGACAGAAACTTAGGAAGCAAGAACTTAAACGAGTGACAAAATTACAGAAACATGATATGAAACATCATCATCACGCACAGGCTGATGTGGGATCCACAGGTAACAGTGACCTACTAGAATATTTTTGGTTGAATTACGTTTACTCAATATTTCATGTATCGGTATTAAGTTCAAACAATGATAGAAATAACGCTATAATGAAACACATAGATAAACACTTTCACATTAATGATAATACTTCTCCCGACCAACTCCACCAAGTGGTTTTGAATTATCTTCAAAATATTGTGAAGGATAAGGCAAATGCTTTTGATCCATTAAAACTATATATTTCAAGACAGCCCAATAGCGACCTATCTAAAGTAGGAGATAATTTAGCAAACATTATATTCAACATTTATCATAAAATTTCAAAGGGAGGTAACGTTAATGTTAATATTGGTGCTAACAACAATAGACCACCATCTCATATAGACGAGGGATATCCCACTTTAACAAATGGTGGGAATTCTTTGAACCACTTTCATGACACCAATGACAGTGGTCCAGACTTGAGTACTGGCGCAATAGGATCAAGACCCACTGGCACTAATAGTGATAAAATTAGCCCTAATCAAACAAATTTCAATAAACCGTCTAAAGGCGGAAATTCTTTGGATAACCACCACGGTAGTAACGGTGGTTCAAATATAAGTAGTGGTATAATAGGATCGAAGCCTGGTGGCACAAATAGTAATAGCGGGGGGCCAAATCAGATAAATGTAAATGTCAATATTAAGAACCCACCCAATTCAGTTGGTGATGGTGGCTCAGATGTGCCAATGAATAACGATGGTTCTTTAAACAACAATGATAATACCCCGCTTGTTCCAAATTCTGATAATTTATCGGATAATCCAAATTCTGGAAACAATGATGGGTCTGATAATCATATTGGTTCTAGTAACATACAGAAACCTTCTAAGGTAGGTAATGCTAATGAAAATACAAACTTTGATGACAATAAACCAATCCTAACCGATGGCTTGCTTACAAAACCTCCATCTAAAGAAGTTCACGATGTTCCAACGTGGATTAATAATGGAAATTCTCTAAATAATAATAATAACAATAATCCAAATACAGACCTAAGTACTAGTAAAGTAGATCCGACACCTACCGGTACAAATAATGATGGCAAAGGTTCAATAAATGTAAATATCAATATTGATGGTGAAACTTCATCAAGTAACAATAATGATGATAACAAACCTCTGCAACCTGAAATTTCTGGTACGGGTGATAATTTAGATACCATAAATAATGATGGGGCGGGTGGAAGTGACAATGATAATACAAGTACAAACATCCATGATTTTCGACCTAATCCATCAGATGTCATTGATGCTATAAATACCGGAATACAAAATATTGGTAATGATGTAACAGGAAATTCTAATGGCAGTTCATCTGATTCTGATTCAGGTATTTCAGGTAGTATTTCGGATGTTCATGATCATGGAGATAACCCACTTCTGGATATCATACATGCTGTTGGCGATGGGGCGAATTCTCTTGTTAAAGGGGTAGGAGTTGCTATTTCATCAGGGGCTGATGGTTTAAATAAAGGAATTGATAACGGCAACTTATTTGATGGCATTCATAAGGGAATTGATAATTTTAATAAAGGAGTAGGTAACGCTATCGTCTCGGGAGGTGATGATTTCAACCATGCTTTGGGATCATCAGATTCTGATTCCAGCCATGACCATGGAGACAATCCACTGTTGAACATCATACATGCTGTTGGTGATGGGTCGACTTCTCTAATCGATGGGGTAGGAGATGCTGTTAATTCTGGGGCAGATGGTTTCAAAAAAGGAACAGATAATGGTAACATATTTGATGCAATTAGCCAGGGAATTGATAATTTTAATAAAGGAGTAGGTAACGCTATCGTCTCGGGAGGTGATGATTTCAACCATGCTTTGGGATCATCAGATTCTGATTCCAGTCATGACCATGGAGACAATCCACTGTTGAACATCATACATGCTGTTGGTGATGGGTCGACTTCTCTAATCGATGGGGTAGGAGATGCTGTTAATTCTGGGGCAGATGGTTTCAAAAAAGGAACAGATAATGGTAACATATTTGATGCAATTAGCCAGGGAATTGATAATTTTAATAAAGGAGTAGGTAACGCTATCGTCTCGGGAGGTGATGATTTCAACCATGCTTTGAGATCATCAGATTCTGATTCCAGTCATGACCATGGAGACAATCCACTGTTGAACATCATACATGCTGTTGGTGATGGGTCGACTTCTCTAATCGATGGGGTAGGAGATGCTGTTAATTCTGGGGCAGATGGTTTCAAAAAAGGAACAGATAATGGTAACATATTTGATGCAATTAGCCAGGGAGTTGATAATTTCAATAAAGGAGTAGGTAATGCTATCAACTCTGGAGGTAATGCGTTCAACAAAGCTTTGGTAGGTGGTAGGAACCCTCGTCCAGGTAGGAATGGACGACTAATAGGTAATGTCATGGGTGGTGTAGGAAGTACTCTTGTTAGACCAATCGTGCCTCGTAGACAAGTGCAACCAAAGCCAAATCGAGGCTTTATAGGAAACTTATTTGGTTAGTGAATCCTTGTTAGAATAGAAATCCTTCTAGAAATCTATGATTGCCTAGCATTAAATTCAAATTAATTTTGTTAATTAACATGGTGTCTCAATATTTTTGTGGTCTTAGAGTAAGTAGGGAGTTATGCCAACACCTGAAACAAAAAATAAAAATAATTTTCTTCTAATTTAGTAGTAAGTAATGTTTTGTTAATAAAATACAGTTCAAAATTATCTGAAGTTTTATTAATAACTAACAATTGTTCTTCATTTTCAGGTAACTGAGCTTCTTCTTCTTCTTCTTCAAGAAAGAGAGATGAAGAAATGTATTAGATATATTTACTGTAATAAATAATATTACTAAAACTGGCTTTGATTTGTAATATGACTTTATTATTAGTTGTTAATCCTTAGACAAGATGCAATCTATTAGGTTTTTAACTATCAAAATTAATGGTAATAGGTTTTTACCACATGACTATCACACTTTCTTAGACAGTTTGACCGTAGACAACCAACTAGAATGTATTGTCTACTGGGATTAGCATAGAGCAAGACACTCTAAAAAAAGTTGCTTCTATTTTAAATTTTGCCATTATAGTTATAGCATACTGATGTGCCTTTACTTGCTTGATTCACATTCTCTGTGCTGAACTCATTTTTTATCAAATTATATCAAAAAGTAGAAAACTTACCAGAGGACTTGGTAATGTCATCTTTATGCCAGAGGCAAGAAATATTTTTAGTGATGAGATGAGAAGGTTTACTTCAGCAGTAGGACATTACAGACTAATTATTTTTAAAACCAGTTAAAATGCGAACCTGATATGAACATCAGGATACTGCGTTCTATTCCGTAAGCGATCCTGGAATTATGCTAGTTGCACTTCCATAAACAGATTTAAATTCTCATTCTAGCCTTTATAAAAGTTTTCCCTTTTAATTTTTAAGACACAAGAACTAAGACTACTCTCTATTTCAAACATGTTATTCACACAATTTACTCAATTAGTACACAAATCATCTTAATGTGTTAGGCATACTTTTCTTTGAAGGAGCATTATGACGTTTAAATCAATTTGTGGTAAATTTTCTATCTGAACAAGTAATTTATCAAAATGTTATCTTTCTTTTTAACTGCATGTTAATCACTTCACTGGCGTATTAATATACGATGTATGACTATTCTATTTCACTTTTGTTTTTGACTTCATCTATGGAGTACGCGTGTGTATTTATAAAGTATTTCTCATTTTGATACAATGAAGATGATTTACTTGTTTGTTATAGTAAGTAGCAGTGGTTCTATATTTGGTACTATGATTTTGGAAATCCATATAAGATAGAAATTCTAGAACAAGTTTAATGAGTCTTATTGGAATCAGCTTTGTATTAATTATTTCATTTCTGCAAAAAGTAAAACAAATTAGAAATATTCTCGTGTTCCTTTGCCAAGTTTTACTATTTTCGAACTTTAATTGGAATACAACAAGAGTCTAAGTACAGTGTCGAATAATCTGATGTATTTCTTTTTAGGCATGTATTATTATACAATCTGCATCTCAAGATCTTGATGATATCGCACCAGTTGCGGCTGCAAATACCATAGTTCCTGTTAGTCATGAAGACAATTGCCATTTATGTGATGAGAGTAATGAAGATGACCACGATCATATTCAGGGTCACGGTATTCACCAACATCGAGATCATGTTCACCACGATGATGATCATGAAGAACATATTCACCGCGATGATGATCACGACGAACATGTTCACCAAAATCATGTTCACCAAGATGATGTTCACCAAGACCATGTTCACAAAGAACATGCTCACCAAGATGATGTTCACCAAGACCATGTTCACCATCACCATCACCATGATGATAACGAGATGGGCGAAATTAAAATATCAGGACTTGAAAGACTAATAATGTCGCACAAAGAACAAAGACAATTTTTAAAAGAAAACTATAGACATGAAAAAGAAGACTTGTTATCACAAAGATATTATTAAGGAATCAATTTTACAACAACGAAAAACAGACAAAGTACGATTCAGGATCCAACAAAAGATGATCAGACAAAAAACGCTTTTGGAAGAAATGGTTAAGTATGAATTGAAACTTAATAAGATAAAGAAAGAGAGAAGGAAAGCTAAGATAGATGAATCGATAGAAAAGATCCAAAAAGAAATGAGGAAGAAGATACTAAGACGAAAAGTGAATGCAGAAATGCAGTTATCGAAGCATGACGATCATCATCATCAGCATCAACATCATCGGCATCGAGCAAATATGGAATTTGGAAGCAACAATGACATTCTGGAATATTTCTGGAAAAGTCATGTTTATGCGACATTAGGGTTGACGTCAATTCATTCAAACTTAAAAAGAAATTTAGCTTTGTTCCAATACATTAAAAACGTTATGAAGATAACTGACCATACCACAAAGGATGAACTCCACAAAATCACACTAAATGTTATTCAAGAAACATTGAATAATAAGACCACTTCTTTCGATTCATTCAGACTTTACTTAAAGAGTCTGGGTAAAAACAATTTGAGTCAGATGGAAAATAGTTTATCTCACATTATTTTAACCACATATCAAACACTTTCAGTAGCTTTTAACAGTACTGAAGTCACTAGTTTAGCAGATAGTGGAAATTCAGAAGAATATTCGAAAGAGTCTAATACAACAGTTTCGATTAGTAATAGGAATAATATAAATACCGATAATGATATCAGTCATGTAAGTGTTACCTCTACAGGTTCTATAGCTAGCAGTACAGACAGTGGCAGCACAGATACCCAACAGGTCGATGTTGTAAATAACGATGCCTCGAATAAGATTATATCGGATACTAACATTTCAATTTCAGAAAAAACCGAGGTCGTAAGTTCGATTGATAGTAGATAATCTATAGATGAAAATAATCTTAACAAGACCGTAAGCAGTACTTCATACGAGACAAGTGCAGTGCTGGAATAATAATAACTTATAATTCTACAGTCACTAATGAGAATTGCTTATAAATGAAAATAGCTCTAAAAATAACCTTAATAATTCATCCATAGTTTATTTCTTTAGTTGAAGATTTTACGATCAAATGTTTGATGCAATTGGCTCTGAAAAAAACATTCCAGGTACTCGGTCTGGTCAAATTGATAAGGTCACAGTATGCCTATTTGTTCCTCTAAAGGTAGTTATTGTATTAAATAAAAAACTGGGTGTTTATTTCCTAGAAATAAGTATACAATAAAAATAGTAATAAGTGATAACTTAATAATTTATTCTAATGACTTTCTTAGTAACTTTATACAAACGTTTGGTAAAGATAAGTGGAATGCAAATTAGAGGTAATATCTCACAATCAACTTCAGCTAGGTACAAATACTAATCCTAAGTATAAATTAGATAGTACAATGAACAATGTAAGTAAATCACTAATTAAATTAACTAAATTATATAAATTAATTTTGTGTCATATCCAATATTTGTTTGTAGGGTTTGGTGGATTAGGGTAGTTGTGTTGTGAAAGCGGATCGCTGACACTAGGGAACACATAAGGTTCATTCATATACTTGTACTCGCTGGATATTCCAGCTAGACTTATGTTCAGAGAGTTATGCGACGGACTCCAGTTGGAATTGGTAGCTGGGTCTGCCGGCACCTTGGAATAATCAGCAGGAACTTTGGGATAGTCACTTTCTGGTAACGCTTTAGGATAATCCTCAGGAGTCTTAACATAAGTATCTTCTCTTGGTTCAATAGACTCGTCTGTGATTTTATTCTCTTCTTCAGCCTCTTTGGGTAAATAGCCAACAGGTTTGCTGTAGATGTCGTTCGGATATCTTGAATAGTCGTTTCTTACGCACGGCACGCCGGGGTCGATCAATTGACTGTGGGTACCGTTGGAGCCTGCTACCAAATGTCCAAATGGGGCTCCTGAAGTGCTTGGGAACGCAGCGTTTTGGAACGCTTGGTTCAAATGTTGTGATTGGGCCATTAGTTGGTTGTAGTTGGCGTACTTTTGATGGTGCCAGCTGTCAGGGTGCTGCGGGTGATGCTGTGGCAGCGGGATGTCTCCTGGAGGGTAGGGGCAGGGTATCTGCGGCATCGGCAGTGAGGAGTAGCTGGCGATGCTCGGCGATGTGTTAGACCCAGTTTGTTTGCGTAAACGAGCTCGACGATTGGAAAACCAAACCTGTTCGGAACCAAATGTATTTGTATTAATATAGCGATGTAATGTTTAGCATTGTATTCTACATGGAAATAAAGTTTAATAATAGAATTGAAGGTTTTTATTTTCGACTCAAATCTAATTTTCCCTTTTTTTTCGGTGACTGATTTATTGCTTCGAGCGCTAGTCAATTCATTTAATAATATTGATATTGTGTAATACATTGAGACATTCATCATTATTTAATATATTAGATTAGAGTATTGACGTGAACTGGTTTTGATTTCTGATGTCTGTATTGCGAGAACATTTAATAATAGTGTTAGATAAAAAAGAATTTTTGTGGTTAAGCAGTTAGTGTAAGTACTGTGTAACTATCACTATTTAAAAATGATAATGGACAACAATATCATTATCTTGGGTGACTCGGTCATTAGAGGCCCTGAATTCTAAAATATCCTATACAGATATTTGCTGTACCTGTATCCTAGCCTCTGTAAGTCCTGTCTGCAACGCCAACTCTTCCCTGGTATACACATCTGGGTACTGCGTCCTGTGGAATGCTCTCTCGAGGGCATCTAATTGTTCTCCAGTGAAGGTGGTCCTTGAACGACGCTGTTTCCTCTTCAGCGTCAGACCTGGCTCTGATTCGATATCGGAAGAGTCTGACCCTCGACCTAGGAGAACAAAAAAGATAGGTGAGTTGGGTCTATAAAACAATAAGATTTTTACCCATAAATACAGAAACTATTCTAGTCCTATTTTTTTATCCAAAGAATGAAATAAATCAATGTCTCTAGTAGCTGAGGTAGTCAAACACAAGAATGCAGCTAGGTAGAGCATAGTAAGCACATCAATTAATATTAAATTTGTAATCTCCGAAGGTGGTATCTGTCTTATGCGATGCTCAGAATTATAATTTATTTGACATTATATTAGTGCAATTTGTCTTCATCTCTTTTTTGTAGCACGCGTTATTTATTAGTGTAACGTTTTTTGTGAAAACCCACATCATGTTTTAATTCGGTTATATCAAGATCCGTCGGAGTCGACCGATCTCATTTATAAATCGGTAGCGGTATCCTACGGAAACAGATTAAAAAACCGCCTTAACAATGCACGGCTTTGGCCTTAAAACTGATTTTAAAAAATGTGGCTCATATTAATAGCCTTTTGAAAGAAGTCAAAATTGAATGAGATGAAAAAATAGGGGCTCAGCGTGGCGTGGAATAAGAACACCCAGCGCGGCGGCCTCTTTGTCGGCCGCTTTGGTCTTGGGTGACATTTTGGCACCATTCAATATTTGGTGTCGCGATCTGGATTTATGACACGTAAACGAAAGCGCGAGTTACAAGCGACGCTAACTCCGGTTAGATTTAATTTGTGCTACTCGTTTCTGTATGGGTACTACTATTGTTTTAGGCGGTCTGAAAACTTCAACCAGGGTTGACTTATTCGAACTAACTTTTTCAAACATTGCAAATCAATCGGCGGCTTGTCTTTGATTAGTACACACAAATACGACATAAGGTAATTTAGAAACCCTTTTTATATTTTTAAAGGTCCTCAAATTAAATGACAAGAACATAAATGCAAAAATCAAATAAAAATGCAATATTCTCCTTTCAACACGGAAATTGTAGTGGATGTTTAGAAGGATTCATTAAAGCACGGGCTTCATATCCGACCACAAAGGCAGCGACACCAAATAAAAAACAACTCATTGTAATAAAATGATTTACATTGCTCAAATTCTCCGGCTGGCAGCGAGACAGGGACAGATTTATTTAGTCTTTTTTATCCTGATCATAACGTATGAGTTTAAATACAAATCGAAAATTTTGTTCTAGAATCGGAGCTTTAAAACGTGGTCGTAAAGTTCATTACAGAAGTATTAAAAGCGGGTCCTTCGAAGGTTTTATGTGTGTTCGAGAGAGATGCGGATATGATAAGTTGCGTGCGAGAGTGGGATGGGGAACTTTTGCGATTGCCGAAATGTGACCCCGTGAAGATGTCGGCTTCGTTCCAAAATCATAATTTGGAAGTTGAAAGAACGGCGGCGGTTTAACACCTTCATATAGAGAGTTCATTAAGTGGTCGGGCCGGCCTTTGTTTCAGCGGTTCGTTGCGACGTAACAGATGGCCGGATTAGCGGCCGACACTGGGGGGCGTATTGAGCTTGTTTCTCCATGTTATACTGACACTTAACTCCACTTTATGATGTAAGTATTTTTTTAGAATTTAACGTTGGTTAAATTTTACTCCACTTTATTGGTTAAGCACTTGTGAGAAGGGACGTTTGATGCAGACTGGTACACATGTGGGACAGTATTAATTTATAAAAATACCTACTTATTTAGAGTGCATAGTTTTAAGGGTTATTAAATTTTCCACCTAGATTTCTATACTAGAAAGTGGATACCAATTAATGAATGGTATACATGAATTGAACATTTAAAAAATATGTTACGTAATAACATTATTGCATATTACATACTCATAGGTTCTAACTAAATGTAATGGGTTTATCTAAACGAAAACATTTTTTATCATCCTGTGATAGATTTATAATGGATTTTTTCAATCATCCATAAAGCCGGCTAATTGAATGGTTTCAATATAACCCACTGAGTTTCAATACAATATAAAGTAATATGTTGAACCTAAATATATTGTAAGTACATTCTCGAAATTCCAGCTTTGTACTAATGGGCAATGTATATTTAGCTGAAACAGCCAAAGGGCAAGGAAAATAATGATCTGTAATCCGTCTGAGAAGGTAGTTGTGTTCGTCGGTCTTAATTAAAGGGGATAGCGAATATTCACATGGTAACTAAGAACAAATACGGACTCGTAACTACGTGCCCTCTATGTAGGACGTAGGTATTTAGTCAAGATAGGAAGGTACTTAATGATTCTTGCTAGATGATATTTTATTAATACAAGTCAAATTAAAAATTTCCCTACGCCAAAAAGGGCCCGGCCGATTTTAATCTGACTTTTAAATGAGAAAACCCGCATCGAAATCAGTTCATCCGTTTGATAGCTACGATGCCTCAGACAGACAAGAGACACCATTTCTATATTGCGTCGGGGGTAAAGCATTCATAGTGTTAATTCGTCATCGGTTTGATTGAGCACAGGCTCGCGCTTGTTCACTAAAATCTTAACTTTGCTTTTAAACGTCGCGTCGCGTCGTGGCGTCTCTTTTAGTTCAAATCGAAAGTATATTTTTGCAGATATTTCAGGCAATACGAATTGTGAAATCGATAACTTAAAAGAAAAATATATAAGACAGTATGTTCTTATCGCCGGTACTCAGAGACGGTAACTGCTTTCTTAGTAGATATTTAATCAGTGACTTTGATATGTAATGTATGAAAACTTGCGTTAATTAGGTACCTGTCGATGTAATGGACGGCTCTGAGTGCGGTAGTAAAACCTATATCAGTTTCCAAGGCATTACACATTTTTTTAATGATCAGAAGCTTTTTCTATTACTTCTTTATATTATTGTCCCATTTTGTTAAGTAAAGAAATCAAATTCCTCACTTTACATCGCAACTAATCTATATACGTGATAGACATCACCATCCTATACCCTCATTCCTTTGTCGGCGTCAAGTCCCTCCTCACGTACTTCCGGACCACAAAATACGTCACAGTATCTACGAGACGGCTTGGGAGGGCTCTTATTGAATAATGTGATGAGACAAAAATGTCTTCGATACAACACGGAGTGATAAATGCCCTCTAAATAGTTTGAGGTTTTGTTCGTTTCGTTTACATGACGCTGACTTAAAATAGGTTGGAATTTAAAACTACGTTTGCGGATAAATTTCAATTTATTTTTTATTTGACGTTAAGGTCCCTGTAAAGGAACCGTGGTTATGGTAGACTCAGTAGTATTGTGGCTTAAACATAAGAAATCAGTAGGTTGGAATTTATTTCATTATAGCTTATATATTGCAACGCGTATTTAGCTTTTTGTCTAATTTGTACAGAAATTCATATTTACAATTGGCTGGCAGTTGAAATAATTATTCTACCTACCATAGAAACTGTGATTTTTGTATTGGAACTGATAATAAAATTACTGATAATACCATAGACATAGAAACCTTTTCGCTTTCCAGTTCTATGGTTAAACAGTAACAGGAGCTGGAAAATGCTCTCAAATACTTTAAATAAATATATTCTCTGGCGTCATGTAATCCCTCCCACACATACAATGATTGCGCAGTGTGTACTGTTTCTCGGCCGTAATAGCCGCGGCCACCAAGCGACATTAGTTGATTCTAACGACACATGTTATTAAACAAATTGAAGATTTTATCCCATTGTTTTGTTTTGCTCTACTATGGACTATGTGTGAAAGCACATTATGTGTAATGACTTGGGAATTGTAATGGTGTTTTGTTCGTACATACACATGCGTTATGCAAGGTTTAGTTACATGTTCGGTGGCCTAGTGTTGTGTGTATTCGCCTGCCGAGACTGAGATCGCGGGTTCAAATCCTGGGTTGAGCGAAGCATGTTTACGATTTAGTTTTCAAACATGATTTGAGACCCCCAACTAGCATTAGGCATATGTGGTAATTAAGCTTAATCCTTCTCACTGTACTGATATCTTCAGTGAGATGAGAGCCCTTTGCCTAGCTAGTACTTAAATTTAGCAGGTATATCTTCGGTATAAGATTGAGAAACCGTTTTAAGTAAAGGTTATAATTTGAAATTATAGTTTTCACTTAATACCTTTATTGTAGTCTACCATAATACAAATCAAATAAAACCTTGATGAACACCCACATAAAGGATCTAAATATACGATAGAATTGAGAAACCTTCTCCTTTTTTGAAATCATTTAAAAATACACGGCAGCAATTAGCTCTCTCAATTAAGAAAAGCAATCAAACATACTATTTTATAGCGCGCAATAAACATCCTGAGATCTCATCAAGTGAAAAGGATTCGCAATGAACGTACGAACTCCAACGGGAAACAGGTAACCGACAAAGGACAATCAAACTTAGTGACAAAATACATGAATGGGTACAATGGGAACAGGCTAAACATGTTTAGGGCAATTGTCACTATTTCAGCACTATCGACGGGCGCGGCGGGCGATCGCGGCACTTTGTCGGTCACCATTTCGGCCCATTTACCTTTACCCGCCAAAGAGCGCCGGCTCTTTAAAGCCGCCAATATTTCAAATGGCAACAATGACGATGTAAGATTTGTGTGCGGAAATTGATTTTTTGACCCTCGTGAGAAAGCTTTGACAGGTTGCGGCGGTTGCCAAACACGATGAGAGTCGGTATTGTGCAATGAGGCGGCGAGCCGACTGGTGCGTGGCGGAAGTCACTATTGAACTTTACTTCGTTTATGATGCATCCTTAATACTATCCCGATAAATAACTGGCTTTTATTAACCCGACTCAACCCGGAAATGCACTGCGTGTAATTTAAGCAACTGAATCAATATCGGTTGCACGAGACTGTCTTTTTATCAAAATTGAATCCGGATAAAAGTTACGAACTTTTGACTTTTATACTAATTTGGATATTTCTATCAAAAATAGTGTATGATTTATTATTTATTTAAATATACAATAGACAACTGGAGTGACCGAAAAAGGATTATAACCATATAGGTTCTGAAAATCGAGACACATACCTCCCAAGATCCCGTCGATGCTGTAGTCTTTCTTCCCGTCAGGGTCCCGGGCTCCTCCGCGGAGCAGCCTCGAGATGGACGAGATGCTGGGCGGGTCCGCCACGCCCTCCTATAACGAAGCGTCATTCAACATCATTGTAAAGCTTCGCTAACAAACGTAGCTTGTAATAGTTGTGTAATGGACAGTACTGATGTTCAATATATTGAGGATCAAAGACTCCGTTTGAATTTTTGACAAACGTTTGTTGTGCCCTCAGATATAATCGAATCGTAAGTGCATATAGTCGTATTAGGTCAGGATGTTAGTATGCACTCCTTAACTTGTATAGTATTGGTACCTATGCTGATACGCCAATTACCTTTGTAATAAACGTATCATGTAATTATTATAGATCTTATTATACATTAAGATCGTTGCCAAGTAGACAAAATTATTTAATTTTCATTTAAAAGTATTCATAGAAACTAATTTCAAGGAATGTAAAGTATCTACTTACTACTACATTTTAATTGTAGGTACGTATCATGTTATCATATTAACAGAAACAATTTATAAATAGAAACTAATAAAGCGTAAGGGTGCTCAATTGCTCGTAAAAATCTTTCTTTCAACGGCGCGTAGTAGCGAAATTCCCTTTTACAGTAATTTTCCAAGATTTCCATATTTAACGGACAACCTTTTAGCTTTAGCATGGAAAATACTTTAAAATTGAGCCTATTTTACACGAAACCATAACAGACTTTTGAAAGCCTTTTATATCAGACGGTTTTTTTTGGTAAACATTATAAGATATGCCCATCTTAAAAAGAGCCAGCCATCTTATATTCTACTAGCAGCGCCACCCGGTTTTACCCGCATTGTACCCGTTCCCGTGGGAATTTCGGGATGAAAAATAGTCTATAACCTTCCCGTTGAATGCAGCTATCTATTACAAAAAGAATTATTCAAATCGGACTGATAATTCCTAAGATTACCTTGAACATACAAACAAACAAACTTACAAATTTTACCTCTTTATAATATTAGTATAGATGTCCTCTCAAACTCAAAATTCTTCACCCATATCAAGCCATCATCCGAAGCATATTTCTTCATACACTTTGTATGTACATTTTTCCTTTATATGTCTTCTATAACTGATTCTAGGCTTCCCTTCCTCGCTTTCCTTAGAATTTCCCTTCTGGGATATTTTCAATATTCCGTCCTAATAAAATTATTATAATGTTTTTCTACAAGAAATAACATACCTTAATTAATTTCTCCCGTATCTCCCAGGAGAATATTCCCGGGTTCTGTCGTTTCAGCTCCTCGATCCTGGACTCCACTTCCGGGGTGGCAACTCTTGGTTTGGACCCGCCTATCACACCTGGTCTAATGGATCCCGTCTCCTAGACGAAAGGGTTCATTTATTTAATTTATACTTATATCTAATACTCGTAAAGCTGAAAGATTGGTTATTTTGTTTGTTTGGACGGGCTGATTTCTGGAACATTTTTGAATGAGACAGCCACAGAATTTCTTAAGGTACTTGACATAACCAGGGCGAAATCGCAGGGCGTTGCTGGTTTATTTAGTCTATTACTGCGTATTCAATACCTAAAATCCCGTTTCTACTTGTTGGCTGTTCGGCTGAATTCGGTGTGAGAGTAAGAGCGTGTAAGAGCTGTAAGAGCTGTTCTTATGGGCGCTAAATGAGCACACACTATAAGTCCTACAAGCTTAATTTAATATATTCAGCTACTAAGGCGTCCGATTAAAATCCAAGCGAGAGCGAACAAGTGAGTACAAGCTTTATGTCCACACTAAAATTTTGATTTTTTTATAATTTTGATGGATAGAGTCGAACTTCCATTTTAACTTTCCTTACGTTTCATAGATTCTAGATTCTAGATCGGTGAATGGTGCTTTTAATTTTTTTACTTTTGTTTTAAGCACTAATGGTACAAACTAAAGTTTATTTAAACTATCAACGTTAACAAAGCAGTTTTTATATAAAATCATTGGATGTTCCTTTTACTTTGATATTTTAAAAGCAAGTACTTATATTTATAGATTTTCTTTGAATTCAACAACTAAGTATTAATATTTTCTCCGATAAATTGAAAATCATAACCGACGTAGAAGTGCAACACATACAAGTATAGTATTCTTGGAACGGAAAACTATTTCCATTTTCCGATGAAAAACAGATCTTTACTTTTATAAACCCTAGGGCTTGTTGGAATTTATATTTTATTCAAAGTTCCATTATCATATTTCATTTTACTCGGTCCCTGTGCTAAAGCAAAATATTTATTATAGAGCTTTAAATTTCATTTTTGCCGGATCAAACTTTATAACTTGGCAATTTCAATTCTAATAACGGGGCTAGGGAAATAATAATTATACTGAAGAAAATCAGTTTGAGAGCGTCTTTTGTTTTCCTTGGGTTTAGCGAGCTGCTTTTATCACGAGCTCATTTACATTGTTAAGTTAGAGTTTGGCTACACGAAGCGTTGCGTTGCGTTGCTTGGCGGCACTGCTGCGGTACCGCAACAGAACGCAATGCAATGCGTCATATGGACATTGAACGCTATCTTAATGAAAAACTTTTAAGTGTTAATAGTTATACTAATTGCATAAAACCTTTAGAATTTTCCGAGCCTTCTTTTTGTCAAAGATCCGTTAAGTAAAACGAGTTGTTAGTGAAGTATTAGGCAGCACTAGTTGGTACCGTGAATAACAGTTTCCTGAACGAAACAATCGTTATTGTTGGGTACAGGAACAGTGAAACCTTCAGGCTTGGCTGCGTATCAATGGCGATTGTCCGGCCCAACCCTACGTGGGCGATACTTTATAGTGTTTTATAAGCTTTATTGATAGAAGTTGATTGGCGTAGGTTTGTATAGGATTATTATGCACGTGCAACTGACTTTAATGTTAAAAAGTCCATTGAATAGATTATGTTTTTGATGGATTATTTTTGTTGGTTGATTGGATGGGTTTGATGTTTTATATTTTATTGCTTCTATTTTTATCACGTGCCTACGTGCTTCTATTTTTATATTTACTTTAGAGTAATGGTTTGATTTGTTTTCTTTTGAATGCCACTTCGTTTAGTATAAGTAGTAGGAAATATTATTGTTCATTTTACCATTTTTTTCTGTAACTACTTAACAATAGTTTCGGGCAGTATTTGGTGTATTTTCCTTTAAATGCTAAATAGTAATAGCTAATTAGTAAAGCAGTGTAAGCATAAAAATATAGCCACTGATTTTGTGATGCCTTCATTGAGAATGTGAATATTCTCCACATCTTTGATCTATAACCATTTTTGGAAATAGTATTTGAACTAGTAATCTTTATCGCAGTAGGAACTGAGTACAAGGTATACCTACCAGTTCTGATTTCAGTGAGTCAAAGTTGAACAATTATAATTAAATAAAGATCAGAAAAAGTGGATATAGAGACTCGTATAGTCTTATATAGATAGGTTTAGAGGATGGGATAGGAATAGTCTTACTGACGCACTCAGAGCCGTCGAATAAATCGACACTTAATTAATTAACGTATTTTTCAGACATTACATGTCAAAATCGGGCGTTATCGTTCTTATTCAATACTATTGTGGTCCCCGTGGTGGCAACAGGATCTCAAGATCCAATAGTATATACTATATCTAAGAATCGGTAAATACTAAACACTATTAGAATAAACCTCTATAGTTCAGACCAAGAAACGAATCTGCCTGTCGGTTTACCATGTAGTAAAGACCAATGTTATACTTATTGGTGAGTATATGCCGGCTGCCGTGTTTCGGAGGGCACGTACGTAACATTATCGGTTCCAGTTGTTTTAATCGATTGACCAAGCGGAGGTATATATAGGCGATCTAAAAACTCCAGGGTTCAGGTGGAGATATTAGGGCGTTTTAAAACCTCCGACACCAGGGTTGACGACTAACCTACACGAAATAATGATGATGATTGTAAATGATCTCAGTATCGATCAAAGAATCACGGTGTGATTGGTCCGGCTAATTACTTTGAGGAGTCGGTGTGGATGCTCACCTGGTATCTGTTGAGGATCTTGGAGACGCAGCCGTGCGAGACGCGCAGCTGGCGCGAGATGACGCAGGGCCGCACGCCCGCCGCCGCCATCTCCACGATCTTCAGCCGGATGTGGTTCGGCAGGGGACGACCGTTTATGAACAAACCGCCCAATTGGTTTACTCGACCTTGTCCTGGAGGAAAAAGGGGTGTGTTAAATATATATGTAGCGAAGGATATCATATAAATAGTTGATATGATTGTAAAGCAAAGTCTTTCTTATTCAGGGTACTGATTTCAGAAATGGACTGAATGTTCCTATTTTACTTAAACCTGAATTTTCTTAATTTACTTACAATTAACGGATAAATATTAATTGTTTTATAAGCATTTACTGATAAAAAACAAAAAAATAGTATTCATGTAATAAAATAAATAAGTGACTTCTGAAAATATCTGCAGAATCAATATGATTCTAGTTGGATTGCACTAAAACGTAATGTTGAAGTCAATTGCAATGGTTATGGCTTAAGAATTAATATTTTAGTAAACAGGTGTGAGGGATGGGTCTTTAGTAAAGTTATTATAAACATATATTATTTAAATACGTTTAAATGCCGTCACTATTTGCTTTTAAGTAAGTCTGTTAACATAACTATCCTCTGTCTTAGTGGTTTATGTACATGTTAAGCTAAATGATATAATACTTATATAAATAACTTTAAAAGAATATCTGTTGGATTAACAAAGTAAATGAATATTACAGATATACAGTCACATTATTTTCCAATTAGAATCATAAACAATATTATTGAAACTTAAACTTATGTAAAATGAAAAGTTAGTCAAGTTTAGTCAATTATTATTAGAAAGAACAGATAAACGGATAAAAAATAAATAAAAACTTATTGTACCCTTACCTACCCACACATCCATACCATTCTGGTGGCGTTCCATTATGGTATGAGGGGTCCTCGTCAAATCCCATTAACACAACAGAACTCTACATCAAAACCACAACAAAAATAACCAACATCATCCAAAACTATAACCGTAAAAAAGTCACAATAATGATTAATAATGTTTACATTAAATTAAACGAACGAGATCGAAACACAAATTGATTATCACCCATTTGTATTTACATAATTAAAACGACATGTAAAATTAATTACTAAGTCGTAAATGATGTTTATTGAGGAGGTGCGACACGTTTGGAATAGAGTCGGTCCGACTGTGATTGTTCGGAAGTTTTTTGGTTTTAAAAAAAGATCGATAGATCGCGGTATCTTTTTTTTGGTGCGCGTGAGTGCAGTACAGGAGGTTGTGTTGTGAACTGAGAGTGCCGTTGTGTTCGTACGGACAGGGCGGTGAGCCAGTGTGCGTGCCTCCAAAGAGGCTGTGTGGAGGGCCTGCGTGCCTGTGTGTGTACTGCACGGTACACACCCATTGTGTTAGTGTAACAATATGTGGAGCCATGATTTTAAGTCACATTTTTGATCTTGTTTCTACAAAAATGTTCAAGAATTAAAAAAGCTCACTTTAGATTTGATTAAACACTACATTGCTTTTATAGCGAAGCCTTTAGACAGGACGGTCTTGAGATTTATTTAATAAAACGATATTCTTGTTTTTATTTAATAAAGCACTTGTTTATTTAATTTATTAATTAAAGGACTTTATTAAAAATTGATAAAGTAATATGATCATTTGGCACTAAAACATGCGCAAGCGCTATCGGAGGGGTGAGGCCCGGCCCACGCGCGTTGAGCTCACAGAACTATTGCCGTCTCTTTCTAATAAAGCATCTCAGGCATTCAACGGCCTTCTTTTACAATTTTTCATAAATACTTTCAGTCTATTTTTTGTAGAGCTCATTGTTATGTCGCAACTTGCTGTTTATGACAGAAAGTCAAACATTTTGATTTGTTACTTTTGTCATTTTCAGGATTTTCAAAGAAATATTTCTTTGCATTGTATAGTTAAAGATTTCTGACAATGTTGTGTAAAAGTGTGAAAGCCATTTCTTTTATAAAATTCGTATATTGTTCACGATTATACGCGAACGTTCCTGCACTCTCTCATACTTATCTTTTTATGGCTTTATTACACTTTGGCAAATAAGAAATGAGCATACTCGTTTTTTTACGTAACCTCGCTGTTCCACTCCTGGTCAAAGGGAATACTCGTAGAATAGTTAATTGTCTTTGACATTGAGCGAGTGTCAAAGCTAGTAGGGTTTGAATTTTTCGTACATTACATGTCAAAAATCAATCACAAACTTCTCTTATTATTATTTATCTTGTTAATTAGCCGCTGAGTGGGGCAGTAAGACATTTTTAGGACAACGATAGCCAAAGCGTTTTTTTCCCACGAAATAACGTGAAACCTATAGAGCACATGGGCTGCGAGCCGCGGGAAAAATCTGCATCCTGTGGTTATTCCAGTAAATAACTCTCCTAGTATCCAACATCACGAGGAAAATAGCTGCAGCGGTTCAGTCGCAGTGAGGTCTCAGCCTTAGTCAAGTCAAAGACTGCAAAAAACTAACTTACTGTATTTTACTATTAATTGAAACGTACGTTAATGTCATTATTATTTATTTAAAACGGGAACTTACGTACGACGGAGACTACTGTCGAGAGTTCCTCGACACGTTTCGGCCACATACGGTAGCCTTCATCAGGAGGTGGGTGACAGCGTAGTCTCCGTCGTACGTAAGTTCCCGTTTTAAATAAATAATAATAACTTACTGTACTCAACATACTCGTATTTACATTTCATACTATGAATATAATATTCACTATATATGCTGTTATTCAGGAGATATTTGTCTAAGTTATACTACGTTTGCACATACCTCCTCAACAGTTTTACTCAAAATCATGAAAACTTTTTTCATAAACATATCATATGAAAGCAAACTAACACTCTATCATAAAGTAAAATCAAGGTTTGAACCATAAATTAAATTACACCTTTCACCTAGAAACTGTCTGCCTATAAATCGATCTATTTAAAAATGCTTAACATTTTCCGCTTTAATTGGAACAAGAAGTGGGAAGTATCAAATTGTGATTTGGACGGTATCGCCGCGAGACGACGGAAAATCGTCCGAAATTGTTATAATTAATTTATTCCAAAGTAAATCGCCCCCCAGTATGCAATCAAACCATTCGGGTCTGCATTGAATCGTGATTTATACGGCACAATAATTTATAACTGTATCGTTTCAGTTAACTAGTTTTTTGCCCTAAGAAAGTCTAGAGATCACCTGTTTCTCACGCTTTTTGAAATTAAAAAGTTAATTTAGTGCTAAATTTTGAGTCTAGGTAAGCTCTAAGCGCTAACCGATGAATCGTTTGGACAGCTTTTTATAACTAAAATTGGATAAATACCTAGAAATAGATTCGTGGGAAAATTCTACTGGATGGTAAAAGTTGCTCAATTTTATAGTTAGGATTTCAGTAGTTAATTAATGGATAGACTAATTGAAAATCATCAGACCACACTGTTCAGAAGGATGCCGCAACATAAATTGCAAAAGTTAGCTCA
Source organism: Cyclophora punctaria (assembly GCA_951394245.1). Lineage (NCBI taxonomy): Eukaryota > Metazoa > Arthropoda > Insecta > Lepidoptera > Geometridae > Cyclophora > Cyclophora punctaria. The sequence continues at coordinate 4,898,330 of OX596182.1, read as the reverse complement.
TAAAACTAAGTTCGAAGTATGTTCAAATAGTTATTTGACGTTCATGAATTGTATGTAGCTTTTTGTTGCTCAAAATCAGTTAATAACTAAAATAATTATTACACGAACATATTAGTTGAAGGTTATGTATAGACTATTTATAGAATAACTCGTAATTTAACTTTTTATTGTATTTATAGTCTTAGAATCATGCATAACTGGCTTAGCACACCGATAGATTAGCCAAATGGAATGCATGTAACTACGTAAAATGGGTAGTAGGAATACGTAGGAATGGGTAGTTTGTCTGTAGCCTGAAGCGTAAACAATAATTACTCAATATCCTGCACGCAGTAAAAAATAAGAGTCCTTTGTAATGAACTGCATTAAAGGATTTTCCATTAACATTCCCCTCCTAATAGAATCTGTGAGTATCGGCATTCGGAAGTGACGCGGACACTCGTGAGATCCACTTCTTGTAACACTGGTAGCATCGGACTTATCAATGGATTCCACGGAATCAAAATGCTATTGTAAACGATCTTTCATTCCAAAATGAACCAGACAATCGAACCGACAAAGTTTAACACCCGTATTACTTTCACATAGAGTTCTATTTCTAACCGACAAAAGTTTGGGAATGGACGTTTTTGTGGCGAACCTACGTCCGAGGCTATCAATGAAGTCCAGCATGGTGTTTGTGTTAAGTCATCGCATTTTAATGAACCGTCGATGACATGCTATACGAGTAATAGACTCTCGGTGTTATTCTTTTTAGCGCCGAAATTTTTTATCACCACTTTTTGGGATGCGATCGGGAAACAAAAATGAGTCCGAAGATACTTTTCGAATGTTTTTTGGTATTCGATATCCTGCGTCGTTTAATTTGCTTCCTCGTTTTGTTATGTCATTAGTCATCGTTTTGATGTGTGCTCCTGTGGCGAGAAGTGTGCTTGGGACATTTTGTTTGGGATTTGTAGAGGCAACACGCATTAGATGAATATTATTGTATTATACATCATACTAGTTTCGGATGATATACGAAATTGTAAATACACTGTATAAAATAGTAAAGTAAAAAACCTTTTACTTTTGCTATGAACAGAATTTTATAAGGGTCCAATCAATTTATTATCTTGTAAACAATTCTTACTAATAGCCATGAAAGAGAAAAGCCAGACAAAAAGTAATTTTCAATCCCATTTCCAAATCCAGATTTAGGATACATACTATAATGAACATCAGATTAAGTCCGTTTTTAACTTATTTTGTGCCTTATCTGCTTGTGTTAAGTATCTATTTGATTTTTAAATGAAAAACAGGTGTTCCCGAGTATATTTACCGGAAGCCAATGAAGTTACTGGAGCGACACTTTTCCTAGTCATTCCTCGATTATTTCCTCCATTTTTTTATTAAGTACAAACGTAAAAGTACGTTTTAAATACAAACTGGACACTCGTTGTTCTCACACCTTCTGCGGAAGGCTTGAATGAATGAAGTGAATCATAAAGTAATGAACTCAAAGGTTGTTCACCTATAAAGTTTTATACCTACATTAGGTGATGAGATTTGGATAATTAGATATACTATAAATACCTTAGAATAACTATAAATGTGACTATAGTTGTAGTATCAATTTAATAGGCCGTTTGACCGATGTTATGAATCTGTTAAAACCTACCATAAACAACATGATTGTTTTTTTCTACAATCTGTGGTTTTGTCCTCTAATGAAGAATTTTTAATTTCCGGTCAATTACTTACGAGAATACTTCGATTCTTAGAAGAGGTGTCAAGTCAAATGCTTATTTTTATTTTGATGTTTTGTTACGAACGTTTTGCAGCAAATTAAAAGTGTGGTCCGGTGGTCTCCGATAAGCACTACTCCTGTATCTATAAAGGTAATATAATACAATATCAGCGTTCTACAACTAATAATATGTTTGTATACGCATAAAAAGTTCTCTATCGGTCGGTCCGTCCTTTGTTAAATAAATTAGTTTCGGTGTCTACCAAATTACGCCTCAAACCTATCTATATGTACGGCGCATACGATCTTGTCAGAAAAATATGCTCCACCTATTATTTGAAAATGAATAAATTAACATTTATGAGCGTTTAACAAAACTGAAGTTGAAACAATAGAAGATCATACATCATTGAAAGCTCTTAGGAACACTAGTAGCCGAATACTATTTGTTTTCATTGATTTATTCATGGTCACATATGATACAGAAGGCGCCGACACCGCGCTCCTTTTGAAACAACTTATTCGAATTGGTAATGAGATTTTTATGAAAAACGTTACAAAATAAAGAGTCACGTACTCGACTACCTAAAGTGAAACTGAACATTTGTTTTAAAGGGTTTTGAGAATTTGAAAAACAAATATCTATGATGTTAGTTAGATGCTTGTCTTGAGTTCGGGCTTGTACTCAAAGTACTTCGGTGACGTTTACTTTTGTTATAGAATTTGGTTGATTTTACATATTTAAGTAACTGCGGAGTATTTTTCAAATATAAATGTATTCTCAAAACCCTCATATCATCAAATTCATAGCAAGTCCAGAATAACTTCATATCTTTTATACTCGTAAGTTAGAAGCGAGCTTTGAGCTTTGAACAGCATCCCCTATTTGAAATGTTGACGTTTCCAAATAATTAAGACAAAGTGAAGAAGTGGAATAAAGGAAAATGCTTGATTAAAATTAATTTTGGCAAGTTACACGAAACTTTGATGCTTAGTCGTTTTTAAGATACCTTATCTAAAGAAAACAGAAGGGAAAATTCGCTCTAATTGTACTTGGGATTACTTCTCCGATCTTAGATTAAAAGTGTAAGAATTAGTCTCGAACATCGTGAAATGAAGTTTTACTGTAAAATATAGACAGTAATTTCGCGTGTAAACCTTTTAAGTAGTTACTTCGATTGAATCGAGATGGAATGAAAAAGGATATAAAGAGAGTTTATTTGGTTTTTATTGATTTGATATTACATACAAGCCCGTCTATGGATACAGTAGTGTCAATAGTGGTACTTCAGAGCAAATGTTGTTCTTCGATTCTATCCCAGTATTTATTATATCAAACGCGCATAAAAGTTACGAGACGACGATTTTATAAGTAAGCTTCAGACACTTCAAACTTTGTCCTTAAGTTTGGAATCTGCTAGAGAGTTTGTCGGCTTGTAGCTTGTAAATTAGCTTAATATAGATAAACGTTTTTATTATAAAATCACAAACTATTATTACGAGTATTTAGTAAGTAACGATTAAATAACAATAATTTAGGTAGCCATTAATAAGTAAATAGTAATACAAAGGACTTATTGGCCATTGTTCAGGTTTCTTCTCGTACATTTATCAGTATAGTGTGATAAGGGCACATGTCATAAATTGCCTGTTTCATAAGGCATTCATTAGAAGCGTGCATAATGCGCTCCGTTGCGCAGCGATAAACATACCCGATAAAGGTTTTATTGCCTTAAATATTACCTATTTGTGCTATCAATGTCGGTTTTTGTTTGGAAAATATTACAAAATTATGTGGGTTAAGTTATTTAATAAATATTTTCATTTCACGTTTTATAGTTGTGTCGTAAATTGAGGTACTTAAACGAAGTAATTTAAAATTGAAAAAAGTAAGTCTAGGTAGGTTTGTGGCCAATCCTGATGCTGGAGTTTTAGGTAATCTAGTTAAATTTACACTAACATTAACTTTAGTTATTTTGTTTTCAGTTCCTTAGCTGAAATTCCTCTTTAGAACTCTAGGCTACGGTCAATATCATAGATAGGTAGATAAAATTCTCCAATAGTCAGTTCAGCGCAAATACTCCGTACTTCATAACATAATTATAAAGTAGAGCATCCTCCACTCAAAGGCTCGCATAGATTGTTCTCAAGAAGTGCACCACTATAGACGTAGTGAAAAAGTTATGATATATTTTAAGAGTTAATGAAACCCTAACGACATTCTCCGCCAAATCAGGCAGGCATTTAAAACATCCTCTTAAATTGATACAAATTTTGCAATTAATCATCAATTAATTGCAAAACTGTAATGTCTAATTGTTGAATTATAATACACGTATTCTCATGAGTACCTTTCTTCAAGACTCTACCACGAGTTACGCGTGCAAGTAAGGACAGTCTAGAACCAGCTCCAAAGTGTCTTAAATCACCATGCTCTGGTATTATCAACACCTTGTACTTCCAACATGTCGAAGATTGCAGCTGACTTGCATTACCGCACGTTATTCAGTTCTTTAATTAACTATCAAACCGGAGGCGCTCTCGATTATAGAAGGCTACCCGACTTTGTCCCTATACTTACCTGTTATACACAATTTTAAGCAAAAATGTATCTTATGCTAACGAGATTAGGATCACTCGATTTTGGTATTTGGTGGCGACGGTTTGTCTCTCTGATATTGTTTTTTGTGTGAGGATATTAGGAGTTGTTGTACGAACACGATCATTAAAGTCAGATTTGAATATCGTGTAAAACGAAGTGCTGTTTGTCTTTTAACCGACAATTTCCTTTATAACTTGTCAAACTTGTTAGTGCAATTTTGTTGTCTGTTTTAGTTCGTTTGTAAAGATGACTCATTTCTTGTTAACATTATCATTTAATTATTTGAAGTTTTCACATTTCATTTCATGTTTGTGGTGATTTCGCGTATCTTTGGGGTTAATTAAGTGGTATAGGTTTTTTATTCCAGTACTTATTTCATATGTTAGTCTAACCCTTCACCTTTAAACCATTGTTACTCTAACTCTGGCAACTTAATTTGAAACAACTTTTTGAAAGTCCCATCATAAAGCCAAGACAGATAAAATATCGCGTAGAATAAACCTTATTCATTAAAAAAAACATACCAACCCGTTTTTATAATCGCAGAAATATATCATATATCAAAAGCGACAAATCGAAATAAACAAGTCACGCATTCTCGCGATATAAGCAAGAAAACAGATCGACATTCAGACCTTAATGTATATTAAATATGTGGTATGGCATCCAAGTGAAAAACAATACAAAAACGAGATGGTATTGCCATTATGGCTTATAACTCAATCAGTGGGTCCTACCGTACTCGGCCTCGCCGTGTGGAGCTCGATCGGAATTTTATACTTTTTCACCTATTATGTACTATCAGGGAACATTTACGTTGCACATATAATATATTGCATATATTTGTTCATCGTGTATGAAAATATTTTCTCATAATGTGATAAAATTCATAGTTGATAGATTAAAAGTAGACATTTTCCTTTAATTTGTGAAACTTTAAACTTATAAAAGTTTTGTAGTTTTAAAAAAAGAACCTTAGTTTTAAATACTTCTAATTAGCTTTATCATAACTTTTGTTTTATTTATGGTTATCATTGCAATAACTAATTATCAGTTTTAAATGTAAATACCAAAATACCTTATCAAAAACGTTACATCGAGTATAAGTAAGCATGGTTTGGTTTAACATTTCTTTTAAAAAAACGTTATTCCGAATAAAAACGTTGTTATACTGAATGTAAACTTTATTTAAGCTTTAACTGCTTGCAGCTTGCGTACGATTGCCCACAATTTGTGAGCTGACTTTTATGAATAGTTTGTGGAAGCTCACAAATTGCGGGATTCAACTAAATCTGTTATATCCCAGAAAACGGGCTAAAAATACATTTACAAATGTACAATTACCAGTTTTCTTGCAATAACACATATTTTCGTAAATATGATGAACAATAAATGTATGGAAATCCTTACAGCCTACATTATTCTTTACAACACGTGTGCCGTCGCAAGTTTCCGTTGTGGTACATTTTTATACTGTGACAAATTTCAATGTTGACAGACAACTTGTCAGTTCAGAACAGGGACGGATTTAAGGAATGGGTCAATGTGGGCAAAATATATTGAAAAAATTGCTGGGCAATGGCTCTTATCTGACCGAAGATATTAGTACAACTGGGGAGGATTAGGTGTATTTACTACGTTTGCCTAGAGCGGGTATTGAATGGGTAGAAAAAAAATATAAAAGTAGACTTATAAATTACTAGTTTTGATGTAAGCTCGCACTTATCCTAATGCAATAAAGTCTATTATAAGTAACATTTTTCAATACTAGGCTTGAAGTTACATTTGTTCGTTGGTTCAAGGTTGTGCAACTTAAATGAGTAATTTAGTTTCGTTTTTGAATACAAGCTATTCTCACATTTGGATAAAGATGAAGAAAAGTAGTTTAGGGTAATATACAGGTTTTTAATATGAACAGAGTCTAGTAACACCAATATGACAACACTAACGGCGGTAAGCATAAGAACTCTTAAATCTATCAAGTACCTAAATATGTTTAAGAAGCATATTAAGCTGTTCTTTCAAAATTGTTTTTTATATTGCATGAAATAGAACACTATTTAAAACGAACGTCATTTGTTTATTAAACATATTTAGGCGCTAAATAAAATTAAGAATGCTAGTGCAATTCGCCCTAAGTATAATAATGTTTGCCCACACTATTAATCCTTAATGCAAGCCTGCACTTCAGTAAGATAGAAAAGAGCAGATAGTAAGGAGTAATGATGAAATACCAGGCATTCCTTTTACGTGATTCTCGATAGATAGATAGGTACACTATTTATTTAATTTGAATTTCTAACATAACTTCTCAATGAATGCATTCAATGTTTTTCTGTAGAAGTTGTCATTATATAAAAGCATACTTTAGAAAGCTTTTAAGAAATATTCTGCTGAATTTTATCTAAGTGCTTTCAAACATGTCTGATTTGAACAGAACATGACTTATAGCCCCGTATGCCCAAACTGAATGTTTCTTTTTTAATTCTCAAAAGTACTTTAGTCATTTTTGTACTTAAGATTTTTAACCGACTTCAAATGCCAAAGGAGGTTTTCAATTTGGTGGGTATTTTTTTAATGAAATTCAATTTCTACTTCATTTTCATCAATATACAGAAAATTCAGCTAGAAATTAAATCCTACTTCCTACTAATATTATAAATGCGAATGTTTGTGAGGATGGATGTATGTATGGATGTATGTTTGTTGCTATTTCACGCAAAAACTACTGAACGTATTTGGATGAAACTTTACAGTAATATAGGTTAAACATCAGAATAAAACATCGGATACATTTTATCCCGAAATTCCCGCGGGAACCGATACAACGCGGGTAACAACGCGGGGCGCGGCTAGTGTTATATAAATAAATTACTTTAGAACTTAAATCTAACTATTTCATGATACAAGCTTAGACCTTAGTTTGGGTGTAATTGGGTTTAATTAACACACGGTCTGTATGTACTTATATTAAGTCAAGCTTTACCAAAGTAGCTGAAGGCGTTTTGTAAGTTCAAGTCGGGAGAGTAATTAATCATATCTTGTGCATTTCTTGATGTAAGCCACTGTTCGTTGATGAGACCGCCTCTGGATTTAATTTTAAATCACAATCAGTGCCTTATTTTCCTTTTGTTGTGTTATTACTCTCATTACAAGCGTTTTAATGAATGTTTCACTATAATAGGAGGAGCATGATGTTACTGTTTTTATTGCTACTGGAACTTGCGTAACGCTTATTGTTTTCATTCGGCTGCTGTTATAAGGCTTTTAGTTATGAAATTGCGTTTAAAGTGAATTTCATAATATGTTCTTAAAATGTTTGTAGGTGTTTGTACGTGTGTTTATAGAAATGTACTATGTAATACATTTGTGCTAAGGTACGTGGAATATTTATTTTCTAATGTTATTTTAGAAAATTTCATGAGACAAGTATACTATTATCTACGGGGTCTTAAAGTATAAGTAATAAGTATACTTGTTGTAAGTTATTACTTTAATTCTTAATCCGGATCTAAGTATGTCTAAACCATTGTTCGTCGATATTACATGGCACTACATTTCAAATGTAACATTCGTCCAATTTGGGATCAGTTTCTTGGCTTTGCTGCATCATCGGCGATCTAATCATGTATAGGACGAGATTAAAACAGGTCTGTCGGGTCGCATCAAAGGCGGTATCATACTGTTATTTTGACTGATTGATCTCCACCAACAAAAAACAGAACGTCGCTACCGACAGTAGCTGAGAAAAAACAAATTAGCTGGCTAAACCTTTTCATAAAGCATTGTTATTATCACCACCTACCCCGTGTTATACCTCCGAACTTCGTGTCGATAATCGAAAAAGACGATTAATCGTTAATCAAGCGCCGTAAGGTCCATATTCCGAATGAGTCGAGTTCATGATCGCGGTTGTCGAAAGGCGAAAATCATGCTGCGTTTGCGACCTTGCACGGTCTTAACAAAAAACGCGATTTATTTTTTGGAGAAAAGTTTTCGGTGTCAGATGTAGCGGCTCGAGCTTTGATTGTCGATATTCTCATATTTAGTTTTAATTGGTGGCTTTATCGAGTTTACATTTTACGGTCAGATTCGATGAGTGGTTAATAAGCGGCACTTTGAAAGGTAACTTTTTTTTAGAGATCCGCGTTAATAGGTACCTAATAGGAATATGACTGTGATTTCGTTGTTGTGATTTTATTAGGGTTGCACGTGGTCCGTGGTCCAATGATTGCCGTGATCATGAGATCGTTTTATTGGCAGCTCTTTTACGTTTTGTACAAAGCATTTCTCATAAAACCATAACTCTAGGAATAATATTATAATTAATAGGGAAAACACGTCATTATTTCGACATGTAAAATAAAATGTAAATGTTGAATATGTATTGAAAATATTGGTGTTTATTAGAGGCGGATTATTGTAATGTCATGGAGATGCGCTATCTCTTTTATGAAGCATGGTTCCATGAGACATGTTAATAATCTGAAAAGTTCATTTTGGCATCGGAATGCCATAACAATTCTTTACGGAACCGTTCATGGAGAATAAATGTAATGCACTGTGCCCAATTTATTATTGTTTAGGTAATAGCCGATATTGATTTCGGGTCTTTGATTCCGAGATATTATTGCTTGTTTTATTGGTACCTGGGAACATTGTAATTAACCATATCGGGTCTTTTTTCTCATCTCTTGATCCTTTCGTGTCTATCGGCTATAATCATTTGGGACTCACCTTGAAAGGCGTATGCGCCGAAAATTGGTCTCATATTGTTCATAGAAGACGTAGTTCCTGTTGAGTAATCCATTTTTATGTTTTTAATTATACTATGGAAGATTCACTGCACAAACGATAAACGAACGAGTATATCCATGTTTCACGAGTTTCGATTAATCACTGGAAACGTAACATAACTAATAAATTCCATTGAAATGGCACTTTAGAATGAATCCACACGGTTTGTTTGGCGAACGTTAATCCAGGGTTTTAAAACGAACTGAGTTTGAAAATGTGTGAGCGATAGATAAAACCTTCATGTAGGGACATAAGTGAATCAATTACAGGGTCGCTGGCGTTAGTAACATTATTTTGGGTCCCTTCTCTTTGCAACAATAGACGGTCGCTCCACCCCCCGGTTCCCCTACCACTTTTTATTTACTTGTAATAATACTAAATCACTGGAACACTCGTATATGTTACGTTGAAGGGAACTTAAAAAGGGTGTAAATTGTATGTAACTTTAAATGCAACTCTGGGATTATAGTTGAAGATTAGTGATCGATAAGTCTTCTACGAAAGTCTATCAACGAAAATTTCATAGAGTTTTTGGATAATATGTAAAGTGTTAACAAATAAACTGTTATAGGTATGAAAAATGTGATTTTATATATAAAGTGAAATTACAATAAAGTTATTAATAAATATACTTTCGAACTTAATAAGCGAAAAAAAATTAATGTGTAAAGTTAAATTTGGTGCCCGGTAACTGCTAGTTCAGTCAATTACCTAAATGACTGACTCTGGGGATTGACAAACACATTCGCATGAGAATGCGATAATATGTCCAAATGGAAAATATTTGCGCTAATATTGCCAAACTGTTTAGTATGCAGTGGTCACCACTTATATCGCACTAGGTCCGTAAGAGCCGGCGCACACTATAGTCCAAACAATATTTAGACAGATTTTTACGAAAAGCAAAACCGACTTTAATACAAACATACGGTCAGTACAAATTTTTAAGTCTTAAATGCATAAGAGCCAGTTAGACGGTTCCAGTGTCCGCTCGTATTCATGGAATGGCTACGACGGTGTGCTTTTGCCCTTATACCTACTTTGTCCAATAAATCCAATAAAATATCTTCAAAAACCGTCTCCTATCTTCAAAACGTTTGATCTCGCAGCTGCCGGTATCGCACCTACAAAAGTATCTGCAATACCGCCGATAAAAAGTCGTCATGCAAATTATCGACTTTTGTGCTCTTTTATTGTGAGATTCGATCAGGAGCGAGTGTCCTGCGAGTGATCGGAGTCAGCTGTCGACGTCAGAGACTGACAAACTGTTATAAGCTATATTTAATTACATCATGGTATACGAGGATAGGTAGTTAGGTGAAGGTTATGTCGCTTTCCTTGCCGAGAAAGGGACAAATGTATGCCGCATATTTCCTGATTGTCATGTATAAGTTTCTACGAACGTAATTATGCAAACAAGCTAAATAAGTGCTGTAAACAGTTCTATATGTAATATATCCATAAAAAAATTGGCTCGATTCGGTCGACATGACTAATGGAATTGGTTAAGTAATCGGTAAAGAGTAATTTATAAAAAGTAGTGTAAGCAATCGTTACCTCCTTTCCAATTTTGATTAGAATTAAGAAACTACAGATGCCAACCTATTTCTTAAATCAAGCTTTATACTTCTTCAAGTGTAAAAGTCAAGAACCCATATCAATCACTCCCCTCTAATCAGACGAAAACGTCAACAAAAGATATTTTAAAAACTGCAAACTCACGATCAGTTATTATTATAATTCATTCACATTTCAAGAGTTATTTCAAAGGTTTGTAAAATAAAAAGTGAAGTGATTCAGTTGCAAGGACGTGTTGGTCTGTTTGTCACATGTCAAAACAAAATCGAGTAGTGTCTTGGGAGTATCTTGAAGTAGTTTTTGGAAGTGCTATCCTGTATTCTGGTGTGAACAATGAATGAAAGGATGACAAGTGTTGATAAAAAAAACTATAGAATTTTAACTCTGTAATGTGTGTACTGTGTGGTATTCATTTGGTTTAGTTTTGAGATTTGCACTTAATAAACTAACCAAAATTGAAATGAATTATATGTCGTTTGTTTGAAAAACTCAACAAATCGGACGCTGCTAGAAAAGTATTAATTCGCAAGTACAAAGCGTACATCGATATTTGCTTGTATTGAACTAAAAGTAGATGGCCACTAATATTGGTGGTTGTGCTAACCTGTTGCGAGTCTAAGTTGGTAAGTACGAGTAGGTTAATGGCCAGTCCTGGCGTCATAGTGACCGCCTAAATATCTGCTAGCTGCACGTTGCATATCAATCGCGATTCTCTTAGTCAAACTACACCAAGAGTGTATCTGTCTAATCTACAAAATTTCATTAAAATCGGTGCAGTAGTTTAGGCAAGGTTAGTTTAGGAAAACTAAGAATCCAACATAATAGGCAACAAGGCAAATGAAGACAGATAGGTTGGCAGATAACGTTTCTTTCGCATTGATATTAATTATATAATATTACTCGTAGTTAGGATTCGATAGGTTACGCAAACAATGGCTAGTTCTTTTAGGCAATATATAAGTGACCGCAGACAGCACGAGCGATCCGATCTATACAAATAGAGATACATTGTTCTGGTGCGTGTCTTGACAATGTGTTCGAAAGCTGAAACCACTTTCACCAAATTGCATGCAAACAAGATCATTGTGAAAATTAGTGATAGTTGACCAATTTAAGAGCTTTTTGAATGTGCTTGGTTAGAGTTTTAGAAGATAGACTTTCGATAAAAACTTGTATCTAAAAGGACTCTTAAGAGTCGGTTCTCACTAGTCGGATTCGGATTTAAATCGGGTGGTGGCGCTTTTACTATTTCTTATAGCCGCCGTCACAAAATCGGAGGCCGACAAATGTGTTAGTAAAAAGTATTAGCCTGAAATGTCCCACTGCAGGGCAGAGGCCTCTCATCTCACTGAAGATATCAGTACAGTGAGGAGGACTAGGCGTAATCACCGCGCTTGTCTAATGCGGGTTGGTGATCTCAAACCCGAGCCATCAAAGCTTCATATAAAATGTTTGGCCACTAGGAGGTCCAATCACTCGGACAGAACGGTCAATAAGCCCCAATCATTACAACTGCACTCGATCAGTTCAACTGAATCCTAGTGCTAAACTAGGTTAAACTAGGCTAAACTTATGTGCTAAACTCCAAAATTGATTCAACTTAACCGAGTTACGCTACAGTATTAACAATCGATAAAGAAATGAGGTAAGGATTCCAAATAGATCTACTACTTAAAACAACTTCTTACTATAGAATAATAGAACAGATCTATATTTTGTTTTTACATTACTTGTATTTCATGTCACCTGTGGTATGTATTCTTCAACAAAGTATTGAATATTTACGAAAATAATGAATAATATTCATACGTCTACGGTACGAGTATCTGATTCAAATTGACACTCCCGTCCTTCCAGCGTTGTTGATTAAACATTTCATTCAATTATTTCCACTGTTTGTATTGACTTTAATAAAATTAAAAAGTTATCTCTTCAGAAGGCATTTGTTTTGCGTTTTTATATTTTGTTTTATTTCTGTGCCTTTGTTATCGTTGATTCAGATGAAATAAAAACAGTTGTTGAAGTATTTTGTTCTAAACACAAAAAAGTATTTTGGTTTTAGGTATTTAGTTTACGGGTCGTAACTCTACATTTTGTACATAATATATGAAATTCATATTCAAGAGGAAGGTTATATGTTATTTCTATTCCGAAATTCCTACAGGAAAGGGTACAAAGTAGGCGAAGCCGCGAGGCACTGCTGGTTTGGAATCATTCAACTCATTCAGGCTAAATTTTTGTCTTACACCTCATATTTGTTTTTTCTGATACTTTTTGCAGAAGAGAGATATAAATAAGTTTGCTTAATATATAATCCACAAGCTATTAATGTTTATGTCTCTTTTATTGGTACCTACTGTACCATATAAACGTATGCAATATAAACTTTAATGTGCTTTCAACCGCTGAAAGATGTTATAATAAAGCTTAATGTTTCTTTCAGATGGTAAAGTGGTTTTATTCTCTGGTACACCTTTACTTATAATTATAAATGTGCGACGAAGAAAAAGCGAACTTAAATAAGGTCACAAAAAAGAGGAATTTGATTAACCAGAGTTTCTATTAATTAGTAAGTTTTGACGTGCGTTTAGTAACAATCTCTATATTTAGTTTCTAAGAGAAAACTTAAGTTTAATAAAATATCTTTTACGCTTTTATGCTCATAGAAATATGCCAATAAATTAATCTGAAAGTTTTCAAAAGTTTTTGACGTGAATAGAGTCATATTTCAATCTTGATTTTAATTAAAATATTGGGTTACTAATGGTTCTACTAGTTGAAGAAGACCTATACTGAAATTACAAGAGACCGTGTTGACAGATGTCATTCCGAAGCAATTTAAATTAAATTAAGTCGAACAGCGGAATCATATCCGACTTTTGTCGTTTAAGATGGTATAGGTGTGTAGCAGACCAAATCAAATACATACTTGTATTCGGTTTTGGTGTCATAGAGGCTCTTTGGGACCACCCATTCGGATGAAATTAGTAGATTTTAAGTATAGTCTCATCGATTAAATAACGATACTATTGCTAGCTTTTTGATGTCTAATATCCTGAATACGTCATTATTTAAGCATGTCTGCGATTCTGCGGTAGGTAAGTGAAGTGGTCCATAATATTTTATGAATCTTAATCTCAAGACCATTATCATTAATGGTTTCAATCATAACTAAAATGCTTCATTAATAGACATAACAGCTTTTAATTATATCCTTCGATGTGAGCAGCCGAAGATGTGTTGAAAAATTAACGGAATTTGAGAATGTTAATTTGTGTCATTAGCGAAGACATAGGTTAAGAGGATGCCGACACGAAAAAAATGATGAAAAAATGTGTGATCACGCCGCAGCTCGCGACAGCGTGTTTGTAGACACAACTCGAATGTGTTAAATATGGGACATGTCGCGCGTGGACCTAGTGCCATTGTGATATACTGGATGCGACAAGTATATGTCAAATTCGACTTTGTTATCAGCGGTAAATGACTATATAGCGCCTTTGGGATACAGTAAAGGTTTGTTTCTCTGTTTATAACATAAATTTCCTCAACTAGGATTTCTTACAAAAATGGAAATATTTATCTCTTTAGTTTATAAGTATTTTTAATAAGTTAAGCATGCTGTGGCGCCTAAAAAAGTGCATTTATATTTTAATTTTGTGTTATGTGTAGTATAGTATGTGTATAGTGTAACTTTTACTGGCTGTTCTAAATAAATAAATAAATAATCTCATTACTAAGCTTACTAAGTTAACTCCTGAGAAACATTTTTTTTGTCCAACTTTCACAATGAATGTCAATAATTACCATACCACCTAACTACTGGTTTCTAATTTGAAGAAATTCGATGTCGTAAAAGGAGTTATTGTATGCTTAATCTGCATAAATTGCTAATCGCCAGTCAAATCGGAGTATTTATCAATTATTTGCGGACTAATCGGGAACTGGTATGTCGCTTCTATTTGTTTTACATCGCCGATTGTCCCATTATCTTATTCAATTTACGCAGAGCCATGAGTGAATTAGATTTTCCTTCGTATAATAGACTTTAATCCGTCGACACACATGCCGAAGGGCGGCCCGCTCCGTCCTACCATGAGACGCCATTACGTGTTTTCGTAACGGATCATTACAATATCTCATAGTGACATAGAAAAATTTTACATGTCATTTGGAAATATTTTTATGAGAGTTTGTTTTTCACACAGGGCGGTCCCCTTTCACACGCCGCGTTATAATGCCATTCCCTGAACGTTTCAGTACATTTACTATTTTGATGATTTTAATCTTTGTTAATAGATGTTGGCCGTTATACTTTTAAATATTATGGTTTAGGGCTCATATTATTACTTTCGTATGTTTAATTCTGAGCCAATATATTATTATGTGATTTGAAGTGTAATGTGATATTTTACAGTGTTCTCATACATGGAATATTGGTTTAATTGAGATATAAAGAACCTTTTAGTATAATATATCGACGTCGTATAATTCGTCAAATAATAAAAAAATTAATGTTTCATAAAATATGATACAGTAAGCTTCAGATTTAAAGACCATGAGTGTTAATAATTTAATGAATTTCGCTAAGTCGCAGCTTAAACTAGTATTTAGTTTATTTAGCCCAGTCTAAATTACATCTAAATATAATCTACCATATAACCTAAAAGTCTATAATAAACAGGGCACCAGCCATTATTATTTATACCTTCTCTTACAGGTCGGTTGGATGGATGGATGGATGGATGTCTACAAATTACCGCGCGGAACCGAAGAGGGCGCATCCAATCGGGGTAATTACCGGACGAGCCCACAGTGACATGTGGCATGTATTAACAGCACACATACACATTCATTTTATTAAACACACTCGCATATTAAGAATGAAGGGGTTACCTTATAGGACGTAATTAGAATAGAGGAAGTGGCTAATTAGAATTTGATTTGGGTTCTTTTGTAAAGTGTCTATTGGATTGTCAGGTAATGAAGAGATTATACTAAATGAAACGGGTCTGTATCGAGTTAGATAATTAAACGTATTTACTAAAATACGGGATAAGAGTTATCCCGTGACCACGAGCGGTGTAATCCGCTCGAAACGTCGGGTACCTATTTTAATAAATACGTTTAATTATCTAACGCGATACAGACCCGTTTCATTTAGTATAATGAGTGCAAATCGTGTGAGTTTAAAAATAATGAAGAGATTATCTTGGAATTGGGATCTTAGTTGTAAGTTATGTAATCATAATTGTAAGTTAATAGCCCGAGTTTTTTAGTAGTGAGTATATATGACAATCGATACTAATATTATAAAGAGTTAAAGTTTAACTTTGTTTGTTTCTAAGGGCTAATCTCATAGATAATTCGATTTGAATCATTCTTTTTGTAATGGATAGCCACATTCAACGGAAAGTTTACATTCCATTTTTCATCCCACATTTCCCTCGGGAACAACACGGGTAAAACCGCGGGGCGCTGCTATTATAAATATTTATGAAGCAACAACATTACATTATACTTTATTCCATTGTAAGACTACAGAACCAGAACCTTTTAGATATGACAATCCAGAATATTTGTTTCATGGATATTTTAATTTTATTGTTCGTAATTTGAATAAAACTTACAAATTATTGTCCAACTTCATTTTGTATTCAAAACGAAATATACAAATAAAAAACAATAAAAATACTCTCGAATTAACGTCTTATTAACGCCTCATTCTGAATATTTATGTCTTTAAACGTTTTCACACATCACCTTTTTATAATCCTTTTGAGTAATCAGCACTTTGTTGTGGTTCAGTCGAAACTGACTCCGTTTTATGACATAGGCTTGTATCACGGACTGTATCTATTTTGTATTACTACTTTTTTGTTTCTTTTTGTAAACTATGAGTAGAAACTAGGACTAGGACTAGATTTTTTTGAAAAACGGAGTACCTGGTAGATGTTAGTCTATGATAATAATAAATTGAATTAAACCATGGACTTTTAATTCTATGGTTAAAAAGGATCAAGTGGAATAGTCAATAGATTAAATTCCTCTTGTATCTACTACTAGCAGCGCCCCGCGGTTTTACCCGCGTTGTGCCCGTTCCCGTGGGAATTTTGGGAATTTTTTACATAAAAGCCTTCCTCTTGAATCACTCTACCTATTACAAAAAACCGCATCAAAATCCGTTGCGTAATTTTAAAGATTTAAGCATACAGACAAACAGACAAACAAACAGAAGCGACTTTGTTTTATACTATGTAGTGATATGTCATATTCAAAATCAGAATTGATTCTATTTGAGGTTGTATTTATTGTATCTTGTATCTATAAAAAGTTTGTTAATACTTTTAAATTCTGTGATAACCCAAATATGTACCTACCTAATTTAAATAATTACCGTATTTAATTAACCGATATAAATTAATTTGTTTTATGAAAATACATAACTTCATTTTGTCACACAAATGTTGTATAGTAAGTGCCTTCAATGCATTCATTTCAATTAAGAAACAATGTCATGTTTGCCTTACAATTAATAACATTGAAATAAACAACAATTAAGACATCATAGGTGCAATTTAAAACGTTGCCATACCAAATATAAAACAAAACATTCTTGTATCGTCGTACAATATGTTTTTTGATACATTTTATGAAATAAAAGATATCACTGCGATTGTCACTTCAACCTTCAGCACCTACTATATCGATGTTATGTCAAATTACAAAGGCGTATAAAATTACATTTGCGTTGACATTTTAATAATATTGTTATTCACAGAAAGCTTCTTTTGAGACGTTTGGACGGTAAGTGTAACGGCATTAATATTAGTGTGTTAATGTGTGGTGTAACTTCTCAAGTAGATTAATTTAATGGTTTTCTTTCACAAAATCTATTACAAAACTATTAAATCTTTACTTTAGGTATGAACTTTGACAAGATATAGGTACTAGCAAATTTCTAGAATCTACGTATCAATATTTATTCCTTGTTTTACTCCTTGTACTTGTACCCTTAAAACTCCCCCAACATTCGTATTTTTCTGTAACAAAAACATCAAACCATCTACCACATTAATAACTCGGTTCATAATTGCCACGGTCCAAACAAATAAACTGTCTTCGTGTGACATCGTGTGCGGCCTTTCACCAAGCTGACTGGCGGCGTGTTTCACGATCAATGGTCCCTGAAACATATTCAAACATCTTCGCTCCAATTTCAGAACATTTCACGCCTTTTTTGTCAACTCATGCCGCCCATGAACACTAACCCTAATGTCGTATGAAGTGTCGTGTCTTGTCGTTAATTGCGCAAGTGTGTACGCATGCTAATTAGTCTGATATTTGCAGTCAATTAAAGCTATTAATACATTGTGTATGTGCTTTGTTGAGTTTGGGACGGATTGGCGGATTTAATATAAGATTGAAAGGGACGTTTAGGATTTTGTGTTACTTACTTTAGATACTTGTCTTTGTTTATAAGATTTATGTGTCAAGTATTTAAATTTAACGTAATTATCTTCTTCTTATCGAGTGGATGGTCAACTTGACCAATCCTGGTGTCAGAGTTATTGAGCCGCCAAAGGCCTCTGACATGGCTCATGTAACGACTACCATCCGTAGAAAGTAACCGGGACCGACGGCTTAACGTGCCCTCCGAAGCACGGAATCATCTTACTTTTCGGGCAATCAGGTGATTCAGCCTGCAATGCCCTAACCAAACTGAGGACAGTCTCACAAAGTGATTTTTGTGAGATATCCCCACCGGGAATCGAACCCGGAACCTCCGGATCGTGAGCCGAGCGCTCAAACCACTAGACCACGGAGGCTGTTGAACGTAATTATGTATTATGTATTCTAGACATAATTCTAAAGTATCGACATATAAATTCTTAAAAATCATCAGACATTAGTTGCAGTATAAGAATAAGAATTTTGGTATGTTGAAATTGACTAATATATTGAGAACTATTTCAAAATCTAAGAATAAGTACTATTTACTCTGGGTAAGGTTTGATTGGTAAAAATTATATACTTATTTTGATAGACACTCTGGTATATAAAAACGCCATAAAAGTCAAGTCTAGACTCTAGGTAGATAATAATATGGCTCCTAAGTGTTAATGCCGGCATGTGTTGGTACATTAAGTGCAAATCTATAAAGAATGTAAATGATAAAATAAGTTAGTATATGCCAAGGTGCTACAACTTGAGTGACGTTAAACTGAATTATGAGGCCTTAGGATAGACACCGACAAACATCATAATTAATTAAATCCTATTCACTATAAATCTTTCAATTACATTTTATCACCAATAAATTAAAAAATCGAATAATAATACAGTAATTAATGTTTTAATTAAGATCAACTAAATATTGTAAACGACGATACTTCACAATATTTATTTAATTTTGTAATCTCGAGTTAATAGGACGCGACAATTTCTTTTTTTAATTACTTGTTTTGTTTACTGAGTTTCTATTGAATGGTATTTTGAGGAGTTATGAAATAATTAGGAATCTAATTTTAATTTAAATACATTGAAAGATTGCTTGGGAAGGATGTATGTTATTTATTTGTTGTTAAATAAGGTTCCGTTCTACTATTAACGCTAGAATACGGACGCTTCTGTATGCGATTATGATACTCGTACAATTGGGACTGCATGAAAACCGGGCGAAATAAAACATTAAAAAAACACGTCTTCATGGCGAGACTTTTATATTAAGTGACTTTACAAGACGTTTTTCTTTAATCGCCAGCACGCAGCGCGAAAACTCGTTCAGTCAATAAATTATTGCTTACTAACAAGCCTTATGTATCGAATTAAATGAATGATAAGTATCGAATGATACACCTAGATATAGTATACCTAGCTAGATGTGGCATTCAACAAGTTGAAGGGTTACAAACCGCAAACCCGATGAAGCGTTGGTTGGTTTTTAATTAAAACTCGGCAACTTGACTCAAGGTTACAGATTAATGACTCGATTGCTGTTAAGTTTCAACATTGCATTGTTTCTTGTCTTCGTTAGCCCTTTTACAACGCAATAGATTTCTAAATCAGTTTTGCCATGTCTATAGAGTTTTATGTCTTTGATGGAATGTAAACAGACATTAGGTAGCTAACATAAGTACTTACTTAATATTGTAGAATTATTGTGGGTTGTTTGAACCGGTTGGTTACCGTATTATACGTTCGTTAAAAAGTTAGCGAATTCGGAGTTAATGTCTGTTAAATACAAATCATTGTTTCATAATAGCGCATTGTCAAACCGGTATGATTGTCAATACATCAACCACTGTTACATGGTCAATGCGCTGACAAACAAACAAATGGCTCAGGGGCAGTCAGCTTATTTGTAATTTTATGACCTATTTTAATATTTTAATATATATTTATTTTAATTTAATTATTATTCCTATTATATTATTATTGTTAAACTGTTGTGTATCTATGTATTTGTAAATGTGTAATGATTTTCTTTATGTACTATATGAGTGTAATTGCTTGAAATAAATGTATTGAATTGAATTGAATTGATAACTTTGACAGTCTGTTGATGTCATTCGGGCTGCTAGTAGAAAGCTATGATTCATTTTCTTACATCCGTTAAGATTGTCATTTTTTGTTGACGTTTACTGGTGCGTGAGCGTAAGACGAAGCAACATTCCCTGAGTATTTCTTAATCCGGTAATAGGTTCTCTCTCGCTCTCTCTATGTAGTTTTATAACTTTGATTCACTCTAGAGTCAGTAGATCTATGTAAAGAGCATTTCAGGTAGGTAATTAATGGTAACAAAATTTATGATAGATTAAAAAAATAATGCACCACGTATTATAATTACTTAACTAAATGCAAAGTTATTCCATGGCCTACAAACACAATTATTGTTTTACTAATTAGTGAAATTATTTTATTATAATAAGTAAAACATATTTTTAATAGTACCAAGACTCATTTGAGTAATGAAACGCGTATAAAATTAACCTAATTAGTAGGAAGGTAAGAAATTGTTTTTCATTGAGTATGGAAAAATCCTTTGTTGTATAAATACCTAATCATTCAAGAAAATGTTGATGTCAAAATATTACCTATATTACAATCAAAATTATTCAAATTATTAAAGCTCTAGGAAAGCTTTCATTCATTGTGGACTAACGTCTGAGTTTTGGGTTTGAAAATATTTGCATGGTAACAAATTATGCCGTACTGGACAAAATTTATATTTTTTATGTACAGGTAATTTTGATTATAATATAATTATGTAGGCTATAACCTACATACTTAAACTACAAACAGTGTCCTTCTAAATATTTTTTTTTATCAAAGGAAAATATAAAAAAACCACCCGCTATTTGGATAATAACCTCAATTAATCTTGTTAGGCATTACCATAATAATATTTGAAGTAGAAAAATATATCGGGTGCGGAATATGTTGGTACTCGAACACAGAACGACATTGCAATTAACCCACACGAGCACATCATCAATGTTTGTTAGTGTGTCGCTGACTCCGCCTCATACAAATTTTGACCAATCAACGGTCGTTGTAGGCATAGATCGTTGTGGCAACACGCCTCATGTTTTTCGTCACGGAACGGCGACTCAGGCGCGACTCACACATTGTTAATGCAAGCGTTCTTCGCTTTGAAGATACCGGATCCAGGCATTCGTTCTGTCTCGTTCCCACACCGAATATGCATACCTGCATCACCTGAAGTAAATCGTTGGAAATAAAACCATTTAAACCGATTTAAAACTGCAAGTAGAGAGAAATAGACACATTGATATCACATTAGTTGGTTTTCAGCAGTATTTTGTAGATTTACAAGAGAATATCGACGCCGGTCATGATATTTATGGTAATATGGTCGTAGCGGTAGAGGGAGATAGAAGATCAGGTGGATCGGCTCCGAAGGCTGTGGAGGCGGCCAGTTTGACCATTTTTTGTTGGGCCGCTGATTGTGAAAGATTACACTTGAGAGTCGAAATACATCTTTACATCACACGTCAGTGGGCACTGAGCTGTCTTCAAAGTAACACGGATTAGACACACGCAGTTTCTTGTTCGTCATTATGTCTGCGCTTGAGCTGTGATAGTGAGAGACTGAAACAGTGATCTATCGGGACTTTTGTTTGTGTACGAACTGATTTGGTGATCGCCACCACTTTGTTGTCATCGTTTGATTCATCCGCTTCCATGGCTGTGTCAACCCTCAACATGACTCCGTATTTTACCGGATACTCTTTTCAAGGTATGTTTTTATTATTATCTTTAAAAATTAATTAATTAATGACGAACATATCGTTGGTCAATTTCCGATTTATGTGCTTTTGTGTATAAACTTTAGTAATATTAGTCGATTAGCCGTTTAACATTTTCAGTAGCACGTTTTTAGAACTGTCATATTGCTTTTTAATTAATAATGGCTTATTTATATTAATTACTGTAATAATTTTAATATATTTTCTTTTCTATTCTATATTATTTTTATCGATATAAAAATAACTATTTCTTGTTTCATCATAACAATCCTTGCATGTTTCATATGTGTCATACATTAGTAATATCTTCCATTGAGTTATATGTAATAATAACTCAATGACATCTTCTTGTTATAATATTTCATTCCATACCTGTCTTGTCTATTCCCATCTCATCACACATCACATCTCTACCCTCATCATAAATTTGTATCATTAACACATGTAATAGCACCAATATTTTGGTATTTAGCAGCTGATTAAAGATCAATTATAAAACGTTTTTCTATAACATAATAAATTCTAATGGCCGCTTTTCGGAATCAGTCGTCCAGAGACTATAATAAAACTATAAAGTTACGATGAAATACAAAATGCATTTTACAGCTACCAATATAACAATATTTCATCTTCTCACATTCGGATGGGATGGGGAACTATGAAGTAACTTTGGGACGGAACGAAGAATTATAACTTTTTTTCGTTTATAACTGGACCTTGTTTCCACTTTCTGGAATGGTCAAGGACCGTAATCTATAGAAAGCTATTTGTCTCTATTTCAATAAAGAATTCTGTCACGACTCTCTATTGTCGTGGTAAAACCGTTCTTCGAGTGATCTTGCTCTTAATTGGTTAATAAAAGGCCGAGGCTTTAATCAGCAATATTTAAAAAATTGTAATAGTGTTTGCGACATTTGAGCAGTTACTTCTGGATATAAGATTAACAGCATAACTCATGAAATCGTTATTCTCTGTACACTTTGTATAAAATAAGGCATAATTTAATATTAATGTTGTCAAATTTTGTATCATTACATAGTCATACCTCATATATTTTTTATTAGTACATAGGTGGAGAAGCATGCATTGGTTTCCCTTCTAAGAACTGATGTTCCCTGCTTAGATAATGATGGGGTGATTAAGCCTTATTATATTTACAAAAGTATGTTTGCTCTACATTGGGAGATTTATACTTTATCTTCTTTTTGATTAATGTCTGAAGTCTAAGAGTAATTATAAACTTTTAATCTCCATTTTATACAGGTCTTCAATACAGCACGCGTGTCTAAAAATTACTCAATACCAATACAGAACCATAAGCATTAGAACTCTAGGCCTATTGTCATACTTTGATAAAAGCTCTTCTTTCCGGATATTCTTATAAAAACTCACTTTACTACAAACTTTTTCTAAAACAATATTATGTACAAAAGTAATAATTTTACAATTAACAATTTGAGACAAATGAAGAAATCATAAACTTACTGACGGTGTATTGTTTTTCGAGGTCTCTTGTTTCTAGTTTTTGTTATCGTTTTATGACAGTCGGGCGACAGTTTTTATAAACAGTTTTATGAATTACCGTTTAACTACTACCTCTGTTACTTTTTGTTCTCAATCATTTGTTTCTTCATTCCTCACGTCTATAGTTTCTCTCTCCCGATGACTCTCTTTTACAAAGCAACACACAATGTTTCCTTTCTAAAGTTCCGTTTACCAAAGAGTTATTGGTGTTAAACTATATTTGTATCACATTGCATATAAATATCACTTACTTTGAAATGTTTCATTGTTTCCCCGTGGCTGAACTTGATTGCCCCAAAGGTCCACGGAGTATAAATAACAAGGAATAATAATCTAAAATGCTCTGGCAGTGACCGTTTTACACATAAATCATTACCATACGAAAACATTTCGACCGCTTTGTTAAAAATGTCACTTCAACTTAAGACCTGTTGCGTCTGAACTAAATTAAAAAGACGAGAGGTGTTTGAAAGGGTTAAGCGGGAATGAGCCTATATTAAAGACGCCGACTGAGAGGAAACTATATTTTTCTTCTATTAAGTTATTGATTATTGGAAACCAAAGAATTACTAAAGTAATGGAGCGTTAATTGTTGCTTTCTTGGTGCTGGTTTGTTGAAAGGAATAACATATTATATAAAAAAACAGTCCATAGAAGAAGTTTATATATGTAATAATTGGTTTATATAGTAATGTTATTTGCTAAGAACTTTTTTAGTTCTAATGTTTAAAGAGAAATAAATAAAAAATCAATTAATTTAACTAAAAGTAATGCAATCAAACGTCCAGACGTTTCGAGAATTATTAAACATTTTATTTTAAAGTTCGACTCCAAATTATACGAGTTTTTGTATCGTAAGTCGAGATTACTGTCATAACTCGATCTCTTGCTCGTGAACACAACAAAACATTTGTTTAATACTTTAAGAAGATAGAAGATTATTTTTTTGCAAAGTAATCGATTTGCAAATAAATGCTCTTTGTTTGGTATTTTATTGAGGAAAATACTAAAAATAATGATTGATTGAACTAAATCATTTTTGTGTTTGATTCCAAATTGCGTAAGATTGCATCGTATAAACTAGATACGACCTAATGAGAACACTTGCAGATGTTAAATATGTAAGTTAATGCTTATATTAGTTGGCATAATGCACGCGATGAGAGCGGCCGCGATCAGATGCGCCCGCGGCGATGTGACGGACGCGGTGAAGCGATACCCATCGACTCATGCGCACCTTGTAATTTACTCTACGAACAAGATGCATATTTCATATCAAATCTCCACTTTTCGATACAAACAACTATCAGCAAAATCCAAAATTAAATGAGGCGTAATTTGCGACAGTAATAACTTTGCCTTTTTAATATCTCA
Source organism: Cyclophora punctaria (assembly GCA_951394245.1). Classification (NCBI taxonomy): domain Eukaryota; kingdom Metazoa; phylum Arthropoda; class Insecta; order Lepidoptera; family Geometridae; genus Cyclophora; species Cyclophora punctaria. The sequence continues at coordinate 4,873,453 of OX596182.1, read as the reverse complement.
CATCGTAAACTCCTACCTCAATTAGGCTTTTTTGAAGCAATTATTAAACCGATACATAGGTTTTCTGACCTTTATAAGGAGTTCAGTACAATAATCAAGGTTTAGTCACATTCATATCAGGGCCGACAAGCGGTGCACATCTCTGCGCACGCACACAGACGCGCTCCCGCGTCCGCGCAGATCAAAGGCACCGACAGGCTCTTTTAGCCGCATAATATGACGCGCCCCCCGCCCCCGCCAGCGGCCGGCGAAATGCCGCGATCAACCTCCACCGCGGGCGCACTCAGCCCGGCCGGCGCACACTCGCCATTACTTACACACCTCTATTAATAAACGAATTTATGTAATGAACATTTTAGCGGAACTTTGTACTTGTAACATTTCGATAATAAATAAAATTAGTTTTCGGGTAACATCAAAAAGATGTTATAATACGAATGAGGAATTATTGGTTATAAACAGAAACGTTCAGATCTAATTACTAATAAAAGTAATTCAGAAAAATTAAACGATTTATGATAAAAGGAGTTAAATCGCGCGTTGAAATCTTTTGAAGAGATTATCTGATTTGGTCGATTTGTGAGATTTAAATCTAAATACCTCCCGGCGTAAATCTCGCTTACGGGACAAAAGCCTTAGGCTTTCTCTAATATTGCGCATTGAGTCGGCTCTTTGAAAGTCGGGAAAATTCTCTTACGACATTATTCGCACTGAGCTCAGCGTTCGGGTCAGAGATCATATTAACTTATCTTTAGTCTTGTACCCTCAAACTGACAATCGACGTAAAATTATTGTGAGATCCAATTTTAATAATGAATATTTAATTAATGACAATAATTTATTAAATTTCTTTTGATACAGTTCACAATGAACTCCTGAATTCCTTGTTATTGTCGGCACGGTGCACGTCAAAAGTCCACTTCGTGAAAAGAGTCCGTCAAATTAGTATATAACGCGTTATGAATACGGAATGAGGTCAAATAGGGCACTCTATTATATCGAAATAAAATATTCCGGCCCATTCATTATTTATGTAGGTACATGTTGTTCTTAGACACGCCGAAAGGCGTTGCTTAAGTTTGTACAGTTGGCACCGACCTCAATGGACACTTGCTTTTAAACAAATTATTAGAAAATGTTTTTTGTCTTTTCTCTCACCGCTTTCCAAAGAGAGCATGTGGCTAGAATTCTTTATCGCTGTTATAATGTTTACTCTTTTATGTAATAGGAGGTTGGAGCTTTCGTATCAGGAAAATGTATCATTTTTCAGTTAACTTCCGTTTTTAATTCATAGAAATCTTCCTGAATCTTTATAGTTTATGAAATACTTACGTTTCGATTGCTTTACAAATTGCTTTTAGTAAGGCATATCAAATTAAATGAAACAAAAGAAAACTGTCTATGTTAATATTTTGTTTTCGGTCACCAAGCAATAATAATTTCAAAAATGGAAAGTAAATATTCTAAATCCGTGGAGCTATTACTCGTTATGAATATAATCCTCCTTTCGAGTTGTATCTCGTATGAGAGTATAATAGAATTGATTTGATATTCGATTGCCACGCGACTGCGACCACACAACAGTGTGAAGAAGGCCTAATGGAATGACACGGCCTTTGTGGACGCCGCCCAATTCTAATGCCTATTCAGATGGCATTTCACCTCTTTGTTGCTTGATTTTCGATAGTAATAGTTTTATTAGAAGAATTCCCCAAGATATCTTCAACCTGACAAACGCATTGTTACAACACAGAACACCAATGTAACCAATTTTGAGGTTAATAAAACTTTGTTCCTTTAATGTCTTCGCTTGTTCATCAAATTCAATTTAATGCGCTCTTTATAACTCGATAACCTTTTGTCCATTTTTCAATTTCAAATTGGAGAAAACCATGTTCTTATAATTGCATTTATTTGTAATCTGAAACGCTATCAAAAGCCTACGCAGTAACATAACTTTGTTTGCAAATAACATAACAGATTAATAATATAATGAAATATTACTATTTAATATATTGCGAACAGTTTTATTATGATTATGACAAGGTACATACAGCTGAAGTTAATGTGCTTGTACTTATGCTGAGTGAATTTATTATTATTACAAATTATATTGGAGATGTTTATCCCACGAAACGTGCATAGCATGCATGGGCAATCTCTAATATATTACTAATTGCATTCGGTGAACTATGACCAGGTTGCTAGCAGAAACTGGCGCCTTATCGAAACCGACATGTGTAATGCAACCAAGGAAAGGTGCCTGTGACGTAAAGCTTCATATAAATCTTGCTATAGCCACATTAATGTCGCTACGTGAAATTGATTTGCAGCCAGAAACATATTATGATTGTGAAAACGGGGTTTACGATTTATTTACACAACACGATATCGACTTCAAACATCGTAAACTGTCACTGCACGGCTCCTGGCCGTCGAGAGCTAATCGCAAATAAAAACTAGTGAAAAATCTATAAAACTAACCAACATTCAATTCCTTTCTACCTATTTGCATAGTTTTTTAACGATCAACAATCAAGAACAGTGAAATGGCTTGCAAGATTTAATCGGTTCAGAAATTAAGTAACACAATTGAACGAGCAATGGAAATTAATTAATAGACATCACGGCAAAATGAACATCAAGATTACTCCATTAAAATTACCTACTCATTCTGAAAATCAGGGCTGACAATTGTAAGAACGTTAAGAAATCCAATCAAAGTCCAACAATAGCAGTGATAACTGGAAAGTACATCTGACTTTGATGAAAAATGTGATTGTTAATTAAAGTTGACACAGAAATGCGAATGGTGAATTCAAAATCTTCATTTATCCGGTCACGGTTTGCCTCTTACGTTTGCCATTAAATGATCGACTCTGTTTCAATTTCGTCTAACACGAATGCGTTGGTTGAACGAATTGATACACGATTATGTGATTGTGAGAAAAATTTTATGCGTTATATTGCATTGCTGTCCGTCTTAGCTTAGTGTGTGATTATGGTTCATGGAGTAAACTCCCTTGTACTTAGACATGAATAAAACGCGTAAGTTGTTTTACAAATAAGTATATCCAGTGGCTGAGTCTTGAGATGAGATATTGTGTCTGCGTTTCAACGGTATTTTGTTGTTATTAATTGCATTACCGAGCTCCCGAATGCCACCCGGGTGGACTCCATTGAAACCAACTTGTGCATGATCCAAAGTGCTTCCGGACGATTAGTTACCAATGAATGTTTGAATTTGTTGTTAACTTCGCCTCCTTTTGCGTTAATACTGTTACAATGTTTGCGAATTCTATTACGCATTGTTAACTTGAAGCGTTATTGTGTATGTATACGTTGTGTGAGCCTTTTATTGATTGTGCTCTTGACTGATCCCGTTTCTCAATTATACGTAAACTTTGTATAACGTTACGGTTTCCTTGATCGCCATTCTGTTTGATATCTATTCCTATACATTGAAAATATAAATGGCATCGCCTATTAAAATATATAAAAAATAGACGATGCAGGTAATGAAGTGATATGTTTTCCACAGAACCACCCACATTTGTATAGTCAGGTTATTAAGGACACGTTATGCGTCATAAATATTTCGGGAACATAAAATTAACACTCAAAAACATGGCCTTTCGAGGCACCGCGACGTCTACGGGCTCTCACAAAAAAATATGAGGCTCGCTTGCAGAAACCACCACCAAGACCCAGACGCGATAAAAGAAAAAACACGACTTCACAAAAAAATCTTAATAATCTTCTGCATAAGGTTTAAAATTTAACGCGTGGATACATCTTTCCTGTTGCTTTCAAGTGTTTTATGTTGACCGCAAAGTGTCCGTATGTTGTTTGTATTACGGTTTGAATTCGATTGTCTTCGTCGTGTTCGGTTTAATATTATTAAGGGACATACTTGTTGACATGTTGTCTAATTGATTGGTGTTTCTCAGCGGGGGTTTTCGGTCTAACATGCGTCGGAGCCTTTGTGGAATTATATGAAATTGATAAACTATAAATGCCTCCACAAGTGGTAGATGCCACTGTTATAGTTTTTTTGTAAATTAGGTCGTGTCAATCAAATAGAACAGGAATTCGTTTTAAAATTATGATTCATTGCTATCAATTAGATCTGGTATTTTAGTCATTTAAACATGTAGCAAAAAGTGCAAGGTATACAAAAACAAAATACCAAGATAGATATTAAACAAAGTTTTTAGTTCGCCACAGTACCTTAATAAAAATCATCGATCCTCAAAGTCCTGCGATATCTTTAATCTAATAAAGAGTCATAACTTTTTATAGCTATTCCATTCTTCAATCTCAATAGAGTTAAAATGCAGCAAGGCGTTGCAAAAATGTTGGGCGGTCGGCCTCCTTTGATGTTAGGTGGTCCTCGTGATGTGATTATAATGGCGACACTTACACAACCATTAATAAATCCTGAATTATCATTACTTCCCTAGGGACAATATTGAAGTCGGTGCAAATGTTATACCTTGAAATTAATCAACAATCACAATGTTTCTTTCTGAAAACATTTTATTACCTGCATATTTGATAACTCTCCTCACATTATTAGTAAGGAAAATGTTTTCTCAGAACACTTATATTAAAACAGCATTTTTATGAAGTACAATTTGATTATAGTTAGGTGTACATGGGAGTTGTTATCGTTTGCGCTTGGCCTCATTTTTGTTATAGATGTTGGATACTTTTGCTTGAGATCATTTGTAATGAAACGTAAAATTACGCGGCGATTGAGGCCTACCGATGACGTGTGTATTGCCAGAGAATAGCAAATAATAGAATGGGACGTGCCTTCCACGGAGTACTACATTGTATTCATCGTTTATGCCTTATTTACTTTTAATACGGCTACTTGTATTGGCCTACTTACCTTTTGTATTGTTACTGCAGAATTCATATCTCAACATCTTCATACATTCTTGCAATTCAATCGTCTGTGATATTATATTATGGATTTATTTCATTGATAAATAAAATGTATCAATAGTTATTCATGAAGCATTGAATACAATTTACATTATGAATTACAAGTAGGGTTGAAAAGATTTAGTAAATCGGTTTTCGTTGCGTTTAGAGATTTTATTTTGCACTGAAATGTGCTGAAGTGGTGGCATTGCACTCTTAACGATAGCAAACTATTTTGAATATGCCATTATGTGGTTTTTGGTGCACTTTTTTATGATTTAATGCTTATAGATTCCAGTGATATGTTGTTAAATGTTTGCATTTTTGTTCAGGCCAGGGTCGCATGAACCAGCTAGGCGGTGTATTCATAAACGGTCGTCCCCTGCCGAACCACATCCGGCTGAAGATCGTGGAGATGGCAGCGGCGGGCGTGCGGCCCTGCGTCATCTCGCGCCAGCTGCGCGTCTCACACGGCTGCGTCTCCAAGATCCTCAACAGATACCAGGTGAGCATCCACACCGACTACTCAAAGTATACAGCCGGACCAACCACACAGTGATTCTTTGTATAGCAATATTCAGACTTACTTAGATGCTCTACAATGATATTTGTCTGAGAAATAAATAATATATTTCACTACGGGCACTTTATATTACTCGGAATAACTTTTCATTAGAAAGATTGATATATTTTAATGCATGCTGAATATGTAGAAATTATAATTAAATTTACCGGTTTTTGCCAACAGGAGACCGGATCGATTCGGCCTGGTGTGATCGGAGGGTCTAAACCGAGAGTAGCGACACCTGAAGTAGAGAACCGCATCGAAGAGCTCAAGAGACAAAACCCAGGTATATTCTCCTGGGAAATTAGAGATAAACTTATAAAAGAAGGCATATGCGATAAAAACACCGCCCCTTCAGTCAGTTCTATATCGAGACTTATAAGAGGAGGGAAAAGAGACGAATCTGATCCTAGAAGAAATCACAGCATTGATGGTATTCTAGGTAAGTAAATACTTACCTTAGACTGAGCTTAGTTTATGTTCATTGTGATTTTTCTACGGATTCAGTTCATATATCGCTCTTTCATGATGCAAAAAAGTCTATAAAACTTAGGTTAAAATAGAAAGTTCTAACGTATAAAATGTAGAGTCAAACAAAAGTTTGTTTGAACACTCTACCGCTCTGCAATATAAAATCTGCCAAGTGTGTATTTACACAAAACTTTATATTGCTCTAGTTTTCTCCTTTGCATGGTAAATCATTCTGATACAGTCAGACACCAATATTACAATCATATTATGCTACATATTAGTAATTGTAAAAAACTGACCATGTCATCGTAGTCCTTAACAGCAATTCAAGTCTCATAATCACTTAATTTAGTTCAAACACACTCTTATTATAAATTTATTCCAATAATGAGACTGTCGGAACGTTTGCAAACTTCGCAAAATAGCGTATAAAGTTAATAATCCACGTAAGAGTGAGCGCGCGCGCACGGTACAGCAGCGCCCCTTGTGTCGGCGTCCAAATTGTAGGTTATAAAAATGAAATTAGTATCCAAAGGTGTTATTATCCCATCGCGTTTGGCCGCGGGGCTTGCATTACGACAATCTGTCCGTACGGCACGTCTTGTGCCGTATAGCTATCCAATATAAAATGGCGCTCCTAATATCCCGGTTCAGCGACGGAGTGCAGTGCCGCTAAGATTCTGCGCGCCGATAAGATTATGCATATTAAACTTGTGCGCGGCTAAATAATGTCTACACTGGAAAACCTTCGCAGTCGGCGCATTCACCATTGAAAATGCAATGTTCGTGTCCGCGGCGCACAACGACGGATAACGGGACTTGGCGATCGCTTTTTTCGAGGAAACATTTTGCATATGCCGTGCTCGGTAGAATTCGTATGAGTAATTTCTTTAATTAACAAATAATAAGAAATGCAAGCTTAACATAATTTGAAGAGCGTGGGTGTCATGGTGATGAATGTTATAGTTATAGATAATGCTAATAAACCGGGATCAGAGTGACATGAAACTGCTCAGAGAATTCATAATCAACTAGCATAAAGTAATATTTATAGTGGCCCCAAATTCATTTGAAGCCACTGCCACATAATGTAATGTGGTTACGTTTAATTTAATCGAGGCCGCGTGTGGTCTGTGCGGTTGTCCGTCTATATCACCATTGAAAAAATAAAATAAAAACCTCTAGAAAGTTGCTATAAAGATTACGATGACATTTTTATATTAAGTAACTATTCGCACCCAAGTCGGGCTAATGTTTGTGATTCGTCATGCAGTCGTGTTATGTTTTATGTCATTGTAATATTAAGTTTTGTTTTTTATTTTACGTCAACGAAGTGTTCTTTTTTCAAAAGGTCCATCGTCTTGTGAAGATTCGGACACTGAGTCGGAACCCGGGATTACCCTCAAGAGGAAACAACGTAGATCTAGAACCACATTTTCCGGAGACCAGCTTGAAGCTCTTGAACGTGCCTTCACCAGGACCCAATACCCGGACGTGTACACACGAGAGGAGTTAGCCCAGAAGACAAAGCTCACTGAAGCAAGAGTTCAGGTAAACATTAATTCGGATCAACTCAACCGTATCAATGATAGATGACGCAATCAACCTAACCCATTGTTATGTAGCCGCCCTTATAAAGTAGGGCGTCAAAAATCCTTAAATTACCTTCGTAATTAATAACAACAACACTAAGTATGCTACCATATGCCGCTACAGCTACCGTTGGCTTACCAGTTTTAGTTCAATTAATAATCTTAATAAATTGTAGGGTTCAGAGCAAAGTGTAATCGAGCTCGGTCTATAATTAAAAATTAAAGATATTTATTCGTACCATGCTTACAAATAAATAGAGCTATACAAATGTACTAATGCCCGTACTAAGTACAATAGAATACATTTGAATGCATAAACGATTGCCATCTCAAGGATTAGCTTGGGAGGTCTCCGTATCAATTAGTTGATTAGATATTTCAAGGGTAGGAATCCAGTCAGTCGCTTATTCAAATGGGTTTACTGACGTTTTATTTTTTGTTTAGGTCTGGTTTTCTAACCGAAGAGCAAGGCTCCGCAAGCAACTGAACTCGCAGCAACTGAGTGCCTTCAACACAATGTCCTTGCAATCCGCCTTCCCCTCCGTCCATCAGCAATATGAACCGCCATCAACATTTAACGCTCAATGTGCATCTTGGCAACAATCATACTCTTCTGCTCTCGGATCGAGTTCGGTCTTGAATTCGGCTCTTGCGCCGTCTTTGCACCAATCAGCGCTCACTGCTCCTTCAGTCTGCCAATCGGCGCTGACTTCCTCTCTACATCCTCCAACATCTACGTCTTTCTCGTCCGGAAACTTGACTCCCTTATCTCATTCTTCGGAGTTGCCAGCTCCGCTCCAGCCTACCACCGACACTCCTCCGAGCTCGAGCCCCGTGACGACGAGTCCGTCTGCGAACCAAACGAGTGCTATCACCTACCAGCACTCGACGTACCCGAGTGCGAGCGACGCCGTGACCCACCCCTACGGATACGGGGACTACGCGAAGCAAGACCACGTGATGTCCGCCCACAACCACTGGTCCTCGAGGCAACTCGGACACCCACAAAACAAACTGGCCGAAGTCGGCGCGTGGCCAGAAAATTACAGGTAAGATAATAATCAATTGATATTGTATTTTATACAAAGCAAACATTCATAACGTCTCAATAAGACCTGACGGCGACTAAGTAGTCTCATGAATTATTGATGTTTTCTGCTGTACTAATATTCTGCGGCATCGGATTGAACACTTGAATATGCAATCACAATAAACTGACCTTTGCCGGCGGTGATTTAAATAACTATCAATTAAACGAATACCGATCGCGTACCTGGCTGTTACGCTAATAGTACGTTTCGGTTGTTTGAAACACAATGACATCATTTCTATTAGTCATTTATGTGTTTTATGATGTGTCAATACGGATGATGTTATGTGTAGTGACTAGTGGTAGTCGTGCATCCGGTGGCTGTATCGCGGGCGTGGGCATCGATTGCAAATCTGTGTTCAACGTTTTATTTCTTTTCACCTTCCTTTATCATTAGCCGAAGCGGCCGCTAATCAATTAAGAGGGTAAGAAGTTGGCCATTATACGCCGCACGGGTGGTTATTATAGGCCGCGCTTCGTAATACGTCGATCGGATCGTGAACGCAATAGGGCTGCGAATTTTATAAAGATTCGATCGATTTTCAATTAAATTTTTAGTTATTTTTCATTAGTCACGGTTATCAATCATCTTGCCTTGTAAGGTGGGAAATTAAAAAGATGGGACACATAGTATACATTCTCTCGGGTCAACTAGAAAATTGTGAGTTCCACAGTGGATTGTCGCGTGATTGTGACAAATACATTGTCGCATTGTGCTGTATACGGCGACGACATTTATCCGTGTTATCGAGACAAAGCACGTCTATAAACCTCGATGGACCACACACAATATCCACTCTTTCACAATGGCGAACAAACTAATAATATATGGGTTAGTTGTGTTCACGTGTCGGCCTGTCTTATCTAGTCCTTTACTCGCTTGATTGACGTAACCACTCGACTCTATTTATTTTGTCTGCCGAAAACATTTTTGTACGTAAATAATATATTGAAAACGTTCTGTTTTCTTTCTAATATGGCGCCTAAACATGTACAACCTTTCTAGTTGGAAAATCGACTTGCGCAATAATTTATTTCCTGGTCGATAGTAAATTTATATTGAGTGAGCTCGGTGACTTGGCGTACAGCTTTAATTAAAAGCGACAGCTGTCGGCAATAAATATGTATATTGACTGTAATAATGCGTTTCAGACTTTATTAAAGCTGTAGTCTTTAGATGGCTAAGTAACCATTAAATTCGAGATTTAACATTTAGGTGCCATTCTCGTCATCCTTATAAAATCACCTTTATATTGAGTTATGGTCGCAATTGATACCAGCAATCGACTCGAGTCTTTTATCAAGTAAATAATACGGTCCGATATCGTAATTTAAACGTGCTTTCGATAACTGCTTATTCCATACAGAAAATTAAATACACAGAAAATTATGTCAAGAAAATATTTATGGTACTATTAATTACGAAAGTGTGTCAGGGGTATTGAGGAGCCTCGGGTAGGAAGGGGAAACCGCAAGTAAAATAAATATCCGATAACCTTCTTCATACAACCTTTATCCTGTTTATAGTTAAACTATGTTTTAAATTAGGAATATAAATAATATGTTGTCATTTTTTTTAATGAAACCAAAGACAAGGTTAAACTAAAGATACCTAAGTTCATCTTTATAACTTTTCTGTTAATACAAAAGTTTATCAATATAGGAAGGCATCTAATATAGGAACGGCCGGTGAAAACAAACCGCGCGGTGTGAACATGCAATTAATGAAAGGCCGAACGTGACATTAGTGCAATGAACCCACACATTACTGCCTCAAACCCGACATTAAAACTTATCTTTGACTTTACTTCCTGAGCTAGCTGGCCTCTTAGAACTATACTGAACATAACTACACACACGTTCACATGTGCTTTAGTGTACGAGTTTTATACGAATAATTTGCATAATGTACTAAGTATTATAGTTAGTGAAAGAAGTAACTAGTAGGTTTAGTGCAGACCGAAATAATGCTATAGTTACATAATATCGATTAAATAACGTTCGTTGCGAATTAACGGTTATTAAAACCGTACGATTGTTATTTCCTTCCGTTGCATGTTAATATCCTGCTACATTAAGTTTTGGTTTTGTAATGATAGGCCCAGTTGTAATGAAACCGTTCCGAACCATCTGCCCCAGCACTAAACATGCTTCTCGAAACAGAATTGCTTACAGTTGTTTTGTACTAATTTCAGAACAAACAATTTTGAAATTCGAACCTTGTAAAGTTCCGTGCAGAACCTTTAGGGAACTACGAATTTAGCTAATAAAGTTAACTCTAACTGTGACCTTGATATATCTGACATTAATTTAACGCAAATGTTGTATAATTACGTGAACGCCACTGTATTTTGACGTTAATTATAGTTTTATTGTCCGGTAAGTCACGATGGCTTCCATTTTGTGTTTAGGTTTAATAAAATGCTACTGACCTTTTGGAAATGATGGTGTCCGGTGTTGCAAAGAAATAAGCGGCATTAGGGGTATTAGGTTCAATGATTATTGGTTTCTACTGTTTTTGAAAGCTTGATGGTATCGGTAATAATTCGCTCCGTTAAGATTTCTGGTTCATGAAGTTCTGAGAGCAAATTCTCACGATATGGGACCATAAGTAGTATTTATGATTCAGAAAATGTACAGAGAACTGAGTAGAATGTACAGGAACAATTAGAAAATTGTTTCTCTTTCTTTCATTGTTCCACAATTGTACTTCCTATTGCATTAAAATAGTCCCTTTTCTTTAGTTTCTTTTGACAAATAACTAACGTTATTTTCCTTTTGTTACAGTTCTTTCTTTGGAACGAATGCTGCACACTACACATCGCACGCGCATTCGCCTACAGAGGCCAAGTCTGGTTACCCTTATCTAGGACAACTCGGAGGCATGGATATGGGTAGAGTACATTAATGTCAAAATCAATTTGACAATTGAAACGTCCAAATCACAAATGTCAAATTTGACAGTTGTAATGTAAAACCTTCTTGATGGTGCACTACTTTATTGGTGTAGTTTTAAACCTCTTTTCTTTCAAAGGATTGTAAAGAGGTTTCTGTAAAAAGTTTGGCATTTGAGGGTTAAATCTACTTTCAAGTAAGGTGCTTTTACCGTAATAGAATTTATTTACTGACTCCAATTTAAGATTACATATATCAATAGTAACATGTCTTATCATAATTATCAAACAGTGCCTTTTAAAGCTCCAATGTATATTATACAATAATTATGTAATTAAAGTCACTTTTGTGTAATTACTGTAAGACTTACTTTCAATTGTATTATAGGCATAACTTTATCAATTAATCTTAGGAATTACATTGTACTGTTCCTATTATATGGCGAAAATAAATACTAGGCTATAATCAGTAAGTAAATTAAAATTTCAACCGTTGTTGTATCGAAATGTTGTTAATTCATTTTAAGAATATTATAACTAATCAATGTACTAATTAGAATATAAATAGTTAGGTTTATAGGTGCATATACACAGACTACTGATGCTTAAGTAATGTGGTTTCATACCAATAGGCATGCTACATGCAAATAATGAGCATATTACTCTCAGAAATTAAGAAAAAACATAGTTTTAACGACAATGGTTTCTTACTTAATTTAAGCATGTGTGTACCTGTGCCTTAACGATTGCCTTAAAGTAAAGTGGTTTGTAAATGGTTGCCTTCGTCGAAGTTGTGATTGTAATTTAAAGTGTATATTTATTCGTATTTGTGTATTTTATAGTTAAGAATATAATTATTGTGTTAGTTTTACTGTATAGTTATAGTTTACCCAAAATAAATGAATGCTAATTAATTTTTTTGAAGTTTTCTTCATCACTACAGGGTTGTCCATATTCGACGGACCCATGTTTTTTTAAAAAAAATCAAAGAAAAAAATAAAAATTTGGCGGTTGGCAATCTTAATCATTTAATTTGTTCCAAGTAGATTTGTTTACATCAATTTTTGAATATGATATCTCTCAAATGGCCGCCTCTGGCGTTGATGGCGTATTGTGCCCTTTTTGCAGCATTTTCCATCGTTTTCGCCAACATTTCGGCCGGAATAGCGGCTATTTCTTCACGAATGTTGTCCTTGAGCTCTTCTACGGTCCTTGGCTTGTTAACGTAAACCTTTGACTTCAAATATCCCCACAAGAAGAAGTCAGCCGGCGTCAAATCGGGCGAACGCGGTGGCCAGTCCAAATCACCACTTTTCGACATCAAACGGCCCGGAAACAAATTCTTCAGAAAATCGATTGTTATGCGACTTGTGTGCGGTGGAGCGCCGTCTTGTTGAAACCAGAACTGCCTCATACGCTTTCGACGAATAATTGGCATCACAAAATTGGTCATCATGTCGCGATAACGCTCCTGGTTGATGGTAACAGCATGGCCATTTTCATTTTGGATTCTGTTGAATGTAAATTTCAACTATTTCAGAGCGCTCGCGTGGCGTGTATTGTTGCATGGTAAAAATCTGCTTCGACTGACGCTTCAAACGCGGTATGTCATTAAGCGATGTGACATCTCTGTCAAAAGTTATGGTGTTGCCAGATGGGTCCGTCGAATATGGACAACCCGTTATTTAATTTCCTATAAATTTTAACACATATTTTTTTTAAAATAAGGTAAGTAACTAATTAATAATCAAGATTTATTTAAACAGCTGAACAGATTTGACTTTCGCCAATTTTCAGGCAATAATTGCTCATTAAACTTACAATACTTATCTACGATGTGTTGATAGTGATAGTGACTCCCAAAAATTAATGGACTTTCACTTCAAAGTGATCAAACTTCAAATTCTGTGATACAAACCGACTGTATTGAAGTTGTTTAGTAGATCCATGAAAGTTTTAATGTACCTACGCATATAGTCCAGGGACTGGGGACACCAGACTTTTCCATTCGAAGTACTAAAATATCGTGAATAATTATAAGTAAGTGTATACTTTGAATGTACGATTAACTGATGAATGTAGCCGCAGGCAGGACACAAAGGTGCAGAACGTACGACGCACAGTAATGGATAATCGAAATGTTCCAAGTTCGAAAAATTTACTGAAAAGTGGAAATTGGCCTCCACGCAGGTGGTTCTCGTGTTAGGTCCGGTTTTTGGATTTCGGGTTTATAAAACGTAAAGCTAACGTATCAATTTGTATTAGTATTACCTACGTGTCAAAGTATTACCTATGACACCTTCTCCATTTAAACATGAATATGAAACAAATACTCGCTAAAAATAACACACATTCTCACATCTGTGAATCTTCTGCAACACATACATATATATCTAGTATACATTATTTATTTAGAACAAAAGACAAAACAAAAGCTATTCTTACGAGTTAGTTGAAATTTCAGTCATTTTACGAGTGAAAATGAATAGAGCGAAACTTATACCTAATCTAAGATATATTACTACTTCGAATGTAAGGTTTAGTAGGTGGCTCTTGGAATATTATGAATATTATGTGTCACCTAGGTCTAAGAAAATATTTATCTTGCAATAAATAAATACATCTGTTTACTCAAGATATTAACAATTTAATTAATAAAGCATTTACAGACATAAAATATAATGTTTATAATGCTAATTTAAGTGTTTATTTTTGTAGTTAAGAAACAGGTGGCATAGTGAATGTTATTTCAAACTGCGTTAAAAGCAATATCTAAGGGCGGTTTCAGACAAACATTGAGCTCGTTTTTGGCACCGCATATAAAGTTGGCGTATACTATTTTAAAGCGCGCATGTAAACTTGTAAACGCACAGAAAAAAGCTTTGCCTGGAAAATGGATTGATAAACAAAATATATGATTACACCTACTTACTGTGCTTGAGTTACAATATTGCCACTATTTTACTTTTCGTACTGAAAGCGCTTTAAAAAATCGTTTTTATACTTGACTTTTGAAGCTGAAAGCAAGCGTTATACGGTTATACGCAGGTGTAGGAAGTGAGCCTAACCCGTAGACGCTAGTACGCATTAAAAAAATCGATAAAAATTCAGTCACGACCGCCTCGCTACAAGCAAGCGTATTCTAACAAATAATGTCTATGACGTTATACCCCGTGTACAGTGGGCCTATCTCGTGGACAGTACGCATGCAAATACGCTCAGTGGACATTGGGCCTAAATGTTAGCAGTGTGTATGTAAAGATACAGGTGGAGACAAAAGCTTAGGAACGCCAATTAATGTCAACTACAGATTAACGATTAGTTCTGACATTTTCGGGTGCCTACTGTTCACTTACACGTCATGGACAGGCACTTGTTTTGATTAGATTGACAATTGAAATGCAGATAAATGTTGGTGTATTTTCAGCTGCATTATGTAAAGCTTGTTGTGAAAGTTTATAGATTGTTCGGGGGCTTAGGTTAAATTGATTTATAAAGAGTTGTTCATATTGAATCAGACGTGTATGCCGGTTGACGTGGCACCGATTTGCAGGTCGTTAGCTAGCGGATTGTAAATTTGCTGAATGTGAAACACAAAAAAGACATTCCCGCAGGAAAGGGTAGGGACGTGGGGGACGAAGGAAAAAGGTAATGACTAATAATTTTGAGAAAATTCTTCCAAAATCAGTCCAGCTTTTTAAAAACCAAGCCAGACAGAAAACCGTTATGAATAAGTGCATGACATACTTATACTATAACAGACTTTTTTTAAATTTTCATCTAAGATTACCTAATAAATCTTACAGGAATCATGAAAAATGGTCTCACACATACACATACGCAACTCAACCATACATAATATACAGCCAACCCCGTCTAAAACATTGATACTCGTAATATACAAAAGTTTCATCACTACATAAATACCTGAAGTCTGTTACGTAATGGATGGCATAATCCTAAATGCCATCACATCGACCAATCCACAACGAAGGCGTTGATTTTGAACAATCAATAGAAAACGTGATTCAAGTCCGGTTCTTAAACACAAAAACGTATTTTTTGACGCAAAAAGTTATCGGTAAAGCACACTCGTGGGAACCGAATAATCTCAATAAATTGTTGACGATAATTTGTTTTGATCAATAAACGGTTTTTAATATCCTTTTATTGCTGTTGCTTTATGTTTATGTTTTAACACGAAACATTTGATTAGTTAGTTGTATTAGAAAGGTAGAAGTAAATAGGATTTTGGTTTTACGTCTGGGGTTTTATCCGTGAATGTTCTTTAGACTGCTGTAGCTATTTATAGATATACAAAGTTAAACGTATTTTAGTCTGTCTGGTACATTGTGATGGATGAAAAAGTCACCCTCACTAGAGCAAGATGTGTTTACACATTAAGAGATTTTCTTAACTCTTACTGCAGTTTTAAGTCACCGCTTATATAAGATATACCTAATTCGTTTCAATTTAAAACTTTCTTCACACTTCGAGGAACTGAAAGGTGGACTAGATTACCTCTATTTATAATATAGTCAAGTTATTTGCAGTAGATATTCTCGGAAGCCTCAAGAAAATCCGCCGACTTAATAGGACATGACGAATCAAATCGAATGGAAAAACAGAACGGATTCACGGGGCGGGTTTACCAGTGTTAACAGCTGCCAAATAGAATTTATTATTATGTGCTTTTTCTTGCTTATAGTAGCAAATATTTTGATGTTGGCGTTTGATTAATTTGAGCGAGTGTGCTAGCTTAATAAAACTCGAGCGAGCGCGCACGTAATTTGATATGTGACATTTGAGTAGGTATTCAATTCGCCAACGAACGATGCTAACGATGCCGTACCAAAAGTTCTGAAGCATAAATAAAAAGAAACAGACCTCTCCCATTTTATTTAATTGCCAGACACATAGTCGCCTGAATTATTCAAATCCGAATGGTTATACGATCGAATCAATCTGTGAGTCAGAATGTTTTAATAGCACCGAATCTTTCATTATATTTGCGTATCGGACAATTGTAATCGTGTCTAACGACTACTAAAACATGTAAAACTCTCTAGACGATTGTTCTCACACTACGACGCGTGAGAACGCCAAATCACAAAATTGAACGGTGTAACTGTTTAGCAATTAAACATTTAAAAATGGCAGCGACAATTATACTCGTAGCGGGACGGGAGCGCAGCGAACGCAGGTGTGTTCGACTCGATCGTGGCTGAAGCCGTCGAAAATCGAATATAATCGGACGTCGACTCGAACAGTTTTTCCGAAAATCGGTATTGGTGATCTATCGATTTTCACAGTCGATAATGCACGCACGTGTCTCGAACTGGCTTGACATAGATTCGATACACTATCGATTTGGTCTTGTTTAGGATGAAACTGAACGGATCAATAATGGAATGCTCCTTTGATACATGCTTATGTCTCTACTGGTGTAATTTATTTGTATTACACTGACATGTAATTAGGTACTAGTAGTGTCAGTAGTTGGTAACCCAAAACCATATTTAACAGTGACGAGGTTGATGCTTTACCAAATTGAATTGTTTCAAAACCCAAAAAGAATAAACATACCGCAATCGTGCTTAATTTATTGATAATCGATTACTTAAATGGCATCAACATAAATGTTTATTTATAAAATGCCACAATGCCCAGTTACTTGTATCTACAAGTAATTCGATAAAACAAAAGGAATGTGTGAAAACATTGACACAATTCTCAAGAGCTACGTTAAACGCGAAACGACATTTATCAATTCCAGAATACATTCCAATATCCGAAATTGCTTCTCAAGAAAGTTATTTACTTGTAGTAGCGTAACGAAACCATTTGCTTAGCAAAAATTCTCAATCACCCTACAAGATTCGAGTACGGCACTTGACATTATAATAGTTTCTATTACAAGTTCTCACGAGAAATAAATCGGTGACATTCCGATAAAACGTCCACAAAATTTTCTATGAAACGCGAAAGTCGTGCATGTCCAGCGATCGCTCGACCAAAAACATCAACATTGGGACACTTTTTGTGTCAACGACGAACTCCTGACGGGTTCAAACAAGCAAATATTTAATTGGACGCTGTATCGAATCTGCAATTAATATTACAGTCAGAATGGTAAATGTTAATTCAGGTTAATTAATTAAATTTATTGGATTTCTTTTGCATTGATTGCGAAACACGAGCTGAAATATAAAGTTTAAAAGCTTCTCAGGTTCAAGCTTTTACTTTGCATCATTGAACTATTACGTGTGTATTTACTACGATAAAGTAAAAGGGTTTATTAGTTACAATTAAAGCTTCTCGCTTTACAAAAGGCTCCATAAAATAAGGAAACGTTTAGCGCACGCTACACATAATAAAGTAACGGCTTTCATTATCATCGAGATGGATATGACAATAGGACGGACGCGCGGACGTTTGTGCCATGTTTTTGTTTAACATTCAGTAAGAATGTAAAGAATTGTAATTGTATCGGCATAAGACGAAGGAGGGTGTCGACACGGCCGTTTTGTTTCCTAATCAACAATAGAAGGAATAGTTTCGAGTCATCGGTAAAGACGTCACACTGTGACCCTTCACAGCGATGTAACGTGCCTTGTTTTGAACAAATTATTAGTCTGGTTTAGCTTAAAGGGAAGAACAAATGCTCGTGATTCCTGTTAGTAACTTTAGTAACAATGATTTATTTACAGTGTATGAGTCATCGGTAGCTATTAGTCGAGTACATTGTCTTAGGTGGAGTCAGTTCAGCGCGCAGCATCCTCGCAGCTGGAAGGCTTTGCGTGTTTACAAACATTTTATAGAGGTGTTATGTTTAATGGCTTCTTTAGGAGGCAGTTTGAAGGTACACTTTATTGTTTAGTGGACAATGATTGGACGTAGAGTCTGATTGAAATGAAACAAAACAATTCGCTACAGTTATGTTCCTAACATGTATATTTATGTCCAACTATTGAGTTGAAATATGTAGTGTTCTAAAACGAATGTTACGGATTTTTGCATAGTTTAAAAGATTTGACACTAGTAACTGTCTATGGATTGCTTCGCGTACTAAAGGTCGCGACGTGACCTGACAATCATGACGCCAGAGATCAAGTTACACTCTACCAAAACTTAACCTTGGTTAATCTTGATCTGAGAAGGTCTTCAAATTAAACCAGATAGTTATTTATATTTAGATGAGCATCACTATTAATAAATCGTTTCTAAAGGTCCCAAAGTTGTTACAATTTGACTTTCCCTAGACACATGAACTTTATCTTAACATAGTCAATACGATGACATAAGGAATTTGTATCGACATAGTAGAACAAAATAAAAGTTTCGTTAAGCCGTACAAACTAAAGTTCTTCACTATTTATATAATTAGAACACATAGGTACATCTCGTCGGATCCTTTCTTTTATTTGTCTATTGTTTCACCATTACATTGTGCCCCCTTAAATCACGGAAATATTCATGGCCACCTTACTTAATAATTAGTTACCGTCTATTTTATTTTAAAAGCCTGTACAGACTCACCACCTTATACATAAACGCTCTATTACTAAAACACTGATATACAATGTTTTGACTCTTTCGCTCATTGGAAAATAGCGTTTGTCAGAAAAGGACAAACCATTTAATAGCTAACAAGCGATTATGAATAAGGCATTTAGACTTTAAACAATATTTAGACTGCCTTTGGTTCCAGGAGAATCTAAGAGTTTAGTTTGGGTCTAACTAGTCGTGTGTGGTAGTCAAGTCATGTACATTTAAATACCATACTTTTTGTCAGTCGGTTATTGTAGCGACAACTAAAAAATACCCGGACTAATTCACTCACGGTTAATTAGACCCAAACTAAGCTCTAAGCTTGTAATATGGAATCTAACTAACTACTACATATTTATACACAAATACTTTATAAGAATATATAATTGACACTCAGACGTCGTCGCCAACAACTATGTCTTCACTTAATGTTGACTCCGGGCGGGAATCGAACCCGCAACCCCCGACACGGTAAGCGCTCTCACTGCCACTGTGCCAACGGGCTTGTCAAAAACTGAAGTTAGACAGATTAGACTGCGTCGAACAATCTAAAAACTCTCTGGACTACAATATACGAAGGTCTTTAGACTTGCTAATGTGTAACATGAAGACAAGCCTTTAAAGATAACAATCGATCCGGTTATGATGCGAATAAAATTGATACGAATCTTGATTGAGAATAATTTTGAGTGATTCATTATAATGAAAGACTGAGGTAATAAACCTTTTTTCTGTGATTAAGACTAGGTAGATAAAGGTAGGAAGATACAATATAAATTGATAAGTGGTTTCTACAAAATATACTTAGATACTACGGAGCATTTGCATTAAAAAAAATCCTACTAAGTAATATTGTAAATGCGAAAGTTTGTGAGGATGGATGTATGATTGTTGTTCTTTCACGCAAAAACTACTGAACGGATTTGGATAAAACTTTTCAGTAATATAGGTTATACATCATAATAACACATGGGATACATTTTATCCCGAAATTCCCGCGGGAACGGGTACAACGTGGATGAAATCGTGGGGCGCGGCTAGTTTACAAAATACATACAATTGATTAAGCAACTACTTAACAACCGATATACAATGTCAATTTTCATTGATTTTACATAGCGTTCTGTAAGAAAAAAGATAATAAAGCGAATTATTTACAGACTAATAAAATCCTTCCTATATGTCTGTCTATAATTTGGTTTTCATTAAAGAAGTAAGGTGATCCCATTGGTGATCCAAAAAAAAAATTAGGTCATTGATGTCATATAATTTTTCATAACAGAAAATTATCTATGAATTGGTAACAGTAATCAAATAAAAAGTACGGACATCTCTAACTGCGAGTGCAGGCTTCAAAATAAGAATTAAATTGTATTATTTAAACCACAATACGAAGTAAGTCAGAGATTGTTTTTGACTAACAAAACATTTTTCTAAAATTTACACGGTGCAAAACTGTACCGTTCTTGTTAGCAAACTATATATCTATATTATAATGCTATATAACAAAGTTATAAATCCTTGGAACAAGTAATTTGAAATAAGTTAGCTCCCAAAGCTTTAATAATTACAATATTATGTCTTGTCTAACTTGAAGACAGCTTATGTTTTCAAGTGTAAACTGATTTCGGTTGAAGAGTCAAGTGTAAAGTTTTAAGTTAATTGAAAGTTTTGGTTTTACTTCATCAAAGTCATCAAAGTTTTATTAATCACAAAATTGTTTAGATTGAGCAAGTTTACAAGCTGTTAACCGGGCGATATCAATGGTACACGAGCGTCACACAATACTCGTAGGTATGTAACACTAGCAGCACCCCGCGATTTCACCCGTGTTATGCCCGTACCTGTTGGAATTTTGGGATAAAAATAGCCCATAAACCTTCCCGTGAAATGTGGCTATCCATTACAAAAATATTTTTTTGAATCGGATTAGTAGTTTCTCAGATTAGTCCTTACAAACAAACAAAGTTAGAAACTTTACCTTTTTATAATCTTTAATATAATTCTACAGTAAGTGTGTATATCACTGAACTTCTCCTAAACGGCTGGACCGATCTGAATGTTTTTTTTGTATGCGTTTGGGTGGCACCCTGGATGGTTTAGATTCGCACTAGCGGGACATCTAGTATTAAGCCCGGTTTCCACTGCGAGCGGAACGGACCCATTAATGACTCCGTTTAATTACCATTGCGTTACTTTTTCTTGTATAGACGCATAAAGCCTGGTTTCCACTGCAAGCGGAGCGGGTTCATTAATGACTCCGTTTGGCAGCCATTACGTGTTTTTGTTGACTTAGGTAATATGCGTCTATACAAGTAACGCAATGGTAATTAAACGGAGTCATTAATGAGCCCGCTCCGCTTGCAGTGGAAACCGGGCTTAACACCTAACAAAAACACGTAATGGCTGCCAAACGGAGTCATTAATGAGCCCACTCCGCTTGCAGTGGAAACCGGGCTTTAGTATAGATTCTTGCTAGCTCGCTCGTGTTTAAAAGAACTCCGCCACTCGTCGCTTGCCAACTCGCTACCTAGGAATGTCGCTTCGTATATTTCAACCTAATAACTCTATAAAAGCAATCGTTGTCCAACTTCGTTTATGAGTCGAAACAAAAAGGCAGTTAGGAGCAATGTCACCAATTGTCAGCAAACACAAAGAGGTAACAGTTAGGGGATACTTTTATTGTTTTACTGCGTAGCTCCCGAAGCCGCAGGAGGCAGCACCCTTAAATCCTAACTTAAAACTTTAACAAATAAAAATACGAGCAATTAAATACCTAGATTTACAACCGTTTACAAGGTTCCCAGAATGTTTGAACTTGTGTCGTTTGTTTCTTCTCATGACGAATTTGTGATGATCGGTACTCTTGTCCGTGCTGTGAAATTATAAAGAGTTTTACTAAGGAGAAAAGTGGAATATTTATGGCGATAATTGCTGTTTTATTGTCGTGTTTGGAAGATTCTTTGAATAAAATGTATTGTTATTATCGATAGTTATGATAAATGTTCTAAATTGATTTTGTTGTCACACGCACAGTCGATACTTGAATTACTTATTTAAACGTCTAATGTTTTTTTCTTGTGAACATAACTAATGGTGCGTTTCCATTGAAGCAGAGTGGAGCTGTGCGGAGTTGTGCGGAGCTCAATAGACCAATCACAACTCATTACGACAGAATTTGACAATGACAGCATTTTTGACAATTTTTTACACGTCCAATTATTTTTTAAAATTATGAAGCATTAGATAAAGACTCATATTCTTCAAGCAACGTACAAAATCCAGGACATTACAAAGTCTGGCTAGATTTATTTACAACAAATTCAGAAGCAGGAAGTAAAAGTAACATTACATAAGATTTTCGTGCAGGTTTAGTTTATGATATACGTTTCGTGGGTTTATGTTAGCTACTGAAATTGTATGGTTGATGTTTATGTAATATTCGGAAATGTCTGGTATATTCATTTAGATAAAACACCCTCGACCAGTGCGAGATTACATACCTACTTATTCGTATACAATTATTTTACGTTGGACTTCAACTTGAGTTGCTATATACATGTTAGTACATAATAAGTACAACATAAGGTTGCAATAAATCTATCAGTTCTATAAATCAATAAAGTGCCTACATAGACACAATAAAGTGCCTACATAGAAGTAACAAACCTCGTTGCCAACTAACAAATTAATACAAAACATAACAATCAATAATGACCACAAATACAGTCCTCAGTAAAACCGTAAAGCAATTTGTCTTCTCCGAAACATTAACTTATTTATGATCTAATTGTCTTAGATTCCTTCAGCGTAACCACAAGGTGGTCAATGCCATAACTGAGCAATATTCACAAACTGTCCTTAGAGACGCGGCGATTTGTTACGCGCTCAGGATCTTCTGTTAATGTATGGCCAACCGCACAATTAAGGGCTCACATTGACTTTAGAACAATAAGTTTACTACCGTTCAGTAGCCGAGGAGACCCCTGCGACGCACTCCGTGCTCAATCAGAAACCACAAACATTTTCTAAAACATACCTCGAACCGATTGTCTCACTACATGAGTGAGTCGTATTGTTATAAACCGTAGTATTATGTATTATAATGCTACCGGTGGGTGGCACCATTCTCCGTGTGGTTTTGCTTACCCGATGACAGATCTCTTGTTATTGATAGCTTCCTGAATAATGCATTATGTGTTCGACGGGGAAATTGCGGTGATCGGAAAAGTAGATTATAATGTATGCGAATTTTCTTTAGAATGTGTGAGGGTATGAGTGGAGATAAAAGGAGTGCTTTGGAAGGAAAGTGTGCTTGTTCGAGATATTGAACTTCTCGAGAAGCTTATATTTTTAGTTATAGTTCTGCTATGATATTAATTAATTCATCGGTATTTATATAATGATGGTAGAACATTGACCTCCGGAATCGCACAGTATGTGCATTTTGCAAGACAATGAGACGTCAGGAAACCACCCAACGTTTAGATAGAGATCTAACCCACTATAAAGATCCAAAGAGCATTCCTGAATGAACCACCCAAGTTCTACCACACAGGGTAGGGGCGTAACTACTTTGTCACACTAAGAATTCACAGGCTCTTTCAAAGGAATATATGTCACTGTATGAAAAGAGAGACCGACTAATTCGTAACTCATACATCAAGAGACTACAGTTTGGTGGATACTTTCGTAGGGCCGACATTTATTGACATTTATGTTATAGCATTGTGTGTGGCGTCAATCGTGAATGGAATCGGGGTGGCTTCTAATAGGTGTGAAGTGTTCACTTTTGTTGTTCATTTCTTTCAGGTATCCGATTTATTAAGTATCGCTGGGTGCGGTAGCGGTATTTAATAATAATATTTTATTTGTACCGTCCTTTCTCGATCTCTGATATATTTCATTTAATGTAACGCATTCGATTTATTTATTGGTTTAGGCGTTTGATTTGGTTGTGGTGTACACAAATACGTCCGATTCAAAGTTGTTTAATAGACACCTAAATCAATTGATGCCTCACCGTTTAAACAATAAACCTTTGTAATCAGTCCTTGAATAATAATGAACTTTCCTTAGACTGAAATTGAATTGTTTCCTATACCTCAAAGCTTAAAAAATGTTAAGATACAGAGTATTTTATACATAACTAGCTGTGCCCCGCGGTTTCACCCACAGCGCACCCGTTCCCGTAGGAAATCCGGGATAAATAGTATCCTATATCCGTCTCCTGGTTCTAAGCTACCTCCCGACCAATTTTCAGCCAAATCGATTCAGGCGTTCTCGAGTTATAAATAGTGTAACTAACACGACTTTCTTTTATATATATAGATTAGATACCTAGACTTCAACGCGGTGCTTCTTAAAATTGTCTCTAATAACTTTTTACTTGCTCTATAACATAACTCTTGGTGTCAAATTTTCAGCCAGTATACATTAAAACCTACGCAAAAACATGCACTGAATGAACGATATTTTGTGCGAAATTTCAGGGATCCTTGGGAGGAGTAATTTCGTGATACTTCGTATGGGGTGGAATGTTTCCAAGACATAGCGCTGCTGTCAAGTTTAGAGATGTTCGCATAGCTACGTTTTCTGGCTAAAACACCATTTTATTTTTATTGGAAGCGATTTTTGTTGGGATCAAGTTTACAAGTTCGTATAGATTAGTCAGATCAGAGTTTTTGACCGCCTAAAGGGTGAAATTACAGGTGGTATGGAATAGTTAATGACGTCAATATTTAAGACTTTGCCACACTAAGTACATAGGTACAATTGAAAATTAATAATGTTTTAAAAGTAGTAGCTCTTGCTAATTCGTGTTCGTACGATTATTAAGAGGTTTATTACAGTTAATTTATTATCTTTCTGGGTTTTGAAGTAGAACATATTTATCATCATTCATCATTCTGTTAGGTATCACTCATCGTGTTGAGAGAAACTAAGAAGTTAATACAAGTTTCACATTTTAGCAGTACAGGTATAAATAAAATCCCAATTTTTAAAATAAATGTTATAAGCATAGCTATAGTCTAAATTCAAAACTAAAAAATGTGAATTAACCTATAACGTTTCACAGTAGCGCTGAAGCTTGCACACTGAAAACATAAGATAAGTTTTATAAACAAACTGCAGCACAATTAATGTTACCCACATAAAAAGCATTTTATTCAACTCTTCGCCAATCACGGCCAATACAGTACTTTTGTTCGCGACTTTCAGTTAATTTTAACCGGTAAACTGCGTATTGATTTCCGACAACCCCGCATGCCAATGTCAGCTCGAACAAACAAAGGGTAGGATTAACCCCGGACGTAATTGAATTCACCCAGGAACGATATGCACTGAATGAACTGAAGTGTAGATAGAGTAGTGTGAACTTTTAGTGCAGTTTTTATTCGTCGTGACGTGACTTTATTGGTTTTGCAAGAGCTCTGGTTCTGGTTTAAGTAATTGACCAATGGGCAAAAGTTTCAACGGAATGGGAATTTCGGGATGCCTGCAGGTCCCCAGGTCGGCCTCAAGTCGATGGCGGAAAGAGCTGGACGATTTTGATTGGTAGTAGTTTGCACTGGGAAGAGATACATGGAAGGAATTGGGGGAGAGCTTTGCCCAGCAGCGGGACAGCGAGGTTATATTAGATAGGCCTTAACCGTCTTTACAAGGAAAAAGTCTTTCTTATCTTTTACTAGCAGCGCCCCGCGGCATTGCCCGCGGTGAGCCCGTTCCCGTAGGAATTTTCGAAAATCCTTTCTTATTGTGCACTTACGTCACTTGAAGAACCTTCCTGCCAAATTTCATGTTTCTAGGTGTAGCGGTTGAGGCTGTGCGTTGTTTATCAGTCAGTCAGGACTTTGAATTTTATATATATAGATAGATAGATTTATCCTTGGACAGTCGCTTTACACCTCGGTCACGGTGTTTGTATAGGAGCCAAAATGTCAAATAAAACGTAGATAAAATAAAAGGGATTTGTATCCGTTTTCGAATCTCACAAAAATTAATACAATGGCTAAGATATATTCATAGATGCCGCACTTATAGAGGTTCATTAAATGACATTGAAATATTTGACGTTATTCTTCATACATCTCAAAATTATATCTTTAAAAAGGAAGCATTTAACCTCTTTACCTAAGGGCGTAATTAACTCAAAAATAAGTCAATTATTTTATACATCACCGCAATACCCTAGACATACATTCTATAAATGAATAACAGGGACGATGTACGTGTATTAGGTTACTTCCCCTATTGTTCCTGTGTCTAAAAGCCACAGTAACTGAGTTACCTTGTGAACGCCAAGTTAAGTACCTACCACAAGTTTACCACAAGCTTTTAATGTGCTTACAACAATATAATGTCAACTTTGTATTCTATAAATACAACATATTTATAGAATAGAACTTAATAATGGCCTTTCACTTATTTTGCATTTGTGGCGTAGTTTGGCTAAGTGATATCAGCTCATAGCGATAAATGTACAGTTCGGTCTGTACTTGGATGGATGGCCGATAGTGACATTTTCTATTTGAGCGCTACCGTGGTTCGGAGGGCACGTTATATTGTGAGTTTTGAATTCGTAATTCAAGACTAAGTCTAGATCGTGTCGTGTATAGAATACCTACCTAATTCCTATTTCCTAAATCACAAGAAAATGTGTATAATATGTTCTAAATGACTACGAGTACATAATAATAAAAACTATTTCAGCAGCTGTGAAATAAAACTACACTAAATTATGGTCATAGGAAAACTGCACTATTTTTAACCCTCACACAACCCTCAACATTTAACAAATATTATAACAAAAAAATTCAAAATGGCTTCCTTAGTTTAGGGGTTGTAATAATCAGGGCAGTAATGGTCGCCGTTTATTTACTTTTGCGATTTATATTTAACGTGGGGTAAGTATATTTATATGGGGGTTGTTAATGTATCGCCGTTCAGTCATGGCTTGTTTGTAAGGGTTGATTTTCGGTTGTAACTTTGCAAAGTGGGGCAAATGTTTATATAGAATAAGATAATTGATAATTGGTGCTGACGAAAATAAAGTTAGACTTACCATAAATCTATTGAATATTACATATGGTACAATCTTTTTTATCTGATCAGAACAGATTTTTCTAAGCATTTCATGTCGTTTGATTACAAATGTTCAGTAAAGTTATCTCCGTAAGAGTTATTATTAAAATGTCGAGATGTGATTGATAGAATCGGTCATTACGACATAAATCGGAGCCGATGGCCGCAGTCCGATGAAACGAACCAAATCCGTCTGTCGGTTACGAGTGGATTCGCTGAAATCAAAGGATATTGTGAACGAGGGATCAATGTGTCTATTAATGTTTAGACGTGGGTTTGATTTGAGTTGGCTTTGCGTTAATATAGCTAGCAGAATTTTAGTTATCAAATGGTTTGTCCCTTTCTGACATACGCTATTTTCCAAAGAGCAAAAGAGACAAAACACTCACTAACAGTGTTTTAGTTAGAGAGCGTTTATGAATAAGGCAGTTAGTCTGTAATGTCCCACTGGGGACACAGACAAAGTAAGACAAAGACTTCTGAAGTACTTTGTTTTTGTAATGATTATGTGAAGTTTTTTTTCTAGTACTTTTTATCAAATAACTAGCATGTGATCCTAATGGAGACAAAGATAAATCAAATAAATCAAACATCACAATAATGCCAGCCGTTATTAAGTTATAAATGTTGTAACAAACAGGACTTTCTTTTATCTATATAAATAAAAACGAATTGCTGTTCGTTAGTCTGCTTAAAACTCGAGAACGGCTGAACCGATTTGGCTAATTTTGGTCTTGAAATATTCATGAAAGTCCAGGGAAGGTTTAAACGGTAAGCAGTGAGGAAAAAAATGCAGGTGAAACCGCAGGGCACAGCTAGTATTTTATAAATATTCATGAACGCAAAGTAAAACGTCGTTCATTAAAATATAGTTTGAAGCTTTCATGAAAAGACGCAAAGTACTACGTAAATCCAATAAAGCAATTGCCAGCACAAATCAAATTACGATTGAGCACATTAATCAAACCTATCAGAATAACTTCCATTGAAGAGCGATAGCCGTTAGTTAGCTTATGAATGAAACTCCATTGTCAATCAAATAAACATAACTATTTACGATACTAAAACAAATCTGAATAAATAATTAAATTAGAATTTATTCTCGCATTCACACCACTCTATTAGGTATGGTTCAGCAATTGATATTAAAATTGACAGTAACGACTTTACGTTCAAAACTGTGAATTATTCATGTGAATCTGTGAGCTGGGAACGATCCATGAAATTATTGAAAGCTATTTGAAGTGACATGGTATTGCAGGCTACAGATAACGATGTTCAATGGAGTAAATGAATACATTCGCTAGTGACGTTAGAAAAGTAAGAAAAATATCACATAAAAGTGGGTTACTTGAATGTGTTAGCAAGTTTTCTCACAAGTTATGTATTCGAAACTATGAGTCAGGAGAATCTTTCTGTTGGAAACCAAACTAGTAGATAATGTTCGCCATTTCTTGAAATAAAACCCCCAACTTTTACTTTAGTTTTTCTTCCCTAACAGTTTATAAGCAGCGAGTTTTATATAAAGCAAAAACCGTTTATGTCTTCCAAACTTGGTGTTTAGAATTTGACGAATCGGACAATCGGACGGATTTGTCACAATGACAAGAATTGTCATACTTAACATAAACAAAAACTAGGTACTTCTAGATGTTAAATCAACTAATACACATATATTTTTTGTTTCGTTATATAATGTGGTGGTTGATTAGGGTGTAGATTAGGTTTTATTCACAAAATATATCGCAAAGCTAAGAAAAAATCTATAAGAAAACACGAATGCATAACTTTAGACAGTGGCAGGTGAAAAATTTAAATCAAACATAGTTAATCCTATTCGTCGCGACGATCGATTGTACACACCCGAATTAGGTGCGTTATAATTAGGCATATGACATGAATTCAACGGTAATCACAATGGAACCAACTAAGCATGGAATTGTGATATGAAGCCGGATCGGATACGCTCTAGGAGTAGAAATGTAACCGCTCTATCGGCCACCGGATCGGCTAAATACCTGAATCTAATCACCATTTATACACTCATTTTGAACACTTAATTTTACACTTATCTTACCATCATACATTTGATTTTACGCGTGCCCTGTTTAGTGCTCAAGTGATGATGGCTTTATTATGCACTTTTTATTGTTGGTTGTTTGGTTAGGGCATTGCAGGCTGAATCACCTGATTGCCCGAAAAGTAAGATGATTCAGTGCTTCGGAGGGCACGTTAAGCCGTCGGTCCCGGTTACTTTCTACGGATAGTAGTCGTTACTTGAGCCATGTCAGAGGCCTTTGGCAGCTCAATAACACTGACACCAGGATTGGTCAGGTTGGCCATCCACTCGATGAAGAATTGTTGGTTGTAAACGATGAACTATGATGGCTGAAGACCATGTTTAGACAATATTTACCTGCAATAATACTACTACGAATTATCACTGAAAATTAAGCGATGGATAATATCAATTTTTTATTAACTGTTCCAAAAGGAACAAAGTGCACAGTTATTATTTTAACAATGGAGCAAAAAACGAGTGTTGACAAGTATATATAAGTTGGTTGTGTCTGTCCGTGTGTCTGTCTGTGATATTGTAACTCCTATCCGAATGGACCTATTTTAATCTAGGTTTTTTTTTTATAAATGGCGCTTTTATGTAGGTAATCTTCTAAGCAGACAAGATGTTTTTTTTATTTTGCAAATTATAAAATAAGATGATGTTTTTTTATTTGCATATTATAAAATAATCAAATTAGAATATTTACACAACAATCTTCTAAGCAGACACAAAATTAACTTTACACAATATCACAACCCTTCTCGTTGCGTCAAGAGTGACCTCGAGGAAAATTAAGGCCGCATTAACCATTTCAGGTTAATTCTAAAGACACCTCCTCTAGAGGACATAAAGAGGTTAAATTGAATTTTAAATTGGACGGGAGTGTACAATGACGAGGCAGGTTCATTAATTCCGGATAATAAGGTTGATTAGTAACCGCCCGCATGCTGTTGTCTATGGATTATGCGGCAATGAGGTATTTGACGACTTATTCGAACCTCATGAGAGTATGAAGGGTTGGATAGAAAA
Organism: Cyclophora punctaria; assembly: GCA_951394245.1. Classification (NCBI taxonomy): domain Eukaryota; kingdom Metazoa; phylum Arthropoda; class Insecta; order Lepidoptera; family Geometridae; genus Cyclophora; species Cyclophora punctaria. Next base: position 4,843,182 of record OX596182.1, on the reverse strand, counting down.
TGGCTACTAATAGAGGTCTGTAAGATGACAGTTCAGTCAAGAGAAAATTATGAATTAGCGGTTTTAAATTTACGGCTATTATTTGAAAAAGTAACCTTGAATATTAACTGTTAAGACGTATTGCTCAGATCCTTTAAAAAACTCTCATTACGTAAAACTAATTAGTAGTCACACATTTTTTATGGACGTTAACAAAGTAAGTACCAAAAGCAAATATCAAATACGTCATGCATGAATATTAAACAAAAAAACATAATAATAACATTATTTTTTCGACTTATATCTTAAATAATACATATTTCTGAATACAAGCACTTGCCAATACATATGAAACACATTATTGTAATTCAAAATAAACTTTTTATTACCAAATACAACAAAACAGCACCAACTTCGTCAAAAACATTGAAAATTGTCTTTGTTTTGTTCACGACCTTCAGCGGACAATGATGGATTCTACTTCTGTTCATTACAAATTCACAATTGAATGTTACAAGTCGAGGCTATTGTTAACATCCACTACTAGTATTACACATGGGAATCACCAATCAAAGTTTGACGTTTCTGAGGATGTGAAGGCACAGCAATCACTCTTTGTAACCGCAAGTAACTTGTTATTAATCTATGGACATCAATATATCGGACCTCGTCAATCATTCTGACTTCGAATAATTTTTCTTTAAAGATTTGAATATCGAATGTAATTTAAATTCTTTTTGTAAGGATGTTATGGCGAAGGTGTTTTTGCATACAGCCAGAGAGAATTCTATTTATAGTGTTGCTACTGTATGCTCATTTGTATCATTAGTAAGGGAGCGTTTTGTTTTATATTAAAACTCATGCCACAGAGTGTAATTAAGAACTATTTATGTATTCCGCTTGAAAACTTTGTAAAGTTTTTAAGCTAAAAATAATTTAATATTTGAAGCAAATCAGGTTAGTTGGTTATGTAAATTGTTTTCAGAAGGCAAATAAAAATGACGATTAATATTATTCCTTATTTGACCAATTAATACAAGATAAATGTAAAATACTTAATTAACAATAATTGATATAAATGTTTTAATATCATGATTCCTATTAATTATTCGATTGGCAATTAAGCTTTTATGGCCAAAATCATTTAGAAATAATATAGTTTGTAAACAATACTGTTAATTGCCACCGTCTAAAAGTTTTACAATTATTATATATATGTAGTAGGTATATTAAATAAAATATGATAAAAACCAATAATTAAAAATCAAGAGTTTTTATAAACATAAAGACGACGTATACAATGATTAATGTAATTTATTACTTCCATAATCGTATCAAAATCGTTTGTTAACTCTATAATCATCAATATCATGATACAACAATAAAAATTGGACGTAAAAATTAATTATTCGGCATCGGCACGCTATTCTAATAATCATAAATTAAGGAGCAATCGGATCAAACGCGGTGGGTCCGCGAACAATGTGCGAAACATTAAAAATATCAACAAAAGAACTTTTGACTTTCATAGTACATACATAGAAACAAACATATGACAGTCAACTTTGGAGAACAAACCATTCGAAATTCAACTTTATTTGAATGGCGTTAAGAGTTGGGTGGTTCTGTGTAATAGGATGCAGTGCGTGGTTTATTGTTGTCGCCCTCGACAGCTGGCGTACCGTGGAAAATCGATTTTCACGTGGGACCGACGGATGTCGCATCTGCGCGACTGTACCATACCGCTTCCATGCACCCGAAATAAAGTGATCTATGAGGAAAATCAGATACTATTTATAGAGATTACGAACTACACTTGGTATGTTACAGATTTACGTTACATTTTTGTATTCATTACCAAAACAATAAACATTGTGTATTGAATATTTAAGTTTTGTTTTTTTTTCGTTCGCAGGACTTGCATAAAATTTAAGTTCAATAATAGTATAATATGATAAAAGCATAATAAATATTATACTTTAACAAAATCTCTAGAATCAACGAATTATGCAGATTTATATTTGTATGCTACATGTGTGAGAGGAAGGATAGATTATAAAATGCCAGATTTTTCATTCATCATTAACTAAAGTTATTAACAACACAAATACTTCATGTACGGAGTACGTATTTTGTACCTATATGTTCTAACCTAACCTATCACCTACGCACAATCAGCTTTTATATAAAAGCAAAACACATCCATCCAAAACGTACGAGGAAAATAAATAAATAGTTCCGTTTGATTACTCAAACGTCACATTATTGACAAACAAAAACAGGAGTAGCGGAGACCACACAGGGCTGAAACGCAAGCGAAATTTAACTAACCTATCACCGTTTCGAATCGTTTTAACGCAAACGTATAATCGGTTGTGAGTCCTACTATTTGTTTTAAGTTGGCCGTAACCGGGATTTTGAATAAAAACATCAAAGAGGGTGCGTAAGAGTAGACTCGAAGGAGTAATTATGATTTGTTTCGGTTAAGCGGAAATAGTTTGTGTCGCTATTAATCGCCTTCGTGTACTGGGAACGACCACATGGCACCAGCTCCGAGGCTATGAACTGCCCGCCTTAATGTCTCGATATAGCGCTCCGCCAGACATTCTGACTTCGATTTCAAAGTCAGTTCTACAATATTAGGTCCGTTAAAACGACCCCACAAGAGCGTTGCTTCATGGTAATTGTTTTGAAATTCGAATAGGTATTCTAAGTGTTGGTAATGGTTTCGAATTTCGAAAAGGTGTTTTAATATACTACCATAGAGCAAACGAGGAGTTTATAATATATAAGTTGTCGATGAGTGATTGAAAGCAACCGTCAAACACGTCAAGCAAACTTAGTCTAACTTAGTCTTTAGTTTCCAGCTCGCAACTTGCAATCTAGTTTAATGCCAACAACATTTTAATTACTAGTATCAACTCTAGATAATTATAATCAATCCTTTCATGTGCAAGCGTGATCTACATATTTGTAACAGGGGCGCCACCTATTAGATTGCGGGTAGAACAGATTAGTACATAAAATATAGTTATGTGTATAGCACCTAGAACTTAGAAGCTAAAGAAATAGTGGGTGAAACAGTCAGTACATAATCTTCGTATATACAAAAATTACTGCCCCCAGAGGAACCCTGAAAGGAACGGCCATGTTCGGGCTAATTTTGGGAATTAGCAGTCCGATTCGAATAATTATTTTTGTAATGGATAGCCACGATTCAAGGGGAAGGTTAGGTATTGCTATTTTTCATCCTAAAGTTTCCACGAGCTCAGGCGGGTAAAACCGTGGGCGCTGTTAGTAATATATAAAAATAGCTCATAGGAGAAACGATGTTTCAAACAGTATATAATTCTCATATCTGCCTATAGTTATTGTGGGTGCCCCAAAAGGGACTGGCATGCGCAAGCGGCGGCACCCGGTGCGTGGATCACCGTGACGTATCGCGATTTCCACGCATCCATCCCGGCCGCGAGTCGCCTTTGTCACAAAGGAAATTAACTAGTTATATACCGTGTATGTGTGTGTTGGATACTGCTCGCAGGAAAAGAAATGAGAGGGGAAAAAACAAAAATATTCAAAATGCAAAAATAAATATGAATTCCTATTCGTCCCGTAAAATTGGAGACAGAAATAATATATCCTTATAGCATTTTATTGATATTTTTAAAATGAAAACCGTAAAAAATCTTCAGTGAAATCAGATAAGAATGTTTTAACTATTTCGTTAGAAGCTGTGAGTCCAACGAAAGATATTAAGTTACACAAACTCAGACAGAGACATTGCACACAGACTTCAAACTAATAACATTTAAACGAATTGTTGATATTATATTGTTAAGCTCTTAAGTAAACATTGCGACAATTTTGAACTGAATTTTGTGCATTAATACTTCAAACATTTGTATAAAACTGATTTCAACATTGTAAATAAAATCAGTTGCTAGATATTACTAAATATCCGAAGTAAAAACTGAGCGTCATTTTATACGAGTAAGTCTTTTTTAAATAAGCTCGTTTCTTTTTTGCTAACCGTACATAAGCAGTAATCAACCGACAGTGTGCCAATGAAGGAAGGGCTATTGTTATAAAGTTGAATGAAAACTTCTATTTAAGTAGACATGGGTGTTATTTTTTATATTTTTAACATTATTTTCAGCAGATGTTCGAGTTTGATTGATCAGGTTCAAAAAATGAGTATTATGTTCTAGTGACCGTGAAATTACTTTCTTTTCGGAGCGATCCTTCCTTCACCTTTCTCTATGCATATTAGAAATGAACTGAACCTCATCACGGTATTTAAAAATAAAAACTAGTTATCTATAGGTTTTAAGGAAAAGTTGATGGTCAACAAGTTTTAAGGGGTCACAATGCATGCACGGACAGCAACTAGTAATATTTTTTGTAAAGTAAAGTAACATTGAAATAAAATCTATTTGCGACATTCAATGTTACAAAAATATCTGATAGATAAATATTACTGTACCTAATACATAATTTTAGTAAAATGTAACCTCTACCTACGCTTTCCAATACCTACATTTGTCGTTATTTGTGTATACATTAAAGCTTATTCCATTATAGTCTATTTTTTACCGAAACTATTTTAGGAATGAATCAATTTTAGGAATCGTAAAATAAAATGTGATTCATTGAGCAAACTTTTTGTTGGTCGTGGGAAAGATTTAATTTTGCGAATTTATTCACTTTTTTCAACAGACTCGAATGATAGAGCAATCGGTTCTGCTATTCACGATTGCTACAAAATGGAGTTAAAAAACTTAGTATTTCTTAGCAAAAATTACGTGATTCCGTTAAGTAGTGCATATCGTTGCAAATTCTGATATTTTGTATGCAAACAGAGAAGATGGAAGACTTTGAAAGATCGATTTATTGAAATTCATTGCAGCTAGGAAGTGGATAGGTAATAGAGAAACTGGCAAAGTAATGTAATTTGAATTGACACTGACACAAGAGATGGGGACAACTTCTTACGTTTTTTTTTACATTTAAAATTACCACATACACAAAATCATTTTGTGTTCCATTTTTGAATCTTAGTCGCCATTACCGTTATTTGCGCTGTGGCACTACCTTTTTTAGTATTTGAACATGAATCGGATATCTAAAACATGAAAAAAGGCTCTACAAAGTACATATAACGAATCAATCGTCCGAACTCAATTCGTACTGAACTTCCAACTGGAGGGTTGGATAAACATCCCACATTTGGGTCAGTGATTTCATTAGTATATCGCATTCAATAAGAATCGGCAACTCATCGGATATCTCATATTCTTTACCATAATACCCTTTCTTATAAGAAAGATACATGTGCTGAAGTAATCTCGATAGTGAGCCAGAATTGTTATGTCAACGATTTTGATTGTAGCTTTTACGTCTCTAGTCAGTCTCGCAACAGTTGTCGGTATATTTTGAAATCTATTACGGATAACACTTTAAGAAGTCTAGTTTTTAGTACTTACCTACTTACTTACTTAGTGCGCTTCTTCATAGGTATAGACAGGTCTTTGCTCATCTGTGAAATATTACGTATATACTTTTTGGTTCATAAACATCGGTACAATATTATATGGTTATAATTATAACTAAGAACATCATGCTTCACCTTAAAGGTACATTAGCATTACAGGCTTATCTTTTTTTTTATTGATTTTAAAAGATCAGAAGGTCGGTGAAGGGTTGTTATCGTGTTGACCCAACAAAATATCAGTTTTAATATATTATTATAAATATAAGTATTTGTTTGAATGAAGCTTTTGTCCGTATCTACATTTGAAGATCTTTGCTCAAAGCGGTCAGACAATACGTTGTTTAACGTATAGTATGTGTTTGAAGGCAGTTGCTGTGCGCGTTAATAAAGCTTATTCGCCGAACAGAATCCGACGTTGCCAACAATACACCTATAAAAGTTATCGCTTGGTCTTTGCTTGCCTTGCCGATGAATGCAAGCGGATTTATGTTGAATTCTCTCGCTTATGTGTAACAAGACATGTAGGTTTTAAAACTTAATATATGATGCTTCGATTGACACTCAGTATTTTTGAGAATCGTGCTTGATTGTTGACTTTGCAACAAAGTTCTTAAGCACTCAGAACAGCATTTGTTTGTTGAACATTGTTTCTACGTCAAAAAGGGAATGTCATTTTAAAGAAGTGATTTTTACATTTTGCTCGATGTATTTTAAGTAATTAATTTAACATTTAACTTACAATGAAATAAATATTCTATAAACGTAAGTAAATATGTTTCATCTCACTCTCTCACCTTACCAACCAAAGGTATAGTTAATTGAATAAAACAATCTTGGATCTCTATATTGTGTATTCTAAAACATATCTTTGTAATATACTCTAATCAATCAGTATTTAATTATACCATTAGTATTCTTAATCTTAATAAGTATATATCTCATGTATCGCTTATAAACTAGAATATCCTTATACCTTTGATACATTACACTAATAAGTGGATAATAGTCTTAGTCAAGTTACGTATGACCTAAAGTAGAATAATATTAAAGCTATACTTGAAAGATTGTAATATGTAACTGTTTCATGTCCCCAATAAAATAAAAATAAACTACAAACAAAACATACAGGGTTTTAGTAATCGAAGGATCGTGTCACCCACCTCGTGACAGACATAAAGTGAACATAATAGTGTAATAGTATTCCTAGGTATCCTATAGTAATAGATGTAATAAACTGCTATTTGCCTCATGTTAGTTACGTGACGTATTACTCTGAATCTAAACCTGGAAAATAACGGAACTTAGATTAGTGTGTAGAGATGGGATAAAATAACGGTGACTCCTCTTATATTAACAAATATTAGTTTCGTTTACAGGTACCCGGTATCCGTTGCGAAACGATTTGAGAACGTTACCATAAAATCTTGAAGGTCGTAAGTTCAAGAGTACATTAGTAAGGGTTGAAGTAATACCGTAATAAGCTAGTTTCCACTAAGAATTCATCGGAAAGATTGACGTTTGTAATGATTAATTACGATACAGAGTTGCCGAAATGCTAAATTTTGTATCATAAAACGATTTTATTCATATGTATTTAGAAAATGAAATCGACAAAAAATTTCATTCGATTCATGTTTCAAAATGTCGACAATTAGCTTAATATATAGTTACAAAGATAAAAATAGGCCAGTACAAACCCGTGAAGCATGTAAAGAACTCAAACCGTAGAACATTGACTTTCCCCCTGTAGAGAAAAATGTATAGTGATGGGAACAAATAGGTAAGAACTAATTGAAGTCATTATTACATGTAGTTAATTCCAACTAGAATCTTTTATGAGTTCCTTTGAACATAACTCTAGAATTTTGCAATTATAAAACTGGTGTAATGACAATACCGTTTAGCTATTGTTATTCACCAATGAATCATAGAATGATACAATAGATCAGTCATCGGCACTTGTAACAATTAATCTCACGATTCTAACTAACATATAATGAATACAACCAGAAGATCAATTACGAAGTATGCTATAAGATAGGCTAACGGGCACACATAGGTAAGTATTACACAAGATTGGAAAGGTTTCAAGCTAATGCCAGAGGTAGTTTTCTATGAAAAAATGTAAACGTCTATGTGTGAGTGTGTATGTTATCTTATGTATGCGTACGTCATAGAAGTGTGCTATCGGATTAACATTATTAACGTATTACAACCGTTTTTTTTCGCAGCACAGAAGGCTGTTTTAGTAAGTAAAACACTAACTTTGATTTCCTGACGTTTCAAGTGGATTGCACCACCCGTGGTCGTGGGCGGACTCATTAGTTTGGTACCGTTCAAAAGTCATGTAGAGTGCATCTAAGTGTGCGTGCGTTCTTACAGAGCTTAGTTCATTGTTGGCCTACTGGCGTAATTAATTATTAGAATTTGTTAATACTATGATACGATATTACCTACACCACTCCTGTTCTGCGAATAATTAAAGGTTAATACCGGGTTTTAATGAAACACTTTGTTAATGTCTAGTTTATTGGTTTAAGTTAATTGAAAAGGAATATAAACGTTTAATCAATATGTTCTTAATGTATCATTAATGTGGGTGAGGCTCGGCAAGATTGCCGGTGTTCAAAGTTGTCACTTGGTTTGTGTAAATTCCAATAGGTTTTGTATAGATAGATTATAATTATATTTCGTAACTATTCAATATGAATATTAAGTAGAGAAACTCCTAGTCAGTAAATGATAGTTCAAACAGTGTCGACTTTAGTTATAAATAGCATAAAAACTGTATTGATTATGGCCAATTTAAGAACTTGTTAATGAGAAGAAAGAAGAAACATAGAGGTGGAAAAATGATTAAGAAATTGGTTTCAGGAGCTCTAAGGACGCGTCTCCATCGTAGCGGAGCGGTGTGGAGTCCCACCAACGAATCCCAGCACAATGGGATTGTCAAACAACGCATTGACATTGACAAAATCTTTTTGTAATGCGCTGTGATTTTGTTAAAAAGAAATATGCCACTTTCGGCCACCCATCCAAATAGGGCGCAAGTTGCTTAACAATCGCGATGAGCTAATATCGCTTAGTCAAACTACGCTACGAGCACTACTCAGAAAGTTAGTTCAGCTAGTACTGAATGAAATCTAAAATTTCAAAGGCTCTATTAAATCGTTTGTCCCTTTCCGACATATGCTTTTTCTCAAAGAGCAAAAGAGATAAAATATTTTATAACAGTGTCTTAGATATAGAGAGTTTATTAATAAGGCTAAAAGAACCTTTCTGATACACAGTGCTGTGCTTTTTCGATTCTCATAAAATGTGAGAACTACGACCCCACAAACAGCGGAACAACAAAACTGTGACCATTTTGTACAAATATTGATCTCGGCACGGAAATTGAACTCGTAACCTTGGTATAAACTAAGGTATGAAAAGAGAAGTTTGGAATAAAGTTACGTCTTGGTTACTTTGACAAGTTACAAAAATATATCTACATACCTACTAGATTGATATTAATAACATACATCATTTATAACGCATATAACTTAATCTAATTTACAAATTAATTTTAATCTAGTTTTATTTATAGTATCTTTCACTGCTTGTCCTTAAATAAATAAACAAAAACCTCTGACGTCCAAACTAGAATAAATATATATCGAAATATATGTTTTTACTTTCTAAAACAACCTGGCACGAAAAATCCTGTAGTAATAAGTTAGTAATACCTTGTTACATGGTTACTTTTTATACTGTTCTTGCGTGTTGATATCGCCCAAAGATGTGCGTATACAATTCTAATGAAAACGCTCATCGTTAGCGTAAAAAACGTTGTGTGCAAGGGCACTTAAATCCGTCCTATTAGTTTTAAATGTTAAGCTTTTTCTAGTTGAATAGAAACATTAAAATGGAAGTAAGAGGGGCTTACTACCACTTTACTACCTGCAGTAAAGTTTTCTACTTCCTGAATAATGTCATTTTGTAGTAATCGCTGTTTTATTCATCTTTGCAGTATACGTAAGGACTGAAGGGTAATATAGGACATGCTACTTCTATTCACCGTTTGTTTATTATATTATGTACAATCGGTAAATGACCATCTGAACACTTAGAACCTAACATGTCAATGAAAACTTAAAAAAAGACAATATCTACATACTAAAATGGTCAGCATCCTCTTAGTCTGACTGTACTTACTCCGTACCCACGCAGTGACTTGCAATACACGAATTACGAATATTAGTCTACGAATAGGGTTAACAAACTTAATGACAGATTATTACATGTTGTTAGCCAAACGACACCTAACGAACCGTCGCCAAAACGCATCAGATATGCTGCGTTTGTCCCTCTGTGACGTCATTATATGTTTGAGGTGACAGGGATCACTTACAATGTCATCAGTGTATTTTGCTATCGTATAAAATTCCATAAATGATGCTGGTGAATCGATTTCGGTTAAGTGTTAACGAAGATGGTGGTGGTTGTAATTTTGATTGCGAAATGGGTTAAGAGTTAATACCAAAAACAAAAGAATGCGTTGTCTTTGGTTTTAAAGAACTTTTTAACCTACGTCAGTTTATGTCTCAAGATGTTCCAATTTCAAATGATTTATACAATAACCCTGAAGATTAAATATTGTAATCCAGAGTCTAAGAAAATTATGTCGATCGATATTGTTTTCGGCGGAGGTTTCCATTTCGATTCCGATTGGATTTTCATGTAAACATCATTAAACCGGGATAAATATTGAGGCAACGATTCATTAGAAATAATTAATGGGTCTTTAACTTAGCTGTTAGCACTAAATTAAATTAATTATTTTCAAGGTAAAACATTTCATATAAGTTTGTGTAATAGGTACTTTTATGTTCGTTGATTTGATTCCTACGTGAGATTGTAACAATCAATGTTTAGTTCTTATTGTAGCGAGCATGTTCAAATATTAGTAATACAACTCATTAGACGTTCATCCCTTCATTAGCATTTACATTTGAACTAATTAATTAACCAGGCTTCACCCGGGACGCGGCTATATTTCACGAGGCTGACAAATGCGTTCGCTCCATCAAAACGGATAAAATATTATTAAAACAAACAAATGAACAAAAAATATTGCTTTTCGAAAGAGCCGAAATCAATGTGCGAGTGGTACATGCCTCTACAGAGTACTTTATTAAACGTCTCAAGGAGGCAGTTTATCAAATTGAATTTGAAGATTATTTTAATGCGTGTTAGGTTGTTTTTCGCTTGTGTTTAGTTAAGATAATAGGTAGGAAAGGTAGATCGGTTTGTGGTTGTAATTTAATGTAACAGTTAATATGACAGCGGGCATGAGCTTGCCAGCGGGTCGCCGGCGCGTTATATTTATGAACTCACACCTGGAGGTCTCATAACGTTTTATTTGGAGTCGTCTCCGATAGAACACGATGACGATATTTATGATGATCACGTTAAATATGGACTATTAATTAATGATTGTGTTGCGGTTTCTGTTAATTTAGTGTTATTAATTAATGTGGAATTTGATCTGTGATTGATTGGGGTATGGGTTTTCGGAATTTAACTGGTTTTAGTTAGATTTTTAATTAATTAAAGTAGGGTTAAACGAGTGCAATAGATATACTTTTTAAACTTACTTAGTATAATGAGTGCAATAGAGTTGATAATTGGCGTCGCTTTACTTTAAATTGTATTTGGCGGTATACGTATTGGTCCAAACCTTCTTACAATCCTAATATTTCATTTAATAAAGTATTTCGTATTCTGTAGTTGTTTGAAAGTACCTATCTATAATTAGCTACTTTTTACCTACACATATATACGTTGTGTTAGGTTTTCCATATTTTCATATTTCCACATATTTACATACTTGTATATCTATAATATCGTTTAAAAACTTAACAAAAAGTAAGTAACTTAAACCAAACTTATCTTGTATCTTCACTTGTGTGATAAACACAATGAACCAGACTTAGCATTACAGTCCCAAACGTATACTTACAAATAAAAACAACAAATAATCGAAATCTAATTTAAAACTATCTTTCAAATCAATGTCAAAGTGAAACTCTTGAAACTCCAATAGCGAAAGTAGCGGAAACGAATCGGATTTGTGAACAAAAGCGTATTTGATTGTTAAGCGAACTAATCTTTAGGACAAAGTGCTCAGTTATTCAACACCCAAGTTTAATTTGCACACAAAAGACGGATTTAATTTAATTTAAACAACTCTCTTTAAGTATTACCTGCGGTCATACAAATAGATTATTGGTATTATAGTTGTTTTGACTACGTTTCAAATTAATTATATAAGCAAATTGCGTAAACAGTATCCAAAGTTGTAGATTGTCTATTTGAAAGAAAAGGGTCAACAAAACATTTTATTTCAAGTTTTTGTAAGATCAAGTGCTACGTCGAATACTTACTGTTCAGTGTCCTCAATAACTATCCAGGCTAAAAAATCTAGATTTTAGAAAAAGTTTTTAGTCACAAATTATACACGCTTCAGTTTTCGAAACCTTAACCGGAATTTAGGAAAAACTGTTTTAAAAAATTAACCTTTCGCTTGACCTTAACCAAATGCTTGGCTAATCGGTTTTGCACAGAAGCTACTGGTTGGGATCAGATGTTAACCTCCGTAGACAGTCGTGATTCAACTTTTTATAATTACGTATCAGTACGTACCTACCTTTCACAAAATGAAAGTTCTTGAAATTTCTCTGTAATCAACTACTTAAAGTGTTTTACCAATAAGTCTTTAAGTAGGCACGTAGGATCACCTTCTTTCTTGAAGGTGTTATTAGAACAAAGCACTCGCCGCAAGCAACATTATATAATAATAATGTCCCCTCCAGAGTTAGATCTGTATCCCTTCGCATGCCTTTCAAAATGACCGGGTTTGTCCCGTGACTCTGAGGAGAAACACTATAATAATATAATATAATATACTCGGACAAATTCACACACGGTTAATTAGATCCAATGTATAAGCGCTAAGTTGTATTATGGAATCTTACTCACTGATACTACTATATAATAATATATGTATATAGACAAATACTTTCTAAGAATATATAATTGACTAGCAGCGCCCCGCGGTTTTACCCGCGTTGTGCCCGTTCCCGTGGGAATTTCGGGATAAAATGTAGCCTATAGCCTTCCTCGATAAATAGACTATCTAACAGTGAAAGAATTATTCAAATCGGTTCAGTAGTTTCTGAGATTAGCGCGTTTAAACAAACAAACAAACAAACAAACAAAACAAACTCTTCAGCTTTATAATATTAGTATAGATACCCAGACGGTGTCGCCAACAACTAAGCTCGTACGAAGCATAAGTTGACAGTACAGTCTGTGGTGCGGTTTGACTAAGCGATTTTGAGTCACATTCATTGTGATATTTAAGCAACTTGCAGCTCATCCCCTCGTAATTGGAATTGGTGGTCGATGGTTTTTCTAACTTTTTACATATAGTTAGACCATTTCGGAGGTCTTTAGGTGGTCTAAAAACTCTAGCAACAGTTAGAACTTTAATGCTTCTCACTGTTTTCACATATTGCTCAAAATTCTAATCATGTCGACTTTATAAGGTTTTACCCAAAAATATAATAAAATTACTATCAATTACATATTAGTTAATATAAAATTGATACCTTAATATGAGATTCTGATAATAAACATCTTCAACCGTAATTCGAGTCTCACAAGGGTATCAATATTCCTATTATGACGTCTATCAAAGGTTTCTCCGTAATTAATTGATGACGTAATCAATCGTGTGTTCAATATTGTATTTCATTGTTATTTCTAATAATACATTTATTACAACTATATTGGAAGACTGTTTATTAAGTCATATACTAGAATGTCTACTTTAAATTACAGTAGTGTTTGTGTTTAGTGGTAGACTTTAGTTCAGTTCTTCTCTAACTTTGCTCTACCAATATGAAACTACGGTGAATAGACTACTAGTTTTATGTATGGTTTAAGCCTCTTTTGACTGTAGTAATGTAAAAATGGCTTAAAGATCTTACAAGTTGGAATAGTATGCATACATAAATCCCAGCAATAATCACAGAGATAAATCATTAAAGGACATCAAAGTCAAATATTTTAAATCAGTTTTGGCCCCATAGAGGCTCTTTTGAACGTTCAGGCTTATCTCGGGAATTGACAAGCCGATTCGAATAATTGTTTTTTTTTTGGGTAGTTTTATTCAAGAGGAGCGTTGTAGTGTATGTTTTATCCCGAAATTACCACGGGAACGGGCATAACGCGGGTAAAACCGCAAAGCGCTGCTAGTATTATATAAGTATGTTGAATCTCATGATTTTTATGAGTTGTGTTTCCAGTTAGCCAGACACGTATAAAATCAAACATTTCTCCAACAATACAAAGTTTTAGTCAAAGTTATGAAGTCATTACAGTCGAGCTGAGGTGTAACTTCGTTATTTATTGAACTTAAATGTTTTAGTGCGTTGTGCCTAAAGCAAGATTTGGAAGTAAAACATAAAATCTTTCCGTCAATATGTATGGGGACGTGTGAACTTTATATTTTTGGTTCAAAATTGTTTTCTTATAACAAGGGTAATACAAATGTTGTTACTTCGAGGTATTTTTAGAGATTTAGTTGTTTCAGCAACGTTTCGAAACGACAATTAATAATTCTGAAAATTCTGAAATTTTCATTCATTTCAAAAATCACTCTTTTCTCTTATTAATGACTCTGAGTGCGGTTGTTAGACACTTCCATATATCAGGTACCTTTGGGATTATGTAAAGATATTGTTAGGATAATATCTTGATCAAATCGAATCTCTCAGTAGATAAAGATATAAGCCTCCGAGACAATTTAGTTTTGGTTGTCCATTTTCTATGAAAATGTATAGGAATGTCACGTGATGATCACGTGGTATAATAATATAGCGATTACCTCTTATCCAGACTACACAATAATAAGTAAGTACTTAGTATGTGTGAGTACCTCTTAAATGTATTTTAATTTATTCTTACTCTCGTTCCGTGTGTAACCAACCTACATTCTCATAAGTTCTCAAAAAAATCTCATAAAAGAGATCGTTCACGTGTAATTTGAGATGAAATGTGAGTGGATTGATGTGTTTGTTCGTATTTCGGAGTTTGGTGCCGAAGCGCTCCTGGCTAAGTTAACATTGTGCATTGTATACCACTCCGAGCGTTGTCCGGATCATGACTGATTGTGACTTTTATCGAGCTCAGTTATCGATACAAAGTTTTGACGAAGAAATATTTTGTATAATGCTTATTAGTAATGTTGTTTGTAGCTGTATTTAGTTTATTACAGCGTTCTCAGTAGCAGTTTTTAAAAACGTTTTATCATGAAGAATTACCGTAAAAGTTTCAATTCATAATGAAGAATAACATGAAAATAGATCACTAATACATAGTTTCTATGTTGATTTACGAAATTAGGTTCTCCGAGTCGTAGGGCAGGCGTATATCTCAAAGAATCGCTGGTACGGCATCGCTGCAAAACTGCAGTAGGACGACGTAAACATCTAAATTGAAAAAACTAAAATACGCAAACTCATAAAAAAGGATAAATACCGCGATTATGCATAATGACATTATATCTATAATCCATAATGCATAATCGCCAATTAATCACTTTAGTTCTAACATGTCTACATTTTATTTTATAAAGAACATCCAGTATACACAGTAAAATATTGACATCAACAAAAGATTTTATATTCTTGAAAAGGATTTCAAGTATTATGAGATATTGCCAGTCTCTTTGAAAGATTATCAAAGAAAGAGGTTCTCGTTTCAGTTATCCTGAACAAACATATTTAACGGACATCATTTAAATATTTTCTTTGAAGAGGAATTAATATAGTTAGATGGATATATTTCAGGAGATAGTAGTATTGCTTATAATATACATTACTTGGGGACCGACCGATACTTTACTGAACAAACATATTTAACACTTCAGACGGGTAAGTAAGTGGTATCGTAGTAAACAGATGCTCTTATATTTCTAACTTATGCTTTACTAAACTAACCTAACTACGACTGAGCCACGGTTTCCCACCACTTCATACTTACGGTTGTAATATTCGTTATGTCTTAATAATCAACTTATTAGTAACAGTTGCCAGCAAAGTGCAGCTAGGCGATCCGTGCTTCAGAGGTCACTTGAAATCCCAGTTGTATCAATATTAACCATTTCAAAATCCTTACAGCGATCTACTACGACACCAGTTTTTGGTCACTATCTGAAATAAACTTACTTTACTAGTACAAGTTTTCAAGCCCGACATATATAACACCTATAGCCACTTCAATTACAATGCATTTTTCTCACGATATTAAACAATAGAATTCCCACAGGACTTGATTAGGTGCCAAAACGAGAGTCGAACACGCGTGAACACCATCAAATAACAGGCAATTAGAAAGACGATTAATTGCCCGCCAAGCGTCAATAGGATCAACCAAGAAACGAAACATCGGTGAGCAATAAAGAAATCAATCAGCAGATTAGGTATTTCAAATCAATAAAAATCAGAAAAAGCCATAATATTCGTTGGGCTTTTACACGGATAGCAAGATACTAGATGTGGCAATTCTTTTGTTGATATGAAATGTTTTTATGTATGCTTTTTTTAAAGGTTAGGTGTATGTTTGTCGTGTATATAAGTTGAAGTATTTCTCAGTCATTGAAACGCTATTCAAAAATTTAACATTAATAACGCAGGTTAAACAGCAGAAAATTTGTAGTTCAATTGAAGATATGACTTACACCATTGATATGTTTACATTGTAATGTAAATATTTATAATTAAGTAAATGTTTTTATTTATATTAAAATGACTTAATTTTGGCACGGTATTGTGATCGAGATAAGCATTATTAATTTTTTTAATAAACAAGTTTAACAAAACTGTGATACGAATCAATAACAACAACAACTGTTTATTTATTTTTTTTAATACTCGCTTCATATTGGTACTAATGATTGTTGTATATTCAATCACATGGCTCATAATAAAAAAATATATATAAAAAACTGCTATTAAAATCTTTTATCACTTTTACTCTTAATGAAATCACTTTCTATATATTTTCATCGAGATTTTCATCGTTTATCGAGAACGTACATATTACATGACACACTACATATTTACCTACATAAGCATACACTTGCCGCTTATTGTTCTATAATAATAAACCTTATTGGTCTACAAGTCACATCCAGTATATCTCTGTCCATGTTATTTTTTTAGTTCTCATGAGAGTTATATGTGCGTCGCGGCTCTTCTGATGCCTTCGAGCTCGCTGGAGGGGCGGTGCCTTTGAAGCGCACAGGTGTTGTCCAGCCAGTGTATACTTGCACAATTGATTCACGACTGATTAGTACTAAACGGGCTTGTTTGGATGTTATGCTGTCTTTAGTTAACTAAGCATTGGTCTTCGTTTTGTAATGGTTGTATCTTTCGTAGAAACTCTTGCACAGCAAATCTGAAATCTTTTTCTTGGTCCTTAATCAGGCAATGATTTAAGTTCCAACGTTTGAAGCGGTTTATTGTTTTCTTGAAACTGGTATTATTTTTATCGAGTTGTGGGATTCATATATATATTTTTTTCAAGGAATAAAAATGGATTACGACGCTATTTAATCCCGTTTCAATATCATTTAAAATGTGAAAAGTAAAGTATAGTATTTGCCTGCTATGTACCTACCACTGCTGCGCAAATGTCTATCAAGTCACTGAAGGTATCATTATCGTTTCAAATGTATATTAGGTATATGATTAATAATTTGTTTGACAGGACCAATTTAATGGGTATCAAAGACGTTTGAAAAGTTTAACATACATGTAGGTAGAATGTAGAAATGAATCAAGGAGGTGCGTAAGTATCTTATACTCTTATTTAAATGATAGATCTTATCACTACATACCTATTATAAAACAAAGTTCCCGGCCGCGTCTGTCTGTCTGTTCGCGATAAACTCAAATACAGTGCCACCAACTTAACTGTTCAGGTGGGCAAAATGGGAACTACAGCCGCGTCATATTGAATCTATACTATGTTAGTTAGGCTTTATATGATTGATATTGTAGTTTCTTAAATTTTAATGATATCTATAGACTGACTTGCAAGACATGTTTTAATTACCTTTGTTTCTTGGTAATTTCTTCTATTATGTATACCAAATTCTCCACTAGCGACGCTGTCAACTGAACAGATAAGATGGTGGGACTGTACTATTAATTGAAACGTACGTTGATGTCATTATGGTTTGTTAAAACGGGAAATTATCCTACATCAAAAATACATAAACATACAAAATTACTAATTAACTCAATTACTAACTTAGCTATTACAATTACTATTTACTAATTGTATGATATCATTATATTAATTAACAAAAATTCACTTCACTAATTACAAACAAGAAAAATATCGCGTTATCAGTGAACTTTCAACTCGATAGTGTTTTATTCGATAACAAAAGGTGACCGTGCCTAAAGACAGAATAATCTAGATTACTAAATAATGTCTGTCTGTTTAACCACTTTCTTTTGTGTCAAGAACATTTTTTATATTTAAGAACATGATGGAAGATGGACACGAAGGGAACAGCTTAGAACAGCCTAACTAGTAAAAATACATATATTCAAAGTATCTATTTCTAAGTAATCTACGAGTATGACACTACGAGGATCTATTCTGAAACTACATTTTAGGTTATAAACTACTAGCAGGGCCCGCGGTTTAACCCCCGTTGTGCATGTTCCCGTGTGAATTTCGGGAATTTTTATACATATAAAACTTCCTCTTGAATCACTTTATCTTTTTTAAAACAACCGAGTCAAAATCCGTTGCGTAGTTTTAAAGATCTAAGCAAACATAGGGACAGACAGACAGCGGAACCGACTTTGTTTTATACTATGTAGTGAAGTGTAAACTAACACAAGACACACAGTGAAAGGAGTAACACCTTCCATATGTATATCTTGCTATGTATGTCTGGTGCTTTATACCTACTTAAGTTACTATGCACTATGCATAATGTATCCTATTGATAACCTATACATGTGATACAGAGCTACGCTTTAATTATACCTATTCGAAACTTGAAATTTCAAGAGGTCATTGTTGTAAATTTGAGTATATTTTTTGAGGTTCTTCAGGTACATGCCATCAAGTTAACTAACATTAAGTAGGTACTAATATCTAATAAGTACTATAAGTCGTAAGTCGTAACGTCTGAAAAAGATGAGTTAATTCAAATTTCGAGAGAAGTGATTTTACATCGATATGGTGATTTAACACGAAACATAAAACGTACCCATAACTCGGATGGTTCCTGATCTTTTAATGGGGAACAGGATGTGTGGTCGGTGCGATCCTATTTTATTTCAGGGAATTATATTATTTCTATAGAAATAGGATCGTATGTCTTATAACATAACATACGTATGGGACACTGCGTCTGTACTCAAACGTTTGGTAAAGTATAAGAACCTCATACAACTTTTTGCAAGTCATTACATAGTATAAAATAAAGTCGTCTCTTTTTCGTGTCTGTCTGTTTGTCTGTCTGTATGCTTAAATCTTTAAAATTACGCAACGGATTTTGATGCGGTTTTTTGTAATAGGTAGAGTGATTCAAGAGGAAGGTTTTTATGTAAAAAAATTCCCGAAATTCCCACGGGAACGGGCACAACGCGGGTAAAACCGCGGGGCGCTGCTAGTTTGTTAATAAATTAGTATACAAGCTGCGAAACAGTGAGGTAAAAAGTACGGGGCATGACACTAACCTCCATTAGTTGAGTATGGTAATTTATATCCTTAGTTAACGTACTCATCCTACTAATATTATAAATGCGAAAGTTTGTGAGAATGGATGTATGGATGAATGTTTGTTGCTCTTTCACGTAAAAACTACTGGACGGATTTGGATGCAACTTTACAGTAATATAGATTGTACAT
This sequence comes from Cyclophora punctaria, assembly GCA_951394245.1. Lineage (NCBI taxonomy): Eukaryota > Metazoa > Arthropoda > Insecta > Lepidoptera > Geometridae > Cyclophora > Cyclophora punctaria. The sequence continues at coordinate 4,823,723 of OX596182.1, read as the reverse complement.
CAGAATAACACATGGGATACATTTTATCCCAAAATTCCCGCGGAAACGGGTACAACGCGGGTAACACCGCGGGGCGAGGCTAGTAGTTAATAAGGTTATGTGATAGATATCGAAACTTTATATTTTTTTCCGAAAAGCAAGACAGATACAATACTTTAACCAAAAGTTTAACAACAACAATATCAAAACAGCTTTATCCTCTCAAAATTAATCCAACTAAACTGACAAGCAAATAAAACATGTTTTGAAAAACAAAATCTAGTGAAAGCTCCACCGCTTTCATCCCTAACAAAAGGTTTGCAAAGGACGTCTATTATTTACTGCAGGAGAAATAAATACTCAAGTGTCATGTTGACATAATAATTAAGATACCACCCTCACAGTTTATTGAAAAAGAAAGTGCTACAAAGGATCCGCGGCTTAAGCCGAGCTAAGACCACCAATTGTGACGACAATTGGCAAAATATTTTGTTAAGTTTACTTTTAATCAGCTTTTACTTAAAGGTTTAAGTTGTATTGTCGTGTTAAGTGAGAGTGGGTAATTCTTAGAAAGAAAGAGAAGAAAGATGTTTATTACTCTCTCTGCAAATTGAAATGAATAAGTTTACTTTAGGAAAAAATAAGAGGTTAGAAAAACGTAAAATAAAATAAATAAAAATAAAATTAATTAATTAAAATAAATTATGTACTGATATCTTCAGTGAGATGAGAGGCATTTTCCCAGCAGTGGGACATTACAGGCTAATACTTTACTTTACTTATAAGAAGTTACAATAAATGGATTCGGCTGTGAGTAAAGTTTTTTTTTTTTTATACCCGGAAAAATTCACACACGGTTAATTAGACCCAAAGTAAGCTCTAAGCTTGTGTTATGGAATCTAATTGACTGATACTATTACTTATACATACACAAATACTTTATAAGAATATATAATTGACACCCAGACGTCGTCGCCAACAACTATGTCTGCACATATTGTTGACTCCGGGCGGGAATCGAACCCGCAACCCCCGACACAGTAAGCGCTCTCACTGCCACTGTGCCAACGGGCTTGTCAAGTTGTATACGAGTATCGTACTTGGTACTTGACTGCAGTCGCAATTAATGAATATAAACAATGAATACAACACACACTTCATTTTATCACAGCGCTGTCGTGCACGTGCACGACACGTAAAATAGTCGGTCCCGGACGTCCGGTCCGGTAATTGGTCCCTTTAGGCCAGGATTGTTCCAACACCAGAGTTGGCCAATAGCCACTAATGTGGTCAATAATTTGCTTAACATAACAACATAATTATTATAAATCAAATTCCCCGGCCACGTCTGTCTGTCTGTTCGCGATAAACTCAAATACTACTGCACGGATTTTGACGCGGTTTTTTTCAATAGATAGAATGATTCAAGAGGAAGGTTTATATGTATAAATATTCCCCAAATTCCCACGGGAATGGGCACAACGCGGATAAAAGCACGGGGCGCTGCTAGTAAAATACAAAATTGTATAAGAAGATGAACATTAATGTCTATCATTAATTGAGTAATAATTAAATGTTTCTTCATTTTCATTGCTTATTACGAAGACTATTATAATTGTAATTTATATTGAATACATACCAAGTTTAATTACTTTACGTGATTCGTGTATTTTATAATATACACATCGAATAGCTCGACTAATGAATGCAAAGTCATGTAGTAAGTGATTGTTATGGCGAACGATACAAAATTATGTCTTCTTGTTAACACTAAACAAACATCATGAACAAATCCTTTAATACAAACACATATAAATGTTCAGCTTTTGTTCCAATTTATTATTTTGTTCGTTCATTCATTTTAAGTAGGTTAGTGGCCAATCCTCGTGTCGGAGTTTTTAGACCGCCTAAAGGCTTTTTTATAAGATTACAGAATAAAGAGATAAAACTTTACGCGTTTTATTTAATCCAACCATAACATAATTAAGTTGAAGATTTTTGATTGTTTACACGCGCTAATCTCAGAAACTACTAATCCGATTTGAATAATTCTTGTTGTAATGGATAGCCACACCCAACAGGAAGGTTATTGTCATCCCGAAATTAGCACAATGCGAGTAAAACCGCCAGAGCGTCGCTAGTATTATAATAATAATTTGCATTGTTTAGAAAATAAACTGTCAATATTAACACTTTTTATAACGTTTTACTCAACAACAAAATAATCGTTTATTTTAATAATTAATAATGGAACTATAATTTCACCCTGTATACAGTCATCTATGTGAGTTCAATAAAGTATTTCTATTAAACTTAAAATGGTCACTAACGAATTTCACGTAAATAACATTGTTCACACAAAGCACAGAATTGCTTTAACTTGAAAACCTGAAACACCTGAAAAGGTATGTGTGGTTTGTGTGTAGTAGAGCAGAGCGAAGCTAGTCGGGAGCTATGTAGGAATTTGAATATATTACAAGAAATATTTGACACTGCAGGCTTTTGCTCGGCTAAGGCAGCGAAAATTGTGCAATTCAGATATTACTATATCCGTTGAAAAGTATTTTAACAACTATGAAAGATTTAAGTTTTGAAATGAAATAGAAGAAGAAATTATTTAATTTAATTTAAGGAATTATTTTATGTTAAAAAAATGCCCAACTGCTGGCCTACACATAATGATTTTTGTATTAATATTATCTTTACTTCATATAATGAAGCGGCACAGTTTGATTTTTTGTTTGTTCGCACGCGCTGATCACGGAAACTACGAGAACCAATCCGATTTGAATATTTGTTTTGTAATGAATTCAACGGGAAGGTTATAGGCTATTTTTCATGAATGAGCACAATGCGGGCTATGCCGTAGGGCGCGGCTAGTAAATAAACTAAAATTAAAATACTTTGCACTACGTTGCACATTATAAAAAGGATTTAAAATTGTTGTTTTGGATGAAAAACTATGTGTTGTTTCATAACATAACTAGCAATGTAATATCTGGCCGGAGGCTCCGTTTTTTGCGTGTGCGCACCCGAATCAACCACCTTGGGCTCAACAAATGTGTGGGCAATCCGGTAATTTATTTTTTTACCCAATAAATTACTCATATGTCAAAACTTTGGACATGGCCGGGCCCTCTTTCGGCGTCCCACAAGTGATGTATTGGCGCATGTCACATCGGTGTTTCCCCAAACAAAACGTTGCATGGACCGCTGTTAATAAATTGCCTATTTCAACTAGAACCGTTTTACTAATGAGCTAATTTTTGTGGGAATATTAATTTATAGTGTTTTAATAAAAAAAGATGCTTATTTATTATCGTTATAGGATTGTTCTTTTTCAATTTTTGTTGTTGACAATAACAAAGCTTTTTTAAATTGTACGCCTCGGTGGTCTAGTGGTATGTGCACTCGCCTGCCAAGACTGAGGTCCCGGGTTCTATTACCAGGTCGATCGAAAACATGTTTCCAGCAGGAGGACATTACAGGCTAATACTTTTAAAATTGTACATTATTTTTATTAAATCGAATTTTTAGGTTGGTAACCTTAAATATAAAACCAACATAGTATCAAGGTAAGACTAATTGTCGATAACGATTTCACAAAAAATGAAGACATTTTTAGACAACCATTGACCTTATGCAAAAAGAGCACAAAACCTCAGTTCTTTAGTGCTCAGGTTTTTAAGTTCCTATAAATAAAATAATATTTTTTATGACATGTTACAAGTCGCAACAAGAGAATTTTCACATATCTATACTAATATTATAAAGCTGAAGAGTTTGTTTTGTTTGTTTGTTTAAACGCGCTAATCTCAGAAACTACTGAACCGATTTGAATAATTATTTCACTGTTAGATAGTCTATTTATCGAGGAAGGCTATAGGCTACATTTTATCCCGAAATTCCCACGGGAACGGGCACAACGCGGGTAAAACCGCGGGGCGCTGCTAGTAAATTTATAAATACATACTTCACGTGTTCTGTATACATAATGATTACAGGTAAGTATGTTCGAGTAGGTTAGTGGCCAACCCTGGTGCCGGAGTTTTTAGACCGCCTAAAGGCCTCCGACATGGTCTAACGATTGAAACAACCGGGACCGACAGTTTAACAATTTAACGCTCAGATAGAAATGCCACTATCTGCCTTCCATCCAAGGGTTCGAGCTGCACGTGGCTTAACAACCACAATGAACTAACATTGCTTAGTCAAACTACTTAGATTACAGGTGTCAACGTTTAATAAACATGGATATACAATGATATTAAAGTGGGTAACGGTACAACCGATGGCCAAGCGACCAGCGATTTTGCCTTCTGTCCTCTATCTTAATTAACGTCCGTACTCAGAGACGTCAAATGGTTAGCGTAGATACGTCAAATGATTAGCGTAGAGACGCCAAATGGTTAGCGTAGAGGTTGGTTGGCGTAGAGATTTACCTAGTGATTCTGACATATAACGTATGAAATATTACGCCAATTAGTTAAGTGTCGATCTAATGAACGTCTCTGCGTACGGCAGTAAGTCACTTACATGAAATTCAATGCACCTTAACTTATTTGTTATGTAAAATAAGTCAAAATTACATTGTTTGTACAATTTACCAAGAGTTCCTTTTTCCTTTGAATGTCGATGAAAATCGGATAGCAATTATTATTGGCGCAGTCACAATAGGGGTACTATCTCTTTGTGCTTACATCACAAACTGCCCACATGCACCTTGTTAGTAGAACAACCAGCTATGTATGACACAAACAATAATAATTGATATTGGTATTTCTCACAAATACTCACTCTTCTCAGCGGTTTCTCTTTGATTTTAAAAGAACTGCCTCGTTTTGGGTACTTGGTACATTTTTTAACAGATAATTTAGGTATCTGTTTTTTAGTTTTTGGGCTGATGTTGCATAATGCCCAAAAATAAGTGTTGTCATACTAACACGTGTAATTAGCCTGTAATGTCTCACTGCTGGGCAAAGCCTTCATCTAACCGAGATATCAGAGCAGTAAGGAGGATTATGCGTAATCACGCTTGGTTAATGCGGGTAATCTCAAACCCGAGAAATGTTTAAAAATATTGTTTAAAATTCGACTTCGGAATTGAACCCGTGACCTCAGTCTTGGCAGGCGGATGCATATACCACTAAACCACCAATGCAACCACACTTATACGTGTAAAAGAAATAAATAGTACCGACAGACAGACCAACACGAACAATTATAAAAACCCTTTAACGCAAACAACCGAATCTTTCTCTTGTTATCAATGACATGACTTACGCGGAGATAAAGTTCTGAAAGTGACCCTTGTAGATAATTGTTAATGAGTAGTTATCTCTTATTTTTTTGTATATAAGTAAGGGTTAATTCATTGGAGCTGCACTGGCAACCATGGCTCGTCTTGTGCTGTGTGTGTTAGCACTCTGCGCCTTTGGCGCGTACGCTGATCCCCTGAACAAAGCTGAGTGTAAGTTTATCAATACAATATTATCCGTCTTTAACATATTTTATGAACTTAATAGATCAACTTTGTGAACGAAATAGATCAATTTAGAAATAATCATATCATATTTCAAAGGGTAGATTAAAAAAAATATCATCTAAATATCATTTTTTGTTTTATTTCCAGTGGACCATAATGTTCTTTTAGAACGCCAGCAAGAGTTGTTCGAACTCTTCTACCACATCCACGAACCGAACCACGACAAGAAGTGCCAAGACATTGCCAGCTCCTGGAACATTGAAGACAACCTCAGCTTCTACAAAGTATGTCAGACTATAGTCTACACAGTCTTTAAACTGACTTGTCAATAGTTTATGGACAGTTTACTGCACAGGTCTTATTCATCAAACACTGATGGTTAATTATACTTATTATTATTTCCAGAATGAGACTGCTGCCAAGACCTACGCGGGTATGCTTAAGAATAAATGGTACATCCCTCGTGCCGTGCCTTTCGCTGTCTACGAGCCGGTCCACACCTATGAAGCCGTCACCCTCTTCAACGTGTTGTACTCTGCCAAGGACTACCAGACCTTCTACAAGACCGCTGTCTACCTGAGGAACATCATTAACGAAGGGCTTTTTGTATACGTCTTAAGCGTTGCAATCATCTACCGCCCCGACACCCAGGGCCTTACCACCCCACCGATCTACGAGATCTTCCCTTCATTCTTCAACAATGCTGAGATCATGACTACCGCTCAGAGAATCAACACCCACGGTATGCAATGGATTGAGAACTTCCCTTCAACTTACAAGTGGGACGAGAACGTTGTGATCAGATGGAATGCCACCACCTGGCCTTACTACGACAGCGAGTTCCCCCTGCAGTACTTCACCCACGACTTTGGACTTAACGCTTTCTACTACCAGCATAATCTGGCTTACCCTCACTGGCTTAGCAGCACCATGGTTCATGGCCTTCAGAAAGACAGACGTGGTGAACTTTGGTGGTTCGAGCACCACCAACTCCTAGCCCGCTACTACATGGAAAGACTGTCCAACGGTCTTGGTGAAATTCCTGAGCTTACCGAAACCGTTAAGACTGGTTACTTCCCCGGTCTTCTATATCACACTGGAATTCCATTCCCAGTGAGGCCCCAAAACTACCAGCTTACCCAAACTGAGTTATCCCCGTTACTCAGTGCTGTATACGAATACGAACGACGCATCTGGGAGACTATTGACAAAGGCTACGTTGTTGACGTAAGTATTCGTCTGTTCAGGAACATTACCTTTCGGATTATAACTTTAAAACAAAATTAAACTTGAGTATTTTTTATTGTAGACAACTGGCGAGAAAATCAACATTATGACTCCTGAAGGTATTGAAATTCTCGGTCGTATTGTTGAGTCTAACGCTGATTCTCCTAACCCTCTCCTCTACAAGGACTTCATCGGCCTGTGGAAGGCTATCCTTGGAAACTCCGTCCACTACGGACACCAGTACTACAACCAGTAAGTAAAACTTATACATATGATGCTACTTTATCTATTAGAATGGAATAATTATTTGTATGATACTAATTGTTTTATGTGTATTTTAGCTACGTACCCCTGGTCCTTCCATCAGCTTTGGAGTACACACAGACCTGTCTGCGCGACCCTGCTTTCTACATGATCTGGAAGCGCGTTCTGAACCTGTTCAAGCACTGGCAGCAACAATTGCCTCTACACACCACTGAGGAACTTACTTTACCTGGAGTCACTATTGAGAAGGTCAATGTTGACAAGCTGGTCACTTACTTCGAATACGACTACATGAACGTTACCAACCACCTTCACATGAACAAGCAAGAGAGTAAGTTTTGATTCCTTACCTTTTGTTATTATTTTATGACCTGAACCTATTTATTTATTTGTTTCTACTGCTGTGTGCAGGCCTCGGAGTATACGATGAAGTCAGCGTGTTGGTACAGCACCCTCGCCTGAACCACAAGCCCTACAGTGTCCGCGTGAATGTCAAGAGCGAAGTCGCTAAGACCGTCCACGTCAAGTTCTTCCTGGCTCCCAAATACGACAGCAAGGGCTTCGAGATCCCGCTCCACGAGAACACTGAAAACTTCTACATGTTGGACCACTTCACCCAAGACTGTAAGTTAAGAAATAAGTAATCAAAAGTCATCTCATCTTGAGTTCAAACTTTTTTTTTCTACTCTGCTTTCGTCTTTTCTTTGTTTAGTCTCATGTATGCCCTAACATTTTCAGTGGCTGTCGGTGAGAATGTCATCGCCCGTGAAGCAAGCCAGAGCGTTTACTACAGCAAGGACTGGATCAGCTCTTTCGACGTCTACGAGAAGGTTGTGAAGAAGCAATGGACTCCTGACATGAGCCGCAGCATGTTCGACATTCCCTACCGTCTATTGCTTCCTAAAGGTATGATTAATTTAGACGATAACTTTCTATTATAACGTTACTATTGATATGATTGACATTCCAGTAAACAAGTACATCATCAGTTTATAAATGGGGTTTATTTAGAAACATTACAAATACCTATATTTTTCTCAGGTCGCGTAGGCGGTATGCCATTCGTTTTCTTCGTCTACATTGAGGAGTACCGCGCACCCAAGGTACCCTACGGCACTGGATTCAACCCTAAGATCTCCCAAGGGTTCGGCAGTGGCGCTCGTTTCCGTCACGACAAGCCCATGCTCTACCCCGTGGACAGACCTGTCTACACCTGGCAAGTCCATGACATCAAGAACATGTGGTTCGAAGACGTCCTCATTTACCACAAGCACACCCCGGAAATTGACATTCCCCACATCGAATAAAGCAGCTTACATGCTATAACCACCAGTATCATTCACCGTTTAAAGCTATAATGTAGAATAGAGTTAACTTGTTTTAACCAATATGTATGTAGTGTTTCACAATCAATGTATTATTGTATGCATTTGTGAGTATTTATTAAATATTTCAATATTTTATTATTATTCTGTTGTTTATATTTCAATCTCAACCTTTGGGTGCATTTCCTCTATAGTTAAGCTATACTGCAATTGGCTATTAACACCATTAACGTTTACGTTTAATAGTGTGATTGCTAGATACCACGGATGACAAGCGTTCACCTGCTATATAAATAAACCGAGCAAAGCGTATTTCTGGTAGAAGAAAACCATATATTTGTTTAAAATACCAGTAACCATGCTATAACTGAATTAAATAAATATTGACTTATTATAAAGTGGGGAGAAATAATTGTTAATCATTAATTAGGTATTAATAACTGTCGTACCGCCAAGCGAGTTACTCGTTTGGCGGTACCTTCAACCAAATAACAGTACGAGTATAGTACTAGTTTAAACTATTTATTTCACATCGTTCAGAATTTGTGAAAGTAGCATTTAGAACTTCTTTAAGTCCTTCAACCATTCCTGTCTAGAGTTTGTAAGATCGTAGATATCTTATTCATAAACATGTGCTATGAAGTGATTTTAAATACCTAGGTACTTTAGGTTTGTTACTTAATCGTAATCTATGTTAGTACTTATGTTGTAAATAGCAGAACCCAGTGGTTTCAAACATGTTGTGTCCGATCCCGTGGGAATTTCGGGATGGAAAATAGCCTATAACCTTCCCGTTGAATGTGGCTATCTATTACAAAAAGAATTATTCAAATCGGACTGATAATTCCTGAGATTACCTCGAACATACAAACAAACAAATGGGTGGACTACCCGTATCACTATAAATTGAGACATAAGCTATCCTATCTATCACGTTGGATCAAATTGCACACAGTGTGCAAATCAAATTAAAAATTGTTTCAATAGTTTAGGTATCCATCGCGGACAAACAACGTGACACGTAATTTTAATCACTACATATTATTATACAAAGTCACCGGCCGCGTCAGTCTGTCTGTCTGTTCGCTATAAACTCAAATACTACTGCACAGATTTGACGCGGTTTTTTTTAAATATATAGAATGATTTAAGAAGAAGGTTTTAAATGTATGATAATTCCCGAAATTCCCACGGGAAAGGGCACAATGCGGGTAAAACCGCAGGGCGCTGCTAGTAAAATATAAAGAAGATAGATACAAGTTACTTGATTAGCAAGTAATTTAAATTAATAAGGGAATATAGTTAAAGTACATAATGAAGATACTACCTAAAATTTGTTGGTGAATCTTCAGAATGGTTTCCGACTTCATTTTAGTGTTACTAACGCCATCTGACAAAGAAAAAGAGAACTGAATTGACGCCATCTCGCGGAATTGGTTAGTACTATAATAACCAAATGGTTTGTATACGAAAGGTGTTAACGAGTCACTATTCGTTTTAAAGTTAGGATATAGATGGCACACCAGAGATATAATCTGTGTATTTCTACTAATATTAGAAATGCGAAAGTTTTTGAGGATGGATGTATGCATGCATGGATGTATGGATCTATGTTTCTTACTCTTTCACGCAAAAACAACTGAACGGATTTGGAAGAAACTTCACAGTTATACCTAAATCAGAATAACACATGGGATTCATTTTATCCCGAAATTCCCGCGGGAACGGGTACAACGCGGGTAACACCACGGGGCGCGGCTAGTACTTAATAATATAACTATATTTCAATAAAGTTACAATTTATTTACTTTCCAAAACAATTGGAGATTTTGTTTTATCGTGGTATACGTACTCATATAGGTAGTTAGTTTACATATATCGTAATCTTGCTTCTATAGTTTAAATACTAAATGTTATTCATTTATACATAAAAGGGTTCAAGTTTGATGGATAAAAAGGGTTCTGCTATTCGAAATCTTAGGCCGTTTATCAAAAATCAAATGCCAGAAAACCTTTTACTTTTTTAAGATTTTAGGATAGGATTTTGATTACTAGAGCTACAATCATAGGCTCAACAGTTTGTTCTACGCGATGAATAATCGAGCATTTGATGTTTCATCAAACGCCATTAGATCTCGAACAAGGGAACATGTAGGTAACCTGTAAAATCTGTACTTATAAGTAATTAAATTATTTGCCATAAAAAGCTTTTAGTTAATTGAAATTAACAAAAAACCAATCACTAAATAATTACATTTAAATTATGCAAAATATAGATAAGAAGGTACCTACTGCTACTGAGGTACTAACTACTCAAATATAAGTTGGTAGATTACCGAATACTGAGTAGATAACAGTCTTTAGAGCACAATATTTATGTACCTATGTTAAGAGTGATAATCTGTGACCAGCCCGGCAAGCATATATCTGAAGACAAAGGTCTTCGTTATATCTCTACTTTTTCGAAAAATTTCTCAATATCTACATGCAACGTCAAAACACTTATTTTTAAGTTCGAGTGGTTGCGAGTCGTTTTATTATTATGTAAGAGTTTTCTCTACATTTTGCCTACAAAAGGCTACCTGCGTCCTATTTTTGTCGCTTGACAGAGAGACATAAAATCTCCCGTTAAAACAATAGATATTTTTTCAGTTATATGCTTGACCCGCACGATTACACGTAGGTAGATACAAATATATTACCAAGATTATATTATTATTTTCAAATTGAAATTCATTTGCCACTTTCTAGATGGTTTAGTTACCTGTAGTAATTGGGTTTCAATGTTAAAGTTATAACAAAGCTGAGTTTGATCTTTTGTTTGTCTTCTAATCTCAGAAACTACCAATCCGATTTGAATATATTTTTTTGAAGTTTCGGGGACGGGTCCAACGCGGGTAAAATCGCGGGGCGCTGCTGTTCATGGAATACGAGTATAACTACATTGAATGTTGGACTGGAGTACACCGGTCCTAATTGTTTTAGATAAATTATTCTCGATAGCACTCAGGTATAGTGGTTCTAGGTATTAGACACCCAGGTACTTTCCTTCAAGGATTTCGAAGGGAAAGTTTGTTAGTATAGCTATAGCTTCTGGTTTTCCGACTATATCTATGTATATCAACAATATGTCAAGACACAGTTGTTGGCGACGACGTCTGAGTGTCAATTATATATTCATATAAAGTATTTGTGTATGTATATGTAGTAGTATCAGTTAGTTCGATTCCATATTACATCCAGAGATAGATAGATAAATATAAATAAATAAATATACCCGGACAAATTCACTCACAGTCAATTAGACCCAAACTAAGCTCTTAGCTTGTAATATGGAATCTAACTAACTGATTCTACTACATTAAACATACACAAATACTTTTTTATTAGAATATTTAACTGACACATTGTTGACTCCGGGCGGGAATCGAACCCGCAACCCCCGACACAGTAAGCGCTCTCACTGCCACTATGCCAACGGGCTTGTCAAAATATAATTTTAAACGAACAGCTTTTGTTTGTGCATATTTAGGTAGTTAGTAAATAGATTTGAATTCTGGTGGAATTCATCATAAAGCACCGATATTTTTTCGAGGGGGTTAAAACATCCCAATTTGTGGAATTGTAATTTGCACACAATGCTATTTTTTTAAAACTTTTAAGTCTCAATAACCTACATATATACGGACAAAATATGCAACGCAACACGAATTTATTTCATTTGAAATAATATACAAAAACTGGGCTTACGTCACAGGTGCATAAAGAAAGTAACATCTTCTAGTCTTATCGCTAAGACTAATACTCGTACCTATCGGTCGTACTCGTAGAATTATTACTAAATATAGCGCGGCAGCTAGTATTATCCAGAAAATCAAATGAGAATAGGTACCTACTATGCTACACATCAATTGATATGGGTGGGTACTTTTCTGGGAAGGCAGAGAAACACAAAAACTAGTTATCTATCTAAGCATGATGTAGAACAAGAGTGTAGATCCATATTGGCATTGCTTTGGTCTATTTTTGCACTTAGGTACATAAATTAAATCGTATGTTTACTTAAAGTTCAGTTTACTTAAAATATGTATTTATGTTTACTTCATCTACCTATCTGGCTCGCTATCATGAATTTACCTTACATCTTCATTTATTATTTTTACTTATCAAAATATCGCGGATTGTTTAAATATCTTGGAAAGCAAAGGTGACACACTTAGGTACATAAATTAAATCGTATGTTTACCTATAGTTCAGTTTACTTAAAATGTTTATGTTTACTTCATCTACCTATCTGGCTCGCTATCGTGAATTTACCTTACATCTTCATTTATTATTTTTACTTATCAAAATATCGCGGATTGTTTAAATATCTTGGAAAGCAAAGGTGACAACAGGTCATGTCTGATATTGTAGTTGACTAAATGGAAACATTATTCGCGAAACTTATCCGATAAAGTTTTAGCAGTTTGGTATAAATTGTGGGGTAGGTTGTAATTGGGTTACAGTTGGCTTGCACCTCGAGCACGATGAAGACTGTCCTTGTTTTGGCGGCCCTCGTGGCCATATCTCTCGGCAGCATCCTGCCGCCACCGCATTACCAATATAAGACTAAGAACGGTAAGTTCCTTAACTTTGATAACTTTTTGAGATACGCATTGTGTTGTTATCCACGGTACTTGTACTATATTCGAAAAGAAGAAGAAGAAGAAGTATAATTCATATACCTGTAATGTACTTGTAAAATTTGCTTCTCATGAATAAATAGCTGTATTTATTATAATGTATTGCCATCTAAATAAATAATAGTATGATTAACACCGTGTTACTAAGGTTTCTATTAAAGTAATCTATTGGTTTTGTTTGAATCATAATATCTCAATCACGATAACTTTAAACTGATCTAATTTAATACTCGTAACTAATGGTCAAACCACTGATTACTAATACATTATTAATTTGTTTTCAGTTGACACAGTCTTTGTTGAGAGGCAAAAGAAAATCTTGTCTTTGTTCTACAACATCAACCAAGTTGATCAACATGCTGAGTATTACAAGCTCGGGGCTAAATACGACATCGAAGCCAACGTCGACAAGTACACTGTAAGTATTTAGAAATTAACTAATACACTCGTAATATTGATCTTAAGTTTATGCATTGCTCATATTATATAATTATTTTTTTTTTAGGACAAGAAAGTTGTCGAACAGTTCCTGACCTTATACAAAACCGGCTTCCAGCCAAGAGGCCATGCATTCTCAGTCTTCTACGAGAGACAGAGAGTAGAAGCTATCGCTCTCTTTGAGCTGTTCTTCTACGCCAAGGACTTTGATGTGTTCTATCAGACCGCTGCGTGGGCGCGCGTGTACCTTAACCAAGGACAATTCCTTTACTCGTACTACATCGCCGTTCTCCAACGCCAGGACACCAACGACTTCCTCCTCCCAGCCCCCTACGAAGTTTACCCTGAACTCTTCATGAACAAACGCACTCTTTACGAAATCATGCGCATCAAGCAACAAGATGGCCTCCAAAACCCAGAGATTGCTTTCAAATATGGTTTGGTTAAAGAGAAGGAAGACTACATTATCTATGCTAACTACTCTGATGCTTTGACTTACCCTAATGAGGAGCAAAAGCTGGCCTACTTCACTGAGGATATTGGTCTGAACTCCTACTACTACTACTTCCACTCTCAACTTCCTTTCTGGTGGAACGCTAACAAATACGGAGAGTTCAAGGAACGTCGTGGTGAGACCTACTTCTTCTTCTACCAACAACTTTTGGCCCGTTATTACTTGGAACGTCTCAGCAACGGCATGGGTGAAATTCCGTCCTTCTCTTGGTACTCGCCCATCAGGGTAGGATACTACCCCATGATGTCGTCTTGGACCACTCCCTTCGCTCAAAGAAGCAACTACTACCTGGTACACAATGAAAAGAACTTTGAGGCTGTGAGGTTCTTGGACATCTTTGAGAAGACTTTCTTCCAGTACCTGCAAAAGGGCCGCTTCAACGCTGTGAGTATACACATTCATCTGTTTTATATATTATAACCATTACTTTTATTTATAACTATTGTTCTTTTGTAGTTCGACCAAGAAATTGACTTCAAAGACCCCAAGGCCGTCAACTTCGTCGGAAACTACTGGCAGACTAACGCTGACCTGTACAAGGAAGACTTCACCAAGACTTACCAGCGCTCTTATGAAGCCACCGCTCGTCAAGTGCTTGGTGCTTCACCTGAACCTTTTGACAAGTAAGTAGAATGGAATGTTATTTATTCTTGACTGTAATTATCATCAGAAATGAGAAAGGTTCACCGAAGTTTAGCCTGAGGAAACATGTAACTATATAATTTTCTATTGCAAACAATATTATCATTATGATTATTTGATCACAGGTACAACTTCATGCCCAGTGCTCTTGACTTCTACCAGACTTCTCTTCGTGACCCCGTCTTCTACCAACTGTACAACAAGATCTTCGACCACATGGTTCAATACAAAAACTACCTGAAACCTTACGACCATGAGGACCTCCACTACGCCGGAGTTAAGATCAATGATGTCAAGGTTGGCAAACTGGAGACATTCTTTGATCTCTACGACTTTGAAGGCACCAACATGATCTTCTTCAACAAACAGGACAAGAAACCCTACCCCCATGAATTCAAAGTACGTCAACCACGTCTCGACCACAAAACTTTCACTGTGACATTCGATATTACATCAGACAGTGCTACTGATGCTGTTATCAAGATGTGGATTGGTCCTAAATACGACAACAAGGGCTACCCAATCTCTATTGAAAACA
This sequence comes from Cyclophora punctaria, assembly GCA_951394245.1. NCBI lineage: Eukaryota > Metazoa > Arthropoda > Insecta > Lepidoptera > Geometridae > Cyclophora > Cyclophora punctaria. Next base: position 4,808,626 of record OX596182.1, on the reverse strand, counting down.
ACTGGATGAACTTTGTTGAGCTTGACTGGTTCTCGTACAAACTTACGGCTGGAGCCAACCAGATTGTCCGTAACTCTGAGGACTTCTTCTACTACAAGGAAGACTCTCTGCCCATGTACAAGGTGTGGAGTATGTTGGAAGAAGGTAAGATCCCTGAGTACATGTCTGAGAAGTTCGACTACATGCCCAAGAGGTTGATGCTGCCCAAGGGTACCAAGGGTGGTTTCCCATACCAGATCTTCGTGATGGCTTTCCCTCACAACTCGATCCACAAGGAAGGTCATGCTGTTGAGGACAAGTTCAACATTCTTTTGGAGACCAAGTCCCTTGGATTCCCGCTGGACCGCCCAGTGAAGGCGCAGTACTTCAAGCAACCCAACATGTTCTTCGAAGACGTGTACGTGTACCATGAAGGGGAGGAATACGCCTACAAATACGTCACCCCCGAGTACAAAGAACACAAGGAGTTCTAAGGGAATTTATTACCTGTTAATCTCATATTGTTAATTATATATAAATGACTTGTTAAAGTAGTTTACACCAATTAAACCTTTATTTATAAATTATTAATGACTTTTGTTGTTCCCTTCTAATATAAATTTAAGGTAACATTAATACATTGATGAACAATAAGATATCGATATCGTTGATACTAAGTATACTGTTTAAGCATGATTATAAATAATTAAACATTTAGTTCAGTTTATATCACCAAATAGTATTTACAGTAATATCTTTATTTTTTAAAGTCTTTGAGAGGAAGTAAAGTAAAAAAAGGAATTTGCCTGTAATGTCCCACAGTTGGACAACCTCTCACTGAAGATATCACTACAGTGAGGAGTATTAGGCGAAATCACCACGCTTGCCCTAATGCGGGTCTAATCCCAAACCTTGTTTGAAAAGTGGGAAAAATGTATTTACTCGAGACGGGAATTGAACTCGTGCCTCAGTCTTGGCAGGCTAGTGCACACCACTAGATTTAGATAATTAAATAAGTGCACTATGCTTACTCATAATAGAAACATAATAATAGATCATTATATTAATTCATACACTGTTATTTCAAAAAGTATTTCGAAATCACAAAATCGATAACGTTTGTTTTTATGATTAGTTCTGTTCTTCGAATTCCTAACTTAGGTATAAAACAATATTTAGAATAGAATAGAAAACGTTTATTCAGACGAATCACACAACAAGAAAGGAAAAAACAAAATTTAATTTAATTATTCACATTTTATCATTGATGAATTAGCTCCGACTCTTAGCTTACTTAGCTTAGGGTTAGAAATTGAACCCAAATTGTTTACTGCAGTAGATGATTACGTTATTAATATTATTAATATCTATGTATATATAAATATAAATCAATCGTGGTTCGTTTGTCTTGCTTAAACTCGAAAATTGTTCGACTTTTGTTCGTAATTCAGGGAGGCAGTGACGGAATAAATACGGGTGAAACCGGTACAGCACAGCTAGTTAACAATAAGTATAACATCAACAAGTTTAGAACCCAACGATATTTTTATATAGGTAATATACCTAGGTAACATTTAGACGCCTAAGATCTTTAAAAAATAGGTATATACTAGTTAGGTTAGTTAGGTATAACCCATTCTGATTTTTATGTAACTTAGTACTCGTAACAGCTGCAAAGTAAAGTCTACATAGCTAAATTTGAAGTATAAAAAAGATAATAAGTCACGAGTGTGTGAAACCTCGCGATATGTATACTTTATGTGTGTATACTTTAAATTATATAGCTTCTACGTTATGTAATGTAATTAGGTACATTTAGTTGGCTCTGCATTTCTTAGCCAATGAGCATGTAATTTTTGTGGATGCTCCAAATATAAGCGGATTGTACATGTTGATTTATGTGGAATAAACAAATCAAAACCAAGCCTGTAAATATCATATAGATAATGAATGCATTTAGTAACTGTCCCTAAACATACTAAGTTACAACTGGAAAAAAGGAAAATAATGTATAAGCCTGTAATGTCCTGCTACAGGGCAAAGGCCTCTTATCTCACCGAAGTTGGAACTGAGTTCTTCATAATTTACTTTTAGTCATAAAGTTTGTAACAAACTTAGCTAATAAATTTAACAGAAGAAGTGGCTGTGTGTGTATAAGTTAGTAAAAAGGTATACTACGTCCTACTAGAGGGATTACATGTGCAGGTAATTTGTTCGGTCTTGCTTCCTTAGTCTACTTAGGATCCGCCGTGCAAGTTTACTTCTACCGATGCTTTGGTCTGCCTGCGCAGGGGCAACTGGTAGACAACTCCAGCTGACCGGACTTACGATGAACGAGTATAGATAATACTTCGATATCACTTGATGTTCATCAGTTTACGTTACTTAGTAATTAAAGCACAAAACACACATAGCAATGGTTCCGCTGCAGACCCGCAAGTGTGACCTTCCATACAAATACAAGGAGTACAACGTTACGCGATCCGCAACCGGCCCGCACCCGGCCCGTACCTGCACTATGTGTGTCTAACGTTTTAAAGTGTTTTGTCTCTCTCGCTCTTCGGCAAATAGCGTATGTCGGAAAGGGTCAAACCATTTGTTAGCTAAAGTGCTGTTAATAATCGTAATAAATAAGGCCCTTAGCAATTAGATAATATGGCTGCTAAAGAAAGTATCTGTAACGATAAATCTACCGGATTATATTTGTTGACAAACTAACTACAAAAAAGGCAACGTATGTAATATGTAATATAAAAAATATTGTTTACATTAAAATGCTTACAGTATTAAAGATATTAAGAGAAAGATTTATAAGTCATAGGTCGCATTATCAAGTATCTACCTTCTGGACTAAATACAAGTCATGCCGTAAACAAGTTGCATTTTAAAAAAAGACGTAATATTAGGTATATTACGTCTTTTTAGGGTTCCGTAGCCAAATGGCAAAAACGGAACCCTTATAGATTCGTCATGTCTGTCTGTCTGTCTGTCTGTCCGTCCGTCTGTCCGTCTGTCTGTCCGTATGTCACAGCCTTTTTTCTCCGAAACTATAAGAGCTATGTTGTTGAAACTTAGTGTGTAGATGTATTCTGTGAACCGCATTAATATTTTCACACTAAAATAGAAAAAAAATAAAATTTTAGGGGGGTCTCCCATACATAGAAATGAAAAAAATATTTTTTTTTTTCATCAAACCCATACGTGTGGGGTATCTATGGGTAGGTCTTCAAAAATGGTATTGAGGTTTCTAATATCATTTTTTTCTAAACTGAATAGTTTGCGCGAGAGACTCTTCCAAAGTGTTAAAATGTGTGTCCCCCCCCCTGTAACTTCTAAAATAAGAGAATGATAAAACTAAAAAAAATATATGATGTACATAACAATGTAATCTAACACCGAAAATTGGTTTGAACGAGGTCTAGTTAGTAGTTTTTTTTTTACGACATAAATCGTAAACCGCAAAAAAATACTGATTATTCATTCAATAACTCAAATGTAAATAAAAAAACATTTATTTCAAGAACTTCTTTATTATGTTACTCGCTGCTACGGAACCCTTCATGGGCGAGTCCGACTCGCACTTGGCCGCTTTTTTTTTTTTAGTTAGGTACTTCAATACTAAAAAAAAACGAATACTGAAATAACTAAATTTCTCATATTTAGGATTAAAGTATTTTCTTGGAATATAGTTGTTTATCATTGTTCTAATGTATAAGTAAATTGAAGAGTTGTACCATGTTTTTGTTGACAAGCCCGTTGGCACAGTGGCATGTAAATGAACTTACTGCGTCGGGGGTTGCGGGTGCGATTTCCGCCTAGAGTAACAATATATTATGCAGACATCGTCTGGGTGTCAATTATAGATTCATACTAGCAGCGCCCCGCGGTTTTACCCGCGTTGTGCCCGTAGGAATTTCGAGAATTTTTATACATACAAACCTTCCTCTTGAATCGCTCTATCTATTTAAAAAAACCGCGTCAAAATCCGTTGCGTAGTTTTAAAGATCTAAGCATACATAGGGACAGACAGACAGGCAGCGGAAAGCGACTTTGTTTTATACTATGTAGTGATAATGTATTTGTGTATGTATATGTATTAGTATCAGTTAGTTAGATTTCATAATATAAGCTAAGAGCTTACTTTGGGTCTCATCAACCGTGTGTGAATTGGTCCGGGTATACATACTTATTTAAATATTCACTAGCAGCGCTTCGCGGTTTCACCCACGTTGTACCCGGTCCCTTGGAAATTTCGGGATAAAATATATCCCATATGTCATTCTGATGTACCTATGTTACTGTAAAGTTTCATTCAAATCCGTCCGGTAGTTTTACAAACATACATATATACATTCTCACAAACTAGCATCTATATATATAAAAGAAAGTCGTGTTTGTTACACTATTTATAACTCGAGAACGGCTGAACCGATTTGGCTAAAAATTGGTGGAGGTAGTTTAGAACCAGGAGACGGATATAGGATACTATTTATCCCGTATTTCCTACGGGAACGGGTGCGCTGTGGGTGAAACCGCGGGGCACAGCTAGTTTATAATATTAGTAGGATTAAGTATGATAAAATAGGTGGAAATATTTAGGCGGCTAAGTATTCCTATAGGGGTCATAGTTGGCTTGGAACATATAAATGTACTTTTATATTAATGGTCAAAATACATGTTTCCGTTGAGTACAAATTTTCTGCAGTATTTGGAGTACCTACTTCCGTCCAGTCAGTAGAACAAAACTAGAATCGTTTTGTAGATATATTCTAGATAGATTCTATCTAACCTATTCTAACATCTATACCAATTGGTTACTTTTTAACAAGTATGAGATTTTAGGCCACCTAACAAACTCATCTAATAAACTAATTGCTCCAATTTGTTACATAATCCACCTCTCCCAACATTTAGTATTTTTGCAACCAAAACAATTACGGTGATTACAAAAGGTTATGACCTTTTAATCTATATAACGTGTCAGATTAATGATAAAGGAAAAATAAAATATAAGGTAGGTATTTCTTCTTGTCTCTTAGGTGTTTTGGTAACAACGTTTTGATAACTTGATAAGGTTTTTGTATATAACCGCTGAGAGGCATCGAATTGTTACAGTTGGCAAGTAAGCAGCTTACCATGAAGACTGTCCTCATTTTGGTAGGGCTTGTTGCCCTCGCTCTTGCCGAAGTTCCTGGCTACAAACATGAAACGGTCAAAGGTAATTTTGTCACTATTATTTTGATGACTGACTGACTGACATGACTTGGATTTTACATCACTAACCCCTTTTATTTAAGTGGTGACTTCACCTTTCCCTTCTCACTGTACTGATATCTTCAGTGAGATGAGAGGCTATTGCCTGGGCAGGCTAATACTTAATTTTTTTAGAGGCCTAACATAACATGCATTATCAACTTTTCACACCAGCTATATTTTTCAAACTTTATTATTAACTTTTTGTTCTAATTAGGTAGTACTTAGTACTTTATTATTACATAATTTATAATGAAAATATTACACGATTATTTTAATAGTTTATTGTATTTTGTAACTACGCTTCTTCTTCTAAACTTAAGAGCTGGGCTCTTGTCGATGGAGTTCTTTCCACGTAACTACGCTTACGGATACAATAATTCGTTAAATTCCTTAAGTGTGTAAAAACGGAATTTACTCCGTGCGTGTGTTACGTTCTCATATGTCCACTAGTAAATTGATTTTAACGAATTAAGGCATTTATTTAGAGTTAAAAGATTACCAAAATGTCTTTAACTTCAAATTCCGCGATCCGCGATGAAATTACGAGGAGCAGCTAGTTTAATTCAAAAGTTTATCGACAGTTACGGCTTCAAACAGATAGTGTTATGTTAAACTTTTGAATTTAATATTGATGGACAAAGATAATCCTACTAATATTATGAATGCGAAAGTTTCTGAGAATGGATGAATGTATGGATGTACGGATGTATGTATGTTTGTTACTCTTTCACGCATAAACTACTGAACGGATTTAGATACATTTTATCACGAAATTACTGCGGGAACGGATCCAACGTGGGTAACACCGCGGGGCGGGCTTGTAATGATATAAATGTGAAATAAGGATATTAATGTGATTATTGTATTTTCAGTTGACGCCGTATTTGTGGAGAAACAGAAGAAGGTTCTGGCCCTGGTAGAACATGTCGACCAGATCAACGTGGACGCCGAATACTACAAGATTGGCAAGGAATGGAGTGTGGCCGCTAATGTTGAAAGTTATACCGTGAGTTTCATTTGAGTTGTATCTAATAAATTACTAATAGGCATTCAACCAAAAAGTTGCCATTTTTAAAGTTGTTAACAATCTGGTAAGTGATTCTTTTTTAACAATTCCAGAACAAACAAGCAGTCAAAGAATTCCTGACCTTCTGGGAAACCGGATTTATGCCTAAGAACAAAGTATTCTCCGTATTCAACGAGGACTTGCGTCAAGAGGCCATCACTCTGTTCCACGTCTTCTTCTACGCTAAGGACTTCGACACCTTCTACAAGACTGCGTGCTTTGCCCGCGTCCACTTCAACTCATGGCAATTCCTCTACGCCTACTACATCGCCGTCGTCCAAAGGCCCGACACCCAGGGTATCGTCCTCCCTGCTCCCTATGAAACTTACCCTGAACTATTCTTGAACACTGACGTCTTGAGCAAACTGGCCGTCATCAAGGAACAAGAAGGTATATTTTACCCAAAGGAAACCAAGACCCTGGGTATGATGAAGGAAAATGACAAATTCGTCATCTATGCTAACTACTCAAGTGCTTTTGTTTACAACAACGACGAACAAAAACTTTCCTACTTCACTGAGGATATTAGTTTGAACTCATACTACTATTGGTTCCACAACCAGCTGCCTTTCTGGTGGAACGGAGACAAGTTTGGTCCTTTCAAGGAACGTCGTGGTGAGATTTACTACTTCTTCTACAAGCAGCTTCTTAACCGCTACTACTTTGAACGTTTGACCAACGGTCTGGGTCCAATTCCCGAGTTCTCGTGGTTCTACCCCATCAAGACTGGATACTACCCTCTGTTGTCTGCCAAGTACACTCCCTTCGTTCAGAGGCCTGACTTCTACAACGTGAACATTGAGGACAACTTCGAGAACATTCTTTACTTAGACAGCTTCGAAAAGACTTTCCTTCAGTTCCTCGAGAGCGGACATTTCAAGGCGGTGAGCTTACTTACCATTAATCTTAAAGTTTATATGGAAACGTATTAACACAGTAACATAACTTTGTAATTGTAATGTGTTTTTTAATTTGTATACACAATACTTTTCAGATAGCTAATTTAGTTTCAAAATCTTTTCAGGCAAAGTCCTAATTATTATTTTCAACTTTTCAGTACAACGTAGAGATCGACTTCCATGACCCTAAGGCCCTGAACTTCGTCGGTAACTTCTGGCAGTTCAACGCTGATCTGTTCCACGAGAACTTCACCCAGAAATACCAGCGCTCTTACGAAGCTACTGCCCGTAACGTCCTCAGTGCTGCCCCACACCCAGTTGACAAGTAAGTAGCTCATTGTACTTTTTTAAAATCTCTATTGCCTCCCCGATGGGCAAAGATCTTCACTAAAAACCAAATCAGTCTCTTATGCGCTCTCAATAATCGTTTTCAAAGGTATTGAAATCTCCCCACCAAATGCTTATGTTTCTAGTGAAGCTCATTATTTTCTTCTCATTGCAGATACACTTACTGGCCAAGCGCTCTGAACTTCTACCAGACTTCTGTTCGTGACCCTGCCTTCTTCCAACTGTACGACAAAATCATTGACTACATCATCCGATTCAAGAAGTACCTGAAACCTTACACCAATGAAGAGCTTTTCTACCCCGGTGTCAAGATCACAGACGTGAAAGTTGACAAACTGGTCACATACTTCGACATGTTTGAATTCAATGTGACTAACGCAGTCTACTACAATCAAAAGGATCTGAACAACTACCCGTACTCGTTCGTGGTCCGCCAGCCTCGTCTGAACCACAAGCACTTCACAATCACACTTGACATTACGTCCGAAGTAGCCACCAATTCCGTTTTCAAGGTCTTCCTGGGACCTAAGTACGACAGCAAGGGATACCCCATCGATTTCGAAGAAAACTGGAGCAAGTTCATGCTTCTGGATTACTTCACTCACGAAGTTGTTGCTGGCAAAAATGAAATTAAGCGGGACTGCTCTGACTTTACTTTCTACAGAGAGGATTCTGTCCCAATGGAAGATGTCCTGAAGATGTTGGATGAAGGAGTTGTTCCCAAAGCCATGTCTACGGAATTCGATAACATTCCAATGAGATTGATGCTTCCTAAGGGAACTAAGGACGGTTACCCCTTCCAGCTGTACGTGTTCGCTTATCCCAAAGAGGACATTCCCAAGGAGTTTGAGCCTTTCAAGGACTTCGTTTTCGACTTGAAACCTTTCAGTTATCCCTTCGACAAACCAGTAGGCCCTGGATTCATGGTGCAACCCAACATGTACTTCAAGGATGTTTCCATTTACCACGAGGGAGAGACCTTTGCTTACAAATACAATATTTTCAATGAATTTGAGCATGTCAACCATGTCCCAAAATAAGTAACTAAAGGAGAGAGAGAAAACTAGTTTAACCAAAGACTATATTGTTACTAGTAGTTAAATAAAACAGTGTGTTAATAATACTTTATTTATTTTCTTTGAAACCTTTCATTTCTAATAAGCTTATTACCTCATTTATGAACTAATATCTAATATTGACTAAATTTTGGAGTTTTTAACCAAATACCACAGAATTTCAAGCTTTTGCTCATATTTATTAAATTTACTAATAAAGATGTGGAGAAAAGGTTCCTCTATAATCAACAGGTAATTTTGAATGTAAAATGGTAACATTGAAAAATCTATAGTTACTAGCAAAGTCATTAGTTCCCATAGCCTTCCTGTGGAAAGGAAAACCTAAGGGCTTTGAGTCTATTTCAGACACAAAAGTACCGTAATAGCTTGATGGAATCCGTTCCGTTTCCTCATCGGCAGTTGTTATCATCACAAATAGAGTGAGATCTAAACCGTTTTCACGTCCTTTTGGAATAACCAAATTTTTCGGGAAATTGTACATTGGATATGGAATATAAGCTGAACGTTTTAGGTCAACAGTGTCGTAGTAACTGTCAGAAGACAGTTTTTCAGATGTATCAGGAGACCAAGACACTATATTGATTCCTTCTCGCATTTCATATACAAATGAGTCAAGTTCAAAAAATTTAGTATATTGTTCCCAACAATTGTCCACACATAGTGGTCCGAGATACAATCTTACGATGACGTCAGTCTCAATATTCGATTCAACAGTAAAATTTAAAGTAAAAGCTGTGTGGCTCAATCTTCTTTGTCTTGCCGTGATAAAAACAGGCCAGTGAGAGACTTCTCTTATTTTATAAGTGGTAGCATGGTTAATTGTAAACTGATAATAATCAAAGTAAGTCATTATTTGCGAAAAGTTGGCGTCAGTAATGTTTATGTCGTTATTCTCGTGTAGTTGTAAGTCGTAGGGTTGCATATTTTTTTTGAAAGCATTGAAATAATTTAACATGTACTGGATAAGGTGCCAGTACACCGGGTCCCTTAAAGATGTTTCTGGGTGGTGGAGAAGAGATGGGGCGGGATTATATCTGAAAACAGTCATAATGTCAATTAAATACATTGGATAATGTTTCTTTTATAAAAAGGGTTCCAAAGAATTGTGATCTTTACCCTTTTTAAAAGTCTCTTAAAATAATATCAGTGAATGTAAACTTACTCATTAATAGGCACTTTAGTTCCTCCGTAACCAAAAACCGATCTCACTATTTTGGCGGTCTTCACACTATCTAAATTTGCTCTTATAAGACGAGCCAGTACGTCTATGTGGTTATCTTCAGTCATGCTAACTGTGGTACCATTTTGCTGGAAAAATAATACAAGTGAAAAATTATAGTATTAAGATTAATATAAATGTAACAGCGCCCTGTTTTTACCCGCGTTGTGTCCAATTTCGTGGGAATTTCTGGATAAAAAGTCTATAAACATAAAATCTTTCTTCCTAATATCTGTTGTACACAAATAATTATTCGGACGGTTATGTCCAGAGATTAGCGCGTTTTGACGAACAAAAATCTAACTCTGGCGTTAAATTAATCATTGTAGTTAATATTTACCATTATCAAAATTCCCCTTGAAATGCATTCTTTAATAGCAATATCAATAGTTTTCAATATTGCCTGCTCTTCATCCCAATTTCTTCTAATACAAGATCTCGTTGGAAACGGAAGTCCGTTTTTGTACATTAAATTAGGAGCATAATCAGTTTCATCTTTACCAGGACCTGAGAAATTCTTGTCTAGATGTTCTTTTTCTAGTAAATATCTAGCCATGAGTTGTTGATGAGCGTAATAATAATGTTCTGCATGTTTTGGATTCTTTTCATCAAGTTCTTCATTTGACATCCAAAACGGGTGAAGTAAGTGGAGCCCCAAGTAATAACTATTTAAAGCAACGTCCTCCCTGAAATAGTTTATTTCATCTTCTATGCCATTCATTGGAAGATTCCATCCAGAATAATTAGTATTGATATTAACAATTTCATCATTTTCCTGAACATAGTAATCATATTGGTGTACTTGGTATACTTGAGGATCTATCTTCTCTATAGATAGAACATTACCCATTACCATTAGGGCTTTTACAATCGTTTCAGAATTAACAAAATAGTTAGGGTTCCATACAAATGGTGGTAGTAGCGGCTCTTTAGAGGAGCTTATTTTGTCATCATGGAGAGATTTTAGACGCAAAGCATACATGTACATGTCTGGATTTATGTTTTGCTTTGCCCATGATTTAATAGTGGTAAAGTCTTCCCCGTCAGTCAGTTCGAATATTCTGAATAGAGCTATAGCTGCTTCTCTCATGTCATCATCATAGATATTGAAAGTAAGACCTTTGTACGTTGTACCTTTTTTGACATAGTGTTCAAATGTTTCCATGTGCTTATTATTCTGAAATTGCATAATATTAGTTTTACTATCACGTATTTTTATATTTTTTTATTCATTTTGAACTAATGAATAGCCGACCAATAAGTCACTGAAATTAGTAGTATATTTGGAGTATGGAATATATTTAACTATTATTCGATGACGACGTCGACGAAAGAGCGAAGTGGAGGAGAAAAATAAGGAAGGCTGACCCCACCAACATGTGGGACACATAGCCAGGAAGAGAGAGAGAGAAAGAGAGTATATTTAACTACTATCTTATCTGTGACGTAGAACGTAAATTTAGGGAGAATAAAGTTAATAATGAAAACTAATAAAAATATCGAAAAATAGTATTTTACTTTTTTAAAACTACTTATTTACGACTTACTTTATCTAATTGCAATAAAGTTGGTAAAATTGTGTCGCCGGCTGGGTGATGTCTTAATTTCTGATTTGATGATATTCCAGGGACAATGTTCCTTGTGAAATGGTCATGACTTTGTATAGAATCTGAAATAATTAAAGTAAAAGAATGGGTCAAAGTAGAATATAATTTATTTGCTTTTGTTTAAGGTTTTGCTTGAGGTGACGCAAACATACTTAGGAGCGTAATTAGTAACTAGGTCGACAATTGACTACAGACCTGGACAGCATTTTAAAATATATTTTCAAAGAATTAAAGTTCAAATTGTAGCGGTCTTGTCTAATTGCACCCAATTTTTTATATACAATTCTACATATCACTTGGAGCACCCCGCGGTTTGACCCGCGTTTTACCCGTTCCCGGAGGCATTTCGGAATGATAAATATAACCTTCCCATTGAATTTGGCTTTCCATTAAAACATTAATTATTTAAAATCTGATTGGTAGTTTCTGAGATAAGCGCGTTCAAACAAACAAAAAAACAAACACTTAAGTTTTATTTATATATAAGTATTATATACTATACTAGCAGCGCCCCGCGGCTTTGCCCACCTTGAGCCCGTTCCCGTAGGAATTTTCGAAAATCCTCTCTTAGTGTTCACTTACTTCACTTCAAGAACCTTCCTGCCAAATTTCATGTTTCTAGGTGTAGCGGTTGAGGCTGTGCGTTGATAATCAGTCAGTCAGTCAGTCAGAACTTGGAATTTTATATATATAGATAAAATAACATTATATATAATATAATCAAATTGAAAACAGTCACAGTCACTGTCGCTGAAATGAGCGTGGGTATCATCATCATCATAACACACTGTAACTAAATGATCAAACTTACCGCTAATCTCATCTTTACTAAACAGAGCGAACTCGTCAGTTGGTGCACCAAAAACAGATGTACCTAGTAGCACCAGTAAAACAATCATTGTTTAAAACAACACACAATGCTAGCTTGAATCCCGACTAGCACAAATAAATAGTAAAATAACGCTTATATGGACACGAGGGTCTTCATAACTATGTTTCTCCTGATCCAATTGAGATCCTTACTCAGTTAAATAGGAACAATTTTCAGTGTACAGTCGAAGAGAAAACTGTTGTGCTTGGATGCACAAACAAGTGTGGGTATATTGCATACCGTTATTTGTCTCAAGCTTTGTATTGGAGTATTAGAGTGTTTATAGCACAGAAAGCTCCATATTGTAGTAGTGTGGTAGTGTAGCGCATACTTCGAGCTTTGGTGTTTCCCCAGTACAGTATTTTGTATAACTATACCGTAAATAAGGTAAAAAATAAGGTAGGTTAGGTATACAATTAGTTTTAGTTGTTAACTGACTGATATAACATTTTCAGAAAATGTATACGGCTTAATATCACACACATAGTTCACAATGATAGAGTACCGTCTGTGTAACAAAATTATCATAATTATTTCAAAATAAAATGATAATAAGGTAAGATCAATATGTATGTTTAGGGTTATGGTACTGTACTTCATGGGCCTTATTAATAAACGCGGTGTTACTAAAACACTGTTATGCTGTGTTTTGTCTCTTTTGCTCTCCGGAAAATTGCTTATGTTAGAAAGTGAGAAACCACTTGTTAGCTAAACTGTTCTTAATACATATCTAAGTGTTTATAAATATTTATTAATATGGCCCCACATGAACCCCATATGAACCATGGTGAAATCACAACTCCATAGTTGTATTTCTATCATAACCTAAAATTCAGTCAAACATATTGCCCATTGTCTAGTCAAACAAATAATAAACATACATTGTAATAAAATAATATTGCACGCAACTGTACAGATTCACAGGAAACAAAATGCAATTGGTCAATTTTCCAATTGCGAGTCTTGGAATATAGCTAATTTTGGTCAAGAGTCAATTCACCACTTTCAAACCGTTATTCCCTCACTAAACATAACACTTGTTATACGTTAATATGGTTATATAACGGTTACATAACAACTATTTAGTTATCTACGACAGGACGTGTTTAAGTCCTCTTGATTGCGTCGACTGCACATTGCATCTATTTTTATTCCATCGACAGAAGTGTATACTTAATTCGTCCTTCAATTACTTGTAATGTCAAGATGTAAATAGTTTCTTTTATTACCACACCGACTTGAATATTACGAAATTATCTCGCGCACATACCGATCGGTATTAATGTATCTAAAAATATTGTTGCGTCATGTTTTAGGTATGTAGAGCTGTTTTTTAGAATGTGTGAACTATGCATTTATTTTATGTCTTGGAATATTTGTTTTGTGTGTTTGAAAATGTATACAGCTGGAGTGATAAATAACAGAAGAGGATACTTACGCCCATACGCATAGACATGAAATGCTTCTTTAGTAGATTTAATTAGTGATTTTCATGATGAAAAATTACTTCAAATATTAATTTAATGGGCGAATCTGAGTGAGGCACTTGGTGTATAACAGACTAGCAGCACCCGCTCTCCGGTGAAGGGGACACTTTAAAGGGTTGAATTTCCCATAATCTTTTCTTAGTACTCACTTACATTATGAAAGGAACCCCTGTACCAAATTTCAAGTTTCTCGGTATAGTAGTTTTGGATATGCGTTGATATACTCGTATAAGTCAGTGAGTCTGTCAGGTTAGCCTTTTATAAATATAGATTAGTTGCAAGTATTGAAACAACTGTTATGTAAAAAGAATACCGTATATTTTTGCAGATTATATTCCAAATACATTTTGTAATGCGTTATAAATATTAGCATAATAATTGTTAGGGTCCGTTTCGAGTGAATTATTCCGGAAAGAACACATTAGAACGACCCCAGTGACCCTGGCCTACTCACGAGTAGTAATACACAAAAAACCCCTATCTATAAGATAGATCATATAACAGAATTTAATAACAAATATGCTAATACCGCATTTGGTTGCTAATCTTAATTTATAATACAAATTAATCTAATTAATACTAAGAATGTAAATAAATAGATTTGTAGTTTGTGATTAGTCGCCAGTCATCATTTCCATGAATTCTGAAACAAACGAAAGTTTTTTTACATTTATGTAAAACATATTTTTCCTACGTAATTAGTGAGATTACCTATGTATAAAGTGTGTCACACACGTATGTTACTATAGTTTAATACGCACATGCAGTTTTACTTGATAGTTTTATGAACCGCAAACCCCGAAACTTAGAGTAGGTATTTCAGGAGATTGGATTTCAATTCGACGTCGAGGAATACTCAAAGCATTGTCGTTTAAGTAAGTTTATGAGTAAATGAGCATTAGAACTGCAATCAAATGGACAAAAATTCTTTTTTTTATGTAGATCTTGTAAGTCCGATGTAAAAACACGTTGAATCTATGTTTGAGTAAATATATTTTATTTTCTTTATCTTCTTGTTTGATCTCTGTCCAAAGTTTGTTATGAATGAGTTAAATAATGTAATAAACGATCTCCCATTAATTTTGCATGTCATATCATGGCTGTGGTATGTTACTGTGTTTTTAAGACTCTTGTAATTTGTAATATGTATAATGTAAGCAGGCATGTACAGTACGTACGAGTTACAGAAAGATTTACGAGTCTTTTATATTTTATAAAAGAAAAACATCTGCTCTTTTACTTCAATATTAGTTTGATTTAATACTTTACGCATTTACGTTTTATATTTAGATGTATGAATATGAAATTTCTGTAGTCATACATTTGAATCTTATTTAAAATTAGGAAGACGGTTTGTTTACGCATTTTCTGTGCAGCTGTTTAGTATTAGTTAGTTTAAATATCGTTTTATTTAAGTAACTAAATATAATGTTTATGTAATAAGTTTTAAACATCACAGATATTAGATATTAAATAAATTAAATTCATACCTAGATATTCTAGATTATTTTAGATTTAGACATACTTCTCTAGTATTCTACTAAAACTAAAGCCAGTGAAGATTTGCTACGGAAATTGTGTGAACACGCATCTACGTATGTGTGTGTTTGTTGTCGTAGCATATCGTTGGCCTTGAGTGTATCGCTCACCGTAAACGCTACGCGATTGTGCTGCCTATTAAAGGTTACTTTAAAAACACTAAATCCTACATACCTACATAAGTGGAGCATGCTGTTGAATAGCAGTAAACTACTCAGACGAATATGATAACGGGCGTGCATGCAACGAACCTACTCTACCAAATGTTGTGTTGGTAGAATGTATTTACCAATTATACCAAACTTCTGATTGGTGGGATATGCCCGCTAAAGGTACAGTCAACTACAATCGTTTATGAATACCTTCAATATTACAAAACACTTCAACACTAAAAAATTCCATAAATAAGTATGATCAGGTGTTTCGTAATATTTCATGTGCTTTTCAACTTTTGTAGTTAATTTTACAAGCCTAAGATGGACTACAGACCGCTATTAGCGGAAGCAGATCACCGCACACACCTTCATTGTTCGCGAACCGCTTGCGGTGGCCGTCTACGTTTTTAACTTGAACTTTAACGATCAAGTAATAAAGTACAATTTACCATCAAAGTCGACGGTTCCGGAGCCGTCAGTGTCGATCTCAGCGATGATGCCATCGAGGTCGGAGCTGCTGAGTTTGTCATCGAGAGCGGCCAGGATCTCCTTCAGGGTGGAGGTGGTGATGTAGCCGTTGCCTTCACGATCGTATAACCTGGGTAAAGAGATAATATTGTTCATGTGGGTTGCAGCATAGTCGTTTTTACATGAACGTGGTTTTTTTATTTAGCTTTTTACCAGAGTTTAGTTACGGAAAAAACATTATCGATATAATTCAACGGGTTGCAGATTGCTTCCTTGTTTAATGTCATCAACGCTACAGCTATTCAGTAAAACTGTCACTGATAGGTATCAAGGTTGCCATAAGACTCAAATTGCACTTTTGCAGTTTGATTGGTCAGTCTCATTGTTGTATCAAAGATGATTTTGCTTTTTTGATTTTGATTTTGCGTTTAATAGGTTATTTATAATTAAATACCTGAAAGCTTCTTTCAGTTCCTGTTGCATGGCTTCAGCATCCTCTTCTTCTAAGAAATGAGAGGCAATGTTGCAGAATCCGTCAAAGTTGATCTTGCCGGAGTCTAAAATAAAAAGAATGGACCAAAATTAGAAGATCTTTTTAAAAATATGCTATCATGACCTAGAAATGTTAAGGCCTTTGTGCTGCATTAATTTGTCAATAACCGTAAAAATTAAAATGTCAATTGAAAATCTAATAAAAATTTGAAAAGCGCCCAATACCATAAATTACAATTGTTTCAACAAACCGAGGACAAAAGATCAATAAAACTCCATCAAAATAATCAAAATATTTGAAAACACATTATAAATATCGAAGATAGTGATGTGTTTAGGAGCTAGCCGATGTTGAGTTACGGAAATAGCTCATTAGAGTTCACGCGGCGTTCGAAAATATTCCGTTATTTTCGAAAAGGTGTCGTCGCGCGGCACGTGTGAGCGGCTCCGATGATTGATCACCTGCCTTCAGCTGTATAGTTGGTTTCTGTTTACTTCACTATTGTGCCGACTGGAATTCTATGCTAACTGTTCTATTTTCGGATAACAAGGTTCCAATTACAACATGTGTTGTGGTTTTACTGAATACTGGTATTGATTTATTTGTGTAGTTTATGTTTTTTTTTTCATTGTAGGGTAAAAGTTTTCGGAATATATCTATCAAAACTATGTCTTTTATGAGTACGAACTTAATTATTAGTGTCATCATTATTTTGAGCTTTTACGTAATACGAAATAATTACCATGAGCCTTCTTCAGATCTACAATGGGAGTTTTTATTGGAATGATGCCAATTTCTACTATAATGTCTATCCTTAGTGTAAGAAAACTTGAAAACTGATTTAACACATTAAGTAGCCTTGCTGAGTAACAAAAACTCAGAAACTTAGCCAATTACTCGTAGAACTTAGAAGTAAAAATCTGTTTTAACGACATCTACAACAGGAAAGAAAATAAAAGTGCTGTAGGGATCGCATAATATGATGCTTGAAGGCCAATTTACTCCTCATTCTTCAATTTGTTGTATACGATATACAGTTATACATCACACAATCATAACACGCTATTATCACAATAAACCCTCATTGTATAAATATTAATCTAATTTCACTTTCCATTAATCTAAAAAAGTGGGTTTAGGTAACTCAAGGCATTCTTTGATTTACGAGCATATTTTTGAATTTGCATTGACTAAAAAAGGCCAAACCATCAAGTATGTTGAACACAAGTCAAGACATATAGGCATCAAAGGCATCTTAACTTTAAAAGATAAAACAACAGGAAATTGGCGGAGTCAACTAAATAGGAAAAACATAAAACAAATCCCTATGTGCTACATATTTAATACAATCTGGCTTATCTACTTAAGATGATAACACTCTCCCTCGCTTTAATAGGGGTGTGCCGGATTATTTAGTACTTACTTTCTGGGTCATTTTCGTCGATCAAAGCCTGAAGTTCAGAGTCGTCGAAGAGTTGACCCATTGTGTTGAGGATGGTTGAGATCTTCAGGACGTCGATGTAGCCCGACTTGGTGGTGTCGAACATCTGGAAAGCCTTGCGGAGCATGGCCATCTTCTGTTCGTCGTCTGAGTCCTAAAATATAAGGCTTGCTTTAACATTTCACTTAAATATCTTAACAATATTATATAAGAGCAGTTGTATTAAAATTATTCTTTAAATGAGTTCGTTATTTGAATGTATTTGCACTTCACATTAAAATCAATGCCGTGACATTCAAACATTCTCAATATCGTAAAATACAAATTAACCGAACATCAAACTAGTCGTAACTTAAAATAAAGTGCTCCAATTCAAATCTAATACAATCGCTATTATGTCATAAATCACAAAATCCAAATCCACTACGAATAAACCAAAAAACCACATAAATCACTTTCACGATACAATAACACGTCACTTGAATATCCTCACCATGGCGTTTGCTATAGGTTGGCAGTAGTAACAGAACAAGAACTGAATCCGAGTGCGAGTGTTGTTACACTAGATTTTACATCCGTTTGGCACCCTTATTTATAGCATTCCCGACAGAATGTGGAATACAAAAATAAGTGAAAATCGGCCTGTTCTCCTTCCACGTGGTGTGACGTAACGACGTCGTCAGCTCGCGATACGTAAGCGTGATGATCAGAAAACAGAACATTCAACTGGAAACAACAATAAGATTTATATGCTGTAGAAAACTGTATTATAAGTGTTTAGCTGTTTATTTGTCAGAAAACTATTCATTTATCTTCATTATGTCATACATTTGTGTCCATATTCCTTTTGTCACCTACGATATTCCAGTATTTATACATAACCTAGGTTTATCGCTCGTAGTTGTTAATTAAATTGTTTGCTATTTTAATAATTTCATCAGCTCACTTTATAGCATAGACTCCAACTCATATGCTTAAATAATGTTGTTAAGTAACTGAGAGTTTAAATCTGGCGGCGTAGTTAACCGCTAAAAGGCTTTTGCCAAGGTTTAACAATTAAAACATAAACAATTAAAGTGCTCTTTGCAGGCTGAGATGCCACTATCACTCATCCAAATAATATGTAGTTGTTCTACACGTTGCTTAAAGTTTGCGATACATTAACATCGCTCAGTCAAATTACGCCTCGAGTGCTATAAAAATATTGATCACATTTTTACTTACTTTTTAATATCCGAGTCGATGAAAAGCTCTTATTAAAAGCGTTTCATGATTGCTTCTTTTAATGTGGTTTGGTACGCTTGTTTTATTATTGTGTTTACGGCTTATCTTAGTGACGATATTTCGTTAAGTGTTTCAGTTTCACGTGATTCAATATGTCAATTGAGTAATAATTTAGCACAATTTTAACTACCCGGGCGGTGTGCAATTTTGTAATTTATTTAGACGAACTTCTACATTACTAAGACTTTATAACTTTATAACAAAGTTAGTAGATTTGTTTCAATAATATTTTAGACTTAATTAATTTTACCTACCCAAAGTTTAAATGCTAAAAAGTTATTTCCCTCGAAGCTTTATGTTTTCCAAGTGAAATTCCGATCTTAAAATTAACCTACTGACTAAACGATAAGTATTCAAATGATGTCATTTAATAATTCACATTCACCAAAAATAGTTCTAAACTCATTTTATATCAATAAATTACATTCAATGAATCAACATCCTCTTAAACAAAATACCGAGATACCTAAATACAAACGAACGTAAGTGGGTCGAGACTGAAAAATGTGCTTGCATCGATTCAATACAAAAGGGGAGTGATAATGACATAATACAGATCGTTTGAGCACTCGAATTGAACAGGTGAAGCTGAACACAACATCGACATAAAAGCGAAGCTCACATTTGAGCTTATAAAGTGGTCCGCTGATGAAGCGCAGGAAATTCCTTTGAAGCCGTCGATTCACAACAATCCCAATGAAAATATTACGCAGCAACGTCACCTTCAGATGTTTCCAACATTTATGAGTTAAAGCATGGTCCTTTGATCTCTGGCGCGTTTTGATGGAATCTGCTGAGGGAATATGACACTTGACAATTGACATTATGTTACTGTCAGTTAAACTGTCGAAATTAAAAGGGATGTGACGTTGTATACGGAGATGGAGCAATCATCATCTGTTTGGTATTAGTCATCAATATATTCACACTATGACGGTGAAATATTACTATTACATACAAGTATTTCATTGTTTGCATACGTTGATCAAAATAATTATAAACAAGTATACATAATTGCGTATAAAACATACGTTTTCGTAAAAATAACGTCAACGCGTCCAGAAACTGAAGTGAAAATTAATTATTAAGATGTTGTAAAACTGTTGCGCGCAACTGGCGCGTGAAACGAGTTATACTCCGACGCCGGCGCAGATATAGACTGTCGGTGATCGACTATAATTTTTGTGTTCCTCTCCAAACCACAATGAATCGCTAGAATTGTATTTTTCTGACCACGTGACAAGGCGTTGATTGTTTAGCACCATAATAACTTATACACTTCGTCATCTATAGAAATAAAACTAAGAAGCTTTTGGTTTGTTTGTTTATACGCGCTAATCTCGAACAATATCTATATCTACTAATTTATTAATGAGGTAAAATTTGTAAGTTTGTTTTTTTGTTTGTATGTTCGAGTTAATCTCGGGAATTACCAGCCCGATTTGAATAATTCTTTTGTAATGGTTAGGCACATTCAACGGAAATGTTGTAGACTATTTTTCATCCCGTGATTTCCACGGGGACGGGCACAACGCGGGTAAAACCGCGGGGCGCTGCTAGTCCATATACTCGTATATAAAAGAAAGTTGTGTTAGTTGCATAATTTATAAGTCGAGAACGGCTGGACCGAGTTTAATTATGCTTTTTTTTTTATTTATCTTGGTCTGGACAGGAGGATAATATGTAATAACAATCCCAAAATTACCACGTGCGCGAAACCGCGGGGCAAAGTTAGTTATGGATAAATATGTAATAGTGTAAAAATAACATTATTTATGATTTCTAGATACTTATGTTTTGGTCACAATATATAATCTTAGTGATGTATGGTGAACCAACAGAGACTGGTTTTTATTATGATTTACCAACACAATTATATTTATTTGTTTCTCATTTCTCATTCTCTAAATTATGAGTGGCATTGTGGTAAATATCTCTCTAACAGATGATTTTAATGTTTTGTATTACATGCATACATACTATTCTAACTGGGCAATAAAATCCGCCGTAAACCTGTTAATAGTAGAGTAAATATCGTTAGAAACCGCTGACCATTCTACTGAAAAACTACATTGTTTTACGAGTACATCATACGAAACACTGTCACTTCTATTGTTCCGCAAACATAGTAGATTGAATAGTAAAGAAGACATTAATTAGCTTCAGAATGTTAATTGGGCTATAGTAATTTGTTAGATGTTACGTTTACGTCAGTATTGATGTGTTTATATTCAATCGGTATTTTCATCTGTTCTTGTAGTTTTTGGTGGTTTAGCGAGTGATAGATGAATAGGAATTTCAGTAATGTTGTATGATATGCGTTAATCTATCTTCTATATTTATAAAATTCAAAGTCCTGACTGACTGATAATCAACGCACAACCTCAACCACTACGCATAGAAACTTGAAATTTGGCAGGAAGTTTCTTCAAGTGACGTAAGTACACACTAAGAAAGGATTTTCGAAAATTCCTACGCGAACGGGCTCAACGCGGGCAAAGCCGCGGGGCGCTGCTAGTGATGAATATTAATGTTTGAGGGCAAATCTTTGTGTGATTACATTGGCGTTTTAAAACGTGAATTGAACGTAAAATTAGCAAGCTTTTGAAGAAGAAGTAGGTTAGCAAATACTCGTATAACAAAAAATATGTTTTTAGCTCAAAAGATTGACTAACAACAGCTGAGTATATTTATTCATCTGCGCTATTATTCTGAGATGAATGTTTGGAAATCATTAAAAGCGAACACTGTACATTAATACACCACTGGAATGTTCATAAACATTCAAGATGGTAAATTCAGGAAACTGTAAATAATATCATATACAAAGCACAAGGCGGACCAACTAGCAGGTAAATTATTGCATCGTAAACAGTCGTAAATTAGAGATCTAATAATCTTATGATTTCCACTAGTTTTGAGCCGCATCTCCGGGTGCTTGTTAAATTTATTAGGCGATCCGTAACCGACACTTGAATAATTTATAAACCAACATTCCATAATGAAAATAATTGGCAATCACAGCCAACTGCAATGTTTTCATAGTTCTTGTATCATTGATGTCAATGGTGGGGTATATATCTTCATTTTGGCACAGAACGCGGTTCCAACATTGATGCTCTGACGCCAAATGTAAACTCTTTGGGTAGGAACAGTGGCTTACGATAATCTGTTTTCTATTGGCTCCAGATGAGCGGTTGAGGAATCTTCGTAAGCTACGTATTTATGGTGGTTGGAATTCTGAGGAAATAATTGACGTGGCACTAAATATCGCGTACACGTACGTGTTTCATTCAATAACGGTATGTTGATTGTTCGCAGAATAAATGTTGGAATGATATGGGTTACATAGGATTTTTTATATATTATACTGTAGGTATAGTATAATATATAAAAAAATTACCTAACTGGTACTAATTATTATTTATATAATTTATTTAAACTTAATCAACCGCCCGTACGCTTCATACGTTGACAGTTACATTTTATTAGATTTAGAGCGGACTGCACTGAATTCTTAAATTTCAAAAAATCTCATTTATTTAGTACCTAAACACGTTTAAGAAACAAAAGCGGTCAACATTGTACTTTGTTTTGTGCTAAATAGAACACTATTTAAAACAAACGGCATTTGTTTTTTTTTACATATTTAGTCGCTGTATTGTATGTGTCGCTCTAGTTGTAATACGGCAATTAACACTTTTTTATTTGACTAGATTAAAGAGTACTTATGTCCCCTTAAAGTTTTAATGGAAGCCGGCAAGTCAGCGGAGAAGCGGTCTACCTAGTCTAACTGCATCTTGTAGCACACGCTCATCGCCTAAGCAAGCCTAGATATGTAGTGCTTAAGCTCTCTCTTACTATGCCCCAATCTTGACGCAGATTAGCAGAATTTCTACTTCACTACTCTTAAAATTAAAAAGTGACACAAAAATTTATTTCACTTGTTAAACAGCAAAAATATGATTTACAAGATTTTTATTTCATATCTTGATAAATGCAATTATTTTAGTGCTCTTCTTTGAAGATATATCATCCAATGTAATTTATTTAGCAGCCAACTGGGTACAGATGCAAAAAGTGATTGTGTTGAATTTTTAATCATCCTTGTCGTGCAAATATAATGTGCTGATTCAAATATACTTACTATTTATATTTATAAGGAGGTGCTATTTGTTACAAAGACGCGTACTCGTAAAGTGCTTGTGTAACTTAAAAAACAAGGGACAATAAGATATGATGCGTTCCAAACCTTGTAACCAACTGTAAAAATATTTTCTATTTGTATTTCTAGTTGTTGGTGACCGATGGATTTTAAATTTTCTGTGATGAAAATAGGGAAAGCGTAACGTCGTTGTAAAACGTTTGGAACTTTTCCAAAAATATTCATAAACCATGTGAAATAGTTGTAAAAATTGCATTTTGAATTATTGAAATTTGCTATTAGTAGATGTGGAAGTGTAGATAATATTGTAATTTAGAGTAATGTGAAAGTGTGTATTTTCTGTCAAAAATATGTTCTGTGATCGCTAAGTGTGTCAACCTACGTGGAAATTGTTGCTATCTACTTGTATCTGTGTATTAGTGGGGGCTTTCTGTATTCTGAGAGTGGGGAAAAGCCTACCTAACTTAACGTAATTGATATTTTCTAGAATAACCAGAGAGAATAACCGAGCCTTCAATTTCAAAACATGATTTATTTAAATAAATATGGTTCAATTTAAAAAATAACAAGATTATTTTAAAAACAATAAGATAATTTTACACATTTTTCTTAGATTTCTTCGCTATTACTGCCACTGTGATCATCATTATCATCATAATTTGACCACCAACGGTCCTCACCAAAACTATTTACGATGAAGTCGTATATAGTGAACTTTTGCAAAGGCTTCACAATCCTGAAAACAGAATCTATTTCCTTACTGTTTTCCTGTTCTTTCTTGATGTTTTTCATTATATCAATTGTTTTTACATCATCGTTTGTAGTACTATCTTCTATAACTAAATCATCGGCTGTGTTTGTGTAAGTATTGTATTTAGTAATTGTTTTTTCAAATACAGGTACAGGTTCAGCAGTACCTTGGCCAATGTTGATCAAATCAGGAGTCACAGTACTTGTTATAAGCTTTTTGTAATTTTTGTAAGCCTTTTTGAATGGTTCTCTAAATTTCTTGTAGTCGAATTTCGGTTTTTTGATAGAATCGGTTACTGATTGTTTGATTACGTTAGAATCATCGTTTTGCATAGAAGAGTCGTCGAAACCAATTACATATAAGCTATCTTGGCTTTCTTTGGTAGACGGTAGGTTTACGTAGTCTTTGGTAGTTATATCTATTATTTTGGGGGTTACAATTTCCTCTTTCGTTACCTCTGTAATTTCACCAGGTGTTTGGTTAGCGGTTTCATCTTGTTTATCCTGCGGGCGGTTTGCTTTATAATCATAACTTGATTTTCTTTTGGCAGCATAATCATATTTAGTCACCGAAGGTCTAGTATTATAACTTTGTGACTGTCTCAACGTGTCCGAGCCGTAAGTTTCGTAGTTAACGGGTATACCACTATTATAAGATTTCGGTCCATAAGATCCTCCATCTCCACCCCACTGCTTACCCCCACTTCCTCCGTATGCACTCGCAGTTTTATGAGTGACACTGATTTCCTGCATAAATATGTTTGGCATGTTTAGAATTGTGTTATCTTCGAACGGCAAATCAAAAGGATACAGTCTAGATAGAACTGCCGAGTTGAACTCCATGTTCAACGTAGAACTACCAACCATACTGGCTTTGACATATGGGGCAACAAACACCAATAAATGAAGGGGTAATCCACTTGCTGTTCCTTTAGGTAGGATCAACCTTGATGGATATCCAGTTTGCTGGACCATTGAGTTGACTGGTAAAGAATCTATTCCAAATTGAGCATCTTCTACTTTCTTAGCAAGAGTTCTATATGAGAAGAAGTCAGGAGCATAATGTTTCATATCATTTGAAGTACGAGTAACAATATTAGATCCTCGTTTTAAATTGATTTCAAAACTGTCCAACATCACAAATTGATTTTTCTTCTGAGCAAATTCACCTGGCATAATCTTAGGTCCTAAATAGATTTTTACTAATCCTTTCTGTACTACAAGAGAAGAAATGTTCACTTTGATGGAAAATGGTTTGTGATTTAATCTTTGTTGACCTATTTTTACTTGGAATGTAGTGTCACCGTTTCCTATTTTGAGAGCATCGGTAATATCAAATTGATAGTAATCAAAGTTGGTCATTAATTTCTTAGCTTCAATACTGACTACTTCCACTCCGGGGAAATATAACTCATTCTTCATATATGGTGGCAAAACTTTCAACGCATTATCTATCAAATCGACTATAACTTTGTTCAGCTTCCAAAATAGCGGATCTCTCAATGACGTCATGTAATGTTTCATTACGGATAGGTTTCTGCAATAAACAACAATAATATTAATGGTCGGTAAAACTTTCAACACCTACAAATAAAATTGTAATAATTTAATTACCCGTTGTTGCTCAGGAATTTGCCAAGAACGTGTCGTGCCAAAGTGTCGTAGCTCCGGTCGTTAGTCACAAGGATTTCCATTATGTGGTTCAGAATTTGAGTTTTGTTGTAACCGGTACCCCTCTGTAAATAACTTAACTGTTAAGACATGACACTCTCATCCCATAAGGATGAAATTATTATTTAGCATTGATTAAAATACAGTGACTTACCATATGACTCACAACGGTAGCAAGGTTATTTTGAATGGTTTCTAGCATAGTGATCTCGTCATCATCTGTGACACCGGTACTTGTGGGAGTGTCGTGAATAAACTCTACTCCATTGGAATACACTAGCATTGGGTCATACTGTGTTGTTGGCAAAGCATTCCAATTAATTCCTTCCAACTCTGGCAATTCATTTGAGTACCTTTCCATGTTATACCTCGATAATAACTGCTTCATAATATAGTACATGTTTTCACCATAATTGCTATTTATGTCAATGTCCTTATTAAGCCAAGGTGCGTTGTTTAACATCTTCAAGTAATAAAAGCTATTAAGTCCAATATCTTCGCGGAAATAAGCCAATTTAGCTTCATCATCGGTGTCATAGAAATTGTCTGTATAATTGGCTTGTAGAGTGTATGCGTTCCCTTCATCTTTTACGCCTTCGGTTATAGTAACGTCTTGACCGGACAATAGGGAAGATCCTTTGATAATAATATCCTTTCTGATAAAGTAATTTGGTAAAAGCTCGTATGGAGGCGGAATGGTGAGCTTTTCTGTATCTTTCCTCTTCTCAAAAGCTAGGTAAAGAGCGTCGACGTACAAACCACAGTTGAGATTCTGACGTCCCCAAGCAGCTACTTTTAAAAAGGTGTCGAAGTTTTTAGCATTGTAAAGAACACCATAAATTGTTTTGAGTTCAGTGATGTGCTCGGGATTGTATTCGGAAAATATTTCTCCCTTTGCCAAGAATCCTTTTGTCTTGAGGTTTTGGAAGTCTGTTATTACTCCAGAGTTCTGCAAGTATTTATAATGTTGCTTTTATAATTGAACATTGAAAAATTAAGGATATCTTTCGAACTCTTAAAGATTAATTATGTTTTTTTTCAAAAAACATTCCAAATATTTATAAATAGCTCCGCGCCATAGTAAGTAGCGCCGCGCGGTTTCACCCGCGTTGAGTTCGTTCCCGTAGGAATTTCATAAAAAAATAGCCATTTCGTAGGATATGGCTATGCATAACAAAATTAGTTATTCAAATCGGATTGATAGTTCTTGAAATTAGCGCGATCAACAAACACAAAAGCTTGAATCATCTTTTAACTTTATATATTAGT
Organism: Cyclophora punctaria; assembly: GCA_951394245.1. Lineage (NCBI taxonomy): Eukaryota > Metazoa > Arthropoda > Insecta > Lepidoptera > Geometridae > Cyclophora > Cyclophora punctaria. Next base: position 4,781,583 of record OX596182.1, on the reverse strand, counting down.
ATATATATAGATAGATATATAATTGAATTAAATATAAACTAATATACTTAATACTAAATACAGATAAATTTTAAAACATACTTACCCAAAACTCCGTCTCGTCAACATTTTCACTGAATTCTTTTGCTAACCGCACAATCATCGGGTCTTGGCTAGCGTCACACACATTTTCAAATAGGGGTAATATTATCTTTTGTAAATGTATCCACCCTGATGGAGCTGAGAAACGAGAAAATTAATATTAAATACGTATTAATTAAGTAATATTGTTGATTCCTGTACATACATGACTGCTGAACATTCTAAAGTAAAGTATTAGCCTGTAATGTTCCGCTGCTGACCAAAGGACTCTCATCTGACTGAAGAATCAATACAGTAAATGATGATGATGATGATGATGATGATGTATGATGGATGATGATGATGGATGATGGATGATGAAAACTACTGTACCTAGAAACTAGAAAGGTACAGGATTTCCTTTCATGACGTAAGCGAGTACTAAGAAAGAATTTTGCGAAATTCAACCCCTTGGCTTAAAGGGTCGACCCTTTCACCCGAAGTGAAGCGAGGGCTGCCGATAGTGTTTAATAAGGGTTTCCAAACGAATATTTAAAATAATAGTTAACCAATTAAAAACTTACTCAAGACAGGCTGAGATACTGGCACATCAGTAACCTTGATTAAGTACGCCGACACACTCCAAATCGTCAAAACTAATACACCTAACGTCTTCATTTTGTATTCCAATACTGATTGAATATTACCAAATGCAGGGATTTTATAGGAGTGAAATAATAATCAATAATTTAGGTGAATGCGCTAATGTGTAAATAAAATGTTGCAATGCAATAGATAGGACACAGGTCACTGCTCTAATAATATGAATCATCTTTGAAATGATACAACAATACGTAAACCTTAATTGATTTATTTTATCTTATTTTTATACACTTAATTAATTTACATCAAAAAGTACCTACTATGTTTTTGTGCAAGGCAAGGTACCTACTATTTTTTTGTTCGCATATAAAATGCGTATTACATGAAAATATCGTTTGGTTGTATCGAATGGGTAATTTTCAAAAATAGGTGTGGAGGTCGGCTAGATTCTGTTGTGTAGGGTGCTAAACTACCAATGTTTATGAATGCTTCAACCTGCACATTCAATTTCGGCGTGATATATAAAAATGAATCGCACCTGCCCAAAATGTGATAGAAGTCGGGAGCTTTAAATACTACACCATAATATGTATCTCTTAATAGGAGTTAGTTTCTTTTTTTGTTTCTACAAAATATAGTATTACCCATAACTAATCCTCCTCACTGTACTGATATCTTCAGTGAGATGAGAGGCCTTTGCCCAGCAGTGGGACATTACAGGCTAATACATACATACATACATACATACCCATAACTTATTTGCTTTCGTTGCTATCCGTAGTATTTTGATAGTCCATAATATTTTGTTTATTAAATAATTATTAAGATAACGACAATGTCAAGGTTTCGCCTGAAGGTGATTTAGAGCGACGAACTTTGTAATGTTATTAGGCAACCGGGTTATCGGAACTTTTAGACATAACAACAGTATTAGTATGCCGTATTTTTGTTTCATTGTATAACTACAACTATAAACTGTAAGTATTACCCACTACGACTGTCAACTTCTTTTAAAATAATAATCATTAGGTATAATTCTCATGTAAGTAACTGTTTTGTCTTTTTTGAGATCTTGAGATAAATAATCTTTAAACATCACTACATATTATAAAACAAAGTTTTTTAAATAGATAGAGTGATTCAAGAGGAAGGTTTATATGTTTAAAAATTCCCGAAATTCCCACGGGAACGGGCACATTGCGGGTAAAATCGCGGGGCGCTGCTAGTAATATATAATGCCTAAGTATTTGAGTTTTATGGTATGACTAGAGCCACTACAAGCTTTTACCTAAGGATTTAACTACACTGTTCATTAAAACATTATATTATACATGTATACAAATTCTTCAGTTTAACATATAGTGTGACGGTAATGGTGGTTAAGAGGTAATCCTTGCTAATATTATAAATGGGAAGGTCACTTTTTTCTGTTAAATATGCATTCACGCCTAAACTACTTAACTGAGGTACGTATAGAGATAAATTCTAATTTATATATTATATCTACTATATAAAAATAAGTCGGGTTTTCCTTCCTGACGCTATAACTCCACAACGCAAGAACCGATTTTCACGGTTTTGCATTCGTTGGAAAGGTCTCGGGCTCCGTGAGGTTTATAGGGAATAAAAATCTCAAAATTCCCACGGGAAAGGGGGCGCTGCGGGTGAAACCGCGGGGCAAAGCTAGTAAGTATATAATTAGTTTGTGAGACGCTCAATGTGTCGGGGATTGCGGGTTCGATTCCCGCTCGAAGTAAACAATATGTGCAGAATTACACCTGTACCTCACCTCACTGTACTGATATTGGTCTTTGACCAGCAGTGGGACAATACAGGCTAATACTTTCTTCATTTACACCTGTAGGTATTCCAAACGTTGGTGGTCTGTTTAAACCACAATCACAATGTCAACAAACCTTTCTCTGTCAGGTCATTCTTATCAGTTGTATAAAAATGGCCGAAGATAAATAAAAACAATATTTTAAAATTGCATTTAATTTATAACAATGTTTATAAACAATTTCGGTTTAAATACACATCAAAGGATGTTGATAATAATTGTTTAGTTAGTTAATCTTCGCTTATTGATTAGGTACTCTATACTAATATTATAAAGCTGCAGAGTTTGTTTGAGCGCGCTAATCTCAGGAACTACTGGTCTGATTTGAAAAATTATATCAGTGTTGGATACCACTTTATCGAGGAAGGCTATAGGCTATTTTTCATCCCGTAATTCCCAAAGGAACGGGCACAACGCGGGTAAAACCGTGGGGGCTTATAATACGTAGCCAGAAGATTTTTTAAAAGGTAGACGAGTGATTAGAGTATATTTTTAGATGTAAAGTATTTAGGTGGAGTTCCAGTGGTCATAAACATTATTAATGTATGTTGATACATATTACATATATTTTTTTGCTAGAAGAACCTGCCTACTTTTTAATGTTAAAATCGGAATAGTTAAAAAAACGCTAGAAAAATGAATATCAACAACATACATCAAAATCAAACTCTTTATGAATTATATAGATAAATTGGTATCTTAATTTTTTAACTGCGCTTCATACGCCACCTACTGGAAATTGTGAACATTTACTTAAAACTGAGGTGGGTGTAGGAGTCATAAGGACAAGTTGATTCTTTTTACTAACCCCTGGTAGATGTCGCTACTAGTATTGGCAAATGAGAAAAACTGTAAGAATACTTTTTACACTGCTTTTAAATAATTTGAGGTTTATCTGTACTTGTCGCTTCTTCAAAAATAAACCGAATTAATTCAAAAAATGGGTCCCAGGAGATTTTGTCATAAAACGAATTAAATGCGCGGAAAGAATAAGTACAATTCAACAGGCTCTTTAATCGGAGTCATAAAGCGAGATAACACTATCGTCTATCTCTTTTTTATTTACTTGCCCCACTCTTCGGAATTCCCGAGACGCGACGAATCAGTGTTACGCCGACAGTGTTTGAAGAGAGACGAGTGTTCCCGTGGACGATTACCTAATATTTCATTTTATGATTAAAAGGTAAGTACATAACTCTTGTTTATTTTTGTTATAAATCGTATTTTTGGGACTTATTTCTCTTTATTCTTGAAAGTCGTACAAGTAATATCGAACTAATTAGACTTATTTCGTTTTTTGATTAAAAACTACGATAGATTTGAAACACTAATGAGACTTGTTGCATTTTATGTTTAAAATATGTACAATTAGTTCGATTCATTACAGTTTACATCGTTTTATTACTAAAAATAACAATAAAAACAATTATAATTTAGCTTTGATGCAGTTTATTTTTAATTGTGATGTGAATGTTCTTAGCATAATTGAATTTATTTCGGTTTTAGTTTAAAATGGCATGGAGAAGTCGTAAAATTTTGGGCTTAGTTCAACCTTCCGAAATTACTGAAAGGAAAGAATTCACTAATTCAATACCTGGAGAAACTTTAACGAACATTGGTAACGACGCAGTAAGTAGTTAAATACGTTTTTTGGATTTAACATGGGTCTTTGTGACTTCGCTGCAGTGCTGCCTGTGTGAGCTTAAACAGACATAGGCGCGATCCAGAAACTGGGATGTAGCTAGTAATAGAAGAACCGTGCCTTGACTCAGTACTCCGATGTATAAAAATTTATTTTTTATTTTTTCAGCTGCCTAAAAGTGTAAATGTAAACCTGTGCGACAATGGATCTTCTGTGATTAACAAAAATATCACAATAAATGAATGTCATTCAAACGACACAGAAGTAAGGTTTTACCTAATGCAGATTCTGATGTTTTTGTTTTCTTTTATTATTGTATAATTATTAACCGCAACTAAATTCCTAACTATTTTTCAGAAGCCAATAGAAAAAGATAAGTTACACTCTATGCCGGATACCCTCCAGAATGATGTAAGTTGAATGTTGCCATTGTTTCTGTTCGTATAGTGATTGTAATTACCAAGTATTCCATAAAATTCAATTAAAATTTACTTAAACAAAATTACAGGATAGTCAACTATATACCTCGGTTGAAACTGGAGCGTTAGTAAATAAATCTCTACCTGACAATGAAATTAAAATCAGTCTTGTGCCGGATTACGACAGTGATGATTATTTTTCGTATGAAGATGAAGTAGAAAATACCAAAGAAGTTAAAGAAATGAAGCTACCATCGAGACGGAATTCTTCTTCTTCAACCTCATCTTCAAGTTCATCATGCTCGTCTTCATCATCGTCTTCCTCGTCTTCGAATTCCGATAGTTCAACGTCTAAAGAAAATTCCAATGAGCACACTGGAGAGAGCAGCAAGTCACAGGGCCACTTAGCTTCAGCCATTATACGCACTGCTACTGAATTAGAAGATATTATGGAGAATACTCAGCGACAAGATTACAATTCTAATGTATGTCATGTATAAAATTATATTTTAATGTTTTTTGTTGATTTATCTCTGATTTAATTAATTAGGGAACTATTAAATATGTTTCTCTTTCAGACTTTGACTCCCACGGATTCACGAACACAAAGAACTTGTACGATTAATTCTACAATAACAATTTCACCGATGTACACAGATGAAAGTGACATAGATGATGACGTTCAAGATCCTAATTTTGATTTTGAAGACAGATTCTCTAAGGCTTCACAGCATAGAAAAAAAAATCTTCTAATTCCATCAGACTCGGAATCTTCTAGTTCGGATAACGACACTTCAATACAGAAAAAAAGTGGTCGTAAAAGGATAAAAAACCCTGCCAAATGGAAACAAAATAGAGTAAAAAAGATGCGTAACGAAGGAAAATCTTATGTATCAATGAGTAAAACTCGCAAAACTATGGCCGCACGTTGTCTCAAGACTCCTTGTAATGAGAAGTGTAAATTAAAATGCACAGACAAAATCGATACTCAAGGAAGATACGAAATATTTAATAAATTTTGGCTACTTGGTGATTTAGACAAGCAAAGAGCATTCATAAAAACTTGCATGATTGACATAGAACCTAAATATAAATATACTAATGCCGAAACTCCCCGTCGTCCCAATAAAGCGTTTTACTTGACACTGAATAATAATAGAGTTAGAGTATGCAAAACTTTTTTTAGAAGTACCTTAGATATCAGTGATAGAATGATTTACACTATTGTAACGAACACAAATGAAATGGGTTTTATAGATGAGAAACGTGGCAAACATGGCAATAACAAAAAATTGGATCCTGAATTACTAGCTGAAATCCGGAAACACATTGAATCTATTCCTCGAATTGAAGCGCATTATGTTAGAGCTAACAGTAAGAGAGAGTATATTGAGGGAGGTAAGACCATTAAAGATTTCTACAGAGACTTTGCAGAATTGCAAGCTAAAAATAATAAAGAAGTTGGTAACTACATGGCTTACTATAACATTTTTACCACCGAATTCAATTTGAGTTTTCACAAGCCAAAAAAAGACCAATGCGACCAATGTGTTGCCTATGCAAACTTGACTGGTAATGAAAAAGAAAAAGAAGAGGAAAAATATCAAATACATCTTAATGAGAAAGAATTAAGCAGAAAGGAGAAATTGAACGATAAAAAAAATATAAACAATGAAAACAAAGTCGTTATTTATGATTTAGAAGCAGTATTGCAATGTCCAAGAGGTGACACTTCGGCTTTTTATTATAAAAGCAAGTTGAATAGTTACAACTTAACATTGACCGAACTTAATAATAAAGAAGACAAACATGCGTATGACAATGTTTACTGTTATTTCTGGACTGAGTCAGATGCAAAACGAGGAGCTATTGAGATCGGGTCGTGTGTCTGGGAATATTTGAAAGGCATTAGTTCCGATGAGGAAGCTGGGAAAAACATAATTTTCTACTCCGATAACTGCTGTGGACAAAATAAGAACAAGTTCATTGCAACCTTATATATGTATGCTGTGTATTACTTAAATATAAACAGTATAAAGCATAAATTTCTGATAAGAGGCCACACCCAAAATGAAGCCGATAGTGTGCACAGCCTTATAGAAAGAGAAGTCAAGAAAAATCTGAAATCTGGCCCTATTTACACTCCAGACCAATATATTGCCTTAATAAAAAACGCAAAAAAGAGTAGGCCTGCTATTACTGTTCACGAACTCAGTTTTAACTCATTCGTTAATTTAAAAGAATTACAGGAGGAGTGGGGCTATAATTATAGTACCAACATTAATGGCCAAAATGTTAATTGGAATGAAATTAAACATTTAAAAATGACTAAAGACGATCCCTTCACGTTTTACTACAAAACGTCTTACAAGGATGAAGAGTATAAAGAAGTGAACGTAAGAAATAAACGGAAGAAAATGAAACCTCTCGAAGAAATAATGCTTAAACAAGCATATTCTAAAAAACAGGAATTAAGTGCAAATAAAAAGAAGGACTTAAAGGAGTTAGTTACTAAAGGATTGATTCCATCATACTACGCTAATTTTTACAATTCCATTTTTTAATAAGATATCGTTACCATACTAGTTTGTGATTGACATCCTAGATGTAATCATAGTCATATAAAAATAAGAACATCTTATTATGACTTGATTTCATACTTATGATTAGGTATAATTTTTTTTTAAATATTTTGTGATTCGTTCCTACCAATGACTAGTATTACAGAGGTATTATTAATGACGTATTTGTTTAGCTATGGTTAAAATTATTTCATTCCTGCCAACTTAAAAAAGTGCCATTTAGTTCTAAGATTAATATAATTTACTGATTGTGATATTAATTATTGCATTTATAATAATAAAAGAGAACATAGACTGCCATCGTATAAAATTACAAAAGTCTGTTATAGTGCTCAACAAAGTTCCTTTTGATTACATATTGTTGATTGATATTGTATGATTCTAGTTGATTTTTTATTAAGATTTTTGAAATAAAATATAAATAAAATGTTTGTATTTTATTTAATTATTATAAACCCCTAAAATTTTATACACAAAAATTACATTATCAAGTCCTAATTTATCATTGGTAACAATAAACAGAATTAAACCTAAGTTATTATTATAAAGTTACTTTTTTGTTAACGTCAAAGAGTAATAACTCCTAAAGTCAAATATTTTCAATTTAGTTTTTACTAATAAAGTACAGTATAACCCAATGTTATATACATAACAATCATTTATTTTTTACCAAAATGTAATAATAAATTTTGTGTCAAGTCAAAATTTAAATATTTACATAATTTTTTTATCAAAAACCGAACTAAGTCACTAATACTTTTTTCGAACTTAACACGGTTGCTGCGGGGGCTAAAAACTTGTTCTTAATTCAAGTGCGTTACGGGAAATAATGTGCCCCGTAATGATCTACTCCATTGTGCGTTACGGATATAAAAGTGCCCCGTAGACCTATGTTGCTTTAAACCTCTATAACTTACTGAAATTTAACTTTTTCAATTATTTTTTTTTATCAATCGAAAGATTACAAAATTTACTATCCAGCACTCTTTTCGCCTGTAGATTGAGCAAAAACTCAAGAAATTATAAAGAAATTAAATTTTCGGGGTGTTCTTGTCCCCGTAACGCACTACAAATGATGAAATACGGGGTTTTAAGTTCCCCGTAGCGCCCACAATTAGTTTTTGTCGATGAAATGATAGTGATGGGAATGAAACAAAACGATAATTTTAATTCGATGAAAACAAGTAGAAGCCTTTGGTTCACATGGGTGTTACGCACACTTATAATTGAATGAAAAGTATTTTTATTAAATATAAGCATATAAAAGGATAAAAAACAATCTTTGACAAATCCACTTATGATAAAGAAACTATTTAAAATTGCCACATAAAAACTAAAAAGTAATGAAACTCTGTCCTATTATTAAATTTAAAAAATTAAACAAAGTTTCACTTCGTTTTTGAAAGATAAGGCCAACATACGTCGCGATAGCTTCATTTTCAATAAAATATCGATACGTCGTTTGTTACTGACATCTCTAATGTAAATGAGGTCAAAACCCCGTACGGGCAAGTAATTATTTCTACGGGGTTTTTTGAACCCCGTATCGCACTTAAATAGATTTTTTACTATCTGGTCGGAACGGGGTTCATAAAACCCCGTATATTTTTTTAACAAATATGAATTCTATATTCGACAAAACACACAAATATATAGTTATCTCAGTCATGCAGTCATAAATGCCTGAGATAGAGCTCCCGCACCAGCGGATAGACAGCACTTTTTTGCCCCGCACTGAATGAAAGTAACGCACGGGGTTGAAAAGTCCCCGTAACGCAGTGAACGTGTTAAATATCTTGTAAAATAATGTTATTACTAGATATTTGTAAGCACCAATTAAAAGAATATTTTATTCCCAATACGTGAAACACCTTTACATCTATGTGGAATGTCAAGTTCTCAAAATATTCTTCAAAACATAGTTGACGTCAAACTTGTAAATCTTTAACTGCAATTTCCCAACAATCATGATTTTTGAGTTATTTCGGTTTATTTTTGAAGAAGCGTTGTGTTTGTAAGGTTTAGAACTTTTTAATTAATACAGTTAAAATTAATTAATTCATGTTATGACTAAATGAGGCTTAAGTTTTTCCAAATTAAGTGAAAAGAACTGAATTACTTAAAGGCAAGCTTGATGACTAATCTATGTACTGATGTCCTCAGTGTACTGATAACATAAGTGTTAGAGGCTTATGCTCTGCAGAGGTACATTAAAGTACATTTAAGTTCAACTAACAAAATTAAAATACTACAACAATCAAGGTTTATAACTGTAAAGGTATAAAACTATAAAGGTTTTGTTTATGTTCTATTTAATATGTTACCAAAATAACTTTCATTGAGTTTAACTAATCTACATTATAAACCTTCCTCTTGAATCACTCCATCTATTAAAAAAACCACAACACCTGTTGCGTAGTTTTAAAGATATAAGCATATATAGGGACAGACAGACAGCAGAAAGCGACTTTGTTTTTTAATATGTAGTGATAAATCTATTTCTAAAGATTGATATAATAAAAATGCATTACTTATATTCATTGAAATTATTTATTATTGTTGTCAAGTACAACATCGGTCACTGTTATCGTTCAGTTCTTAAGATGTTTGTTTAAATGTCAAAGGTGGTATCTTGAACCATGTTGTTGTTGTTATTGAAGTTGACATTAATGTTGGTGTCCACCAAGTTGTCGACGCGTCCACCGCAGCAGTTGTAGTCTTTCAGCACGTAGCGGTTCCACCTGGTCTTCATGTCACAGGTCTTCTGCTTGTGGAAGATTGTCACGTCAACGAACTTCATGTTAGGGGTGAAGAACTTGCCAACGTCAATGTGCCTGTCCAGAGGGAAACCAAGAGGCATCTTGTCGAGCAGAACAGTCGACCTGAAGTCAAACGTGAATTGCTTGGTGGTTTGGTCCAAGATGTTGAAGTCGATGTTGTCTACCAGTTTCAGCGGGCTCACGACGACGTACAGCATCATGTTCATACCTCCAATGCGACCCTTAGGAAGCAGCAGCCTAGCGGGGAATCCAGTATTTACGTTCTTCAAGTCCTTCCACAAAAGATCCTTGAAGTCAGTAACGGTGTCCAATTTCTTCCACAAGTCACGGGTCATAATGCGGTCACGGACGAGATTGTGCATGTCGTGGGAATTCCTTACAATGGTGTTCTTTCCGTTCATGAGCTTGTAGACGAAGGTGTCCAGTTCTACAAAGTTGACACGGTTCTTGTTGATGTCAATCAGACGGCCCAAATGGTCATGTTTAGGTCCCAGGAACAATCTTATTACACAGTCGACTGACTTGTCTGAAAGAATGTCGAGGGTGACTTTGAAGGAATCGTGGTTAAGAAGGCGTTTGCGAACCATGATGGTCATGTCGGAGGTCGTTTTCGTTATCTCATTATCAGTCAAAATAATGCCATTGGTGATATCAATTAGGCGGTCATCGAAGTACGTGACAAGTTTGTCAACCACAACGTTGTCAACTTTCACTCCTGGGAACAGAAGCTCCTCGCGAGTGTAGCAAGGAAGACGCCTCTTGAAGAGCAGCACCAAGTCAACAAGGCGTTTCTGCAGCTGGTAGAACACGGGGTCGCGGAGAGCAGTCTGGTAATGGTCCAGCACGGAGGGAACGACGAAGTACCTGAGCAGACGGACGAAATAAATATTATACATTTTTAAGGCTAATTTACTTGATAACGGAGTATACGTTTAAACTAAATACTTACTTGTCAGAGTTGATCGTGTTAAGACCAATCACAGATTTCATGATGATGAGGAGGTAACGGTAGGCATCAACACGGTTGGTGCTCAATTCGGTCTTCTCAATTTTGCCGTAGATCAGTTTTCCGAGAACTTCAATGTCTTCAGGCTTTGTAAGTTCTAATCTTACACCGTTGATCTGAAAGAATTCGATATATTTTACTTATTGCTTTTCAACTAATTTTTAAATATAAATATTCAATATAAAAACCGTATTTTTACCTCAATGTAGCCCTTGATGATAGCTTCCCTGATGATGGTTTCGTAAGTTTCAACTAAGGTGATGACATTCAAATCCCTGTCTCCAACGATGACCTGGTCGTTAAGTCTCATCGGAACTTGGACACCATTGTGGAACATCATCCACGGCCAGTATCCCTTCCTGATGGGTCTGTTCCAGGACAGTTCTTCAATTTTGCCAAGACCGTTGGAGAGACGCTCCAAGTAGTAACGGGCAAGGATCTGCTGGTAGATGTAAGTTGTCAATTCGAAACGCCTTAGTCTGAGTTTGTCCAACGTTTGGCTCTTCATCCAGAAGGGATAGTCAATGTGGAAGTAGTAGTAGTAGGTGTTGAGTCCAATGTCCTCTGTGAAGTATCTGAGCCTGTCCTCATCGTTCAAGTAGACGCGCTTGTCATATACGTTCTCATCGATGATGTATACTCCCTTCTCAGCCGTGTGGATTCCGTAGAAGTCGCAGAGTTTCAAGTCAAGAAGACCCCTCTTCATTTTGATCAAGTAAGCCTTCTGGATGACGTCAGCGCGTACAAAATAGTAAGGATAGATTTCGTAAGGGGGAGGAAGGACGATGCCCCTGCAGTCCTCACGATGTCTCACGGCGACAGTCAGGGCGTACACGAACATGCCTTCGTTGAAGTGGACGCGCATCCAGCACGCGGTTTGGAAGAATGTCTCGAAGTCTTTGGCGTAGTACAGCAAGTGGAACATGCTGATGACTTCCTTCATTTGACGGTTGACGTGAAGAGTGAAGATTTCACCACGAGGCAGGACGCCGATGTTGAGGATGTTCATGAAGTTCTTGGCTACATCAGTTTTCTGAAAATATAATAACATTTTTATTTCTAACTAGCTGTGCCCCACGGTTACACCCACAGCGAACCCGTTCCCGTGGGAATTTCGTGATTTTTATTACTTATTTTCTGATATAAAAACCTTGTCCTGATAACATTATCAAATGAATCATCAAATTTGATGCAATCGTTCTGAAGTTATGAGCTTAGCAACATACGCAGCGATTCATTGTTATATTATAGACTAGCAGCGCCCCGCGGTTTTACCCGCGTTGTACCCGTTCCCGTAGGAATTTCCGGATGAAAAATAGCCTATAACCTTCCCGTTGAATGTGGCTATCTATTACAAAAAGAATTATTCAAATCAGTTCAGTAGTTTCCGAGATTAGCGCGTTTAAACAAACAAACAAACAAACAAACAAACAAACAAACAAACAAAACAAACTCTTCAGCTTTATAATATTAGTATAGATGAATAGTATTCTAGTACTTGTCTAGGACAACAAATGCTTGTGAAGAATATTACTCACGGTGTATAGGCCAAAGTTGTCTTCAAGTTTGAAGTTGTTGCCAATGTCAACGATATCCTTGTACATGCATGGTTCCATGACATGGTTTAACAACTTCAAGATCACCACTTGCCTCTGTTTGAGATCTGGGAATATGGAAAAGCAATTTAAGTATTTTTTTATTTTGTACCCATTACTTCGATCAACAATACACAACTATTGTCGATCGAAGTATATACCCATAATATAAAATTATTATTTTTTGAACCACTATGAGAGTCGAATAGTGACAATAGAATATTCTGTAAAGCTCTACTACTCTCTCGTTTGTATTATGGGACATAGTTTGAGATACTTTACTAGCTCCAAGTCTCAAAAATTAAATACTTATATATATTGTGTTTTAAGAGTCCTTTGGTACATATTAAGCGCATCATTGTTAAATTTTAAAGTAAAAAGTTCCACTTACCCATGTTGGTGTATTGGTCCATAAGCGGGGTAGCCATGGCCGCGGCGGCCAGGCCCAGCACCAAGAGAACAGCCCTCATCGTGCAGTCAACCCACTGGCAGATCAACTGTGCCCTACTCTCCCACACACACCCTTTTATACCAAATCCTTGCGATATAGATAGGTCAGGTACCAAGAGAAAGTCATATTATTGTTATTAATGCGACAATGTAATTAGTGATAAGTAGCTTTTATCTACAATTAATTTGTTGTTAAGTGAAGATTTTTCTAGAGATCCATGTAACTGAGAAAACCCCTAGTGCTTCAGTATTCCTGGAAAACAACATTTTCGGAATAAGGAGACTATAAAGGTATTTGATAATTATAGCCATGTCATACAAATAATTTGTAGAAATTCTTATTGAAATCTCTTATAATTGAACTAGTAACGCCCCGCGGGCTTACCCATTATGAATTTCAGAATGAAAAATAGGCTCGAAACCTTTCCGTACAAAAATATTTATAGTGGCTACCCGCTACAAAAATAATTATTCTTATCACGTTGGTAGTTTCTAAGATTAGAGCATTTTTGATAAATATATTTTATTTTATTCCATTTTTCTGTTAACTCTAACCACGAGAAAAACAATTTGTATTTCAAAAGATGTTATGGATTCCGGATAAAATAACTATCACATACCTACTACAATCGAAACAATCAATTGAGTTTGATTAAAATTTCAGACTCCTAAAAGCTTCGACCTAAAAGTAACAACTAACTTATACATGATTTTCTTCGACTTAAGTGTATTGTTTCTGTTCTTTCCTGTGTATTTGTTACTTAAAAAATGAAAAATATACATAGTATAATAAAATATCTGCCTTAAGCAAAATACTCCAGCTACAATACTTTAAGGTACTCTCTGTACTTTCAATGAGTTGTTAAAAAAGCGTGCAAAGGCAAGTAAAAAGAGTAATAAAACATCTGTATAATCAAAGCTCAAGAGAAGCCCTAATAATTGCCTTTGAAGTACATTTCATTTGTGCTTTAAACTTCGTGCACCTTTCAGGAAATGAAGGTAAGTGAAAAGAAAAGAAAAATTTATTGTATCATATTTACTAGCTGATCCGTCAAACTTTGTTTTGCCATATAAAAAATTAAGGGGTGGACCACCGTTATCTTTCTTATCTTCCTAAATGGTCAAATTTATAATCATAATATGTAAGTACCAATATACTAATATTGCAGCTTGTTTGTATGTTAATATATTGGAGGTGGTGGTTAGTAGTGGTTCGGAGAGCACGTACAATTTTTGGTCTCTTTATATACCATGTCGTTTGAATTGAGAGACCATGTCTAAGGTAAGAAATGTTAGGTACTTACTTAATTGATACAGTCAGCCATGTAAATATTAACCGCCTTATTCATAAACTCTGTCTAACTAAAACATTACTAGAAAGTGTTTTGTCTCTTTTGCTCTTTGGAAAATAGCGTATGTCAAAAAGGGACAAACCATTTGATAGCATAGCTAAAATACTGTTAATAAGCGTTTATGAATAAGGCCCTAAGGATACTACATCCTGATATGACAATGAGTAGTTTAAACATTTAATTTTGAACCGATTTTTCTTTACAATTTAATGTATACGTACTGTTAGGTTCTTAAGTGGTGTACATGTATATTCAATAGCTTCCAATTAGCTAATAAAATGTGCGTAGGTTGATAAATAGGTTAATATTTCCATCCAAGTAATGAATACATCATTAGCATGTTGTGAATCAGCGTGGTTTCTGAGAGGTTCCCACTCGAGTTGAAAGCTGTCTGGCACACTTTGCTCACACTGTAACTAACAGAGTTGGTAATCGAATCTAGGAACTCAATTTGCCCTAATCCGATTTGTAAGTTTTCCTTTGACGTGTGCAATACTAAGGCATGATTAGATAAGTATTTGATCAACTACTTTTATGTTGTTTACTTAACTTCAGGTATGTTTCATTTTTAATTTAGCGTTTTCAGTCTTTTTTGTTTATTTTTTGATACAAAATGTACTTCGGACCATTGAAAATGCTTAGCTTGATAGTGCCGTAAGATTGCTGCCACTGTTCAGCAACGATGGCGACTGATGATTTTTAAGACACATAAAAGTATTAGCCTAGTAATGTCCCACTGCTCGGCTAAGGCCTTTCATCTAACTGAAGATATCTGTACAGTGAGTAGGAAAAAAAAGGAACAATATAATAGTGTAGGAGGATAATGATTGTTCTATAAAAGGGATCTTCTTATCGAGTGGATGGTCAACTTGACCAATCCTGGTGTCAGAGTTATAGAGCCGCCAAAGGCCTCTGACATGGCTCATGTAACGACTACTATCCGTAGAAAGTAACCGGGACCGACGGCTTAACGTGCCCTCCGAAGCACGGAATCATCTTACTTTTCGGGCAATCAGGTGATTCAGCCTGCAATGCCCTAACCAAACTGAGGACAGTCTCACAAAGTGATTTTTGTGAGATATCCCCACCGGGAATCGAACCCAGAACCTCCGGATCGTGAGCCGAGCGCTCAAACCACTAGACCACGGAGGCTGTTGGGGGATAAAAGGGATTCACTAGAGCTATGCCCCGTTGGTGTCCTCTAATCATGTCATTTCACATCCCTACTGTGACATTTTAGCTACGTAGGTAAGTTGTCTGGTCGCGTTACGTTGGTATGAAAGGTGTCACAATAGCAAGTTCAATAGAACGCAAGTAGGCTTTCCTTTACATGTGTGTCGCTCGGACTTTTCTACTCTTAATTAGCCTTAACTCGCTTAATCTAATCGGTACAATAGCTGCATAGTGTAGCTTTGGCACAGCGGCGCTCTAGTGTTAGATATCAAGCACATCGCATGAAATTGAACAATAGGTAACTTTTACCAAACTAACCTAACCAACTTTAAATGAAAGCAGTCAAACTGAATTAAATATCCCCTGTATCAGTACATTGCTCATTAAATTTAGTATTGTTCGAACATTCTTATATATTTAATTATAATTGAAATATTTATTTTTTAAATTATGGGTACCAAGGATAATTGTCTTGTCTAGGTATTTGATCTACACAAATAGTAATATAAGTGTAATTGTATATTCTACATTTTTCAGATCTATTGATTGTATTGGCCTATCATTTAGGTTTTTTTTTAAGTAGAATAATATGAAAACCAGTTTTATGTGTATACATAATTTATTTGCAATGAGACATTATTTTTCAGTTCAGGTATAAATATATATGGTAGGGATTTACATATTAATGTTATCCATGTGGTTGTAATGAACGTCAGTATTCATATTCATAGTGGTCATGTTGATTGTGTCAACCATCGTGTGGTCGGTGTCCCAGCAAATGCTGCCGTAACCACAGTTGTAGTTCCTCAGCACGTAGCGGTTCCACCTGGTCTTCATGTCACAAGTCATGTGCTTGTGGAAGATTTTCACGTCAACGAACTTCATGTTGGGGGTGAAGAACCTGCCAACGTCAATGTGCCTGTCCAGAGGGAAACCAAGAGGCATCTTGTCCAGAAGAACAGTCGACCTGAAGTCAACCCTGATGTGCTTGTTAGTATTGTCGAACATTTCCATGTCTACGTTGTCGACCATCTTCAGAGGGCTCACGATGACGTATACCATCATGTCCATACCACCAACGAAACCTTTAGGCAACAACAGCCTCAGAGGGAATCCGGTGTTCATGTTCTTCAAATCCTTCATTAGCATGTCGTTGAAGTCAGTGACGGTTTGTAGCCTCTTCCACAAGTCGCGGGTCATCATACGGTTACCAACTACGTTATGCATGTCACGTGAGTTCCTATTGATGGTGTTCTTTCCACTCATGAGTTTGTACACGAAGGAGTCAATCTCAACAAAGTTCAAGCGGTTATGGTTGATGTCAATTAGGCGACCGAATTCGTCTTTCTTGGGTCCTAGGAATATGCGAACAACACAATCCACAGTCTTGTCGGAAATAATGTCAAGGACGACCTTGAAGGGCTGGTGATTGAGACGACGCTTGCGAACCATGATAGTCATGTCGGAGGTGGTCTTTCTGAGCTCATCCTCAGTTAGAGTAATACCGTTGGTCATGTCCATCAGGTAGTCATCGAAGTATGTAACCAGTTTATCAACAACGATGTTGTCAATTTTAACGCCGGGGAAGAGAAGTTCCTCAGTGGTGTAGCAAGGAAGACGCCTCTTGAAAAGGATCACCATGTCGACAAGGCGTTTTTGCAGCTGGTAGAATACTGGATCACGAAGAGCCGTCTGGTAACTGTCGAGGATTGATGGCACAACGAAGAACCTAAAGAAAGTAATGTTTAATTAGTAAAGTATAGTATAGTAAAGTACTATCAAGAATTAAATTGATAATACATACTTGTCAGAGTCGATAGTGTTTAGCCCAATTACAGATTTCATGATGATAAGAAGGTAACGGTAGGCATCTGTACGGTGGTTGTCCCATTCCACTTTATCCACTTTACCATAAATCAGTTGTCCAAGTGTTTCAATGTCTTCAAATTTAGTGAGTTCCAATCTAAGGCCGTTGACCTGGAAGCATTATAGAGTATAATTATTTTGATGGATTGAAAAATATATTTCAGAAAATGAACAAGCTTTGTTTAAATCATACCTCAATATATCCTTTCATAATAGCCTCCCTGATGATGTACTCGTAAGTCTCGACTAGATTTACAACCTTAATGTCGTTGTGGTGTACAACTGTGTGGTGGTTATGTCTGATGGGGAATTGAACTCCATTGTGGAACATCATCCACGGCCAGTATCCCTTTCTGATGGGTCTGTTCCAGGACAGTTCAACAATTTTGCCAAGACCGTTGGAGAGACGCTCCAAGTAGTAACGGGCAAGGATCTGCTGGTAGATGTAAGTTGTCAATTCGAAACGCCTCAACCTGAGTTTGTCGAACATGTCATTTTTCATCCAGAAGGGATAGTCAATGTGGAAGTAATAGTAGTAGGTGTTAAGACCAATGTCCTCTGTGAAGTATCTCAGCCTGTCCTCGTCGTTCAAGTAGACGCGCTTGTCGTATACGTTCTCATCGATGATGAAAACACCTTGGTCGGTCTTTTTGATTCCATAGAAATCACAGAGCTTCGTGTCAAGAAGACCCCTCTTCATTTTGATCAAGTAAGCCTTCTGGATGACGTCAGCGCGTACGAAGTAGTATGGGTAGATTTCGTAGGGTGGAGGGAGGATGATGCCCTTGCAGTCCTCGCGGTGTCTGCAAGCGACGGTCAGAGCGTACACGAACATGCCTTCGTTGAAGTGGACGCGCATCCAGCACGCGGTTTGGAAGAACGAAGTGAAGTCCTTGGCGTAGTACAACAAGTGGAACATGTTCACGACCTGTTTCATTTGGTAATCAACGTGAAGAGTGAAGATCTCGCCACGAGGAAGAGTACCGACCTTCATGATTTTCACGAAGTTCTTGACCACATCAGTTTTCTGAAAAATACAAGATTTACGTTAGAAAAAAACAGCATGTTGTATTATTTTGTGAGTGTCGCTTAATTGTATGTATATTTACCGTAAATAGATGGATGTTGTCTTCCAGTTTGAAGTTAGTTCCAATGTCAACAATGTCCTGGTACATGCATGGTTCCGTAATATGGTTCAGTAACTTCATGATAATGATTTGCTTGTCTTTGATTCCTGAAAATTTAAATATTTGTAATAGAATGGCACAAAACCATATTAGATGGAGTTAATTTTTTAATTTAGATTTTATTACACTACTATAATAGTATGGTGTATGAGGGGGCCTGTATGTGGTAGCTCTTGATCTTATGCAGTTTAGACACGCATTATTTAAACTAAGCGAGTTGCGAGTTGGCGAATTCAGAGGAAATGTTCAAAAATTTATGTGACGTAGCGAGTTCCATCGAACGTGAGTTCTATAGTACTCGACAGGTCTCTACTTGAAAACTGACTCAATCTAACATCGCCTTTAGTAATAGGAAATTGACTTACCCATATTGGAGTATTGGTCCAAAACCGGGGTAGCCATGGCCGCGGCGGCCAGGCCCAGCACCAAGAGAACAGCCCTCATCGTGCAGTCAACCCACTGGCAGATCAACTGTGCCCTACCCTCCCACACACACCCTTTTATACTAATATCTGTCGCTGATATGATAACGAACCTACGTCATTATCGGACAAAAGCTTATATGTTTACTTTTTACTTACGTAAATATCTTTTCTTATTTTGTTGTCAAGTGCATATTTTCTTGCACAATTACTCGTTGACAACAAGATTTATCTTATCAATAGCAGCGCCCCACGGTCTTGCCTGCGGTGTGCTCGTTCCCGTGGAAATTTCGGGATGAAAAATTTCTTTTTTGTTCAATGTGGCTTTTCAATAAAAAAATAATTTAAATCAATTCTGTAGTTTCGGAGATTATCGGGTATAAACAAATAAAAACTCAAACTCTCATCTTTAGTATAGATAGTACTAGCAGCGCCCCGCGGTTTCACCCGCGTTGCACCCGTTCCCGTGGGAATTTCGGGAATTATTATACATATAAACCTTCCTCTTGAATCATTCTATCTATTTAAAACAAACCGCGTCAAAATCCGTGCAGTAGTATTTGAGTTCATCGCGAACAGACAGACAGACAGACGCGGCCATAAATTTAGTGTATGTTTATAATAAAAAAACCGCGTAATTTAAAATCCTTGCCGCCTGGACAACTGGCAAATGTTATGCACGCAATATGGTTATCTACTGTCAAAACTCCCTTAAATTCTGACATTAAACATTCAAATATAACGTTATTGCGTGTGTAAAAGAATATAGTACGTAATAGTCCGTACTCAGAATACAGAAAGTACTTCTGTATTCTGAGAGTCCGTACATACGTACCTACTTAGTCAGATGTATTATTATTAACTAGTAGTGGCACGCGGTTTTATCCGCGTTGTTTCTGTAGGAATTTATGGATGAAAAAAAGCCATCCCGAATTACCTTCCCGTTGAAAGAATTATCAAATCGGATTGGCAGTTCCTGAGATTAGCGCATTCAAACTAATAAAAAAGAAACTTCATTTTTAAACTCGTAGATATTGACAGATTAGCTACTCCTTTTAAGATAGATGATAGTTTCAGTTTGGTCACACAGGCTTTCTTTATAATATTTTGATTTGCTGAAGACTAGATAATGTGAATATTCAATATGCCTTAATTGTGGCACTCGTGGCATAGTTTGACCAAGCGATGATAGATCATTACGATTGCTAAGCAACATGCAGCTCGACCCCCACTTAAGTAGATGGCTGAGATAGGGCTATGAGCGCTATCTTGCTTCAGACGGCACGTTTAATCGTCGGTCCCGGTAGTCTCGATGGCTATACCATGTCAGAGGGCTTTAGGCGGTCTATAAAATAAACTCCGCCACCAGAGCTGGGGACTAACCTACTTGACCTTACTTATTTTTATTTTCATAAACATACATTGTGTACATAAGTACCTACTATATCGTTTATCATACGATGTGACGCCACAAATATATTTACATACATAGATCTTTACAACTTTCGCATTTATAATACTACTACGAGTAATAGCGCCTCGCGATCTTACCCGCGTTGTACCTGTTCCTGCAAGAATTTCGGGGTAAAATATCCTCAAGTAAGTAAAACCTATACTGTATTTAATCTACATTTGTTTGGTAGGTTTTGTGTGAAAGAACAACAAACATACCTCCTCACAAACTTTATCTATATAAAAATAATCGAATTTGGTTAAATAGGAAGGTTCTGAATCATGCGTGGCGTACCTAAATTAACTTACCTAGTATTTACCATATATATAATTTGCCCTTGCGCCATACTTATGTAGGTAAAAGTACATGCACATTGTCTTAGTGAGCATCTTGGTTTGCGTAAGTTACCTTTGAAGTAGCGACAGCATAGAACAAGTAAACGGAGAGAAATGTTTCGTAGTGAGTTATGGAAAATGCACATAATCGATGACCTAACCAACGGTACCGGTAGAAACGCACACTAGGACACTTGTCAAATACATTACAACTACAAGTATGGACTTTGTGGGGCGTTCGTGAGATACTCGTTTAACAACTATACTATTGTGTTTGTAACTGACAGATATTTAATCTAATCTAAATAGCAGACCTTTATAGCTTTGTCAGAAGTTTGTTATACAATAGAAGTTATAAAATCTTCAGTAGCAGCTAGGTGCCACCGAATTTTTTTTTGGTCTATGATTATAAACTAACCATCTGTTTTAATTTCACTGTAATGTTTAGATAACAGGGAAATGCTTAGAGTTACTTTTATTGTAAAATAGAGTTGTATGTGTTGCTGGTAGACACTTAAGGTGACGTGAGTCCAGCAACTCGCAAAACGCGGTTTTTCCATCCAACTATTTTCATATAAATTGTCACAATTTTGATTCTAAAAAACTATAATATTAAAGTTGAGGATATATTCTAGTGGCAAAGGTATTTCAGTACACGATTAGATTAATTTCCCTCGATAGAAAAAAATCACAAAGTTGCCTCTTTTATTAATTTAAAAATAATTATTTGGCTAAAATAAACAGATTTTTCCCAAAGAAAAACAACTATAATATAGGTCGTAGCATGAGCTAGGGCATTAGGTATTTTTTTGTAACCTTTCATTACATTCTTAAACACAATTTCAAAATACCTAATAAATTTCGAGAATTTGCCGTGTTGCGGGTGACGCGGGGCGTGATCAGTCGCGCTCAAGCGCTTGTGGAGGACGGACCTATGCCAAATATTGCTGGAGCGCGGAGATGCAAAATTTAAAACTTTTTTCGCAGTAATAAATTTGAACTATGACGGTTGCGTGAAAATAAGGTTTTAATAATAATAATAATAATAAACTTTATTTCCAAAAAATAATAGCTTAAGACTAAGTTACAAGAATTTTATACACATTTTATTTCCGCTATACATATACAAAAATTTCCCTACCCTCTGAACTAGTGATAACTGTATCTCAGAGAGTAGTTGTTCATCTAATGGTACTTATTCTAGGAACTAGACATCAATTATTCTCGTAGTCTAAAACAGACAAAGACAATAAAATAAAACATAATACATAGGATAAAATAGAAATACAAAAGAAAAAAATATACCTATATATATTATATTCAAAAAATAAATAAATAAATAACAAATTAAATTAAATTAAATAGTGCTAATGGGTTGTGCAAAGTTGAATTGGTAACTTATGAAATAGTTTTTAAAAAGGATTCTGTCTCTTGATAATTAAGTGTGCTGAGATAACGAAACACTGCTTTTTTAAACTGGTAATGTGACATTTTAGGTATCTCAGGCATAACTTTAACAATTTTGTTATAAGTGAATGGGCCTAAGAATTCAAAGAACCTTTGACTAAATGCAGTATTACATAGTGGAATTTTGAAGACTTTATCTTTACGCCTACTATTAGGAAATGAGGTTACTTGTTTGTGCTGCTCTTGTAACAGCAGAGAAACAAACAACTGCCTCACTGTAAGGACTGATGAGTCGCAGTATAGTTGCTCGGTGGGATAAATAAATGGTTTGAACGCCATTACCTTAAGTACCGCACGTTGGGCTCTCTCTAGGCATAAAAGATTGGATTTAGAGCTACCACCCCAACATGTAATACCATAGGCAATTATAGACTCGCACAGAGCGAAATAACTAGTCTTGATTTGCTGACGGTCACAAATATGACGAATTGTTTTAAATATGTATATTAACTTGCGAACTCTAGAAGTAACAGCTGTAATGTGTTTTTTAAAATTTAGGCAACTATCTAACTCTATCCCCAGATATTTAATACTGGCGGTCGCGGATATTGAGGGGCAGTCACATAGAGATCCCATGGGATTTAAAGTCTCTGAGCAGTTATGTGCTTTAATGTTCAGAACACATGGAGATGGTTGACCGTCTTTTCTCAAACTAAATGGTATATACTTTGTCTTTGAGTGATTTAGGGTCAGTAGATTATTGTTTAACCAATGAGTAACAATACTTAAAGCAATATTGGCAAAACAATTTATCTCTTCCCAAGTTTTGCCTCGGATAAATAAAACGGTATCATCAGCATAATATGTAATGATACGGCAGTTTGGAATCAGTAGTTTACACATATCATTGATATATGCCAAAAACAAAGTTGTGGAACATGGAAAACATGGAAAAAGTGGATAGAATTAAAGTTATAGAGAATTTTATGAGCTTTTTTATTTTCTCAGGTACTTTTATGATAAATCTTACCGTTTTGCTGAAAATTGCGAAAAACACTTTTTTTTTACCTTTGACCTTGAATAAAAAAAATTCCATACACGGGAATGATGGGGAACTTTTAGACATTGTTTATAATTATATTTTGAACAATTTTCCTGATTTTCAGCTTGTTTGGACTTTATGTAACCTCGAATGTCTAAATTGACCGGAGTATTATAGATTTAGTAGATTATTGCTTTGAAAAAAAAACCAAAAAAATATGTTGTGTCACAGTATAAGAATATCAGCAGATCAACTATACAGCTGCAATGTTGGTAGTGGGGATACCTAGGACAAGACTTGTCTCCTCTTGTCGATGCGGAGGTGGGAGTTTGCAACGATGCAGAGATTGCTACGATAAACAAATGTTTTAAACGATCTATAACGAAACTTAAAGCGGCAAACTAAATTCCACGCGAGCGAAGCCGCGGGCAAAAGCTAGTATTATTATAATTATTAAGTATATTATCACAAACCGGCCGGTGGAAATTTATATTATCTGCCTAGTCCTAAATAAAAGGAGTGAAATAAGAGGTATGATACAATATATTTATTTGTTTTTACTTTTGAAGGTGGCGCCACTGAAACCTAACAATACGTAGATATTCATATTTTTCAGTTATGTGTACTTTACTGTTGTTTGTTAAAACGTGTATGAACACCGCCACTTTAAAATATTTCTGCTCGTAATATTAGACAATAAAAATGATTTCACCCAGGGTTAAGACCGTTATTTTTTTAAAACCTTTTATCTCTTTTTAGTTATTTTTCCCAAGGCTACCTACAATATAATACCAACCTTCGTAATATCTACGATTAGTTTTGCTTGATAGGCTTTTTTTACTGTAGTCACTACACTGTGGCATCTCAATGAGTGACATATTCAAACTTAGCGCGCAAACTACGCGCGAGCGGGAGATCGCCCGCGGTCGGACCGCAGGCCCCGCACCTTACCCCCTCTGTAGTAGGTAAGCGCTGGACTCACGTCACCTTAATGATGGTAAATGACCTTCAATTCAAAATATATGTCTTCACATGTTTGTGTCAAAATTCAATTTAAACTAACACCGTATAATGTATATTATTTGCTAAGATATTTTTGAATAGATCAGTATATTTTTTACAAATACCTATCTGACTATTTTTGATAGTCTATTTGATTGTGATTTTTCTTTATGGTACTAACAGGTGCAATAAAATAAAAGTTTAATGCAAATATTTATTTATTCGACATGATGTCTTTTACTTTCAAACCTTCAAAGACAAATCAATTTAATACAGTTCAGTAGTTCACTAAACGGCTGTTGTTGTCCATGTTAAGATTGACGTTAATGTTGGTGTCGACCAAGGTGTCAAAGTCATTGGTTGTCTTGTCTATCAAGTTGTAGTTCTTCAGTACGTAACGGTTCCACCTGGTTTTCATGTCACAAGTCATCTTGTTGTGGAAGATTGTGACGTCAACGAACTTCATGTTAGGCGTGAAGAACTTGCCGACTTTGATGTGTCTGTCCAGGGGGAAACCAAGAGGCATCTTGTCCAGAAGAACAGACGACCTGAAGTCAACGGTTAAACCTCTACGGGACTGGTCCAACAAAGAAGTGTCTACGTTATCCACGAGTCTCAATGGGCTCACAATGATGTACAGCATCATGTTAAGACCTCCAACTCTACCCTTAGGTAACAACAATCTAGACGGGAATCCAGTGTTAAAGTTCTTAAGGTCCTTCATGAGTAAGTCCTTGATGTCAGTAACTGTCTCAAACTTCTTCCACAAGTCACGGGTCATGATACGTTTTCCAACAAGATTGTGCATATCGCGTGAGTTCCTTAGAATGGTGTTCTTTCCATTTACCAGTTTGTACACGAAGTTGTCAAGCTCAACAAAGTTGTTACGGTTCTGGTTGAGGTCGATCAAACGGCCGAACTCGTCCATTTTAGGTCCTAAGAAGATGCGGACAATACTGTCAACAGTTTTGTCGGAAGTAACCTCAAGAGTCACAGTGAAGGGCTTGTGATTAAGACGGCGCTTGCGGACCAAGATGGTCATGTCTGAAGTGGTCTTCTTAAGCTCATCTTCGGTCAAAATAACTCCGTTCGTGATGTCCATTAGGTAGTCATCGAAGTAAGTTACCAGTTTGTCAACAACTACATTGTCGAGTTGAACGCCCTGGAAGAGCAGCTCCTCGCGGGTGTACGAAGGAAGACGCATTTTGAAGAGTAACACCAAGTCAACAAGGCGCTTTTGTAGCTGGTAGAACACGGGGTCACGAAGGCAAGTCTGGTAGCTATCAAGCACAGAAGGTACGACGAAGTATCTGAAATAATAATATAACAATCAACAATATAGTTTTTGGTTTAATACTTGTGAATCTATCTTTGTCTATAGAATTTGAACATACCTGTCAGAGGTCAGGGTGTTTAGACCAAGAACAGATTTCATGATGATAAGCAGGTAACGGTAGGCTTGGCCGCGGTTGCTGTCCAATTCAGTCTTTTCGATTTTACCATAAATAAGCTTTCCAAGAACTTCGATGTCCTCAGCTTTAGTCAGCTCCAACCTGAGACCGTTTAACTGAAAAATAAATAAGTTTTATCACATTTGATGGCACAATTATGTTTATGCTTAGCGAAGTTAAGTAAGTTAAGCACCTCAATGTATCCCTTGATGATGGCCTCCCTGATGATAGTCTCGTAGGTTTCGACTAAGTTTACGGCGTTAACGTCGTTGTCTTTAACAATCAATTGGTTGTTCAATCTCATGGGCATTTGAACTCCATTGTGCAGCATGAGCCAGGGCCAGTATCCCTTCCTGATGGGTCTGTTCCAGGACAGTTCCACGATTTTACCGAGTCCGTTAGAAAGACGTTCCAGGTAGTAGCGAGCGAGAAGCTGCTGGTTAATGTAAGTGTTCAGTTCAAAACGCCTTAACCTGAGCTTGTCCAATGTTTGGGTCTTCATCCAGAACGGATAATCAATGTGGAAGTAGTAGTAGTAGGTGTTAAGACCAATGTCTTCTGTAAAGTATCTCAGCTTGTCCTCGTCGTTCAAGTAGACGCGCTTGTCGTATACGTTCTCATCGATGATGAAAACACCTTGGTCGGTCTTTTTGATTCCATAGAAGTCGCAGAGTTTCATGTCAAGAAGGCCCTTCTTCATTTTGATCAAGTAAGCTTTCTGGATGACGTCAGCGCGTACGAAGTAGTACGGGTAGATTTCGTAGGGTGGAGGGAGAATGATGCCCTTGCAGTCCTCACGGTGTCTGCAAGCCACGGTCAGAGCGTACACGAACATGCCTTCGTTGAAGTGGACGCGCATCCAGCACGCGGTTTGTAAGAACGAAGTGAAGTCCTTGGCGTAGTACAGCAAGTGGAACATTCCCACGACTTCTTTCAACTGACGGTCGACATTGAGGGTGAAGATTTCTCCACGTGGAAGAGTTCCGACCTTCAAGATGTTGACGAAGTTCTTGACCACATCAACTTTCTGAAATATAGAGTACAAATAATTAAGCCATTTCCTTTTTTGTTGGAATCAATATAAAATAAAAAGTGATGTAACTTACAGTGAACAAATTGATGTTGTTCTCAAGTTTGAAGTTCAGGCCAATTTCTTCGATATCCTTGTACATGCATGGTTCCATTATATGGTTCAACAGTTTTAGGATCAAAACTTGCTTTTGCTTCAAATCTGTAAATATATAAAAATATTATCACATTATGAGGAAGTACATGGTAAGAAAGAGGAAACAAGGAATAGAGACGTGAAGGTGTAAGTAAGGATGGAAAATTCTTGGGATTATTAGTTAATTTACCCATGTTAGCGGATTGGTCCAAAAGCGGAGTAGCCGTGGCCGCGGCGGCCAGGCCCAGCACCAAGAGAACAGCCCTCATCGTGCAGTCAACCCACTGGCAGATCAACTGTACTTCAAATACATTACACTACCTTTTTATACGAAAACGAACTGGTGATAAACTCGTGCAATTTCACCTAATTAGTTTCTAGAAAGGATAATGGTAAGATATTGTAACGTGGGCAGTTAAAGGTTATCTTCCGGTTAAACTACTCAGGTATCAGTTTTTATTTATTTATATATCCGTACTAGCTGTATCCCGCAAATCGGGTTGTAATATATGATTCTCAAGCCAAGAACTTCCTCTATACTCACACATTCGAAATCAAAGGTTTTAAATTAGTTTTGAAAGAATAATTATTCTATAGGTTACGTAACTTTGTTTCAAAATAGAAAATTAATTATTATGTTTTCAATTTTCGATATTTTAAAAAGTTTTTATTTTTTAATGTGCTTCCTCCGAATCTGAATGACTTTGCCCATCGCATCTTTGCTGCTCATGCCGCCCGTCTTCCAAATATGGACTATACAATACAAACTAGAAAATATTTCTTACATTTTACAAGCATTTACCTCGCCATTTTTAGGGTTCCGTAGCCAAATGGCAAAAACGGAACCCTTATAGATTCGTCATGTCTGTCTGTCTGTCTGTCCGTCCGTCTGTCTGTCTGTCTGTCCGTATGTCACAGCCTTTTTTCTCCGAAACTATAAGAGCTATGTTGTTGAAACTTAGTGTGTATTCTGTGAACCGCATTAATATTTTCACACTAAAATAGAAAAAAAATAAAATTTTAGGGGGGTCTCCCATACTTAGAAATGAAAAAAATATTTTTTTTACATCAAACCCATACGTGTGGGGTATCTATGGATAGGTCTTCAAAAATGGTATTGAGGTTTCTAATATCATTTTTTTCTAAACTGAATAGTTTGCGCGAGAGACTCTTCCAAAGTGGTAAAATGTGTGTCCCCCCCCCTGTAACTTCTAAAATAAGAGAATGATAATGATAATACATAACAATGTAATCTAACACCGAAAATTGGTTTGAACGAGGTCTAGTTAGTAGTTTTTTTTTTACGACATAAATCGTAAACCGCAAAAAAATACTGATTATTCATTCAATAACTCAAATGTAAATAAAAAAACATTTATTTCAAGAACTTCTTTATTATGTTACTCGCTGCTACGGAACCCTTCATGGGCGAGTCCGACTCGCACTTGGCCGCTTTTTTTATAAAGTAAGATTTTGCGTAAAGTAAACGGCATAAACGAAGAGGAAAAAAATATGTTAGTCTTATTAACCAATGACAATGCATTACGAAAATATGTTGACAATGCACTGATTGTTTGACAATATCAATGCGTCGTGATTGGTCAATGGAAACGCTCACTTATTTACCGATCTACTTGCTTAAAAAATGCAATAATGAAACAAACATTCAACGTACAGCATTATCGATATAAGTTCATTACAAAGTAAGTTTTGTTTGTTTATTTTATTGAAACTGATAATTTTTTTGGTGATAATCCTACACAAGTTCAAACCAAATCTGTGTACTTGCAATGAATGCAATTTTACTATTTATTATATCTACCTACAATTGGTAAGAAGCTCTTGAATTTCTTAATTTAAATATAAACATTTCATAATGTTTGCTAACTAGAAATAGCATCTAACATAAGTACTTATCTATAATATAATATACCCGGACAAATTGACTCACGGTTAATTAGACCCAAACTAAGCTCTAAGCTTGTAGTATGGAATCTTACAAACTGAAACTAATATATGTACATACATACATAAATACTTTATTAGAATATATAATTGAAGTCGTCGCCAACAACTATATCTTCTACATATTGTTGACTCCGGGTAGAAATTGAACTTGCAACCCCCGACCCAGTAAACGCTCTCACTGCCACTGTGCCAACGAGCTTGTCAAAATAATCTAACATCTAATTATTTCACAGACCATTTGGTTGTTCAATGTTAAGAAAAAAAGCTACAATCTACTAATTAGAAAACATTCCTTTTTGAATTATAACAAGTCTTATAAATGTATAATAAAATTAAACACGTGTCTAATGTTAATAAAAAACGTATTATGTCATTTTCAAAAAGAAAAACAAATAATTTTGTCAAATTAGTCGTCATTAGTTTATAAAATTACAGTAATATTTTTTTCCCTAATTCTTAAAACTAGGTAAATATAATAAATACACGTCTCTCGTTATAATACATAAGTACATATCTCTTAGTGTATATCTCCCAATATGTATAAATATTGTTTTATATTATAATATCAATATTGTTATTATATCTATGATCGGAGAGACATAACAATCATAATAAAAACACAACAAAAGAACGTGACTTTGATCACGTTTGAAAGTTGGAAGCCCTTGAAAGTTTCCATGAAAAAGTAATGGAATTCGTTTCTTATTGCTTCGACTTTATGGACCATACTAGCGGCGCCCCGCGGTTTTACCCGCGCTGTGCCCGTTCCCGTGGGAATTTCGGGATAAAAAAATAGCCTATAACCTTCCCGTTGAATGTGGCTTTCTATTACAAAAAGAATTATTCAAATCGGTTCAGTAGTTTCTGAGATTAGCGCGTTTAAACAAACAAACAAACAAACAAACAAAACAAACTCTTCAGCTTTATAATATTAGTATAGATTGGAAAAAATGTTTATAAACATTATTCTATTTGATTTACCTATTGTCAAACCATATTTACCTGAACTTACTAAAAAGGGGCGATGACGAGGTAAAAAACTAAAATTTTATTTATTCCAGATCAGGTGTGCCAAGAATATATGATATAGGAACACCATTTTTTGCTTTATCTAATAATAAAAAAATACTTGAGTCACTAATACAATAATCTAGTTTAACGACGCAGGTCAAATAATAAGTATGACGTACTTAACTATTTATTAATCATCATCTCCAAATACCTTGGAACAGCCTTTGTAGAGGCTCTATGTAAACATTAGAAATAATTATTTATTTAAAACGGGAACTTACGTACGACGGAGACTACTGTCGAGAGTTCCTCGACACGTTTCGGCCACATACGGTAGCCTTCATCAGGAGGTGGGTGAAGCGCTCGCGACAGCGTCTCTCCCCGCACACCGTATGTGGCCGAAACGTGTCGAGGAACTCTCGACAGTAGTCTCCGTCGTACGTAAGTTCCCGTTTTAAATAAATAATAATGACATTAACGTACGTTTCAATTAATAGTAAAATAACATTAGAAATACTGCGAAAAAGTAAACCAGTTATCCCTCAGTGTCCTAATTTAAGGGTGGGTAGGGTGATGCATTCGATTACGCTTTAAAACCTCACATTCGATATTTAATTTTGGGGTTCCGTAATTTTTTTTCGGTTTTGAAAAGGGTTCCTCTACCAAAAATTTTGAGAACCGCTGCCTTACATATGTCTTCTCCACCTCTAGATATCAATCAGTTAAGCGTTGAAATTAAGTATAAAGTTAATTTCTCATGCCTTTGTGAAACACCTTACCTGTGCCTAATACTGTACTTACAGTAAAGTACAGTATTAGTCTATTATGTCCCACTGCTGGGCAAAGCCTCTCATCCGAACATTATTCTTTAAAAAATACTTTGTTTTTAGTACGATCGAAGTTACATACTATTACAATACTATAGATAGTGAAGAGTTACATTTGTATGTGACGTCGACAGTACCAAATGAAAACTTGGCATTATGCTTGTCAAATATGTGACAAACTTTCGCTACATAGTTTGGACTCGCTCTAAGTTGTAACCTGTCGATATATTGAAACTAAAATTGACATTATCAATGGTTTACTTGAAACTTGTCAAACGCGTCGTGTCAACCCTTAGCACAAGTTTCAATAGCTTGATACGAACGCTCAGTGAATGTAAACAGCGCGTGATAGATGCGATAAAAATAGCAATAACTGAATACCAACTTAACTTCGGTTTGTCTTTGTTCGTATCTATTTGTACTGGTTACGTATACAGTTTTTGTTTTGGTGTTTTACAATCTGTTACAAAAAATACTTATTATGTCATTTTCTTAGTTTAGCTATGGAACAGTTTAAAGAAATCACATTTACGAATAGTTATGTAGTTACAAACACGGACTTAGGACTAAACTTGAATTAGCTTATTGTGCTACTCATGAATAAAAAACAACTGACATTCAAATTCATATTATAGGTAACTACCTACAATAATTAATTTTACAATACTGTAAGTTTGAAACCAGAAACTTTACTCTGTTAATTGACTTAAATTAAATATTTATCCTGCAAAAAAAGTTTTGATTCATGAAGTGTTTTTTTGTTTAAGCTCATAAAGTAAGTAATACTTAGCTCCTACGCAGGTGGGAAAATAGATTTTAATACGATGATTTTCCATTTTAATAACAGACTGGGTTCGTTTAGCGGCTCAAAAAGCTTCAGTGTTATCACATTTTCATTCGGAATATTACCAGCCTATAAAATGATAACGACCTCCGAAATATGCCAGATGACTCATGATTGTGTTCGTTATGATAACAACAGTTCCTTATTAAGAGTAGTAACTCTTAATAGATTTCGCGAAATATCATATTTTACGTCTTTCGATATATATTGAACTAAAAAATACTTATAATTCGTAACATAAAATTAAACGTCGTTGATATTAAGATAGTTGACAAGCTAAGAGCCGGCGAGTTTGATAGCAACCTTGCATAGGGATTGTTTCCATCCAAGCGAAACGGAGCTGTGCGGAGCTCATCTGACCAATCACAATGAATTACGATAAGATTTTGACAATGTCATTGTGGTTTGACAATCCCAATGCGCTGCGATTGGTGAATCGAGCTCCGCGTCGTCTGCTTCAATGGAAACGCACCCTTACATAGGTCAAATTACAAAAGATCAACCCTCGAAACAAAATAATCTAAAAAATCTTCTTAAGACAAAATATATTTAGCCATTGTCTTCTTATTAATGTTTTAGTTAACGTAAATAACAGTGGGCGGTAAACTAATTTATTTAAACTGTCTTGTAATAAAACTCTTAATAAGTATTTATTTATACTACATTGTCAATATAATTAGCTACAGTGCAATAAGTTCACAAAAACACGCAGATAAATCATTTACTATTTTTATATTATTTTCTTTCAACAATAACACTTTTGATAACATTTTATTGCAACTGAAGTTTTATTTTATGGATGTTGAGTATCACTACATAGTATTCAACTTACTTATTTACAATTTTAAAATAAAATCAAAGAACAAATATTTAGTTACAAACTTCAAAAAGCTAAATAAAAGTTTAACCTTTAAAATCAATTGCTCTCTATCGAATGACTTCAGCAACAAAGGGCTTATTACTCTAAGTGGAAGAAACTAGTCTCTATTTACGTTTTCTTGATACAATTTTAAATTAATCATAATAACGGTGGATGTTGGAAGGTAATCGGTGAAACGCAATCTGCAAAGGTTAGGGGGAGGGAAATTACACCCCCGCGTCGACGTAATGCTCCTGTGCTCTTGAATTAGTAATTATGATTCCATTAGTGTATATTCAAAGATTGTTAGGATCTGTTGTTTGTTTTCTTCTTAGTACATTCGTAACTACCTACTTTTTTATAGTTAAAACTTAAGCAATACTTGTGTTTATGATTAAGTTAGCTGGTAATTCTATAAACCGCAGTTAATCTACTATCAACAAATTGATTTCCTTGTCTTGAATGTAATAAAGTTTTATTCATTCTTTGGTTATCTTCTAACATTCTTACCCACGGAAGAGCGAACTTTTCTATTTCGTGTTCTATCCTATCATTAATCCGGACCTGAATATTAATTTAAAATATTCCATGAAATACCAATATTAATGAAGATTTATCGCGAAACAAAGTGTTGTGTTATATTCATAGGTTATATTAGACTACAAACGTACACCCACACGCGTAACCCTTTCTGTGAACAATAGGATTCGATCACGAAATAGATTGAAGCACATATTGACAAGTAATTCCCTGAAATCTGTGAGGAACGTTTTTTGTTTGTTCCGGTTATTTCTCAGAATCGACCTATTTAGAGTGATAAAAAGGTAAGTAGGACCAGGTTAGTGACCGACCCTGGAGTCAAACTTTTTAGACAAGCTAAAGGCCTCTGACATCTAACAATTTTACGTGCCCTCCGAATCACTGTAGCATAATGATGATTAAAGTAGATACTAGTCTACTATCAAAGTACCTAAATAATAGCTGACATTTCGATATACGAGATGCTTGTTTGACTTAATTGCATTGTAACGATAGATGTCATTCGAGTGACATACCACGTTATTATATAACTCTACTGTGAGGTGAAATATGTGATGAGCTAATCTGATGGCTGGCTTTCTATTGTTGAGTAAAATACATTAACATTTATGATGTCCCAAGCTAATAAGTAAGTCCCAAGATAAGTAAGCAAGCAACAAGTAAAACCAATGCTTATCATATTTCTTTGTACGTAATACTAAACCTACTCAATTCCTTATCATGAAGCGTGAATTAACTATGGTACATGCAACAGGCGTTCGGGAACAATATAAAAGGGTAACAGGAATGATAAATATTAGCTGATGATATCCGTAGTGATCTCAATGACAATAAACTCAAAGTAATGTCGTGTTTGGTTTCGAGATATGACGCGTTGCGGAAAAGATAAAACAAAGATACAAAAAAAACATTTTCATTGAATCTATATAAGAGGAAAATGTTTTTATTTTACGATGTTTTCCTTTTTATTTTACATAAAAGGGTTATTGTTGGGTTACCGGGAAGAAGGGACAATAAGGATGACGCTTATTGAAATATAGTTGGAAAAAAAGTTGTTATATAACTGGGGAACACCTTTTGTAAATATTGTGTATTAAGAAACAACGTAGGATCGTGGCTCTGAGTAAGTACTCGTATAATTATTTATATTATAAACTAGCTGTGCCCCGCGGTTTCACCCGCAGCGCCCCCGTTCCCGTGGGAATTTTAGATTTTTATTTCTTATTTTTCTTATATAAAAACCTTGTCCTGACAATAAGGAACACATTAAAAAAAGAATCATCCAATTTGGTACAGTCGTTCTGAATTTATGCGCTTAGCTACAGATTCAGCGATTCATTTTGATATTATAGATTAGTATGACGTCAAACAAGATTATATATACCTACTCCTATAAATTTTATATTAAAAAAAAAAATTACGTTTATTGCCCTTATCTTAAAACTAAATTTTAACTTAGAGACTAAGTTTAAATAACGGAAACTTAAAACAAAAATTAAAAAAATAAAATAAGATAATAACTAAAAAATTAGGAAGGGCAAAAGGAAGATGGCTCAGCTGTGCTGTCCGCTGGAACAGCGCTGGTTTTCAGCCACCCCTAGCTCCTGAGGTGACGCGCGGAGCTACAAGTAGTAGAGGGACGGTGTCACGCAACGATTGGTTAAACAATTGATATATAATTAACTATAGGTCTACATATTAAAAAATACAAGATAAAATTATAAACGGTAATAATAACAATAAAACACCTATATTCATAGACTACTATCATCACTATCTGATTGGTAGGTTTAACAGCTTGTGTGAGTATGTGTGTGTGTGTGTGTGTGTGCGTGTGTGCGTGCGTGCGTACGTGTGTGTGTGTGTGTGTGTGTGTGTGTGTGTGTGATCATCGTTTAGACATTTTCTTAGGGTTCTTATGAATATCTATTTCGAAGAATTCTTTTAATTTTAAGCATTTAACATAGGAAGATTTCAAATTTTCTACAGCAAGTTGTCTTTTGAGCAGAGCAGACTTATATTTGGTTTTAAAGGTGTGTATACACATTTTCTTTCTAAGAGGAGGTGGTAGATCATTCCAAATACTTGCTGCAACAAACTTGAAACATCCTTTATAACGCGCAGTGCTATGGACCGGTATTTTTAATAAATGTTGTGTTGTAGAACGAGTACTTCTATTGCTGGTATTTAACCAGGATAACTTTTCAAATAGATACTCCGGACTCTTGTTATAAATGACTTTTTGGACTGTACACGCGTAGTGCAGTTCTCTCCTCGCTCTCATGTTTAAGATATTATATTTATTCAGAAAAGGGGTGATGTGCTGTCGTTTCGGAACGTGCATTGAAAATCGAATGCAGGCGTTCTGCACTCTTTGAATAGCACTTTCCATTTGCTGGGTTATTCTTGGGCTATAGGTACTGCTGCAGTAATTGAAGTGGGAGAGAACAAGGGACTCAGCCAGCATAAGGCGCAGATATTAATTGAACCCACAACTAGTAGGTTCGGTAATAGAATAATTAATTTCAAAAATGTGTACATATATTCGGATAAGATCCAAAACAAGATTGGAGCTCACCAAAACAGGCGTGATTATCGCCCAATCCTGCTGCTTATACTATATAATTGAACTTGAAATAAACCTTCAGTACAAACCTTCGGCTTTTGTGTATAAAATGGCCGTTACTTTAAGTCTGTTTCTATCTAGACAAAATCTAAAATTAGACTACATATTTGTTTGCACTTGCATATTTTTTGTGTGCTCCGGAGGATGTCAGAATGTCAAAGCTAATATATCATGTATCATTTCTAAGTGATAAGATGTAAAGTCGTTAAATTAGTAGAGTATTTTAAAAATGAATAATTGTCTAAATACTCGTAAATGTCAGTTAGTAAGTAAGAAAGTTCGGTTGGTCATAATTTTCAGTTAAAAATAAAGGATGCTTTACACGACGATCCCTATAAAAAAATTGATATTCGTTATATTTTACATCATTCTCTAACCGCTTACCCTATAACCTAGAAAAACACCGGTTCAAGTATCCAAGGCCGTCTTTATAAAGATTGATCACTCTGTTTAAGAGACCTTTTCGAATTGCAGGTAACAATAATTTATGTGTCTGTAAACCAATGTAGGTAGCTATTTAAAAGGTTTCGTAGTAAATTACAACAAGAATCGAGAAAAAACAAATGAAAAGTTGGATATTTTTATTATTTATGTAGATAGTCAGAAAATATAATATGTTAATTAAATAATGGTCCAAACTACACCACTCTTTAATTGAGTATCCTGAAGATGTAATAACATAGGTAATAAAAGTAGTTATAGCTACATTGCAATGTGCGGTGATCGCATAAAGTGAGTAAGTTCTTGTAAGTTAGTGGCCGACTCTGGTGTCAAAGGTTTTGACAACCTAATCTTACGATTGAATCAACCGGAACCGAGCATTTAAAGTGTCCTTCAGCTAGATTTTTACCAAACATAACTAAGAATCACCTCACGGAAACCGGCTTTCAATTAAAAAACCGCATCGAAATCCGTCCATCCGCTTAAGAGTTACGGTTCCACAGACACATAAACACAAACATTGACGTCAAACTTATAACACCTATTTTTGCGTCGGGGGTTATTAACTAACGGGGCCTACTAATTACAGTAAGTTGATTACTTTGAACGAGGCCTCATTTATGTGATCATATCATAAACAACTAACCAAAACACAAACTAGGTGAGAGGTTAACCTATGTGTAGGTAGAGGTGTTGATCACCCAGCGGTAAAAACTTAGTTATACGACCAGTGACCTGGTATTTTCACACCTAATTCACCTGAACATGAAGTACTTTACAACTTTTTAAACATCACTTTAATTACGCTGGCTTTATAACAAAAGTTTTCGCCGTTCTGTCACTTCACCGTACTATAGGTACTACATTGAATAAACTAGAAGTTTAAGTAATTACGAAAAGTGGAAAAGTTTCAACATAGGGAAACTTAAAATTATTTTAATTTATATCTTTCCTTTGTGTTATTTCCTTTGAAGGTTGATATACTGTTACTATTATTACTGTAATCGCAAGCCCGATTAGTTTATTTTATTCCCGCCACTCTTCTCGATTTTGGGCCACCAATTGCCAGCCCCTCTTGTAGGCGTCCAGTTCGTCCTGCCACTGCCTGCGCGATCTGCCGCGACATCGCTGTCTCCAGGCACCACATAGTGAAAATTTTGGCCCACAGCGTGGCCGGCATACGGCAGACGTGACCAGCCCAATCCTATTTTAGTTAAGCGGCCTTTTCTCCTTCATCGGCGATTTCAGTTTGATAGTGCTTCGATAGTGCAGTATTGTACTGCGGAAGCGATTTGAAGGTATTATATAATATTTAGTTATTATTAAATATTTTCTTCTCTTAAAAGGCTGGTCGCCAGCTCCGATCGTTCCATATTCAATGTTACTTGACTGGTGACGTCATTCCAAATATAACGAAGCCTGATGAGAACAAAGGATACGTTTTCAAAATAGCATTACTCGTACCCTCATACATAATTTTAGTATTCATTAATAGCTACCAATTCAATTTTCATTATATTTTGCAGAAGCACTCATTTCATTTTGAACATTCCTTATACTTACTACATTTTGTTCTTTATATACTTCTTTGAGTTGAGCATAATCCTGTTTCGCTATTTACGTACAAAACTGCGTTTTACAGGAAATTAGAATTACGTAGGTATTTAAAGTGTTTTTAGGGCCTAAGCCTGTATTTTTACAGATATTTTTCGATAGCACAGGATACTATTTAAACTGTCAGTTTTACAGGCACTTAATTCGAGTAAAGTCACGGATGTTACTAGTAGGAAACAAACAAGCATACAATAAAATCAGTCATATATAGTGCTCGTATTTGATTAAGGAACCTTTCAACATGCTATTTCTAAAACAATCTCCTCCAAATGCTATAAATAAGATAACAAATAAACACAGTATCATCAGCATACAATGGAAATCCTTAATAGCAACCATACTTCAAAAGGGAATGGGTTTGAAATTGACGTGTTTATAGTGCATTACGGCTCTCATAAAAGCAACGCACGTCGATGCATAAATCG
This sequence comes from Cyclophora punctaria, assembly GCA_951394245.1. NCBI lineage: Eukaryota > Metazoa > Arthropoda > Insecta > Lepidoptera > Geometridae > Cyclophora > Cyclophora punctaria. Next base: position 4,743,596 of record OX596182.1, on the reverse strand, counting down.
AATTCCAATTTGCAAATAATTTAATTTCATTGCTAACACACATTATGTTTGTTTTCGCCATGTTTTTTTTTTCAAATAACGAATATTGAAAGCTTCATACGCGTTCTACTAAATAGGAAATTTCAGCCAGTACTTTCACTTAAATATAAAACGAAATGAAACCTTTAGTACTCTTTCTGTAGAAGAATATCTATCGATATCTATCGAGAAGGTTCCTGATTGGTCAATTGTTATACATGTTGTGAGATCATCCGGTCAAGTTGCCGGTGGCAATTTGGGCATTCAAAATCATTCGTTTGTTGTTGGCTTTGAAAAGGTATTCAATTTCGAATATTTTTTTATGAAGTTGGTATTCGAAAAATATACTGATCCTATAGAAAAGTTTACTTTGAATAAATACTTGTGTCTGTTTCGCGTAAATAGATGTCACTTAGCAAAAACTATTCACGGAAATATGGAATGATCGAAGCTTTGTTTCATCAAGGTTTATTTGCCCGAACACGATGTATCGCTTGAACAAAGCTCGGTTTGCTCAAACCTGGTTGACGGAAAATGGCTGAAGTAATATTTTGCAGTGGTACTAGGCTTTATTAGCTGTCTATTTTCCACATGGAATACTTGCCACTTACGCACGTACTCAGAGACGCCAAATATTTATTAATTAGTAATTTTAACATGGAATGTATGAAAAATTACGTCAATTACTTAAGTGTCTATTTAATGAAAGTCTTTGCGTCCAACAGTTATTGGACTTGTAATGGTTAAAGTATCCATTGAAACAAAGAACACACAATCGATGCTTTATTTAAAGCCACGATTCTATTTTTTTAATCAATTCAATTTTATTTTATTACAATGTTTTCATAAGAATACAAATCAGAAAGGGTTGTTTACGTATTCCCAGAGTACTGCTCTCAACCCACAGCAATTTAAATGTACAGTCCAACGTTAAAGATATTCGTTTATTTTCAATTTGTTAAACTTATTGTTGTTTTAATCGCTGTGACATTTTAATCTGGATCCAACAATTTATTTCCAAAATGGCAAACCAAAAGTAAATGCGGTTATTGGGGATAAGTAAAATGAAATAAAAAGTTTCCAACAATGAAGAGTTTGATTTAGCCTTTCTTTGAAGTCACTCTTGATATATAACTTCTTAAATGGGTAAATTGAGGCGATAAAGACTTAATTGAAAATTACTCGGGAACTTACGTATGGGATTTATTTGTTTTAAAAGTTGCAATACAAAAAGTAAATCAATATAAAAGGGAAATAAAAAATGTAGTATGTGTAACAGAAAATATTCTCTAATTTAGTTAAATAATTTATCTGTGAGTATTTTAAAATCCAATTGTTCTGAATCAAGCACAACGTTGGAACAGAAACGAGAGATGTCAATCAATTTTAAAATCGTTATCGAAAATGAATATTCGCTTCGTTTCAGTACATTGTTTCGCTTTTAACAATCGAGCTCATAGTAATTACGCTTTCAAATTATCCTCTTATGTATTTTTATCCGATATAATATCATTAGCAGTAATTAACCTCTTTATGACAATGTCGCGTGTCTATTAATTAAAGTTTTTGTTCTACATTTACCGCCTCGGTGTTCTAGTGGGCATGTGCATTTGCCTGCGAAGACTGTGGTCCCTGGTTCAATTCCGGATCAGCGAAACATGTTTCCAATTAATTGTTTTAACATGGCTCGGGTGTGAATTCGCCACCCCGCAGTAGCCAACCATGCCAACCATGACTAATCCTCCTCATTGTACAGATATCTGCAGTGAGATGAGAGACCTTTGTCCAGCAGGGGGACATTACAGGCTCATTACTTTTACTACATTTACCTCACTTAAGCCCACAACTGAATATTTTAGTTAAATATAATCACCACGTGCATTCACTAAAACAAAAGGGATGTTCTTTAGAAGATTAAACATTGAAATAGAAATAAATAACCATTTAAGCGTTTAAAAGTATTTATACGGTTACAATAACCCAAGTATCCTTCAAATGTCGGCTTAACGTAAATCCCGGCCGATTCTAATCTTGGTTGATTTATTGGTATTAAATTGTTTACTCGGCATTGTAAACGCATGCATTTAGAATACGTATCGTAAAGTTGTAATCCTTTCAAAATTGCGACCTGTTTTCAGAGGTTTTGCTTTGAATGTAAAGTTAATGGTGTTTTATCGAGTAACAATAATTGATTGTGATATTGAATGTTTTATATACGAACTTGTATGAAACAAAAGACGTAAAACTAAAATATTTGTGTCTTCCACGATCAAGAGGAAGGCTACTTTTAACATTAAACATCCACAGAAACTGATGCAACGCAGCTAAAATTACAGTTCACTGCTGCTTCAACTCATACCATTGATAAAATCAGATGATGCACTGACATACCCTAAAGGAACGTTTAAATTTAGTGTTCTACATAGTTCCGAACTTGCTCACTTTATAAGTATACTAGCAGCGCCCCGGATTTACCCGCGTTGTACCCGTTACCATGAGAATTTCGGGATGAAAATAACCTTTAACCTTCCCGTTGAATGTGGCTATCTATTACAAAAATAATTATTCAAATCGGACTGGTAATTCCAGAGATTAGCTCGAACATACAAACAAACAAAAAAAACCGCAAATTTTACCTCTTTATAATATTAGTACAGAAGAAAGATCACACAATCAATGTGTTCGGGACTGTTTTATACTGTGTGAAAAACACAGCTCAGCTTGATGAAATACAGCTTGCAAATCTGACACCACTCTGCGTCATCATGTCATCTGAATACAACGTGACGTGCCCACCTCCTACGTGAACGAACCTAAATACGCCGTACACAGGGAATATGTACGTGGTTTTGGATGTCAAAGGTGATATGGACTAAAATTCAAATGTCCTTTTGTACTATTGTGTAGTTGAAACTATATGAACTGGTTCAATTTGCTCAATTTCCATTTGTTTTATTGAGTTAAAGGTACATATTATTGTTAGATATAATAATGAGTATGATTTAATAGTAAACTTAATCTCTATTATATATTAGCAGCGCCCCGCGTGCGCTTCTGTCCGTTTTCGTAGCAGTGTTTGGGATGAAAAAATAACCTTTACCCATTCTGTGAAGGTGGCTATCTAATCCAAAAAGAATTATAGAAATCGGACTGGTAGTTCCTGAAATTAGCGCGTTCAAACAAATAAACTCTTTAGCTGTACTATACCTATTATATTAGTGTAGAACTTTCTAAAACCTGAAAAAGGATTTATTAAATATTTTAAACATTTATTTTGTGTTTGAATATAAATCAAATATTAGTAAATATTTTTTCTTTACAAATCTTTACATATAATTTATTTGGCTGTATATTGCTTATTACGCAATCATATGCAATAGCCTACACGGCTACGAATGCTACGAAGTGCTACGAACGTAGTAACATCCGTAAAGGTTATTTTAACGTTATTCGCGAAATTGTGGCTTTCATATCACTGCTGTTTAAAAGCTTTTAATAAATTTTATTGATGTTGTGGTTCAGAGATAAACACGTTCCTAAAGTGTTACTCTTAAATCTATTAATATAAAATTTAAAATAACATTTTTATTAAGCGTCGTAACATTTGTTTATTAACTTTCCCATTTTTAAGTAATTATTTTCTTCTATACTGTTACATCTCAGTAAAAAATAAAAGGGACGTAACATTTTACGGTTAAATTTATGTTAGAAGATTAAAAGTCCCTAATTTGGACTTATATTGAAGTTGATGACGTTTTAACTTTAAAGTTTTAAAACAAAATTTAACTACATACTTGACTTGATGGCATGTACTGAGATGCCCTTTATTTTTTTATTTTGTTTGAAGTATATAACAAAGAGTCCTTATTTCAAGTCTCGCATAATTATATAAATTAATCGCAAACACAATCTAACGGTTAATAAGGACACCACTAATTTGATTAACATCCGTCAAAGTAATTCGAGTTCCTGAACAAAACAAGTCTTTAGTCTTCGTAAATTGAATTAAAAAGTACTTGTAAAGTAACTTCTACAGTTTTCTCAAAGAATTGTTACTTAATGAGTTTCTCGACAAGTTTTCGTTTCCAAAAAATGTAGGAACTTGAATCTTTTTATAATTTGATTACTTTTGAAGAGGTCCTTTTATTTGTTCAGTCAATGTTGCAAACGAATTTCACAAATTTCGCTTCTTTTCGTGACAAAACATACCGAACCTCGCGTATATAAGGCGTTGCAAAGAAACAATTAACTCACTCAAAACATAACTATAACTATATTAAAAAACGTATGTTATGTATCGAAGTATCTCTCACTACCATATTAACATGCGACATAGAAAGTAGATTAACTAAAACTAAGTAAATATTATTTTGCTTCAGTCATAACTCAAGGCGTCTTACCTCTAATATTAATATTTGCACAGCATTGCTGCACAGCGTTGAAATGGCAACGAAATAGAAACTTAGATCATTATGTGTTAAGAGATAAGAAATTGAATATATAATAAGTAATAGACACTTAGTTGAATACAATTTTAAAACTAGATGCTCGTATCTACTTGTAGTTCGAAGCTATTTCACAAATTAAAATCAATTTGGTTTTTTTATAATGATGAGTTAGGCTCTATGTATTTTCAGCTGATGAGCCTATTCGTACTGTTGGCCTGCATCAAACATCTAAGTGGCAGAATATTTCTATAAATTTATTTCGCACTTGTCCAACTTATTTAGTTACGTCTTTTAGGATCCTTGAAAGAATCCGACAGTGGCTAGCGACAGGCGTGAGCTTTGATAGCGTAGACATCTTACACAGGGTGGTTTGCTGCAGATTACGTTCACGCACCAGTAACTTTAAACACAAAATGTTAGTCTCAACATGGTCTCAACGGATTACTGTCCGCTCGAATAACTTTAACAGACTTTAAGTTATGAAACAATGATTTATATTTAGCACAAGTTTAACAGAGTGACCTCTTTTTAACGAACGAATTTTACGATAACTAACCGTTGAAAACAATCCACCCATAGTTATTCTTGGACAAAATCATAAGGTACTTTTGTATAAAAAAACAAACTACAACGAAGTGGAATCAAACCAAAATAAGCGACAGCACCATAAGCAAACAAATCATATTATACGCTAAAAAGTAAAACCTATCGAAGCTTTCATCGTTAGCTGAAAGTGATTTAAAATTGAAAACCCACTTCCTCATTCCATTCCACTCTTATTTCACGTTATGCGAGGTAATCAGTCGCAAATGAGAGTGACCGTTCCATGCGAACTGACTGTGACAGGCCCCGGATGTCCTCCCACCGTACAGATAAGTAGACAGAAATATCCCTATTACCAGGTAATATTTATGTTAGGTAAAATGTTTTTGTTTGTTATTTGTTCGACAGATATCGATGTTATACTTGGTACTGACAACTTGTTGTTGGACAACGTTTTTTTGGGCACAATTAGACATGGTCTACTTCATGTATACGACATGCGTTGGCAGCTACAATTATGATTGAAACTTATCTTTTTAAATGTAGCTGTCAATGCAAGTTTTATACGTATTAAGATTAATCTTAGTGGCCCTTAATCTGAACAGTCGACTTTCAAAAAAGGACCAATTGGAGTATTTTTTTAAATATATACTGTCAATATTGTATAGAGATGAAAAGGAACATGCTAAAACAGAAACAAATGAAAAAGCATCAATAAGTTTCCCCAATAAGAGCTTAGCTCTTAGGTTTAATGATGAGTAGTCAACGCATGGTTCTTGCGGCTTTCCACCTATTCTAAATACGGTATATCATTAGAATTTTGTAGAGGTTTTAATAGAGAACATTAGTATCTTTATACACTTGTATACTGCAGAGAAGGTTCCCTTTTGTTATAAGAAATTGTTCAACCGACACAATAATAAATCCTCCGCAAATTAAAATTGTTTACCTTACAGGAGGCAATACATCATCGAACGTGTCTTGTTACAGCGGATACTATCTCGTTATAAAACTCTTTTAATATGAAACAGTGTATGTACTTGTATTTTTCTACAATTTATGTTGACAAGGAAGGATAAATTAAGTACATTTTATAAGAATAACATTCATGAACGTTTGGATTTGATCTTCTTGTACTATTCAGAAGCTGTATGCTAAGGTGTATGTTTAATTGAACTATCAAGTTCAGAAATATGTACAACAAATATTCAAATTAAATTTTATTTTTATAAGCATATAAAGCATTCTGATTGCTACATCTAAACCACATTTAATACAAACTTTTCACATTTATTCACGAAATGAAAGGACTTTGCCCGCAGCGAGACTTTCAGACTGTACCTTATTTTATTTAATGAAATAGTGAAAATCCATCGAAGTACTAAATCAACAACACGAGTGTTTACTTCGTCTACGTCGTAAAACCGATCCCGAACGGTCGAACCCTTTACTGGGACACTTTACATACTCAGTATTATGTCTCTAAGGCTGCGGTCAATTCTGTGAAACGTTTCACAGCTAAGTTGCCACTATAAATCGTAGCAATTGTTCTGACGGCTACATAGCGTGAAAAATAAGTCTCGTATTGTGAGTGTGATAATGGGAGGTTATTTTCTTAGGAATAAGCTATTTATAAAATAATGGAACTCATTATTTAGGAGTTATTATTGCTATTTACTCTTTGACATTAATAATACCATTATCCTCAGTAAATGTACCGAGAATATACACTATAACTAGAAATGACAATGTGTCCTTATAAATAAATGTCATATGCAGAGAAATGTTTTGTTTTTCGTGCCAGTAAAGTTTATCATACTTTGTGATCATAATCAAAATGATCGTTGTTTCTCATGTATCTTTAATATATTTTCATCATAATTATAATTAGAAAACATTTCATCCACACAATCTTTTAAAAAGCTATCGTCCATAATGATAGGTGCCATAAATTATCCTTCAATATCTGATAAATTCTTTCTCAAAATATACCGATATGAAAATTGGATAAAACTGAATGAAATATTGTAACATCGTTAGCAGCTTTTTTACTTCTCAAATAAGATTTCATTCTTCACAGGATTACTTTGCTCAAATACTTGTTGAAGTATTTGTTCACGTGCATAATTTAAGCCAATGATATATTTGAGCTTATTTAGGTACCGATTATTTAACTTGTGAGGAATTGTGGCGTTGCTAATGCGTTATTGCAATGCTTTTTAACACTCGTAAAATAGTTCGTGCAACCATTAGAACTCATCTAAGTCCTTAGCTGTAAATCACTATCTGAGAACTACGTTCCTATAATGAAAGAGAAAAAGAGAGACTGTCCTGGTATATTTATACATTTTTTTTTTTTTTTTTTTTACCTGTATTGTCCCACTGTTGGGCAAAGGTCTCCCCCAAACGCTTCCAACCCTCCCTGTCTTTTGCGGTTTCCCACCACTCGCTGTCGAAGGAGACAAGGTCATCCCGCCAGCGTTTCCTAGGCCGTCCGCGGCGCCGCGCTCCGCTAGGGACCCACTGGGTGGTGATGTGGGCCCATCTTTCGGGGGCCATCCGCGACACGTGCCCCGCCCACTCCCACTTCAGCCGGGCGGTTTTGGTACCGACATTTATTTATTATAATTTTTATATTAGCGCTACCGTGCTTCGGAGAGCACATAAAAGTGTACGTACTAGTTTTATTCAATCGTGAGACTACATCGGTTAACTTTTGAGGGTCTAAAAATTCCGACATTAGCGCTGGCCACTAACCTACTCGAAATTACTTACTTAACGTTTTAACTACGACTTAAAAACCTTTTAGTCTCTATTTCTAAACAATTAACAACTATTTAATGTAAAGAACTATTTTAAATGAAATAATTATTTGAAGCGATGTGCCGGTAAAATCGTTTCCGCACTACTTTTAATAGTCTTAATCAACGAAGATTGGTAGCAGTAAATTTTAATAGTGGCTAATCAGATAAGCCTTCCTTACGGCTCTTCCGTGACCTGACTTAAAAGGCTTTTAATTGGTGTGTTCAAGGCGGGAGTGAAGGCGATAGTGAAGGCAAGATGGTGCTATCACTGTTATTTTATGGAATGGCTTGTTAGGGTTACAACACTACACATATTGGCCTTTTAGCTACAAACGGAAGGGTATCTCTCTACTATACCCTGACCAGCTGTGTTAACATGCAGGTCAAGACAAAAGGTTTGCTTTCGTTTTTCTCTTCGGTAAAGACACTGGGTCTTATTCATCAACGCTTACTAGCAGCATTTTAGCTATCAAATGGTTTTTCCCTTTCTGACATACGCTATTTTCCAAAGAGCAAAAGAGACAAAACACTCACTAACAGTGATTTAGTCAGAGAGCGTTTATGAATAAGGCAGACTGTCTTCTATTAAGTATATAATATATGAAATTCTCATGTCGTGGTGTTTGTAGTTAAGCTCCTCCGAAATGGCTTGACCGATTTGTGTACATATCGGGTAGGTCTGAAAATTGGACAACATCTATTTTTCATCCTCCTAAGTGATAAGGGTGTTCCACTCCTTAATTTATATATGGCAAAACAACGTTTGTCGGGCCAGCTAGTGTTATGTATAAATAGTCCATCGAAAAGTTACATTTGGGGTTGCGTTTTTTAGAGGACGCAATTTTATTTTTTTGATGTGTAGGGGGGGTCAGTGTAAAGCTAAAAACAAGTTTGTGGGGTCGCCACCCTTGTCCCACGGCCGCCATCATGAAAATAAGGGTTGAAATGGTTTTTACGATATATTTCTTAAACTATAAATTTGATAAAAACATTTTTTTAACATTTTTGTTGCAAATTAAATTCTCTACAACTTTGGTCCAGTAACTTTTTGTCGTAGAACTATAAATAAAAAAGTTATAAGCGAAAATGTTCAGAAATTTTAAAAGTAAAAATAAAAGACATAAGGGACATTACAGCTGCTGCTGATCCTAATACCGATCTATCGAAGGTCGTAGTTCGATTAGGTGGGTTCCATTTGCTCATGTCGTTCATAGATGCGATTGGATATATCATGTCTGGTAGTGGACTCGAGAATATCTTCAAATTAATTTATGCTGAGAACTGTGTACAGCACATGTCTGGATATGCTTATGGTAGGGCTGTACGTGTTCTCAGCATAAATTGATTTGAAGATATCCTCGAGTCCACTACCAGACATGATATATCCAATCGCACCTATGAACGACATGAGCAAATGGAACCCACCTAATCGAACTACGACCTTCGATAGATCGGTATTAGGATCAGCAGCAGCTGTAATGTCCCTTATGTCTTTTATTTTTACTTTTAAAATTTCTGAACATTTTCGCTTATAACTTTTTTATTTATAGTTCTACGACAAAAAGTTACTGGACCAAAGTTGTAGAGAATTTAATTTGCAACAAAAATGTTAAAAAAATGTTTTTATCAAATTTATAGTTTAAGAAATATATCGTAAAAACCATTTCAACCCTTATTTTCATGATGGCGGCCGTGGGACAAGGGTGGCGACCCCACAAACTTGTTTTTAGCTTTACACTGACCCCCCCCTACACATCAAAAAAATAAAATTGCGTCCTCTAAAAAACGCAAGGTTAGGCCTAAAAAATGTAACATTTCGATGGACTAAAAGAGGATGATAAAAAAGAGGAGATAAGTCGATTACTTAGATTTTGGTGTGCGTGCATCTCTATTGTGACTTATTGAATAAACTATATTAGAGTGGCGGCTCAATAACTCTGACACCAGGATTGGTCAGGTTGGCCATCCACTCGATGATGAAGAAGAAGAGTGATTGGATATGTTAGAAATTCACGTATAGGTGCTGCTTGAACTGAACGGAACAGTCATAAATAAAAACAGAACAGTGTTACTGTCCTCAGTTTAAAAGTCAAATGTCAAATTATAACTACTTTCTTTATTTAAAAATAAATCATGAAACTTAACAAAGAAAATTGCTTTGATAATAAAACAATAGACAGTAAAAAAGTGCAATGACCGAACAAAACACCTGCAATATAAAAACAACTTCCAACTTATTTTACGATGAAAGTAACTGCATAATTTCACACTTCGACAAACTAAGTAAAACGTTGCTTTGGGACAAACTTGAAAATGTTTAAATTATTTTAATGCCCTTTGATAAACACTTTCAAAAGTGAGTTCTGTCTGTGACATGTTATTGCTAGATGAAAACAAATAAACATACTGCTTCGCTTGCCCTCCAATCATGGACGAACATTTTACTAACAATATTTGAGAGTTGAATTGAAGTTAGTCCTTTAAAAATATTTTCTCAAAAACAATTTATTTTGTTGAACAAACAAAATACATGTTTTTCATCTTTATCAACTATCTGAGTACATTTAGTGTAGGAATATGTTCTCGCATCTCGAGATTTCTTTTTTGATATAAGTTTATATCTATTAAAAGACTTTTATTACCTACATTTTTACGCTTGTAATAGCTCGGAATCCATCAACAAAATTTAAAAGAAATTAGTACTTTTGCTCCAAGCGACATAGAAACCACACAAATAACATTTGTTTGTTCCAAACAAATAAACTAAAAAAATGAACTTAATTAAGTGAGGTATATAGAACCTTCTCCAAATGAAATAAACCCGCATTCCGGATAGCATAATGTAGGTTTTTGGAGATAAACGAGCCATATAATTAGATGGTTTGTTTAACCTGAATTCCTTGAAATACGAGTATATCGTCTTTTTTCATACGCCCACATGTTATTACGGTAGTAGGTCATATTATGTACAGACGACGTCATTCTAACATCATCCTTACTTGCTTTAACTGCTTCAGAACTTGTGCCGTCATAATTGGCTATATCAGTCATAGGGTGCATCTAAACGAATGTTAATGAAATGAAAGACGATCACCATCGCGAAATCGAGTGGGAAAGAGGAAAAATAAATGATTAAATTTGTTCCCATTTAACCATTTCAATAAACGCATGTGACGTAATTTGTCTGAGCGTTGTTAACTCATTGCGATGCATTTTCAATGTTTGCATTTATCAATTTTCAGCTCGCCCACAACATGGTTACTGGTAGTGGCATTTCTATCAGAGAGCTACCGTTTTGGAAGACATTTTAAACGTTAGCCGTTTTATATCAATCGTTAAATATGTCAAAGATCTTTAGGCGGTCTAGTAAGGTAAAAATAACATACATATAGAATACGTTGAACATACCTAACATGGTTTTATTAACCGGTAAACGCCAATAGGGATTAAGTAGTATGTGTTACCTTTTAGGAGACATCCCAGAAGGACTTGGGTTGCGTAGTTGGGTAAGGTTAGTACCCGAGTAACATAAAGTTGTATAACTAAGGCTTTTATCACCAAACAGTAATATAGTAGGCCTATAATGGTAACCATTGTGACTGCTTGTACTATAACGGTTTTCAACAGAGTGGTTTGGTTCTATAAGATAATAGAGCGTTTAAGTCCATAAATTAGCTCTTTAAATGCTTACAGGACCTTACAAAAGAATATTTAAAGTGCTGCACTATAATGGGTACAAAATATACGATTATAGTACTATTTAATACTTTAGACAACCTTATTGACACTTTTATATATCTATTTGGCACTAATAAAACGCCAAAATTGCCTTTATAGTACTAGTACTGCAGCAGTATCGAAAACACTATTACAAGACAAATTTGCACTATAAAAGTACCTTGCACAACCATTTTGAAACGTTTTAGCGTTTTAAAGGCTCCCTAAACATGGCTATGGCGCTAGTTCTGTTAAAGCCATGAAAATTCTTCTATAGTACTAAATAGTACCAAAATGACTTTTGGTGCATTTTCTACATAACTTATATTTTAAATAGCTTTATAAGTGAGTTTAGGTTACTTTTACAAGACTATTACATTAATATAAAAGCTCTAAAATTTATAATTAATGGACTAATTAGATCTATACTAGCTTTTAAGTATCATTTATATGATAAGTACTTTATAAATGGCGGCAGAGTGTCAAATGTTTACAGAAATCTCTTAAAAAACTACAGTAGTAAGGGTTTAATAATGGATTTAATATCTCTGCGTCGGTATAAAGGGAGCGGTAGTTATAAAAATAAGATAAAGGAGCAATACACACAAGCATTATCATCAATACAACAGGCTCATTTACAAAATGTAAATACTGGCCAAGTGGTTGCAGAAAATATGACACATGGTTCTGCACATAATATAATTATATTAATATTAGGTAGTCTTATTCATCACAAAATGATTTGGTAGGTGTGACTCGGTATGATAGCCACACACAATACAATTGCGTGCAAGTTTAAAATGTGTTTCTTGCCACGGCCATTCAAGTATATTATTACTTAAAAGTATAAAATGAAATCTCCTCAGGAAACAACCCACGTCCAAAAGATATATATTTATTAATTGCAGGTAGAGCATCACTGAAACAAACAAATAATTTTGATTTTTGGACAACGGAACCCTAATCCGTGTTAGGTGAAAAAATGGCTGCTGTTTTTTGTCATGGTAGCACATTAGCAGCATAGTTGGAGCCAATATGTACTATAGCAGCCATTGTCGGGAGAAGTTCTTATTTTATTAATTAAAAATTAATTAAAACATGAAAGTTATGAGGGCGCATTGTCAAATTTGAAATCAGTATAATGACTTTAACGACACAATTATTTTCGCAAGTGCAAGTTACTGCAGATTTACGGTCCATCCATGAATTTATTGTAGTCGAGCATGTCATTTTAATTACATGTTACGGTTATCAACGATTCTATATAAAACATAAACTTACCGATATTTGTTTTCTTGAAGACACTCACAATATACCGCACGAAAAAAGATCATTGGAAACTTTTACGGGGCAAAATAACACTATAAACATGTTTTGGTCACTTTTATAGAGCAAATTTATGTCAAAAACGTTGCAGATAGCGCTATTTTAGTACTAAAACGCGTTTCTAATCACTTTTACATTTCAATTACAGAGCTGATTTATCACCGTGACAGCTTTTATTTAATGTTTATAGAATAAATCAGTCATAATACTAGGGCCTAAACCGGGGTGTATAAACATGTATAGTACTATTATAGTGCTAATCATGACATTAATTAGCACGCTCTAAAGCGTTCTCAGGTCTTTTATAGTACCAGATTTTGTTACTTGGGTAATTAGTGAGTACTGTGTTACGTCTTCAATACTAGTTATTACTGCAAGATATGAGATCTTGTAAGACAACCTTTATAGAAAATGGACTTAATATTATTAAATTTCGTTTATGGCAAAAATCATTCGTATTGAAATCTCGTCGCTTTGTAAAGGTGGTAAAGTAAAGGTAAAGAGTAGATTTATTAGTAAAACAAGTACGCAGATAATTAATGAAGTGTATTGTTCTTTGTTAAAGAAGACTGCTTAATTAATATCCATGTTTGACTTTCAGGTTTTAGTTCGGAAATAATTTGTAATTTTCATCGGTAGTGAATATGAAACATGGAATAACAAGTCAAAAATCAAAAACAATATACTGATAAATAGAAAGAACTGCATTAACATTCCAGCATTTTATTTAAGAAGAAAGGAATTTATAATACAAACTGTAAGGTAATTATACTGTACCATCTCAATTTTTGGTAATATTAGTCTGTACCATCTCCCCGCATTCCCGACACTCTTCTCTACTTATAAGAAAGTTAAATAAACTTATTGTTATTACTAACCTTTAAACTCACAGCCATTCGTTGAAACAGAAAATAGAAATACCTAAATAAGCAAAATATTAAAAAAATGTCAGTCAAATACAAAGAAAATTGAATGTCATTCACAGGAAACGTGCAATCCTTTGTACTATACATTTCACTTCGCAGCATTATCCATAGCTTCTTGGAACTACGTTCAGTAATGAAATATTTATCAAAAGCAGTGAACTGTGATTGAGGAATGCAATTACTTTGACTGAGCAGTGAAGGAAGCATTATCCGATCAGTGAAATTAAAGCTTAAAGGTTTCCGAATCACTAAACTAAAAAGTTACGAGTACTCATTCATTAATTTTAAGTAGGTTAGTGGTCCTAGTGTCGGAGTTTTTAGACCGCCCATAGGCCTCCGACATGGTCTAACGATTGAATGCTACTTGTAGTATTCACTTATTTACAAGGCACTTATGTACCTACTTAGTTAATGGGCAATAACCGTCTGAATATTAATTGTAATTATTATCATATCATAGTTCAAATATTTAAGCTCAGGCATTTAAAAACTAAAAATGGGGTTAAGAATAAGAATGAAATATCAAATAACCACAGTGTCAGTTTCATCATAATTTATTATTTTAAATATTTGTTGCACAATTTGGAAATAATTCTACGATATATTGGCTTTAATTTTATATAAGACATTTATAAGATTAAACAATATATATTATTATAAACTTCTTAGGTAGATATACCTTACGTATATACCATATTTAATATATACCATACTTAATATCTTGATTTAATATAATATGCTTATCATCTATAATATTTATTGACAATGAGCAATGTGAAAGTTTGGAGTTTGAGTTATACAACAAGATTAGGAGTGAGATATGTTTTGATATATAAATTCCATTCAAATTCATTGATTCGAAGCAGCAGTGCCTAAATAAAAAATATATATCCAAATGCAGTGTATAAAACCTATTTTTTATTACAATTTAATCAAAAAGATCTTCTTTTGCTGGATTAACTTACGTTGATTATATAAAAATGTTTCCGAAACAGATGAGTAAAATCTCATTAGCTGTCTTTTGGTTTGCCGAAGTCAATTTTATAAAAGCGGGTTCTCTACGTACATATATTTAATAACATTGATGTCGACTTAAAGGTAATGATTTTGGTGACGAATGTACATTGGCACAAATGTAAGGCCATCATTTAAATGATATAAATATTACTTAGATATGGTTCTTATTTTATAGAGTGATTTATGTAAAAGTTAGAACTCTTTCTCATTCAAATCAGGTAGGGAACAATCATAATTAAGACATTCGATTTTCGACAACAATTGTTTAATCACTCGTTTGACTCTTGAGGGGCTAAATTTTCTAAGAGTCGTTTAATTTGTAATCTTTTCACCAGAAAAAAGAAGACTTTTTCATGAAAACTTTATTTAAAATGATGACTCCTTAATGAGATAAAAAGTTGTTATAATCGTAATTTAAAAAGAATTATTCCGTAACATTTCAAAATGAAATTAAGTTAACTTTATTTGAAACAGAAAATGTTCTAACTTTTGATTTGTGCTTTTATTTATAGGGTACGAAAACACTTTAAAGTTTGATCGTTTTATGTGCTGGATAGGAAGCAAATATTATAATTGAATAAGTCCATTACGTTACATTCTGTAAATTCACCGAAAATATTATTATAAGTTTATGTTATTCAAAACTTGTAAAGCTATTACGATATTAAACAGTTGTAATATAATCGATTGGAAGTTACCAGAAAATACTGAATTTATTTTTATTCAGGTCATCAATTAATGAAAAATAGTAGTATGATAATGTTCCGCTAACTCAATACAATTTGAAAATTAGCGGAAATCATTATTGCTTACTCATCGATTCAAACTTATTGGCGAGTCTGAACATCGCGCACGAGAGAACGCAGTCAATTAACAGCCAATCAGCGACAACTAAGCGCGCAGCTATCTTCAGAGCCACCAATATGCTTCCATTTACCTACATTACTATAAATTATTGGTAAAATCAGATCAAATGCGGAGTCCGTAGTCGTTCGGTTTACAAAGTGAGTGAGTGCCATTGTTTGACGTGTTCCATGGGCGATGCGAGCGCGGAGTTCCAATGCTGCAGAGCTTTTCCTCGAGCGAACATGTACGAGCCGAGCACGAATTTACCTAGAAGCCGATCTGAGGACAAAAGAAAACAAAATCAAACATTTAACAGTAGCCTATGAAAAATAATTTAAACAGCGAATTTGTTAGCTGTAGAAACAATCATTGTGTATAGATCCAAAGTATGTATATTGCCTATACCACATTCGTCCTTTGCTATGTAACCTATTGCATCCTTGCTCCAATATCCATAGCATTAATGAACACGCGTTAAACAAGAACGAAATAATGAGTTCAGAAAGGGCAAGGAAAATACAGTCCTGACGTAAAAGAAACTTGAGAAGTATTTCAATTTACTGTACCGTTTTGTTACGTTGTTGTTATTCAAACTGAGGTACTGACGTCCCAATAGATTTAGTGAATGTACCCTATGTTAGCTTCTTATTTAGTATGCAACAGGTGAGACTGCTTCGAAGCTATTGCATTATTAAGGTCTTGTTTCACACTGCATTGACTTGATATTATCCCTTATTACATACTAGCAGCGCCCCGCGGTTTTACCCGCGTTGTGCCTGTTGCCGTGAGAAATTAGGGATGAAAAATAGCCTATAGCCTTCCCGTTGAATGTGGCTATCTATTACAAAAACAATTATTCAAATCGGACTGATAAATCCTGAGATTACCTCGAATATACAAACAAACAATACCGCTTTGTAATATTAGTATAGACGAAGTTAGATGTTGTAGTAAATCTACTCTTATGCTAGCGCTACACTTGATGAAAACTCCGTCGCAGACGTTCCGCTGATACATGTTATTCGAGCTGCCAGTAAGCCAAAATTTTTCATTTTCTTACGTCTATTGGTACTGACATTTTGTATTAACGTTAACTGGTGCGTAAACTGAAGCAACCTGCCCCCAGTTCCTTGGACAGAATAGCAGATGCGACCTTATTTATCTTCAATGTACCGACTTATACCTATAATACTATTTTTATCCCAGAAAATTGCTTGGAAGATTGTTCCGATATAAAATAAATAGATAAAACGCTGGGATACGTTTGTTTTTGTCGTTTCAATTCCATTTGATATTGAAATGCCGTCTAAACATTGAATTTGTTTTTATAATTTCCAATTACATCTGGCTGAACGTACGAAGGAACTTCGAAAAGCATTTTAAAAGGTGTATCAGTAAGAGATATGATATCTTGAAACACGAAAATTTCAAGAAAATATAATATCGAACTCTAAGTTCTTTTTAAGCTTCTTGCCTATAAATAAAAAAATACATTCATCACTTTTATTGTAACGGCCATAAACCGCCTACTTATCAGTTTCAAGACCTTTAATTAATTACTTTTCTATAGGGATCCAGCTTTAAATATTGCTTAATCCTAATTTCATTACTCAGATACACAAATTCTCTGAAAATTTGAGCCGAACCATTAATAACTAGAGGTTTGAGATCAAAGACATTTGAATCAGATACACTGTTGTTATCTAAATAAACCGGGTAGTAATTTCATTGACAAATTCTGGTAACTAATTGTTATGTTACCTACTAGTATTAGATAAATAAATTGATCTATATTTGGAGTACGCAAACTAGATGATTGGTTGCCGCAATATGATAAAAAATTTAATTCACCTTGAAAAATACATTGTTTTCGTTATAATTATAGGTACAGTTAAAACATGAAATTTCTTTATTAAAGTCTTAACAACCTCTTTTCTTAAACTATATAACCTACTTACTCACTACAATCTTAAGATTAACATTCTACATATCATTATCATAGTATAGTATACAAAATGAGGTAACTTGTATAAATTAAATCATTAATTCCACTGATCTTCTCTGTTAGTTCAGTAAATGAGAGACCTTGGAACGGTATTACCGTTACTTTTACTAACTAACTCTTAATAACTACACTGAGTTAGAAGTCTTGCATTTTAGTCCAGTGGAGCTTTAATTACCTTTCACTGCTCTTCACTGTAGCTTCAGATTACTTCAGTGAGAGCAAAGCATTTTATTCAGCCATATCTTAAATACTTTAACACATTCAGTGCTGCTGAAAAACTAAGTGTGAACATGGAATTATTTTTCCAGATGCCGTCGGCATACTACTCGTGACACAGATCAATTAAAATATGTTCGGACTAATAGAAACAGTTCAAATGGAACGGCTAGCTTACGTTAACTTACATACTTAAATAATGCTTTAACTAACTCACCTTTAGCATAAACCGAGTGTGGTTGCAAGGCTTGCACCGTCACGCTGGTTGTATGCAGCTCGTCGGCTCGTAGCCTGAAGTGGAAACACTCTGAGACAAATGCGCAGCCATCGTCGGTGACGTCGACAGCGGCGGTGCGGCGCGCGCGCACGCCTCGGCAGGCGCGCTCTTGAGTCACACGGACCACCATCTCACGTTTGCTCGAGGAAGGATCCAACTGGAAAAAAGGTGGGTTTGAAATATGCTGCGTTGGTTAGAGGTAAGCGTCGTTGAATTAGTTTTAAAACGATGCGGCAAACCAAGGACTTCTACTGATTTATATATAGAAAGTCGACACATTTAAAGTACTGCAAGTAACATGGAATATCTTAAAATATATACACCATTTTACTTTATCAACTGTTTTCAAGACAAATAAATGACGACATTGAATTTCTGTCTATGTCTATGGAGTGAACGACATTGGTAAGTAAAAAAAGGCACCATGTTAGTTTTCCTGCGGACGGCCACGCGGCATGCAATCCTTGATTACTTTTACTATGATTTTCAAATTACAAAACCTGCAAGTAATATTGATCACATTATAGGTAATAAAACATTTTACTAAAACGATTACAGGGTGTGTCGAGTGCTTAATCATCATTATAATGATTCACGACGCTTAGGGACGAACGCTCCTTTAAAAATAACAATTTAAATGACACGGGCCGTAAGCTAAATTGGCAAACATATTTTTGGTAGGTATGTAATTAAAGGTAATGTAGCTAATTTATCTTATTTACCTTTGATAGATTATTAACTGAACATTTGGTAGCAAGAATAATAACTTAGTCTAGGTATTACTTTCTCACTATCCTGATACGAGATGAGAGGTCTTTGCCCAGTAGTGGAACATTAAACAGGCTATATCATTTATTTTGTTATTTAGACTTAACTAATGCTGAAGACAGTCAACCCCATTGCCTCACTTAAGTGAAATAATATCTAAAAGGTTTCATCGTAGTATCTAATTGTGTTTAGCAGAAACGTATTTTTTAAAAACTAGTAACGATAGCATGTGTCGCACGCACAAGTGACAAGATGTCTAGACCTTCTTTTGATGGCTTCTATTTTGGTTAAGAATAGTCTTGCTTTTAGGCTGTGTGATGTGTGTTCAACCCTAAGTCAACGTAACCGACTCAGACTTTTAGGCTATAAAAATATTCTTGAAAGTACCTTGTTAAATCTATATATACCAAAAATGTATTACTATAAATACGATAAGACTATAAGTTCAGATGTTTTATGGATGTGTTACTTAAATTATGTTTGGCTTGTTGTATGGAAAGATTTCTCTTGCCAAAATGGCCGAAGATTTTAAATCCTTTGTACTGATTTTATATTTTCAGTGAGTAGGATATTACAGGTTTGTACTCAATTAATGGGTATAAATCAACTATACCCACGGGGGAATGCTAGTATATTATTAAATCTATATAATATTTACCTTAAGTCCTCGTGACTCTATCACTGTCACGGTGAGACGATGCAGGTTTTCATTATAGAGCAGCGACACCAATATCTCGCCCAAGTCTGACGTCGGCTCCTGACAGTCCTGTTGTGATATAACCATTATATTACTTATCCAGATCAGGGCTTTATTAAGGTTTTTTGTACGAAAATAGTTTAGTTTAAAAAAATTAGATGACACTCACATATTAACATCATAATCTCAACTGATTTATATGACATTAAAACTAGGCGTAGCATAACTGCGTTATTGCGATTAATGTTTCACTGTAGCAGGTACTGAATCTTGAGAATTTAGCCCTACCGTAATTCATTAAAAGCTTCTTACTTTTTCATTCTCAACGGGGTAATTATTATCAGTTCCAGTTGTTTCAATCTTTAGATCAAAGCCGGTCTTAAGGCGGTCTATCAAAAACACCAGGGTCGGCCACTAGCCTACTCCAGCTTGATTGATTTTTATTAAAAAACATTTCAAACAGATACAAGCCTAAAATTTTTGTGATATTTGTTTACCTTCTCAACATCAAGCTTGTACAGCTGAGGTTCCTCATCAGGGGTAACTCCTTCCAGCTCCGTCAGGGGCAGGATAACGTGGCCAATCATCTGCTTCCCTTTGCCCACTCTGCCGATATCCACCACTGACAGCTTCAGCGTTAGACCCTCAATTTTGCCCGGAGGAATCTAAAACAAAGGATTCAAATAATGTTTGTTCATATATGAATTTGATTATACTTTGATGAATTTATGTAGAAATATGCATTGGTTCTTTTGTAAGGAGATTATGGTGATTCTTTATTCATAACCTAGAGACCTGCATATTCTTTGATTTGGTTATAATTTTCCATTATGTTATAAGAATGGATAAAACGTACGTAACGAAGGCGCTTCGGGCGAGCAAAACCGATTCAATAACATCAAATGCGCATCAAAAATAAAAGAATTTTCTTTTTGATAAAGAAAAATACAAATCGCTGGCGCTGTCGCTGCACCGAGGCACCTTTCTTATGTCTACTTTTCCAAATTCTAGAATTTCATTTTATAAAATAGATTACTTTATTAAAATTGTTAAATGTCTTGTCATACTATGTATATGTTAAAGGCAATCTGCAAACAGAGTTCTAATGAACATGAAGCCACTTAAGAGATAAGCTCTGTTGAACGGGATTAGTTTGCTATTGACGGGCATTGCGTCACTTCGTAACAGAGAATGTTCATACATAGCACCTACAGTAGTTATAGAAACGCACCAGGTTACCATATACCGCAATGGAATGTAAACCGAATCGAAAGTGAATTAAACTAGTGTCAAAAATGGTATTTAAATCGATGAAGCATGAGCTCAATCGAGTTTTGAACTAATTTTGAAATACTGTATAATTCACGAAAAAGAAACATATACAGTAAGTACTTCGCTGTTCCATGATACAATGTTTAATCTTAAATATAATTCATAGGACCCGATCGAATTAGAATGATTTTGTATTCATTAATCAAAAACAAGATAAGATCGAGGGTAGATGGTAGCCCCGCTGATGAGGTAATCAATTTATATCATACAATGGCTATGAGTAATGACAACGAGAGTCACTTGAACCATGCTGTGTAAAATCAATAATTTTATATCGACATCTTCACAAACGTCTATGCACTTTCATATAAGCACCCTTGTTAAAGCAATAGTAGTAGATAGTCTAGGTAGGTGTAAGATACTTGAATCTAGGTTTTCGTGGTTTATAAGGTATATCAAAGTCAAGCTTTACTTGTGGTTTAATAAGAACTTCAAAAGCATCTCATTCGTTCCCATTATATTTCATCTAAAGTATTTTTATATGGGTATTTAACCGCTGAAACCTTTAAGCTTCTCAGCTTTAAACGATCCAACAAATTTCGCCACATCTCAACATTAACTTGTTTTAGTTCAGACAGCTTACCGAACTGAATGATTTATTTTACACTCTTGCTTTCATACCTGATAATGTGAATATATGTTGACAGGATAAAGCACTTTACGCTCGCAAAATAAAGGTCATATTCGCAAGAAAGTGGACGTGAAACGTGGATAACCGGAAAAGATAACACGTATTGGAAATATATTGAAGACATAAGTTTTTCACAAATATGAAGAAAAGGGTATTCGTCATTTTGGATATTTTTTGTTTTGTTTTTGTTCGAGAGCTTTTTCAGGAACATTGCATATTTATCGTCATATTTTCGCACCGAATAATATGCCGAATCTCTTCGTTTAAAATACGAGTATCGCTTTATATACCTATGCAGTTAAAAGCCAATTAAAATGTTTATTGGAGGCATAAAATGATAGCGTATCGATATATCCATGTTATACTTTATCATATAAGTGCCAATCGTTAATGAAAGCTTTCAATGTCGCTTCGCAAATGGGAGATCAGTTTTCCATTACAGTAATTAAATCGGCGCTCGATCGCCAATAAAACTGAAATGTGGTGAAACATTGTAAACCTCGCTTTATATGGGATAGTTTCAGGGCTGGCTTTCGAAAATAACATTTAGTAGTGGTTAAATTATTTTTAATAACCAAATGTCGTCTGGTTTAAAATATAGTGTTCTATTTCGTGCAATATAAAATAGCTTTTGATTCTAAAACATATTTAGGTACTGAATGGATTTCAGTTTTGTTAAAGTCTTTAGCATGCAAGTATCATAGAAAAACATTTTACAAAAAACTGCACTAATATTTTGTACATGAAATGACCCTTATTTGTTACCTGGAAGGTCATGACGGGTCACATAAATTCCAGTTTTCTGACGAGAAATTCATTCAACAGGGTCGTTATTGAAAACTATATTTCCGAGAAAATATCGAGTAAAAAATATTACACCGCATTCCTTTCATATTTCCCTCGGAATCTACTTACATTAATCTTTTTTACAGTTTTATGTGCTCATAAACGCTGAAGGCTCTGCCGACTAACCCAAATTACCCTTCCAATGGCGCACCTAAGTACCTATACTTCATAACAAATCGTAACATTCGTTTGTTTAGCATTCATAGCTCTCTAAAGGTTAATTAACCCGTACGTTTAATCCTTAGGTCCGTTTACATGAATAAACACGATTAATAGAATACGGGTATTCGAAGCGTTATATATATGTGCCTTATTAGTACTTTTGTATTCATTGGTAAGGCTCGACTTGCCTTTGTAATGTATATGTAGGATCGTATGAACATATGCTCCGTGTTGGTTTTTTAGTCATATTTATTAAGGATATTAAAAAACCTTTCATGCAATACCTAACTTATGCTAATACTAATAATGCTGAATAGATTACATGTTACGTTTTAGCAACATAACGATTTGATTGATAAGGATCTCATTCGTGTAGTAACGAATACATATGGGACTCAAAATTTAGTTACTTTCACTGCTTTAGTCAACTCTCTTTCCAGAACCAATAATGAAATCTATCTCCAATATCTAATTATTCAGTAGATAATTCTATAGATCTCTACTTATTTTGTAGGTACTTAACTAAAAGGTCTGTCGGGTTGTGTAACGTAATCTATCCCCTCGTTTTTGGCAAGCAAGGTTTACTTGTTGCTAGGAATTGTACGTTAGGGATGTTTCTGTAAGTGGGTTTGGAGATAGCATTCGACATATGTTTCCAAGTTAGTATTTATATAAGTTAGTGTTCTATCGTTGCTCTACTATAGCCAGATCTAGATGAGGTCTATAACTAGGTATACAAAATCCCGAATCCACCTCTGTACTTAGCAAAGGGTACTTATTCTACTTAGCTACTCTACTATTGTATATTGAACTTAAGTAACAACTAGTTACTTACCTGATAAACGAAAGTCTCGTCGAAGAACGGATTGCAAGTTTTCTTTTTCTGTTTCGTCTGCAAAGCTCTTCTCTCATCTGGCATCAGCTGGATCCTAAAACAATCAATAGTTTATGGTTGCCTTTGACATTACTTACCGCCTTATATATAAACACTCTTTAAATAAAACACTGTTATAAAGTGTTGTTGTCTCTTTTGCTCTTTAGAAAAAAGCGTATGTCAGAAAGGGACAAACTATTTGATAGCTAAAATGCTGTTAATAATATACAGTAGTTTAACAATTTTTAACAGAATCATCACCAACCAAGACCATTTCTCGTTTTATATGACAGTGAACGTAGCAACTGAAATGACATATGTACTCATTCATTTCTAGTAGGTTATTGGCCAACCCTGGTGTCGGAGTTTTTAGACCGCCTAAAGGCCTCCGACATGATCTAACGATTGAAACAACCGGGACCGACTTGTTAACGTGTCCTGCGAACCACGGTTGCGTCAGATAGAAATGCCACTACCGGCCACCCAGTAGCGTATAGAATAGCAGATAGAAATGCCACTACCGGCCAGCCATTCAAGTAGGGTCCGAACAGCACGTTCGCATTAAACTTCGCTTAGTCCAACTACTCGATTAGCACTACGAACTAAGAATAATAAAACTAATTTTGTTTCAATTTAACTTAACATGAACGTTAAATGAAATTGTAAATTATTCAACTTAAATAAGTTGGGATCACAAACTAGAATTATATATTTATCTCAAACAGTTTTCGTTTATTTGAATTAACATTTAGATTGCTTGCTGTTGCATATTTAGATATCGCACTAATTACTGAAACTTATTACGAAAAGCATTGTTATAATTTAATTGGGGAATATTATGCTTAAATTACACCCCTATTTAAAGTTGGGCTTTGTTATCCCAAACAATAAAAAAAACAATGAAATAAAACAATAAAGCAAACAAAAAAAAAGTATTAACCTGTGATGTCCCAGTGTTGGGCAAAGGCCTCTTATCTCACTGAAGATATCAGTACAGTGAGGAGGTTTCAGGCGTAATCACCACGCTTACCTAATGCGGTTTGGTGATCTCAAACCCGAGCCATGTTTGAAAAGTAGGAAACATAAAGCAAACAAGTAGATCAAAAAATAAATGTCATTTATACCTACTAACCTAATCTCAGTCCCGTTCGAATAAAAAAATTGTATTTGATAACTAGATTCAAGGGGAAGGTTACGTAATAGGTTGTATCCTGAAATTCCCTTAAGAACGGGCACAATGTGGATAAAACCGCGGGTTGGGACTAATCTATATATATAAAATTCAAAGTCCTGACTGACTGACTGACTGATAATCAACGCACAGCCTCAACCGCTACACCTAGAAACATGAAATTTGGCGGGAATGTTCTTCAAGTGACGTAAGTGCACACTAAGAAAGGATTTTCGAAAATTCCTACGGGAACGGGCTTAACGCGGGCAATGCCGCGGGGCGCTGCTAGTCTACGATAAAAGCGTAAAAAGTATCATGCAACGTGTAACTTACTTGATGTACGGATCGCATGCGTTGGCCAGCGCTGGGGTGCGTGACGGCAAATGTTTCGCCTTCAAAATGTGCACTTGTAGGCGTTCAGTTACCGCCTCGTACTTCAAAGTGAACCAAACGCGACCCTTGGGAAATTAAAAATAACGTTATTAGAGTGACATTCGTTTTAGGCGGTATTTGAATACGCCTTGCTGACAAAACGATGTTCATATAGACAGTATAGTTGTGCTTATGATGTAGGAGTTAAACCGTTGGAAGTTACAACAGGAATAGGTACTATGTACCCCAGGTAATACGTAATAGGTATCCCAGTAATGCCTTTGTGTAGGCTCTGCGAGAATTCGACTATTAATGAAATATTATACACCTCTTTTATCCACGTATCCCGATATAGTATTATTTAGGCACTCGATTAAGCTTTCATACCTCCCATGTATTTTTTCTTTTATTTTAGTATACACTTACATTGTAATATGATAACTTATTATTAAAGAATGCACGTAACTAAATAATGTATGTTGGGGATCCGTCAAAAATTTCAGTTTTAGGAAAGTACCACTGAAAAAGTTTGAGAACCGCTGATTAAATAATCAAATACTACTTTACGCTTTAATCACGGAACACCGAAGTACTCACTACAATTCTCTACTTACTTATTGCTTATCTTGTGATACTAAGATTACATTTTCCACGTAATCAAATAACAAAGAGTTAATCCTAGCACAGCTCCCCACGCTTATACTTAACTCACCTTTTAAAACAAAAGACCAACGAACGACAACTTGTAAAAACGTTTTGTTTGACCAACGCCAACTCACGAGTAGGCGGGGTTTTTATTTCAGTATGCTATGAATTCTGCCGCTATTTAATTCAGGAACCCAGAATTTAAACTACTTGTACTCATTATTATACAGAAACTAAGTTTGAGTAACCAACAGAATTTGCGTGAAATTACGTTGGGATCGATAGAAGCAATTAACTGGTTGATAAATTATACAAAATCATTTGAACACATGATAGGATTATTTGCATAACTGTTATTTATCACTAAAAGGTTCAGTTTCAGGTTTTTGAGCTTGTTTGCAACTTCTACCCTGTACTACTGAAAAGAAGCAAAGATTTTGTGCGGTTCTATCGCAGGATTTTTGCTTGTTACTTGACTTTTACAGATATTAATTTTATCTATACTGTATTATAATAAAGCTGAAGAGTTTGTTTGTTTGAACGCGCTTATCTCAGAAATTACCAATAAGCCACATTTAACGGGAAGGCTACGAGTATTTTATCCCGAAATTCCCACGGTAACAGACACAACGCGGGTAAACGCGGGGCGCTAGGAGTAGTAAATAAAAACTTAGTTTCTTTGTTTAGGTGATACAACTACGTAGTTGTTATTATGGGTATTTCTAAGTTGACATTATTAACGAATATTATTTACTTTAAAAACGATGTTCCTAATTATATCCTTCTTTCAAATAATTTCTTTACATAAGTAAAACTGGTTTCAATACGTCCTCCCAAGACTGATGTCACCTATTTTGTTATATAAAAGTAAGTACGTGATCTGAACAACAAACTTTAAGAAATTAAGTAAGTGCTTAATGTTATCTGATTACATTCGTGTTAGAAAACTTTACGCTCGCTCGCTTCGTAATAAAACACTCGTTTAACTCATTGAGCTTAAGGTAACTGCAAACTTACTTGCGTACACAAATATTCATTAAAAACTTTTCGCAAATTGATTTAAGACACACACCCATATTTTTATAAATGGCTAAGTAAGTATAGTATCCATATTTGTGCAAATGAGTAAGTAACTATCCTATCCTAATATTCTTAGACAAAAGCTGGATCAGCTATGCGTAGGCGGTAAACGACATTGACCTAAAGATTGCAATCGTTACCCTGTGATACCCTAACAAGAGTGGGCGAATCGGGATCTAGAGTAAAATATATATGGGGAAAAGTTTGCCTAAAGATAATATATGACTTTAACAACCTCGCTGAAAACACATATTTTGTGCCCAAAAATAATAGCTGTGTACGAGAATATTTTTTCATTTTTGGAATGTGAAATCGTTTTATTTTTCTTTGTTGAAAAGTATTCCTCGCATTTAAAAAATAATGTGTTCTTAAAGTTAGCTTTAGAAAAATCTATCTCGTGGAGCAATGCCTTCAACATAGCTAGACATTAACATGACCCCACTTCTTCTGTACCTAAAATATATACACCTATATACACGAAATAAAGAAGCAATAAGTGCTTCGCTCTTCCGTGTCTATATACCAATTAAAAATTAATAACCAAAGGTTTTGTGCACCTTTTAAAATAGGTTAAAAATACAGGGTTTTCATGACATCCAGTTACAATCATCGCTACCAGCCACCAAATAATAAACCCTTTTTAATACTTTTATTTCATTATCACCACGCAACTAATTATGTATCTGTCAGTTCTTAATTAAGACCCCACTTTGTCGCTGCCTCATATTAGTACCCTAATTTATTCAAAGGTCACTTTCAAAGGAAAATGTTAATTAAGAAATTATACATTCCTTTTGATGGGCAGCAGAAAAAATCACTTAGACAAGATGCGGACAATAAATTAACTCTAAAATTATAATTATTTTTTTCACTCTAAAATACTCTTTCATTAAAAATTAATTATTTTTTAATAAGCACGTTGTCGCTTGTGAAAAATAAAACATCCGCTTTAAAGCGTATACTTATTAACCTTTTTCTTGTGAAGATTCAAGTAATTTCCTGGTAGTTAACTCTGTGTATTTTTATGTTGAGGCAAGCTTTTGTATTCTCGACGAAATTTACGACATTATTGGCAAGGCACGTAATCCCACGCGCCGGAATTATTAAGGTTCCACCACGTATATATGTTATTTTTAACTCAGAATGTCATCAATATATGCATTAAATATACGAACATATTTTTGAACAGAATATGTGTATGATGCTTATGTCTAGACGGATTAATATTCTAAGAATTTTGGTTCAATGTATTTTCTATAACAATGCCATTAATATTCGTACATGTTTAAACTACTCTAATCATAAAATACTTGGAACAATACTTATTTGATTTTTATTTACAACCTTGTTATAAAGAAAATATATCAACTTGTGATGAAAAGGTTAATCAACTGTCTATTCAAGGCTAGTCTTTAGGGACCCCATTTTGATATAGAGATCAGTTTTCGAGAACTGTATGTAAATATTAGATATGAATGTAGAATCAAAATAAAACCTACTGTGGTAATAACACATACAGGAATTATAAAGAGAAGATAACGTATTTATCTGCCTGTATTTCGTTCTCTCAAACTTATACTTATTCAGCTAGATTAATTAAGTATAGAACCTTACTCAATTAATAAAGCTAAATATAATATATCGCTTAATTGTAATTTATGAAGACCCGGTCACTTTCAATCATGGTATTATTAATACATTACTTATTACTTAGGCTTGAGCTTAAGCCGTCTGACCTTTACAAATCTGGGATAATACTTCCAATTAGGTATACACTTGACCTGTATTAGCTTGCCAGTTTAAATTAATACATCCAGTGCAAAGGTCAAAAAGTTTCGGTCACCGGTGACTTCAGGAGCCGTTAAAATCTCTTCTTCATTCATAATATCATAAATATGAAAGTTACTTTGTCTGTCTTCTATAACGCTTTCACGGTAAAACCACTGGGTCGTTTTATAACCGACTTAACAAAAAGGAGGAGGTTCTGAATTCGACTGTATGTTTTTTTTTATGCTATTTGATACAGATGTATATTAAGACTTTGAGAAATGTAAAAGGTTATTTGCTATCCCGTAATTTCGAGCACAGGACCGCTTCAGGTAAAACCACATGGCACAGTTTGATGGTAATATGTAGTTATTCCGCCTGCCTACATTTATGAATAAATCTTATCAGGATAGCTTTCCTTAATAAAAAAAATTAGGAAGTCATAAGTTTCTCATTTGGGTTGCTGTTTAAAATCTAAATGGTATTTAAATTTAGTTACACCCATCTATTACAACTAAATTATGACAGATGATCCAACTATTGTAACCTAGGAACCACCTTGGTGGTATAAATACTTACCACATGTCCTTCAGGCCACATCAGGTCCTCGTCCAGACAATCCGATTTGTAAAGCGCAGGGTCCAGAACGCCGAGATCAGCCGTGTTAGCTGAAACAACCCACTTGATTAGGAAAACATGCTTCGTGTACACTTTTGACGTAGTTAAATAAGATAAACTAATGAAGAGTAAACGAGTTAGTCATTTGAATAAAACATTAGAAACATAAAACACGTTGTGTTTTCCTGTGCTATATATCAAAATTAAGTGATCTGTTTTTCTTCAGATCATATGAATTCGCTGCTTCAGTAATCTGAAGCAGCGAATTCATATGATCTGAAGGAATTGTAGTCATACCTCTAGGTCTCGTCTGAAAATCAGCGCTGCCAGGGTCACACGACCGTGGCGGCATTACGCTGAGACGAGGCCTGTTCAGACCTCACACAGTAGTTCTGTCCGTGTAATTGTTTAGTGTATGTAATATCTGTTGTTTTCTTTTTTTCTTTGTTTTGTTTTTTCCTTTCTTGTTGTGTGATTCGTCTGAATAAATGTTTTCTATTTCTATTTCTAGTTCGCGTTTCAAAGCTTGGTCATCCATACTAATATAATGAGGCTGGAGTTTGACTTTTTGTTTGTTTGAACGGACAGGAACCAGTCCGATTTTAATAATTTAAGAAGAACTATTTTATACTGAAATTATATACGGGTAATACCGCGGGGTACTGCTAGTAGCAACGTAAGCTTAAAAAACATTCATCGCATACATTATTACTGTAATCCATCTGAGTCAAATCCATACACTCTAAGCTACTATTAACTTCGTAGTACTTTTTACGTATCTTTGCATTTATCTAGTTTTTTTAATACTTTTAACCCAAAGTAACGGCATTCCCAGCTAAAAGAAAAATAACCTTAATGCAAGTATGTTTGACTACTACGGTTGCACATAACACGTAAAGTAACGGAGAGTATATTTAATCATATATACAGAATACTGAAGTAACGTGTTATATTTACTTCTATTCCAGTGCAAAGCGTCATTTGTTTAAGAGCTGAAAAGATTTCGTAGCAACTTTTGCTTACGCATCCCTTGAGAAATAATCGTGCTTTGTATTATTTACATTTTTATGTGAAATGTTTCATTTTAACATGACATTTTTAAGACGAACCTAGAACGTTCTATAACAGGACTAACTTAATAATATGTTATTCTAAAACATCTATTTAGCGATTTAAATTAAAAAATAAATTTTATTTTTTATAATACTGTTTGTATATAGTAAATGGCTTCTGTTTTATTTTTACGCAAGTAGCACATACAACATAAAAATATACTTGGAAACAGAATAATTTTGGTGTTTATTTTATTATTTACAAAAAAGAAAGCGTCAAACAAAAGAAATGGGCTTCAAAGATAAAGCCAAAACAAAGGTAGGCTTAAAATTGGTGACAAAATATTATTCTCCTGATAAAATAGACAAAGAACTTTTGAAAATTTATTTTGATATAATATAAAGAGGGAAAAAATCAAGGTATTCCGTAAGGTAACCGTTTCATGTCAAAAATATGAAAGTATGTAGAATGACCATTTTCTATAAACTATTCTGTAATTCCTTTAAGCGCAATCTATACTAATATTATAAAGAGATACATTTTGTAAATTTGTTTGTTTGTATGTTCGAGGTAATCCCGGAAATTATACGTCCGATTTGAATAATTCTTTTTTAATAGATAGTTACATTCAACGGGAAGGTTTTTGGCTAATTTTTCATCCCGAAATTCCCACGGGAACAGGCACAATGCGGGTAAAACCGCGGGGCGCTGCTAGTATACAATATAGAGCGGCCTTAGGCCCGCTGTGGGCCAGTGTGACTCCTTTCATACAAATTAAAGGATTATAACATCACGCAACCCACACCCGCACTATGTGTGCTTTAGATTCACAACGAATACACACAAAGTCACACGAATAGACAACCTCGGGCGGGCTAGAATGTAAATTCGTTTATAGCAGAAGCACTATAGATATGTTTCTTTAGATATAGTTGAAAGCCTGTTCGAATATATTGACTTACTCACCCAACGCCGATGTAAAATATGTTCCTTATGTAAACGCCCTGTATGTAACCTAAAGGTTGACGTAATATTTACAGACACGATTCGAACATTGAATACAAAACGGCCTTCGAACGGAGACTGAATTTTATTTCATTTTATATCAAATCTGTCATGTAAGTGGAGATTTTTTTGTGTAACGTTTGTATGAAAGTGTGTAGGACTGAATACCAGCGTTCTGCTGAAACCTAGATTTTTTTAGGTCATTATATTAGTTTAATGTATATTTTGTCTTTCGTAGCAGTTTTTAATAAGCTTTGGTATAAAGTATTTCACAGTATGTGTACCTTCGTATAAAACAACTATTCAACTATGAAAAAGAATTATTAATATGTACTCAACCTTTTTCTTTGAATTTCTTTTCAATATTACAAAAGTACCTAAACAATATTATAGAATCTAAGGTCGCCGTTTCACTTTCTAAACAGGATATTTTAAAAAATTTGAATTTTGAGTTATTGAACTAAAATTGAATAATGAACTACCTTAAATATATTTTCTTTTTAGGCTTCTTTTTACAAAAGTTGTTTCTGGAACAACATCAAGATTACTATGAAAGGCTTACAATATAATTTTATTAGTAATATTCGTTATTCGTTGTCAACCGTTATGTTTCATTAAATATAGCGCTAACGGTAGAATATTAATTAATGTTGCTTTAATTACATTGAGACTTAAATAATATGATCTAAATATTCAATGTCTGCTATTTCCATTAAGCCTACCATCTTGTGGCTTACGCTAAATGTAAATAATAATTAAGTGCCTATTTGCGTGCTATTTACGTTATATTCACTAGAAGTTTGTCGCTGGAAGTAATCTCTTATTAATGAGCCATGTATAATTAATTTCTTGATGTTTATAAAGCACCTAATTGGCATTATAAATGACTTTCACTGGAACGAACTAAGTTTTACTTGAATTACTATTTACGTTTCTATTTATGTTAGAAGTTCGCCCTGATTGATGAAATTTTAAAGCCTTTTGCCGCACTTAGAGACGTCCATTAAATCGACACTTAACTGATCCACGCTATTTTTCATAAATTATTTGTCTATAGTAAGGAATTTGATGTCTCTGAATACGGGCGTAAGATCTATCCATTATAAAAATCTATAATATAAAAATGAATCGCAAAATGTGTTGGTAAGCGCATAACTTCAGGACAGCTGCACCAAATTGGATGTTTTTTTTTAATGTGTTCCTTATTGTCAGGGCAAGTTTTTTATATAAGAAAAATAAGGAAAAAAATCTCAAAATTCCCACGGGAACGGGGGCGCTGCGGGTAAAACCGCGGGGCACAGCTAGTCCATTATAAAAATTATTTAAATGGTATTAGTAGTTTAAACTAACGCATTCAAACAAACACAAACACCAAAGTCTTTCATCTTATTATTTATATGAATAAAAAATTGGTTACAGGCACGGAAGAGCGAAGCACTTGCTTACACTTCTTTATTTCATGGTTACATATCGGCGGTGGATTCGGTAGAATTGACGGAGATTCCGTCAAGTGTAGTCTGGCCTTAGGCTTGCTTGCTTTTAGCTTATAAGCTCGCATAAGCGAAACGCGAAAAATCTGGGGTACCTAGACCTTAACGCGCATGTTTGAAAAAGTTAAGTGCCTACGTAACAAGTTCAATTTATAAAGGATAAATTACTTTGTAAGTATTTTCCTTGTAAATCTATAACTAAGTTCGTTAATTTAAAACCCTTCTACAAAATGGATTTCTTCAAACCTGGGAAATCGTTTTATCCTCGAAATAGCGAATTTATTTTAGATATTTTCGAATATTTTATCTGTAAGAATTTCCCAAATTCTCTTTTAGAACGTTATTTCATTGAAAACACAGAATTTGCTATGAAAAATCCTGATAAAGCATTTAAAAAACTTCATTCTGAACTGAATGAGAATAAATTAAACGTGGGATTTTTATGCCGTACAAAGTACATAATACTTAGCTTGTCAGTAATTCTTTTACATAAATGAATTCCCGCAATATCTGCCTTTAACCGGATACTTGCGGTGCCGCTATAGTGTTCCATAATTAACTTTACACTAATTATACTTCCTAATATTTTAGTGAGTCGGCATTATTTACTTTAGGTGTGGTGGTCATTGACCTCTGTTAGTAAGAAAATGCGCGCCAAACAGTTTATGTATGTTATGCCGTGTTTTTGTATTTTCCTTTGCTTCCAGGAAAATTCCTCAGGTAATAAAAAACTCGGTTTATAGTTATGTTAGTAACCTCTACGAAGGTTGGGCACTAATTTGTATAGTACAAAAGTCTTATAAAGAAAACATTTCTTAACATTTTGAACATTTTTACCATTTTACTAATTTCCGTGAAGTGAAGATGGATGTATGTATGTCTGTATGTTTGTTACTCTTTCACGCAAAAACTACTGGACAGATTTGGATGAAACTTTGCAGTAATTTAGGTTATATATCAACGTAACACATGAAATACATTTTATCCTGAAATTCCCGAGGGAACGGGTACAACGCGGGTAACACTGCGGGGCGCGGCTAGTAGCAGTCATAATTGTATATTACATTGGACATCATTCACAGAAAGTTACAAAGTACTTATAAACTGTACACGTGACAAATGCCGAAAACAGACATTAACATCCATTTGCCACAAATTCATCCACGCGTTATTATCGGATGACATGGATTGATCCATTTTGTTTGATCTGGGTTCACAAATACGCAATATTCGGTGCAATTCCAACTTTTATCCTTTCAATATAAAAGCTTTTACGCGAAATCGGTTTAATGTTGATGTCTTAATGTCGCAATGGCGAAGAAAACGCTTTATGATGCTTCTTTAAATAGTAAAACTATTTTGTAAAGGCCACACTAGAATACAGCTTTCAAAAAAATTTCAACTGGATATTCGAAGTCTATTTCGTCATTAATTTTGAATGACCTTTGTGATGTCACAGTTATTTGTGAACCGACTGTAGGTAGATGTGAGTTATTCTGTTGTAATGTAACAGCCTTCCACGAACACATGAACTACTACAAAAGTACAGTAGAAGAAATATGTACAGTGCACGTCACTTATATGTATACACTTTGTCACCGTGTTACAATGACATAAGGTGGAAAGTGAATGCATCGTCGACTGTTTTATTACGACGAATATTCAATTGAAAACGATTTGCGTAATTAAAAAATGAGTTTCGGACCATTTTATTCTAATTTACGTTATAATTATTCCTAGGCATAACATTATTTTCATTTAACATTTCCATGTTTGGACACTATTAACGTTTACGTAATGTGTGTAGGAACACGTTATGAAATAACGTTATTACATTACGTTGATCGCCCCAAGCGTACGATCTTAACGTGCGGTAATACCATGATATAGACAAACGTAATTAAGTAGATACATCGGTCGGGTGGGTGTTATCAAAAATGTAACGAATACGGTAATTGGCCAAATTGGCGAGCGACATCAGTTATCATCTAATTAAGTGTTACTTGACGGAAATATGTCCATTGTGAAGATTTAGATGAACCGAATTAAATATGTTTAAGTTTGACGACCGCTTAAGGTTAAAAACTTTATATAAATAAAAATAAAATATCTAATTATAATATAATTTACTATAAGGCATATTGTTCATAATAAAATGTTTAGGCTTCATGTGTCAAATAAATTAATTCCCTACAAAGCCGTTCCTTGATAATATTATGTAAAGGGATTTCCGTGTCTATGGATCATTGCTGCCAGGACTTGTCAAGGACGTCACGTAGGCAACACTCGCATGCCTGATCTTGTTATCTGATCGTATTACAGCGAGAATTACTTATTCAATGTAGGCAATACATATTCAATTCAGTAGCATACGTTCTACTACGTTATCTACAACATATTGTATTAGGATTAACATACAGATTGACGGCAAGGTAAACGTTATTTTCATAGAAGCTGTGGGCGTGTACCGCTTGCCTTATGAATATAAACTGCTTTACAAGTAAGTTTGATTGGGAAACTTGAGCCAAATACAAAATCAATTGGGAATAAGAAGTTTTATACGGAAATAGAACGAACACGTTGTGGTAATCAAAACTTTAATTGTAGGTCAAGAGTCCTATTGACTTAGGCTTTCACTATCTGTTATTTATGTTGCTCTTTTGTTTATTCTTGAGAATACATCGGTATCTAATAACCATATAGTACAGTCAGCCAAAAATGTGGTCTACCACCCTACGGTTGAGATTCATTTGAACGTCATGAAACAACAAGGTCAATTTTCATTTAATAATAGAGGTCCAACTAAGTCACCCAATGATGTCAAATGTCAAGCATCTCAGATAACAGACAAAACGTCATAACATAATTGTGCATAGAAAATTAACCTTAGCGATCGTTACATCTCGCAGAAACTTTTGTCAAAAGTGGTAGACCACTTTCTTGGCCGACTGTACCTACTTCAAAAAGCAAAAAAGTAAACTATCAACCTGTAATCCACTGCTCGACGAAGGTATCTCATCTCGCTGAAGATATGCGTACAGTAAGTAGGAGAACTTCATAATTGTCGTTAAAATATAAGTACTTTAAATACCAAAAACCACGGGAAGCAAGCAGTATCTCTCTATTTCGTGTCAAAACTACTGATTTGAAACCCATCAGTATAATGATTAAATAATAATCCAAGCACGCCGTAAGCTTACACATACTTAAAACGTGCCGATCACCAAAGTTAATCTACCGTACATTGCCTTTAACCTCAACGATAATTTGTCACAGGACTATGTCAATACATGCAAGATAGATGAACGTTCATTAATTGCGAAACGATCGATGGACGGGCCAGCTACGGCGAGGTGAGGTTTGAGCAATTACCTTCTCAGATAGAGGGCCGTTCTAAGTCGTTGGTATTCCATGGCACAGTATTGTCACAATACATGTACATCCAGAAGTTCAGCTACGAACGCTTTAAAACGAATGCAATCATAGATGTATGCCTACACGAGTTCCAGAAGGATTCAAACGAATGCCAGTGTAAATTTGCTACGAAATACGTGTAGCGCGCGTCTATGTGTGCGTCTGTTATCGTAACAGTTTCAGCTAGCCTTCTAGATATATTTATTTTGCGGTAATTAACGGTAACTGGCACATTACGTACTTTATGACGTACATGGACACAAAATGGACATTGAGTAAAGTTCAATGGGTTCAGTAGTCCTAAGGTTTGCGATTTATGTTACACTGTTCGCGTAATGAAGTCAACGAACTTGTTTCAATCAACTTCGGTCAACGTTACACACACACAACGTTATCTGATGTGTGATTGGACAATAGCTTTTACACTTATGTTGTAGTCTATTTAAAATGAATCGTTATTAGCCATCGCTGTCATATGGTGCACCCGAAGCTCTTACCAAATGTAGTGTACGAAATAAAAAGAAAATCATGAGTAAACAAAATAAATTGATTTCATGCAAAAGCAACAATTGCGTTTCCTACGCACGGAAATCACTTGTTTGACATTTCTTTTACAAATTGTGAAACGTTTACAAATGACATTGATTGGTTCAATTCACATTTGGAGCGCGTAAATGGTGTAGGTTGTCGAAGTATACGTATTATTATTTGGTATTGTGATTCCATTTCGATAAATAACGTTTCTTATTATGTTTGCAAACGGATTGGAATCGTGATAAGATGATTGTTAAATATTAACTTGGGATGCGGATCAAACAAGTACTATCGTTACCGAAAGATCAAAATATAACATGAATACAAATGTACTTTTCTTGTTTTCTATACTTAAATCTATACTAATATTATAAAGCTGAAGAGTTTGTTTTGTTTGTTTGTTTGTTTGTTTGTTTAAACGCGCTAATCTCAGAAACTACTGAACCGATTTGAAAAATTCTTTTTGTAATGGATAGCCACATTCAACGGGAAGGTTATAGGCTACTTTTCATTCCGAAATTCCCACGGGAACGGGAACAACGCGGGTAATACCGTGGGGCGCTGCTAGTTGTTATTTATTTATGGCTTTGTTCAGATTGAGTTTAAAAGTTGTGAGATTAAGAATACGATAGGATGCGAGCGTTACTGTCATAGTTTGTAAGTATTATATTGTAAGTATATTAACTAATAGGCCTTATTCATAAACGCTAATAACAGCACTTTAGCTATCAAATGGTTTGTCCCTTGCCGACATTTCCGACGCTGTCAAAGAGCGAAAGAGACAAAACACTTTAAATCACTGTTTAAGTTAAATATCTTTTATAAATAAGGCGGTTAGTATTTCAACTTCACTTTTATATAAATAATATCAACTCATAAATATCCATATCAAAGGACAACAGCTTAAATGTATCAACAATTCGTAATACCTTCATTTGTTTCTCTTGATCCATCGTTGTCATTCTACAGAGCTATCACAATACAAATATGTTAAAATTTCATAATAACGGTATTACCAAGTGTACGTGTATTACTCGTAGATATCCACCAGCTGTATTTAGTATTTAAATGATAAATCGTTTATTTAAGAAGTAAAATATTATAGTATTGTTTGATTTATTTCATGGAATATGAATTATATTCTTTGGCTTTACAATAATAGTTAACTAGACATCCCAGCAAATTGTGAACCGAAATTGTAACTCAGACTGATAATTTGGCAACTCTCTCTCTCTCTCTCTCTCTCTTTCTGCCAGAAGATCTATACTAATATAATAAAGCTCTAAAGTATAATTTTTAGTTTTTTGTTTCTTTGAACACGCTTATTTCGGAAACTACCAGTCCGATTTGAATATTTACTTTTATAATGAATAGCCACATTCAACGGAAAGGTTATATTTTTCATCCCTAAATTCCGGATGCAACGCGGATAAAACAGCTGGACGCTACTAGTAATAAAATAGCACCATAAAAGGTAAAGACGAAAGAAAGGGCAAGAAGGAATGCTGCATCATATTTCCCTATAAAGCACTAATTAAGATATAAATTCATGTGATACTTACGACTGTTAAATATCAGTACCGCATACTGCAATGAGAATATCTTTAATAGTAACCATTATCTATCATGTCTCTAAAATGCAGTACAAAATTCTACACGTAAAAGTGGTAGATATTCCAAGCTAAAAATAACCAATGTCTCAAGGAATATTAGTATTCATAGGTTTCCTTTCCAAGTTTAGATACTGCGGAATGGCTCCAACACATGAACACACATTCTAGGAAACCGTCTGTAGGTTTAGAGGCGAATCCCTCCGGGAAACGAAGTACTCAGAGGAATATATAGTATGTAGGTATATGGTACGTACAACCTTAATATGAGCCGAAAGCTTTTAAATCTTTTCAACGGAGCAAACTGCATTTTTATGGTTTAAAACTCCGATACCATTTTAACGTTTTGTTTGAAAATAGAATCGTGTTTTAATAAACTGTACTTTCCTTTAAAGTCTTTATATTGAGCTTGTTTTCTGCACTTCACTTTATTTCCCAATTTCTTTTTTCAGTAGTCACATTACATTTATTATAATAAAAAAAATTGTCTCCTATAATTTAAAAAAATTACACATTTTTCCAACCTCATCCACGAAGTAGAAATTACTTTTTTCATTTTTCACCGTAACACTCTATAAGGAAGTCTCAGAACGACCTTTCATCTTAATCATTCAGAAGGTGAAAGAACTGGTAATAAAATGGACGCACCTCTATAAAACATTTGTAAACGCCTGAATGGTATTTTGGTAGAACAAACTCATTTTACTGTTGGGAATAAAAAGTAAAGAATTGATAAGGCGTTTTATGCGCACTGTTAACCAAACGATTCAGAAGATCTTATGTATGTAGAATACCGACTAATCCCATATATTCCTAAATCTATAGAAAAGAGAGAGAACAATATAAAATATTACATACTTACTATGAAGTTAATCAATGTAATTAAGCTCAGTGCTCCCTTAAGTAATCGTTTGTTCATACTTTTACTTCAATCATATTTCCCCGATCGGGTCCGAAATAAGAAATTAATCTAAATAATGATTAT
This sequence comes from Cyclophora punctaria, assembly GCA_951394245.1. Lineage (NCBI taxonomy): Eukaryota > Metazoa > Arthropoda > Insecta > Lepidoptera > Geometridae > Cyclophora > Cyclophora punctaria. Next base: position 4,704,399 of record OX596182.1, on the reverse strand, counting down.
AGCATAAGTTATATGGCTAATAGTAGAACATTTATTACGAACATACTGGAACTCAATTATTACGACTGGCGTGCTCCAAATTGGCTTTCAATACGTCATACAAGTTGCCACTGTCGAGGTAGCACTCTCTCAAAGAAAGGCAAAATGACCTTTTCAAAGTAACTCGAAGTTATCACGAACAATGTTCAAAAAAGAATCGCATCATCACCTTTGAAAGGTATCTGTCATAGATGCGAATACTTTTAGAAAAGTTGTTCGGATGAGCTGAGTTTTGTTATCTTTTTGGTTCTTTAGCGTGGGTATCATTCTAAGCTACATTCCGAATTAAATACATGTCGTATAAGCAAAGTTCGCAAAATAAATATTCGATCACTTTTAGTTTTGTTACTGGAATAATATTTAGATGCCGCTTTGAAATCCTTCGAAAGCTTTGAAAGCCGCTAACGTGCTTATCTCAAAAACCATACATCTGATTCAAATATTTAAAATAGATAGCCACATTCAAGGGGAAGGTTATCAAGGAAGGCTTCTATCCCGAAATTCCCACGGGAACGATCACAACGTGGATTAAACAGCAGGCTAGATTATAAAATCTGTAGATTTGTATTTCTATCTTGTCTTCTATCTCTGAATTGGGCTAATGCATCCCCCAACACTCCCCATTCACATTTGGTACGATAAAGACTCATATTTATCAATTGACTTCCCAACACGTACGTAGAAATAAAATCCACAAACCACATTATGTTTCACAAAGTGTTCCTTGAGGAAGAATGCGGAAATTTCACTTTGAAAAGGAAAACCTCAGATAGTTATTTCCACCGGAATAGGTACGTAAACTTTTATTGATACTGCTAACAAAATGTACTCAGATAATTTAATACACTGGAACCGTGGTCGCGGCGGTCAAGCATTTACCTTCTTTCAGTGACTTTCGAAATCAAATAAGTTCATTTGAAACGTAATATTTTTGAAGAAGCTTCGTATTTTATTCATGATACTTTCGCTTTGATTACATTATTTAAGATATAAAAGAATAAACTTCAATCGTACTAAAATCATAATTGGAAGAACATTTTAAACGTTTTTTGGAAACGAAAGTAATATGAGGTTTCCTTAATAAAAGAGTCTTAAATAAATACCGAACCCAGCAGCCAATTTCAAATTAAAAGTCCCTTCAATGACGTAAATGACGTCACAACTTTTCTTTGAATAATGTCACGTCTCGGCCCACAACATCAGCGAACTCATCATTGAACTTTAATTAAATTAAAAGCATTGTAACATTTGCATAGAAATAAGGTTCATTTTGCCAGTTACGACACTGATTACTGTGACGTCAGTATGATACAAAGTTCGCTTGAAAAGTTCGCCATAGAACCGCCCACATACGATAGGCGAAGATAGCATAAAAGATAATAATAATAAATCCAAACGTCTTATTTAATGGGGGATACTATTTTCATTGTAACCCTCATAAAATGCGCCCTAAAGGTTAAGTACTTTCAGGTGTTAAATAGACGTTTCGATACGATTTAGGTTTTTTATTATAAAAGTACATATTTTGCTTTATTGGAATAGTTGTAATAAATATTTCAATATATAGTACTGTCACAGAAATACTTCTAGATATTATAATTACTTAAATAATTTCTAGACATGTTAATTAGCTCTTAATAACTTATAAGTACAGTAAACATAAAATTTCTCTCATTAATAAACATTCCCACAACAAAACCACATGAGACACAGTCTGTTCTCTTTCAAGCACCACACAAAACAGAACCTTGTCACACTGAATTATAATTTAGTACTTACTAAAGGAATTGGAGCGATGTTGCGGAGGCACCGGCGGGCACAATACGTCACTCCCGAGGCTGCTCACGCTAATGACGTCACGGAGCTCGCCCAGAGACGAAGACCGAAGAGTTGGCAGCGAAAAGTTCACTTCTTTCGTCCTAAAAGGTAAATTCAGGTTAGCTCTCAAGAGAACCATAGACGAAGCGAACAAAGTTCTACACAGATCTCCATTTTGAGGTAGTGTAGAACCTTGTAACAGTAAGCTAATTATATGTTTGTTGCTTGAGTTTGATTTGAGAGGTTTCTCTGAGTAATCTCAAAGGTATGGAGTTTGGCCTTTTACGATTGTAGTGCGTATAGTAAACAGTTATTCTTTGGGGGAATAAAAAAACACACTTTCTAAGTTACAACAAATGAACAGGAAAATATAGTATTAATAAACTTGTCAACAGAGCAGTGTAGTCTTTGAAACTAAAAGCAGAAATATGTTGACTATAAAGCGTTTTCATAATTCTCTATAGCTTTACAAACTTCAACGTAAAATATTTTCCCAACAAAGAATATTTATTAGCATTTTTAAAGTATACAAAGAGTTATACGGCGATGTTGTTCAATAATTCATATCTCGTATTTTTAAGACCATTATTTTCGAAGAAAGCTTGTTACAATAATATTATTTTATGTAATAATTATTACAATTACAATTCAAAAAGTACTCCCGACATATCTTTTACTAACACCAATAACTGGCTTTAGCTGTACAAAACCAGTCGGTCAAACAGATTTTGTAGACTTTTAATGACAGAACACAAAAAAGAATCACTTTTGGTCTCAACTTTTGTATAACAAATGTGATAATAAAAAGTGAGACCACTTTGGAAGCAAAAGTAAAATAAGAAAGTAAAAACGCCTCAAAAGGATATTTTATATTTTTCTTACGCCACTAAAATGTTAACGCTAACCATTCTTAATTTTCCTTAAAGAAATGTTAAATTATACTCATTTCTTTGCAAAAATAACGCTGAATTTCTTTCCCTTTCTAATGAGGTGAAATATGAGAGTTTGAGTTATTAACCAATGTTTTAGAACATTAATCTCGGATCTTATCTCAGAAGTTTCAAGGAAATTGATATAATTTACTTTACACATTCATTACCGATAAATGGGCTTGAATTACTGTTTCAAATTGTTTGGTATGAAATTATCGTATTTTGTAAGGAGATGGAATCTCACTCCCTATATATACTATGCGTACCGTACTCGCATGAATATATATTAATGGCTTATATATCATTAATATAGACTGATACGATAATGGCCTATGTATGTATGAAAGAAAAAGCCCGAACCTTACACACCTATCTCACATACGAGTATATACTAGCCGTGCCCCGCGGTGTTACCCGCGTTGTACCCGTTCCCGTGAGAATTTCAGGATAAAATGTGCTGATGTATAATCTATATTACTGTTAAGTTTTATCCAAATTAAGTTAAGTTAAGTTTTTATCCGTCCAGTAGTTTTTTCGTGAAAGAGTAATAAACATACATAAATCCATCCTCACGAACTGTCGCATTTATAACATTAGTAGGATTGTTGTCAACAAACATCTTATCTTTTGAAAGAACACAACTTACAATAAACTCGAGAGAAATGAAAACAAAATGGCAATCGACAGGTCACTTCCTATTGCTTCCTGTTGCAGGCAGAAAACTTTACCTGCAGCACAGAATGGTACTGCCGTACTTAATAGAAAACCAGCAGATATTGTTTGAAGTTAAAAGAACTTTATTTCAATTCAGCCATTCTATTTAATTGGAATTGGAAGTTGATTGTTATTTATCTCCAATTACTTTATAGATAACTTGACATAAAGCGTTTTATTAGCAAATTTACAAGCTCATTGGAACATCTGGGGGCACGGCAGTGCCCCCGCCAAGTCGAGCGCGAAGCAAACACTGCCGTTTAAAGTTTACTTTACGTAGGCTTCCCGGCATAATAAAAACAACTATACTGGTAGAGTCAGAGACGTAAACCGCCTTATTTCATAAACGATATTTAACTTAAACAGTGTTTTGAAGTGTTTTGTCTCTTTCACTCTTTGACTAATATAATAGCGTATGTCGGAAAAGGACAAACCATTTGATAGCTAAACTGCTGTTAATAAGAGTTTATGAATAAGGCCCAAAGTAAATAACAATAAACTAACTAAAGTAATTTTGTATACATGTCAAAAACCACTCATTACTTCTCTTGAGTGTTAGTGTTGAGTATTATCATTAGTGACTCTGAGTGTAGCATTATTATTATAGTATTTTAACATAACTTGAGATAGATTGATATCACCAATCCGCAGTATGAAATCGTAGTGAGAAAGCGTAATCCCCCGCAATTTACGCTGCAGCAAGTCATCAAAGCGCATAACTTTACCATTAGTTTCTTATTTGATAGAAAATAATCAATAAAAGATTACACTTTAACGATAAAGAACGTGACTGGATCTCAATTTTAATAATATCCTCAAGAGATGGATTTAGGTTTAGGCTGTCAATCTTATCCAAAACACAAGCAGAATTTTAACCTTTGACACTTTTAGAATATTTATATATTAATTTACAAAACACAACTACGAAACCAAGACGAATATTAAAGTACAATAGCAACCAAGAGAATTATTCTATACTAGCGTCAGTCCTCGCTTTGCTTCGGACGAAAAAGCCACCCGCAGTTAGAGGTTAAATCCTTTCTCAGTGCTCACTTACATCATGAAAGGAACCCCTGTACTATATTTCAAGTTTCTAGGTACAGTAGTTTCGGCTGTGCTATGATGTTTAAGTGAGTTAGTCAGGTTTGCCTTTTATATAAATAGCACATACAAAATTAAAATGTCAGGTTTGGTGTATAATTTGTATGTGCATAAATTCATCAAAATCAATACATTGACCTTAACACATTCAATAGCTTTTTCTTAAAATAGAATCGTGGTAATCAAAGAGCGCGCTGCAATTTTGTCTACCAGTGGGCGGTCAGGTGATATAAAAGCACCTATTAATAAACATAAACCGAAATGTATTGCCTTTTCTCCAAAATTTATATAAAATTTACGAATATTCATGTAGAATTTTTCAACTAAAATACTGACTTAATACTTTATTTACCGTTCCATCGCCACGAGATAATATTTATCTAGTTTTAACAATTCACCAAGTCCAAATTAAAATCTAAGGTATACTTATTTTTATTCACAACTGAAATATTTTACAAAGCTCCTTTGTGTATTTAACAAAAAAAACTAGCATAATTAACATATTCATTTAAATCTGCAAGATTTATTATTGGACGTCATTAGAGCAGAAAATTGCTTTGTTGAATATTAATTGGAACTAAAATAAATCTCGCCTTTATTAACCTATCTTTTGAATTGTACGTTTTTTATTAATTTTTAAGTTCTACATAAAAAATATACTACTTATAGATAAAGGGTCAACTTTTTCTAAAGCTGTTATTGGTTGGGTCTGGCTATGATTCAAAATAGAATAAAACACTGTTAAAGATGAGAGGACTTTGTAAGGCAGTGGTATATTCCAACACCTAATAGCCTTTGAGCTAATCCCACACTTTTAAGTATGTACCCTAATTCGGTAGACCTATATTCAAATTAATCACCCCAGCTTAGTTATCCTCAGGAACATTATTTTACCCTATAAGTATCCACTCATGTAATTCATTAATCACCACACTAAATCAGCTTGTTAAACTTAATCCCCACTATAATATCCAAAAAGCTGAACGTCATTTATCATTTTAGACACATTACTACATTTTGTATGAGCTCGAGTAGATTCGTATGGAATGACAACCCTTTCATTCACTATGAATAATGTAAGAGTGTTTATATACACTTATCGAGGCCAAATAACCAAAACAATGTTTTTATTCTGCATTTCAGAGTATATGTATTGTGTAGAGGTACTGAATATACATAAACCAAAAAACTTTGGGAGCTTGCTGAAAAACATCTAGATATTGAAACTTAACACTTGAGATTACAATATTATAAGTTTAAAAAGAAATTTCAAGTAGGTTCAACCCTGGTGTTGGAATTGTAAGGGTCTAAAGACCACACACATGGTATATCTATTATACAACCGGGACAGTTAACGAGCCCGGTCTTTAATGGGTACACATTTTCAAAGGTATACGTTAGGAAATTCATATCTCCAACAAAATAAAATGCAATCCTACATATTCCACATAATTTCCACTTGTTAATAAAGTATGACCAGGACTGTACACCACATTATGCATATTAATACAGAGCTAGAAGGTAGAACATAATGAAGCATGTTCGTTGGACCACACAAAGGTAGTTGTTGGTATGTTTCTCACTAAATGTTAATACCGTTTTGCACCCAAACTTTGAGAAGTTATATGGTCCGTTCAACAAGGTGCAAATTGTTTGCTTTGGGTACACAGAGAATGGACAACCTTCTACTTTAACTTTGTTGTTAAAAGACAGTATTGGAATTGAATTTGTAAAGTTTTAAAACAATTGGTTTAAGTTATCCGCAGTGACTACGGTGGCGTAGTAAAACCGTAGTAATAGTGGTACTCGTAGCATTGTAGCATCGTAACCATTTCGTAGCTCGTAGCAAGTGGCGTAGCTCGTAGGTTGTTTGTACTCTAACTAATGAATTTCTATGTTACGACAACATGTCATTTATAAGTGTCAAGGCCATGTCATTACGGTCTTAATATCTAAATGAACTAGGCCCATTGTATCGACTTTAACATTAAAAAAGCGATACCAAACTAACTTAAATGTCAAAGGTTCAAAATAAACTAAGACAAACTCTGAACACTGAGTTTAACTTTAACCGAGATTTACATTTAATTAATATTAATTGCTTCTATTATATATAGATTGAATTCACAAACTTGGCAGTCAAATCTTAAATTGTGTTTCAGACTTAGTTTATTAACTGCTAAGGAAATTGCGTTACGATACTGTGACCTTTAAAACTTTTAACGCTTTTTAACAAACGCACTCGTAATTATGCCGTCTCAGGAATTTATACAGTTCATTACGGAATTAAACGGTGCTTTATGAATAATGTATCAGCTTCAAACAAACCATAGTTTATGTTAATTAACAAGACTCACAATTTATTTGTCGAAAACTTTAATACTATGCTTTCAGACATGTTTTAAGCAATTTGTTTGAATTGGAAATTAAAAAGTACGTTATCATTTAATTTGAAAAAACTCATGAAACTATCAATTGGAAAGCGACATTACTATTTAAAGAATAAGGTCTATTTTATCTAGGCACTAGGATAGATAACAAAGGAAACTATACGGGTGCGTTTCCATTGAGGTGAAATGAGCGGATGCAAGCTGTACTGAGGCTCATCGTTGTATCGACAAAGCTTTGTATTAGAGCTTGTGTGCTAGAGTACTATTCATGAATACTGCTACTTTAGTAATGGTACCGTATTTTATAAATGTTGTTAACTTTTATGAACAGCTTATAATGTATGCTATTTTAAAGCTATGTCACTTAGAACATAAATTATTTGATTAAGCTAACTGTAAGTACAAAGTGACGATAATGTTGCATGACAAATGTACTCGGGTATGGGTAGTGTACACGGATTTTTCGCGGTAGAAAGGTTATCGCGTGCGAGTACGTTTACTCAAATCGCGTAAGTTTAAAAAAGGATATTGTTGTAGTGTCTAATTATAAAATAAATATATGTGTACTATTCATTAATCAAACTTGCATGTATAGTTGTATGCTGTGCTTCCCTTCGATAAATAGTGCATTAACTTTTTGTATATGTAGTAGTATCAGTTAGATTCCATAATACAAGCTTAGAACTTAGTTTGGGTCTAATTAACCGTGTGTGAATTTGTCCGGGTGTATTGTATTTCATAATTTAGCCATAAAAAGCATGATATTATGTAACTATTATTGGGAAAACTAATAAATAAATAAACTTACATGTAACAGGGTCCCGAGATGTCATGAGGCGGGTACACGAGGATGGGCGGGGAGGGGGCGGGGGAGGGGCTGTTCTTCCGCCTACGAGCCACGAACACTCCGGCCATCACGATGAGGAGCACCAGCGCTGCACTCGCACCACCCAGCGCAACCAATGCCGCTTCTGATAATAAAAATAAAGTAAGTTCCACTAGATTAGAAGACAGCCCTGGTGTCGGAGTTTTTAGACCGCCTAAAGGCCTCCGACATGGCTTCTGATAATAAAGATCGATGTTAACAAGTATAGTTTTGAGAGAAGGATTGTTGTATTTAGGCCCATAGCACACGGCGTATTTTATACGCGCAGGCGACGCGCAAATGACGCACGTATACGAGCTTCAAACGAGATTCGAACGCAACCTTGTAACCTAGGCACACGGGGCGATCATGAAACGTGCGTCTCCTGCGCGTATACGCGCTGTAGCCGCTCGTAGCCTTTGCGTTTTGACGAGAGACTCCTCCAGTCTCCAGTTGTACAATGGCGTCGGTTGAGACAACACTGCTCATTTGTACGCGCTTCAAAAGCACGTATACGCGCTTCATGTGCGCGCTTGTATCATCAATGCAAACGCAACATTCAGCGTCTACGGCGCCGAAGACACGCGTTCCTAATACTCGCATCGCCTGCGCGTATAAAATACGCCGTGTGCTATGGGCCTTATGGCCAGTCTCTTTAACCTATCTCTACCAACAATCTAGATAGCAGATACAATTTTCATATTGTTTGTAAATAAATGTCAAATTATCCGTTCTTTTGGTCTCTTTTACGAAACCGAAGTAAACATTTTGGAGCAGATATGTCAGTTGTGTATGTCTGAGTAGTTGTTTGGAATCTATCTCATGCAATCTAAAACTCTAAAATAATTGTAGCTCATAAACATCTACACAAAAAACACAAGTCATAAAAATGAAATCTCTTATCAAATAAAATATTAAATACAACAGTTCTATCTTCAGCTAAACTTTTTTGAACAAATCTTAATGGAAAATAAACAAGGACCAAAAACATTTTAACAATTTTTGGAGTGGCTAAAGTTAGGACTTCCATCAATTAGGTTTAACGTCAGATCATTTTTAATAAAAGATAAAATCGTGTCTGTATCTTTCGAAGGAGAGTTATTTTGAGAAATTGACTTTTTATCTGAGTTACGTCCTTGTCAAACTTCTGGGAACATCTTGAGAGGACCTTCGCTTGATTGAACAAAAATATTACCACAGTATAAAGTTTATGTTGGTCCAAATGTCGGTACAGCCTTGTGGGGAACCCTACACTATCCAAATATATTAAAAACCACTTACATACATCACACATTCATATCCCAGTAACATAACAATTATAACACAAATTACTAAATAAATAAATTGTACCATAATGTAAACAAACAATAATTCGGTAAGCAAACCCGCGCGATATGCGTTGTTCCGCAAAGCTGCAAAGCTTGCATTTTAAGTTAGTGTGGAATGTCAAGCGAGGCGCAGGCGCATCGCGCGCGGGGAGTCGATCACAGCGTATGCTACGAAAGACACGTTCAACTCGCTGCCCCGCGAACTCGCTTTGCCCACGCGTGGACTGTTACTTTTTACTCTAATTAATTGTGTTAGATAATGTACTGTATTGTGCCGTGTTCTAAAATAGTGTGTGTTGTGAATAATAAACTTGGATAAATTATATTTATGGTTTAATTCCACCACATTACCACGCAACACTCCTATAACTGGTGACCCCGAGAACAACAGATAAGAAGGTGCAATGAGTACAGAGGAATCGTCAGAAGACGGCGGCGCTTCGGCACCATCCACTGCACGTAAGCGAGGAGCACGTGTCCCAGCTACAGTGCCCGAATTATTCAAAGTTGGCGTGCGAGTACCACCTTTTTGGCCGGAGGAGCCCGAAATCTGGTTTGCTCAAATTGAAGGACAGTTTGCTTTGTCTAACATAACTTCCGACACCACAAAGTTTTACTACGTAACAAGTAACCTCGAACTTCAATATTCTAAAGAGGTGAAGGATATTATAGCTTCACCGCCCGCGGCGAACAAGTATGAAAAATTGAAGGAGGAATTAATAAAGCGCCTGTCCGCCTCCCGCGAACGCAAGATCCAGCAGTTACTTATGCATGAGGAGCTGGGAAATAGGAAGCCCTCACAGTTCCTACGGCACCTGCAAAGCCTGGCCGGTTCATCTGTGCCTGATGACTTCATAAGAAGCATTTGGTGTAGTCGTCTCCCCAGCAACCTTCAAGCGCTCATTGCCTCACAACCTGCGAGCAACCTCGAAGCCTCCGCTGACCTGGCTGACAGAGTTCACGATATCGTGTCACCCAACTTCCAGGTCGCTGCAACATCTTCGACCACTCTTGTTCCTGGTTCTATGCAATCGATGGCCAATGAAATCGCTGAGCTGAAGGAAGCTGTCAAGAACTTGTCTATGAAGCTCAATCATCAGTCCAGGCCACGTGATCGTTCCGGTGGACGCAACAACCAGCGTAGGCGTTCCAGGTCCCGCTCTCAATCCACCTATCGACGGTATCCTTTGTGTTGGTACCACCATCGCCACGGCGCCAACGCAACGAAATGCGTCAAGCCGTGTGACTACGAGAAGTCGGTAAACTCCAAGGGCGGTCGGTAATGGCGACTGACGACTGCCCTGTTCCATCTGGTCGTCTCTTCATCACCGACCGCATATCGAAGATCCCGTTTCTCGTGGACACTGGAAGCGACGTGTGTGTTTTCCCTCGGTCGGCGCTTCGGGAACGAAGAGTGAAGACCAGCTACGAGTTGACTGCAGCCAACGGAAGCGTAATTAGTACTTTCGGGTCAATTCAGTTAAACTTAGATTTAGGTCTTAGGCGTAACTTCCCGTGGAATTTTATTGTAGCCGATGTAACGAAAGCTATTATCGGGGTAGATTTTCTAAACCACTACAATCTTACTGTAGATATTCGTAACAAACGTTTAGGTCGCATAGTAGATAGCCTTACATCATTGTCATCTAATGCTTACCACGCTAACGCATCTGACACATGTTCTGTCAAGGTTCCATCTGGCGATACCTTGTTTCATAAAATTCTTGCTGACTTCCCCGACATAACTAAACCGGCTGGCACACATCAGGCACACAAGCATAACACGGTACACCACATACGCACCACTCCAGGTCCCCCTGTCTCATCTTCTCCCCGCAGGTTAGCTCCAGACAAGCTCAAAGTGGCGAAGCAGGAATTCGACGCTATGTTAAGCGATGGTACGGCGCGTCCGTCTGAAAGCCCATGGTCTTCCCCGCTGCATTTAGCCCCCAAAAAAGATAGTGGCTGGCGTCCATGCGGAGACTACAGATTGCTCAACGCACGCACCATACCAGACAGGTACCCCATTAAACACATCCACGACTTTGCTCAGAGCATTGCTGGATGTACAATATTCTCAACAATAGACCTGGTAAAAGCTTTTAATCAGATTCCTGTATTTGAGGACGATATCCAGAAGACAGCCATCACAACACCATTCGGTCTCTTCGAATTTTTGTATATGACATTCGGATTACGTAACGCTGGGCAGACTTTTCAGAGGTTCGTTGACGAATTGACTCGCAATTTAGACTTTTGCTACGCTTTTGTTGACGATTTTTTAGTCTTCAGCCGATCGGTCGCCGAGCACGAAAGCCATCTGAGACAGCTGTTCCAGAGGATGCAGGAGTATGGCATCGTCATCAACACATCCAAATGCGTCTTTGGAGCCTCAGAGGTTACATTTTTAGGCTATCACATTTCAGCTGCTGGTACCAAGCCTCTGGAATCCAAGGTCCAGGCTATCAAGGAGTTTCCCATTCCTAAAACTGTACGCCAGTTAAGGCGATTCTTAGGGATGCTCAATTTTTATAGACGGTTCATTCCCGACGCCGCCAAAATCCAAGCACCCCTCAACGCATTACTGGCTGGTTCAGTAAAGCCTTCCGATCCAGTTGCCCTTTCAGGTGAAGCTCTGGAAGCATTTGAACAGGCTAAGGAAAGCCTAAGCAATGCCGCCTTGCTGGCACATCCTAACTGTAACGCTGCATTAGCCTTAGTTACCGACGCTAGTGATGTGGCGTTAGGCGCCGTTTTGCAGCAATATAATGATGGCGTATGGGAGCCTTTGGCATTCTTTTCGCGCAAACTCAGTCCGTCTCAACAAAAGTACTCGCCCTATGACCGCGAACTTCTGGCAATTTACGAGGGAATCAAATACTTTAAACACATGTTGGAGGCCAGAGACTTCACGGTGTACACCGATCATAAGCCTTTATGTTTCGCCTTCAGCGATCGAAAGAAAAATTGTTCTCCCCGTCAATTCAGGCATCTGGACTATATATCGCAGTTCACCAGCGATATCCGACATATATCCGGTAAAGAAAATGTAGTCGCGGACACGTTGTCTAGGGTTGAGGAACTCCAGAGCCCAGTCGACCTTGAAACTCTCGCAAAATCGCAGGCATCAGACGATGAGTTAGCTTCCTTTATCCAAGACAAAGTATCTTCGCTTTGCTTGGAGAAAATTAGGCTAACAGGCACTAAGTTTGAAATATACTACGATGTGAGTACAGGCACAACTAGACCGTTTGTCACAAAACCTTTGCGCAGGCAAGTGTTTGACAGCCTTCACAGCCTCAGTCACCCTGGCGCTAGTGCTACGGCTAAACTGGTTTCTCAGCGTTTTGTTTGGCCAGGTGTAAAAAAGGACTGCCGCGAATGGACACGAAGTTGCTTGGCTTGTCAACGGTCAAAAGTGAACCGCCATGTTTCCGCACCGTTAGGCACTTTTAATTTACCTAAAGCCAGATTCGCTTTTGTCCACATAGATCTCATTGGACCAATGCCTATTTCCAATGGCTATCGTTACTGCCTTACTGCCGTGGACCGCTTCACGAGATGGCCGGAGGCCATTCCTATTGTAGATATCACCGCTGAGACAGTAGCGAAGGCTCTGCTGTCAGGCTGGATCTCCAGATTCGGATGCCCAACCGACATCGTGACCGATAGGGGGCGTCAATTTGAATCCACTTTGTTTGATTTTATGTCGAAAATAGCAGGTTTCAAACATCGCAGAACAACCGCGTACCATCCAGCCAGCAACGGTCTGGTGGAAAGATTCCACCGTCAGCTAAAAACTGCCATAACTTGCCATGCAGACAGTAATTGGGTGGAATCATTGCCTTTAGTCCTTTTAGGTATTAGAACCGCTTTCAAAGAAGATTTAAATTCATCTGCAGCAGAATTGGTCTATGGCGAGCCTTTACGTCTCCCCGGCGAATTTTTCCACTCAGCCGCTTCAGGAACTACTGATTTGTCAGATTTTACTGCTAGGTTGCGTTCAATTATAGGTAGACTTCAACCCACTCCAGCGTCGCGACATAGCAGTAACAAATTTTTCGTCTACAAGGATCTAGCTACTTCATCGCACGTATTCCTTCGGGAAGAAATGCAACGAGGTGCATTTAGTCCATCTTATTCTGGTCCTCACCAAATTCTCGAACGCGGTGACAAAGTCTTTAAAATTATATTTAATGGTAAGCCAACTACAGTCTCCATTGACCGCCTGAAACCAGCTTACATACTGTCGACTTCACCGCCACCCGATCCTGTCTCCATTCCAGAGCCTATTCCTGCAGGTCAGTCAGTACAACTTCCAATTCGTACTACTCGGTCGGGAAGACATGTCCGTTTCCCGGATTTGTATCGCCCGTAGTGACGGTCTCTGGAGGGGAGTGGTGTGGGGAACCCTACACTATCCAAATATATTAAAAACCACTTACATACATCACACATTCATATCCCAGTAACATAACAATTATAACACAAATTACTAAATAAATAAATTGTACCATAATGTAAACAAACAATAATTCGGTAAGCAAACCCGCGCGATATGCGTTGTTCCGCAAAGCTGCAAAGCTTGCATTTTAAGTTAGTGTGGAATGTCAAGCGAGGCGCAGGCGCATCGCGCGCGGGGAGTCGATCACAGCGTATGCTACGAAAGACACGTTCAACTCGCTGCCCCGCGAACTCGCTTTGCCCACGCGTGGACTGTTACTTTTTACTCTAATTAATTGTGTTAGATAATGTACTGTATTGTGCCGTGTTCTAAAATAGTGTGTGTTGTGAATAATAAACTTGGATAAATTATATTTATGGTTTAATTCCACCACATTACCACGCAACACTCCTATAAGCCTCTCAACATTCCTGCCCGCGCATCTACTTTACTTCCAAGTATATGAGAGATAGGTAACAAAAAATTCACTATAGAAGCATTTCAACAAATTGAAAAAGTTCTTTTGAAAATCAACTGGATACATAAAAATTTAATCCCGTACATTTCTAATAAAAATAAAAAATGACGAGTACTCTTTTTTGAAACAGAGAAAACTAGCGAGCGAAGCATATCCAATATATTTTATGATATCAAAATTGATTTTATTTATTTTGTTTGATATATAAACACTCTTTTAATCTTATTTTATAATGCTTTACAATACTGTTAATTGCTTCAATGCTAGACAAAATGTAATAAAACAAAGTAATTAAATACGCTGTACGATTTGAGCACTTAATTTAAAACGCCGGCATATCTTTACACCTATAAAGGCGAGGTTTCTCGTAATAATGTACTGATCTACGAACATTGGCTAAGATTACGACACAACATAACGGCGTCTGAAAACATGAAACTGTAACATAATAGGTTTTATGGACTTCATAAAATCCCACGCTCGTAAGTTAGAATACAATGTGAGCACGACTTTACATTATACTCTACATTATTAGTAACCTAAAAATATTATAAAATTCCCTAATATTGTAAAGCTGGTTGTGTGTGACACTGTTGTTATAGTAGTGGGGTAAAATCCTTAGTTAAGAATTTATCTAAGTAGGTAATGAATGATTTTTCTGATGAATCAAAATTAACTGATACTTATTATAAAATTAAGTGATAATGCTTATCCTATTAGAATAATGCATAATGATATGAACTAACATTGATTTGCACTGTTATTCAAAACACAATCGTTAACAAATTCTCGTAGGTCGGTAATCAAGCCAAAATAATCAGTTTAGTGGTAACCAACACATTGTTGTATTGAAAGGTGGGTATGAATTGGACAGATTTCAGCTGCGGTTTTCCTCTGGGTTTCAGTTTATTCGTGAAGCCACATTCAACGCAAATTCAAAATTTTCATCCAGCGAAAAGTTTGAAATTTTACATTTTGATTTATTGTGAGTACTTTTCTGCTCAAAACGCGAACATTCAACTTTGATACATTAAAATTAAAACGTACCTCTACGTAAACCAAACGTATCAAGAAGTACTTTTGTGACTTTGCAAACTTAAAATAAAATATGAATGTTTAAACTAGTATAAATCTTCATGAATTTCTTAAATCTGTATGAGGCAGAGTTACTTGCCATCTAACTGTCCCTCTCAACTTATAAAAATAATTTCTAACCATTAAAAGCACGTAAGTATAAAATTAATTTTAACCCACGTTACGATGGAAACTATGAACCTAATTACTAGAAAAATGCTGCAGTAGTAGTGCTTCGCATTAAATATAAATTAGATTTTATAAAAGACATACGCATGAATAAGTCAACTCGTACTTAACTGAGTCATTAAAGTCTGCGCCACACGTTGTCCTCCAGTATCAACGAGATTTTTAGATTTAACTAGTCTCATAAATTTCGTAGTACTCGTCAGATTAAGTTCTGAGATTATTTTCTACTCTTTTATTACCTTTTTGTCGGCACGAAATTTAATCAAATGTTACGAGAACATTTATGTATGTACTAACTTTATATAGCACACATCTACACGTTATTGTAATGTAATTGCGTTTTTACTTATGTACCACATACAGCTATTCTAGTAGAAGTTCAAGTATATACTCGTAGATATTATGTCTGTCTGGGTTGTCAAACCTAGGCGTCTTTTACATTGACCAAGTAGACAATTCTGATACAAATATAAAATTACCTAACAAAAGATATAAATGTCATAAAGCATTTCTCACCTCTTAAGTTCACAGCATTCGCAAGTGAGAACTCTGACACAGTACTAGTTGTTGGTGTCTGTTCAATCTTGAACTGTGGCTGGGGCGTGCTCTCCAAGTGACTGAGGTGTTCCACTCGCCTCGAAGTCACTGGGTCTTCATACTCTTGGTGACGGTCATAGTACTCTTCAGGCTGGTTCTGCTCCTCATTACCGCCGTATTCCGAGTCTATATCTGTAGAGACACAGACTTGTGAAATGCGGACATGACACGGCTCTGAACTGTGTTGGTGTTAATCGTGACTTGGATGGAGAGGGTATACCGAATATTGCGTTGCAGTTATATTCCATAAGCATGTTGAAGCAAACACAAATGGAACAACATTTAAAAAAAACAAAGCGGCTTCAACCTTATAAAATAAAAGAAAATATATCTGTTTCATCGCCTTTCCAAACAACTTTAAAGAAAGAACTTTTGAAAAACTAAATAGATGAACGAAATCTCTTTTGCATAATAGGTAATTGCGTTAACTTCCAAATAAGTTAAATACATATTACTAATTCGAACGCTTCTTGTAAATAAAAGTACATCTTTTAATAAAGTTGCCAGCCACAAATTGAAAACAAAAAGTGTATACGTGACTGGGAATCAAAACGATTGCCTTGTTAGTGTTGTAAGCTTATCAACCTTGAGTTTCGTAATGTTCGTATTACGAACTCTTTTAACAGATACTTTTCGATAAAAAAATGTTTGATACAATCAAAGGCCCTTTTCAAGGCCCGCAAATCTTTCTTCCCTTTCTTCTGTCTATCACCCGTTAATCCTGTTCCCGTAATTTGTGCGATATTTTTATCTCTTTATAAACGAAAATGAAAATAAATTATCTTTTAAACCGATCAACAAAGGATTTGGTTGTCGACAATTATGTTACCAACACCTTAACAAAAATAATCAAATGTGTTTGAGTATTTCATGAATTTGTTAAGTATTTATTTGACCACATCGTCACATGTTTCATGTTATTGGTACTTATCATCAAGCAATATCTAGTGGCCCACGAAATAGACGCAGTAAGTGCCCTTTCGTGTAGTGGCCACCGAACAATCGAAAATTTGGTATAGGTACGTCTTTTTACAAAATGCTTGAGCAGCCGCGACATCAACGAGATAATTCAACAAAAATATATTGTGTTATTTAAGGAATTTATTTAATTAATGATACAGAAATATTTAATTAAATAGGTGAGAGCTCGTCCATGTTTTCGCCCTTAATTAAGGTAAGTTCAAAACGACCCTCGTTTCAGCGTAATGAAGTTACTATTATAATTTTATTAATTTGTTATTTACTTTAGAAAAATAAAACTCATGTTCTCAGACGGGACAAAATGAGGCGTCTCCTTTACACTGCATTATTAAACACTTCTTAGAAAATGGTAGGTGTACCATTTTCCTTTCTATTTCTTGGTAATATCGCTCAATTTTTTAAACAAAAATGTATTTGATGAAGAAATATTTTGTGCCGCGATTTGACAGATTGTCCCCAAAATATATAAATATGAAAGTCACTTTGATTGATTGTTTGTTACAATAACATTAAGAAAATTGGAGTACAAAAATAGCTATGTTACTCTTAGGGCTTTATTCATAGACGCAGCTAGCTTTAGGTACCAATTGGTTTTTCCCTTTCCGACTTACGCTATTGTCCAAAGCGCAAAAGAGACAAAACACTTTAAAATAGTCTTTTAGTCAAGAGTGTTTATGAATAATAAAACTTTACGTGAGTAATTACTTCAGCGTTAGATTTAAGGGGCTAGCATCAGATTGAACCGTAAACTTGCAAGCAGAGTAATAGGAACTATTGGAAAAAACGCAACGTATTTTAACCGATCTTAAATTATATCAAGACAATTTTGTTGTTTTTTGAATAGTTATTTTTATTAGAAATTCAATAGTGCTTCAAAAATTCAATGCATGAATACAATTCACATTCCTTGTTGAAAAGTTCTTTGTATGTTACTAGCTGTCCCGAACAGTGGTTCCGCCCGCGACCCAAAAGATGTCGCTAGTGTGAATTTAAACCATCAAGGGTGCCACCCAAACGCATGCAAAAAATCATTCTAATCGGTCCAGCTGTTTAGGAGTTCAGTGACATACTCACGTACAGAAGAATTATGACTAGCTTGACTAGCAGCGCCCCGCGGTTTTACCCGCGTTGTGCCCGTCGAATTTGGCTATCTATTACAAAAATAATTATTCAAATCGGACGGTAATTCGCGAGATTAGGCCGAATATAAAAACAAACAGACTTAAAAAATTTGCCTCTTTATAATATTAGTATAGATACATATATATATATATATATATATATATATATATATATAGGTATATATATATATATATTATATGATAAGTACCTGAGTTATACCGTTCCTGCTCCCTCAATATATGTGCCGAGTTGAGTTCGTACCACGGCCGGCGGGAGTACACCTTCTTACTCGTCACGGTTCTCTCACCATCAACGTTTTGATAACTCACCGGTGACAGGTTTAACATCTCTACTCATCGGATTATACCTGGGGACAATACAAATTCATGTCAGATACGTTTGGGAAATATTAATGTAGTTTGCAATGACATTATGGGGAAAATATATAAAATACTTATAGGTATTGAAATTACTGTAAGAATGTGCAGCTCCTATTTTTTATTTTATTTGTGAAGAATTTAGTAACTTAACACAATACAATAATAAACCCTATTATACCCTATATAGGGCCATAATAAACTCGTATTAAAAACATTTTAGCTAAGCAATGGTTTGTCACTTTCTGACACACGCAATTTTCCGAAGAGCAAAAGAGACAAAACACAGTGTAACAGTGTTTAAGTTACATTCATTAATAAAGGCCATTATGTATAAGGTTAAGTTTTCACTGTAGCCTCAAACAGGTCTATGTATTCTAGAGAAGCAACACATATAATATAAAGCTTCATATTTCCCTCAAGATGAAAGCTAAGTTATGTCTCCATCACTTGATATCTCTACATTGCTTCATTATACACCGGATCCGCCATACTTGTTCAAATCTTGGCAACTTATCTATACTTCTATACTAATATTATAAAGAGGAAAGGTTTGATTTTTTGTTTGTTTGTTTGTTTGTTTGTTTCGAATAGGCTCTGAAACTACTGCACCGAATTAAAAAAATCTTTCACCATTCGAAAGCTACACTATCCCTGAGTGACATAGGCTATATTTATTCCCGAAATTCCCACGGGAACGGGCACAACACGGGTATATGTAACCCAAGGTATGAAAAACATGCCTAAAAAAATTGGTTATTGGCGTGCGCTACTAAATCTATTGATGATACACAAAAACAATGTTCTACACAATCAAAGTACATATCATTGCGAACAAATAAGTTCGCGAGGGCATATGTCTAACTATTATAGTTAAGACACAATAACCGTTTTAAGTTAAAATTAATTAGTTAAAAAAGGAGTGTAATTTTAAGTTGATGATATTCATATGATGATATGAATCTACATCAAAATAAATGGCTCTACAATCAAGGTTAATTATGTTTCTTTGTGTACCTCTTTAAATTATTAAAATCGGACAGTTAGTTTCAGAGTTATGATGAGAAATATCACTACATAGTATAAAATAAAGTCGTCTCTGTTTCGTGTCTGTTTGTCTGTATGCTTAAATCTTTAAAATTACGCAACGGATTTTGATGCAGTTTGTTTGTAATAGGTAGAGTGATTCAAGAGGAAGGTTTTTATGTAAAAAAATTCCCAAAATTCCCACGGGAACGGCCACAACGCGGGTAAAACCGCGGGGCGCTGCTTACAAAATAGTAATGCTCGATGGCGGGTCTCTTATGGCTACTTACTGTTTCGTGCGGTCAAAGCGCGCGGGGATATAGGTACCTACCTACGAACTACGAACGACGAAGACGTGCTATGTAGGTATTATCCCGAATTCTTCCTCACATGAAACCTTGATTGTGTATACATATATACTCGCGCGAGACATGTAATATTTTATCCCCAATTTCCCACTTGAAATTTTGATTGTGTATATTCCTGCGGGAGACACGCAATGTTTTATCCCGATTTCATGTTTCTTTGTGTACCTCTTTAAATTATTAAAATCGGACAGTTAGTTTCAGAGTTATGATGAGAAATATCACTACATAGTATAAAATAAAGTCGTCTCTGTTTCGTGTCTGTTTGTCTGTATGCTTAAATCTTTAAAATTACGCAACGGATTCTGATGCGGTTTTTTTGTAATAGGTAGAGTGATTCAAGAGGAAGGTTTTTATGTAAAAAAATTCCCGAAATTCCCACGGGAACGGCCACAACGCGGGTAAAACCGCGGGGCGCTGCTTACAAAATAGTAATGCTCGATGGCGGGTCTCTTATGGCTACTTACTGTTTCGTACGGTCAAAGCGCGCGGGGATATAGGTACCTACCTACGAACTACGAACGACGAAGACGTGCTATGTAGGTATTATCCCGAATTCTTCCTCACATGAAACCTTGATTGTGTATACATATATACTCGCGGGAGACATGTAATATTTTATCCCCAATTTCCCACTTGAAATTTTGATTGTGTATATTCCTGCGGGAGACACGCAATGTTTTATCCCGATTTTCCTACATGAAATCTTGATTACCCGAAGCGAAGCGAGGGCGGGTCGCTAGTATGTAAATAAAGATGGAAAGGTGAATAAATAACATACTAAGTTATATTCCCGTTTCTCGCAATTTCACCCTCGACTCATTTATTTAATCCAGGCAAAGGCCAGACTTGCAAACATATTAATCTAAATTGACTGATATCTTCAGTGGCATCAGAGGCCTTTGCCGAGCAATGGGACATTACAAGCTAATACCGACATAACAATGCGATAGTGATTTAAAAATATATTAAATAAAAAATCAGCATATAATCTTAAGAAGTTAAAAATAAGTAGTTAAAAAATGCAAAGGAAAAAGCGTAGTTTATCAATTTGCTTGTCGGATTATCTAACTAGTTCCTCAGAATTTCTGCCGCTCCTCGCCATCTGAAGCAGTAAATAAGCATTAGTTCTTTCGCTTGGGAGGCGAGCCGGGCATTTTTTATTATTATAAGACTCGGCTTACAGGTGCGGAAGAAAAGTGGCGATATTAAAAAGTCAGCCAAGTAAGACGACAAGAACTCAGAAATTAGTTTAAATGAAAGTTAAAAGTAAAATTGTAGACGTTGTTTACGGGAAATTTATAATTTATCACAAGATAATGAGAGGATTACAATAAGCTCTCATTCTTAAATATAAATGGGAGTTTCAATGGGCTGCATTAGCATTGCTTAACAAAGGAAACAGTATTTAGTTACTTTATAGAAAAAATAAAAATAAAAGAACAATAATTAATTAAATGTTTTATTATAATTATGTAGGTATATTATAAGTTACGTAATTCAATCTTAATTCAATAAACTAACAAGAAACAACTAAGTAAATTATAATAATAATGCGAGTTACGAGTATTATATAACAGTTGCTAACAAGTGTAACTAATGTAGATGAACAAGAAAACATGGCGGCAACGGCAACCTATATGTATTTGACTGATCGGTAATTCAGTCCCAGGTCCTTAACAATAATCGCAATAACACAATCGTAGTGACCCCAAAACATAATCATGTATTTACGCGGTAAGTAATTCGATTTTCTGCAATAAAAAAGTAGTTTAGTGTAAGTAAGTAAGTGATCAATCCTGTTGTCGGAGTTTTTAGACCACCTCGAGGCCTCCAACATGGTCTAATGATTGAAACAAGCGGAACCTTCGATCAAAAATTCGTGTATTGTTGATCGAATTACGGAACCGCCAATTTAACGTATCCTCCAATGTATTGTAACAGTAACACCATAACAAACACAACCGTGTTTTATTTCTTCCTTTGAATTTCAAACCTGTAACTCCATGTCCTTAATAATACAATACAAAGTTTGAAGCCGACCTTTACTAACGAATGTCCGGAAAACAAAGTTTGTAAACATTTATGAAACTTTTCAGCATAGTTTTGAATGGGACTGACATACATTCTGATTGTTAATATATCAACGAAATACCGTAATTTAGAAACACTGTATAATAGGATTAGCTACTCGGGCTTAGTTTTCTAAGTGCCGCCCACGGGGTCTAACCTTTAAAACAATTAAGTACCTGAAAAGGTTAATAATGTTACTAAGTACCTCTTTTCAGGGATTTTATTTTGTTTGTCAAACTCACAGGTTAATTTCTCATCTATTGAAAGTTCCAGGTTAAACAATTCAATGAGCAAATTCTATTATTTTTTTATTTTTTTTTATAGTTAACGTATAACTCACTTTCATTGTGTATCAGTTGATAAACTTATCACCCGTTTATTTATGTACGTAAACACTTAGATCGCGTGAATACTTATGTTTACTTGTACCCCTAATATAAACTTGTATACCTATGGGTTCAAATAATAAAGAATTGTTCAATCGAAGTAGTTTCTGAGATTAGCGCGTTAAAACAAACAAAAATCAAAACTCTTCAGCTTTATTATATTAGTATAGAGATAGTATACGAGTAGATGTAATGATTATTGTATAAACCTTCCACATCTCTCACTTCAACGATATTTTCTTAATACGTATAAGCTGACATTTTTTTCTCCATAAAACCATGTCACGGTAATCCAAACTTGTGTTGGAATAAAACGAACACGACACGACATTAATGTAGCACATTTTCCCTCCATTTGGGTTGCCATACGTACGATGACCTCGTAAAAGGACGAAAAAGACAATTTGACCTATATTAGTTAAATAAGTTGTGGTGTGAATCAAGTTTAGAAGAGTACTTTCAAGGTGTTGGGAGTGGAGATAAAAGTTTATATGGGACTGTAATTCACTACAGGAGAAGGCAACATTACGTGGCCGGGCAACATATTGCTCGTCTAATCTAGTTATGTAGATAGTTCGCTTGTTGCAATTTTGTTTAGCGTCTAAAAATAAACAAATGACGTCCAGTTTTTTAAATATTTAGATCTATAATATTAAAATGAATCGCTAAATCTGTTACTAAGCGCATAACTTCAGAACGACTACACCAAAGTGAATGATTCTTTTTTTAATGTGTTCCTTATTGTCAGGACAATGTTTCCTCGCCGGTTCCATTCCATGGGACCTAGAGGCTCAGATATCTTCCGCGGTCTACTGGCGAAGAGCGCAAGAAAGAGCAGCCGGAAATCGCGCCGGTTCCATTCCATGGGACCTAGAGGCTCAGATATCTTCCGCGGTCTACTGGCGAAGAGCGCAAGAAAGAGCAGCCGGAAATCGCGCCGGTTCCATTCCATGGGACCTAGAGGCTCAGATATCTTCCGCGGTCTACTGGCGAAGAGCGCAAGAAAGAGCAGCCGGAAATCGCGCCGGTTCCATTCCATGGGACCTAGAGGCTCAGATATCTTCCGCGGTCTACTGGCGAAGAGCGCAAGAAAGAGCAGCCGGAAATCGCCCAGCTCCGGCGGAAATAGAACACTGGCGAACCGAAGCCCGAGAAGACGCTCTCACTAGCTGGAGCGATCGGCTCAAAGTGACGGCGGAAACTGGCGAAACAGGATCCCGCCACAGATTTGTGGAGGCCGTATGGCCTATTCTGAGGGAATGGGTCAGCCGAAATTACGGGCCGCTTACCTACAGACTCACGCAGGTCCTCTCGGGGCACGGATGCTTCGGGAGGTACCTGCATCGAGAGGCCAGGAGAGAACCCACACCCCGGTGCCACCACTGTGCTTGCACCGAAGACACGGCACAGCACCTGCTCGAGATGTGCCCGGGGGCTACGGAGGCGCGACAAAACCTTGTCACGATCGTTGGAGGAGACCTCTCCTTACTGACCCTCTTGTCCAAGATGGTCACTGATGAGAGGTCCTGGGAGGCGGTGCTTGCATTTTGTGACACCGCTCTTCTCGCAAGAGAACAGGCAGAGCGGGCTCGAGAGATGGATCCCCTCTCACACCCGCTCCGGCGACGGCGGAGAAGGCGGAGGCGATTCTTCTGAGCCGCCCTGTCCTAACCGCAGGACCTCGTAGATCGGAACTGGGAAATCCGATTCTTTCCTCCAACAAGGGGAGGTTTACTGACCTCCCCTTCTAGGAGCGAGGCTCCCAAAGGTGACGGTGGCGCGCTCTCGTGCTCCTGAGCGCGCCGCCTCAGGAGGGATAGGGGATGCTACGCCTTCCCTCTCCCTCCCTGAAGACGTGCTTGCCTCCGAGGGCAAGCGGCAAGCGGCATAGGTGAGCTGTGGTACGTGAGTGCGAAAGCCGGACCCACGGCATCACCTGCTTTACCGCCGACGCAGGAACACAGTGACGGTTTTAGTGGGTATTACCCGCCGCCGATGACCTCTTGGGGAAATGGCGGTCGGGTCGAGCCCCACATACCCCGGTGTTTACCCGAACACCGGGGATGCGCAAATGCATTTCCTCACTTAAAAAAAAAAAAAAAAAAAGGACAATGTTTTTATATAAGAAAAATAAGGAATGAAAATCTCAAAATTCCCACGGGAACGGGGGCGCTGCGGGTGAAACCGCGGGGCACTACTAGTACAAAATAAAATTCAAATTTGAACGAACACCTTTTGTTTCTTAAATATATTTAGCTACCAAATACAGACTAAGATATAAGGATTCTTGTGCAATCCGCCCTTAGAGTTACTTTAAAACTCAAGGAAAATAAAAAGTTTACTCGAACATAGTTTACATATTTCCAAGCCAGTAATTTATAAAAACGGAACAATCGAAGTAAGTCGGAATGAAAATAAATAAAATAATTTATTAAATTATGTTAGTCGATTTACAATTAATAAACTAGGAACACTTCACTTGGTATAACGGTATATCATTATCGGTATAACTGGACTCGACTGAAAACATTTATTTATTTAACCTAAATATCAACTGAATATTTTGATTGCACAGCTCATAAACACACTCGCATAATTCAATTCTATTCTTAGTGACATTTGTTTAAAAATGTCACAAAAACCAAAAACCTTTCCAAAAAATTATGCAAACGCAAGCCTTGAAATAGCCCTCTTGCCCATTTTTATTTTGTTAAAAGAAGTAAATATGTATGTAGATTGTCAAGAGTGGTCACACGGTAAATTCCTTGACTGTATTTACAAAATAAAAACACTTTTACGTTTTACGTAAAAAGTTAATGGGACATTATAAGAGAATACATTCTGTTTTCAAAAGCCTGTACGCTATAAAGAAATCAGTAAATTGAAGAGGATTACGATTATTTTAATAAAAGCACAAATAAAGAACTGACGTCACAACATTGCTCGTATCTTACATTCATAGCACGTATTGCTACGGAGCATGATCCTGAATATGAATTACCTGTTGGAAATTATTCATGATTTCAGATTTTCAGCTATTGATATAAACCATAATTGAGGAAAATATGCCTTTTTTCAAACAAGCGATTTGATTCGCTTGAGATGGAGCGTCGCGTTTTATATTTTTGAAGTACTCGCATGTTTATCACTTAAAGCAGCCACTAACGCTACGGTCTATCAAAAAGATGCACATGACCTGAATCGTGTCATGTGTGTTGGCTCAAAACCTACACAGATCTATAGGAATAGAAATCATATCTATAGAAATAGATTTGTACAGGTTTTTAACCCAAGTAGATGACCGGAACAAGATTAAATATCCATTACGTCGAGGTCAGTCGTCCAATACGCTACTGACGCCAGTTGAGGTGCCTCAGCCATCTTTTTGTTAACCCGTTGCGTTAATGGATGCCTCAAGTGGATAACATACTTCTGTGTAGGAGCACATCCAGTGGTAAACCGGCGAATTTTTTCGCACTGCATTATTTACACCACGAAATGAATTCCACAGTAAGAACGTAACTCTTCCGTGGTTAAAACCAAGTTTTTAATTCTCGACTACTCCACTTTCTTGCAAAGCAAAATTTTATGACTGACAGAACGTATTAAATTAAGAAGCTCGACAATGGCGGCCATTTTGCACAATTTCCATAATAACACGTGAGTGCGGCAATGAATATGACCGTATATTATGCTGTGTTCGTGTGTAGGTATTGAAGGATACTTATTATCCGACTTATAAGATACATATTTTTATAGTAATAACAACATATGTATATTTAACGAATTATGTAATATTTTTGCACTCATATGAAAATTAAGATAAAAATCAATGACAAACATAATTATTACAGTTCATAATTTGATGGAAACTATAAAACATCCTCCATATTACGTGAGTACATTATTATCTACTATGAGGCTTGAAATGTCGGAATAAATTGTTGAAAACTAGGCACATTTATGGTTTAAAGCACTCTTACTTTGCGCGTTTCTGAATGGAATATTACATTCAAAGTTACATCAAACTACCTTTAAACCTTCGCGCTTCATAACGAAATGCTTTTCTCAATGTTGGTGTGACATCGCAAGTTCTACGATTTCGTATTTCACTGAAAATTCTGAAGTGTTGTTAAAATTGTGCAGTAAAGCGAATTTTCCCCGATAGTTTAGTTTGAAACTGTCCTAGAGGAAACATACATTTTTAAAGTAAAAACATTAAGTCCTTTAGGTACTTCAAAGTAAAAACGTTTACTTCTACTTTCTACACAATTTTCCATTCCATACTTGATTTATTTAAAAAGTATTGAACATGGAAGTATAAAATTAAGTTACATATCATTTCCGACGACTGAATCGCATTTGTATGCAAAGATCTTACCTACTCTCGTATAAATACCAACATTTTGTATAATGTAGTGCTAACGTTTGAAAGCAACAGGCTGTTTTACAGAGATTGTACTTCGAGTAAAATCGGTACCAGCTAAAACAACAAGTAGGTAAGTAATGAAGCAAGTATATATAGTATATAATTCTAAGAACATCTTACAGGAATAACAAACACTAAACTATACGATTTATTTTGCTGATTATAGGTAAAGTAAGTGATCTTTATACTTTTAGACCAAGTCTTTCTTTAGAGCCCTTTAGGTGCTCTAAAAACTCTCGCACGAGGGCTGCCCACTAACCTATTCACTTACTTGAAAATATGAAAATCAAATCAAAATTAATTATTTACTTACTAACATTATTCAAATCTCTAAATATCTATAAAATCTATTATCTATAATTATCTTTAACTAGATTTAATTTCACCACATTGAACCGCACCTACCCAATCTAAACTTAAAAGCTCGATCACGTAAGAAGTCCATTGCACTTCGATCTTCAATCACCTCAGACTTCTGAGCTACAGTTGGGATGAGCAATGGGCATCTCTACGAGCAAACATAAAGTTGGACCAGAGAGCTTCTAGGGATAAATGATGTTTTTCGACGCAGAACGTGACTTGAAGGTGAGATGTTCTAATATTTATGATACCTGTTGTCTCAAGGAGAATTATATTAGTATTGTCTGCGTTGTCAACTGAGCGAGATAAGGAGAAAAAGAATTTGGGCTGACTTTGTAAACCGAACTTCCCACACATAGTGGTCGAAAGTGGTGAAAAGTCGTGTGTAAATTTCGTACCTTTGCATTTATTTTACTTAATCATATGGAATTATATCCCGAATATCGACCGAAAACTTTTATTTAAATTAAACATTCATATTTTGAGCACCACAAACGATAGATAGACCTACTGGTACCTATTTTACCTATACCTACCTATTTATACTTATAACCTTTTACCTGCCTCAAAACCCCCTATAATTAACACTTTAGTACGGCAATTACCTTAAACTTAAGGTAATTTCAAACCCACCCTTATACCTACTAACTCTATAACATCTAGGATACGAGTATATTGTTACCCTTATCTTCAAATCCTTTAGATAACTGTCAATAAATAAGTTGTTATACTGTAATTGTTCTGTTTGCTTTTAAATTTATTGTACGGCTTTATGGTTAAGCTTGGTGGCCTATTTGCATGATAATATACCAATGTGTTAAAGGGTCGGTGAACATCAAACTTAAGATACGCTACGTATTTCCAGTACTGTAATGCCAGGCAAATCTATACTCTATACTAATATTATAAAGAGGAAAGGTTTGATTTTTTGTTTGTTTGTTTGTTTGTTTGTTTGTTTGTTTGTCTCGAATAGGCTCTGAAACTACTGCACCGAATTAAAAAATTCTTTCACCATTCGAAAGCTACACTATCCCTGAGTGACATAGGCTATATTTAGTTTTCAAAATTCCCACGGGAACGGGCACAACGCGGGTATATGTAACCTAAGGTATGAAAAACATGCTACTAAATCTATTGATGATACACAAAAACAATGTTCTACACAATCAAAGTACATATCATTGCGAACAAATAAGTTCGCGAGGGCATATGTCTAACTATTATAGTTAAGCCACAATAACCGTTTTTAGTTAAAATTAATTAGTTAAAAAAGGAGTGTAATTTTAAATTGATGATATTCTTATGATGATATGAATCTACATCAAAATAAATGGCTCTACAAACAAGGTTAATTATGTTTCTTTGTATACATCTTTAAATTATTAAAATCGGACAGTTAGTTTCAGAGTTATGATGAGAAATATCACAACATAGTATAAAATAAAGTCGTCTCTGTTTCGTGTCTGTTTATCTGTTTGTCTGTATGCTTAAATCTTTAAAATTACGCAACGGATTTTGATGCGGTTTTTTGTAATAGGTAGAGTAATTCAAGAGGAAGGTTTTTATGTAAAAAAAATCCCGACATTCCCACGGGAACGGGCACAACGGTGTAAAACCGCGGGGCGCTGCTTACAAAATAATAATGCTCGATGGCGGGTCTCTTATGGCTACTTACTGTTTCGTGCGGTCAAAGCGCGCGGGGATATACCTACCTACGAACTACGAACGACGAAGACGTGCTATGTAGGTATTATCCCGAATTCTTCCTCACATGAAACCTTGATTGTGTATACATATATACTCGCGGGAGACATGTAATATTTTATCCCCAATTTCCCACTTGAAATTTTGATTGTGTATATTCCTGCGGGAGACACGCAATGTTTTATCCCGATTTTCCTACATGAAATCTTGATTACCCGAAGCGAAGCGAGGGCGGGTCGCTAGTCTATAATAAAAAAATGAATCGCTAAATCTGTTGCTAAGCGCATAACTTCAGAACGACTGCACCAAATTGGATGATTCTTTTTTAATGTGTTCCTCATTGTCAGGACAAGGTTTTTTTTTAAAAAAATAAGGAAAGAAATCTCAAAATTCCCACGGGAACGGGGGCGCTGCGGGTGAAACCGCGGGGCACAGCTAGTATATAATGAAAATACTGCAGGTTACAGCGCCTCGCAGTTTAACCCGCGTTGTGCCCGTTTCTGTTGGAATTTCGGGATAAAAAATAGTCTATAACCTCATTTGAATATTCGTAATGGATGCCACATTCGACAGGAATTTTTATCAGTATTTTTTCGTCCCGAAATTCCCACAGGAACGGGCACAACTTGGGTATAACCGCGAGGCGCTGCTTTAATATCATATCTATAATATACGTAACTATTTATGCGACGTGAAAATATGTCGTTATATACGAAGCTATGGTATGTGTGTGACTGGCTTAATGCTTCACCGCTTTCACCACTAACCGACTCGCTATTGACATAAATTAATTAGGACGTTCGCTTGAAAACCGGATGTAAGCCACTTCATCACTACCGCACTATTCTCAACTAAATTAATCTAGGAAGCAGGGGCACTCACTTAACTGCGTTAAGAGTAGTATCGCTTAGTACAAATGAGTAGCAAATACAATAATTTATTATTTATTTAAACGGGAACTTACGTACGACGGAGACTACTGTCGAGAGTTCCTCGACACGTTTCGGTCACATACGGTGACCTTCATCAGGAGATGGGTGAAGCGCTCGCGACAGCGTACGTAAGTTCCCGTTTAAATAAATAATAATGACATTAACGTACGTTTTAATTAATAGTAAAATACAATAATTATTTTGCGCCATTGAATCGATAGAAGGAGAAGTAGCGTAGCGTAAAGCGATGTTGGCTCATTGCAAATGTTAAGCAACGTGCAGCTCGGGTCCTACGCATGGTTATCCCAAACTGGTTTAATTATAGTCTTTACTTACCTATAGTTAACGACAATTTTTAAAAACAATCGAAATTTTTATTTTATTCTATATCTGAGCGCTACCGTGCTTTGTAGGGCACGTGAAATTGTGGGCCCCGGTAGTTTCAATCGATAAACCTTGTCAGAGGTCTTAAGGCCGTCTAAAAACTCTAACACTGGGTTGGTCACAAACCAACTAATAGGTAAGTGTTTAAGTGAGTTTGAAAACTGCACATTACTAAGTACTTCTAAAAAAGTTTTTTAACTTACTCGCAGCTTTAAATCAATAAATATTAACGACGCCATAACTATATTAACGCCTCGGTGGTCTAGCGGTATGTGCACTCGCCTGCCAAGACTGAGGTCCCGGGTTCAATTCCCAGGTCGAGCGAAAACATGTTTCCTACTTTTCAAACATGGCTCGGGTTTGAGATCACCAACCCGCATTAGGCAATTAAGCGTGGTGATTACGCCTGAAACCTCCTCACTGTACTGATATCTTCAGTGAGACGAGAGGCCTTTGCCCAACAAGTGGGAAATTACAGGCTAATACTTTACTTTTACTTTATAACTATATTTCAGACTACTAAACAGAAGAAACTCTATCTTTCCTATTACTCTAAGATTTTAATAGGCAAAACGCTATTTTATGGTTACCTATTAATTATCATTTATTAGCCATTTCACATTGTTATTTAGGTACTAGTACAAATACTGTTGTAAATACTTGATGTACGATCAATACTCAATGTACCTACTCTTAAATACTCTCAATGCATGAGCGGGTAAAGCTAACCAATCTATTAAATGCACACTGACCACGATTTGCAAATGCCTTGAACTTTAACCTCCATGAAATATAAATTTTGCTTGCTTTACTGTGGACTAGGTACCTTTTTTTACCGAATTACGTTTGACCGAAGCTCAGTTAACCGAACAATTCACCGAAACATGAAATGACTGACCTCTTCTTTTCATTTCCTTGATGGTTTGTTCAATGTAACAAAACAATGACCGTATACATTTTCCCCATAATGCAGATTATTTTATTCAATAAGACTAAGTAGGAAATATTATATAGTACACCATATTTATAGCTGTATTTATAATTATTCAGAATATTGTCTATTATCAAACTTTACATTGTAAAAACAATGTACCTAACAATCACTTTGAATTCGTAAAATTAATGGCAATAATCTCATCGTCCCAATTTACCACATTATGCATTCATCGCCATTGACTTAAGCAAGTGATTTAAATATTGATTTTTAGGGTGTACGTGCCTTTAGAATATGTACGCAAACGAGAATACAGGTAAATTAGTACATCATAACTCAATGAATTCAACTGATTAAATATTTGCTAAAACCTCCTAAGCAAGTTAATCCAGGTAATTTAAATGTTATTAACCTACATGTAATTAACTATCTATTATATAGATCAAGTTCTTATATTCAAAATAACCAAATCCAAGCAAGCGAGCATTAATCTCGCAGCTCCCTAGTTTAAGCTACTTAACATTCTGCTGGTAACATCACGACATAACTTGAGACAAGCCGCCTGGCGGTTTATTTAGGATCAAGTTTCCTTGTCTTGGAACAATCTAAGTCAATATTTGTTCAACAAACACAGATTTAATTAGTTTCATATTTGGCTTGTATAATTACGGAGAACGTAATTAAAGACTGTCCTTAAAATCTAGGTTATCGTATATAGGAAAACAAAATTGCTTAACCACGATTAATACGACTTTCACTTGCACATAATTATGTGTACACTATCAATACCCCGCGGTTTTACCCGCGTTGTGCCCGTTCCCGTGGGATTTTCGGGAATTTTTATACATAAAAACGTTCCTCTTGAATCACTCTATCTATTTAAAAAAACCGCGTCAAAATCCGTACAGTAGTATTTGAGATTACCGCGAACAGACAGACAGACAGACGCGGCCGGGAACTTTGTTTTATAATATGTAATGATGTATCTAATTATCTAGCTTAGAGCTGGAATACACGTGACTGTCGCTGTACTGGCTATACTGGTATATTATCATCCCAGCTGCTAACGTGTGCTTACATACTGGCATCTGCATAAATGCTAACTAGCAGGACTATATTTGACGAGAGTGTATTGTACTTTGACTTGCAGATTCCTAGCATACTGCCTACTGCTCTGTTGTAAAGGCCTGTGTATTCTCAGCTTTATTAAGGTTGATAGTAGTTATAAATATAGTTGCCCCCATTCCACATTGTACCTGTTCAATTAACTAGAAGCCAGATTTTAAATTCAGATATAGAACTTGAATGGAAACCTATTCGGAGTTCATCCCATATTCGTCACAACTGACCTAGATAGATCCCGAAAATAAATGGCCTCTCAACCAAAATGGGTCTGTTTCGTGATGCATGTATGTAGGAAACAATCGATAGTTTTATATATAGGTATATATATATTTGTAAAGTATTAGGGTCTTATTCATAAACGCTTACTAACATCAGTTTAGCTATCAAATGGTTAGTCTTTTTCCGACATACGCTATTTGCCAAAGAGCGAAAGAGACAAAACACTTTTAAAACACTGTTTTAGTTAAATATCGTTTATGAATAAAGCTGTTAGTATATTTTAAAAAATTATATTATAACGAAATATTTTTCGTCATAGTGTGAATAGATTCCAGATGTTCTTCAAAATCTGCTAAATTAATTTTACGTTCAATTAAAAGGTAAACGAAGTGGGTTTGAATTATAAAGGCTTATCTCGGTCGAAGTGAGAGCAAAATAACCTCTACATTTTCCTCTGAGGTTCCATTAGGACTTTTCAGAGGAAATAACCTTATACTTCCCGGAATAAACAATTATGTCATCCGGTCTTGTCTAACAAACACCGTTAAATAAAGTTACCCATTTCCTTTGTAAAATGTAACATTTAATGGAACCATTAAAATTAATATCATCTCAAAGTTATGTGTACTTCCGCGTAAAATGCACGAGCTTATTATACGTATTTACATATAACACGAGTATTTGTTTGAGAAAACCTGTTCAAAAAACACAGAAAACTCGACTCTCTTTTCAAACAAAATAAAACTTAAACGAAATCCGTTACCCGTTTGAAGACACACACACAATTAAAACTTTTAATAACATTTGCGGTTAACACGAAGAGTGACGTCGCGTGGAACATTTTTAGGTCTTTTTTGCATATTCAAAAAACACACCTGCTTATTTGTGCTTATAGCTCATACGATTGGTGGATGGGTGGTCAATAGTGGCATTTCTATCTGAGCGCTACGGAGGGCACGTTAAATTATCGGTCCCAGTTTCAATCGTTAGACCATGTCGGAGGCCTTTAGGCGGTCTAGAAAGTCCGACATTCGGATAGACCACTCCTACTAGAACCTACTCCTACCTACTCAAACTTGCTTGGTTAGGAAATTTAGGGGTCCTCGGAACATTACTAACAATTCATAGAATATTATGAAAACTCTAGAACCCCCCTATGATAACGCTACCTACGCCTGTGCGTTATGACGTCACAAAATTTATCCCCCAGAGAAAGATAACCGTTATTTGTATGCGCATAATTATATTAACATGATCAGTTTCAACCTTTTGTCATTTTATGGTGTAATTATGTTACATAGGTGGATTTGGAGCCATTTATTTGTAACAGGATCAATCTGGATATTTTTAATTATTAAGGAAAACAGAGAATTTGTCTTCTTTATATTACATAGCTACATAATACAGAATACAAACTCTTCAAAAAGCCGGAGGAAAAACGCTTTTTTGTTAAATTCGATGAAAAGGGTAAAATAAAAACTGCTAGAACAGGATATGTTTTCTTATACACCTTTTCCTCCGAAAGCCTTCGCGCCCATGGCGTTTATGCAAATACAGATATTTTATATTGTTCAATTTAATCTAATTAAGACGAAGCTCATTTACCTTTTAAGTACCCAATTCTTAAATACTCACATACATAAGTATTTATTTTGTTTTTTCTAAACCCAAAAAAAAAGATAGGTACTGACATAAAATAATATAGAAGATTTTACAAATATAATGTACATAACCTTACAACAATAATATTTCCGTTTAAATTTGAAAACATAATTTAAAAACGTTTAACTAATGTCATTACATATTTTATCATGATATAAATGATGGGGATGTGGGGTACATGCACACTGACACAACTGGGATATTATCCATAAAAAGAAAAGAGAGGGGTTACAGTAGAGTAGCTATAGTATCTAAAAATGTTACTCGTTTAATTGTAAAAATGTTTAACAGACACGCCTCAAGTTACAAGAGTTAGTTGTCTAGAATCTACAGGTACAGCTCAGACTTACCTCTCAATAGAATCACACGAACACCTAAGCGTTGAAAAGAGTTGTTACTTTAACTTTCTAAACACATAACATGCTTTGAAACTACAAATGCTTACATATAACACTCCGTGGTTATACTTGACGAAGTTCACCGCGATCCTAAATGAGATTAGAGAACGTTCGAATGGTTACTTTACCGCCAACCGACTGATGATAAAACTGCCCTTTCCTACCTTGCGCATGCTCTCTGAAATTCTTGCTCTGATAAGGCTGTATGCCCATTCTAACTTTATAGGGCGGGAAATCCAATGTTTGAATGAAGAACAGAAGCAAGAAGTATTAAGTTAATCCCAGAGATCTGATTGGGTCACAAAGGGCCTAAGTTTGTATTAGAAGGAAGCATCGAAGGCTGTGGTCGTCCCGAAATATGTTTTGATTTGAGTAGTTTAATATTAATACTTAATTACTTTCCACATGCCGACCTCTTTGTTCTGATATCGATTCTGAAGTATGTGTATCGAGTCCGGTATTAAAGGGATTGCTTTTGAATTTGGAGCGCTTGGAATGTCTTTTGATGTTTTACGAGCTAATGCTGGGGCCACACCTATGCCATATGCCATTAAATATGACATTAACCGTAGGTGTAGCCACGACTATACGTCATAATTTGACAATAGCATTAACAATGCCATTTGGCGTATGCGATAGCTCGAGTGGCGGTACATCAAAGAGATTAATGCGAGAGTTAATGCCATGAAGCGGCCACACTACGTATTGTCAGTGTGCGTCGAGAGCGCAACGGGTTCGGACGTATTTGTTTATTACGACGGATTTGCCTCAAAATCGCACGTTTTTCTCTATACGTAGTAACAACAAAATTATTACTTTTCTTGACATTCTGCAAACATGGTCTCTTTATTCGATAATGATTTAATAAAGTCAAATAATACAAATTTACACTCATGAAATATAGAGCTCTGTCGACGTCCATCTTGCCTGAATTGAAGTAAATTCAATGCCGTTTTTAATTGCCAATAATGAACATTGACATTGACAGTTTAAGTGTAGCCACCCACTATATTGCATTGAAAATTATTGCATTAAATGGGCATTGACATTGAGCGTAAGTGTGGCCCCAGCATAACAAAGTCACAGTTTCAGTTTTATTTGACAACAATGTGAAGTTTAGGCTGAAACTGTCTCGTAAATAGACTGAAGTAGAAACCTAGATTTATCTACTTATTTTGTCTTCTATTTGCGTTTTATTATTTCTAATTCTTATGCTATAATTTTATTAGCCTTTACCAAAGAAAATAAATTACCTTGGAGTAGATGTAAAAGTTACAACAGATTTATGTTTAGCCTTCATAAGATAGTTCGAGTAGATAAGTGGCCTGCCCTGACGTCGGAGCTTTTAGACCGCTTAAAGGCCTTCATAAGTTTTATGTAGTATACAGTTGAAGGTGATGAAACACTATCTATTTCGATCACAAAATGGTTGGAGGCCAAGCCTCATTAGGCTTTAACTCACAATTCCTAACAATTAATAAGCTTTGAAGTTGAATATTGCTTTTTTCTTCGGAATACATGCATTGGAGCGACAGTAAGTACCATTTATCACTACAAAATAAACTAAAATGTAATGTTAAATACATAAGAATGGCTTAATTTATATTCCTGAAAACATAATCTATTTTAACAAATCAAAGCAAAGCCCTTCCTAGAATAAAGTCACCGTAACCCGACTATACCGAATGAAAAACCAATTTGAATGACTAAATAAAAGTGAAATGGAAGTGTTTTGTAGGAATTAAAAGCAATTTGTGGCAATCTTAACTACAGAGAAATTGAAGAAAATAGGTTTTGCAGATAATTGAATAACCGTAACGACTTCCCTCGTTTGTCTGAGGACGCAGCTTAAAAACTTCTCTTGGAAAAATCATTTTAGTCATGTTTCTACCGTGTGTTTCTACCAGTAAAATGGACAACCAACAAGCTGGTTTAACTACGTCAGACTACATCCTACATCTAAAACGTTCACAATCCCTATAATCGCCCGTGCGTGTTCGGGCGGGGGTGTATTTACTCGCGAGTGCAGCCTGAGAGCATCGTGTAGCATCACGTGTAAGGCTTGTTCATAAGTTCAGTAGGCGCGGTGAATCTGAGACCAATGCCGCGCCCCGCGGTTTTACCCGCGTTGTACCCGTTCCCGCGGGAATTTCGGGATAAAATGTATCCCATGTTATATATACTTATATATTATTCTGTATACCGACCCATATTACTATAAAGTTAGTAACTTGTAGTTTTTTTCGTGAAAGAGGAACAAAGATGCATCCATCCATCCTCAAAACCTTTCGCATTTATAATAAGTATTAAGTATATACTGTTGGTAGGTAGTTATTATACTAATTTTAAGTTATTTATTCAAGTTCCAAATAAAGGGTTCTTTCATTTTAAGCGTTTTTAGTCATCTTGCGCGCACGGATGTTCTATTGTTTTTCAAACAAAACGTATGCACAGCAGAACGACTGAACACGGTACGTACCTAAATAAATATATTAATTTTAGTATTTTTTATGAGTATAATGTTGGGCCTCAGGTTAGAGGACCAGGGAACTTGAACCCGGTGTCTAATAATATGGCGATACATCAGCTTAAACGGCTTTTCTTAATCAGGACCTACATATCCTTAAAATTCAATAGGAAAATAGCCACTCGTCATTATAGCCAGTGGAGGGTAGACATTACCCTATTTCTTTCAAAGTACGAAAATACGGCGGACGTCCGTCAACTTCAGAATATATTAATACATAAAGTCTGTCACTATCATATCTGACGTCACTGTCGCGCTCCAACGATTCATCTGCTGTCAATGTCAATTACCAAACTAGAGATGGAACAATTTTATCCATTCGATTACTATTCGATTGGTGGACAGAATACACGATGCAATGCTGCATGCATTGCATCGTGTATTCTGTTTAAAAATGCTCACCGAATTGAGAATCTCCTACTTCGGTTTTTGAAGTAGAATGAAAATAATTTGAATAACATTTCACTTTTGAAATACATAAAGTTATCGCGATATGAACAAAAAATAACGCGAAAATCAACATTTTTAATTTCAGTTGCCATTGGATTTGATTTCATTTGAACATAGGTAGTGTTTTCTTAATTATCATCAACGATACAATACAACCTATTGGATGGCAATTGGCAAGTAATATCGAATGAGATGATCATTAATATTCAAATAAAATTTTCATACCTCCCTCACTACGGTCAAACAAGAACTGTCAAGTGAGTGTGTCAGTCATGCCATGTCAAGTGAGTGAAGTGTACTAAGTAGGTACCTAAGTAAAAGTATTAAAGTAAGTCAAGTCAAGTCAAGTCAAAGTCAAGTCAACAATCTTGGATTTTTTTTGTGCCGAGTGGTCGACCTGATTGGATTTAAATTTAAAACGTAAGCGTATTTGAATTCCTTGCTATAAAAATGAATAGAAATATTTTTCAAATAAGTGTGTTGGTTTTTTAACGCTTATTATTTCTCTAGTAATATTGTGTCGGCTCCCCGCACCAGTGTTTCAGCAAGTCATACCATAACGCCCTCCTTTATTCACTAAAGCTAAAGTATTTTACAGGACGCATACATAACTTAAACCTAACAGGGTTTTGCAACTGTGATTTAGTGTTACTCAAGACCGATTTATAAATCGGAATCATAGGGAGTAATGAGTAAAATGTATTACGTTAATTATTTTGTATGATTATTATACAACCAACATACCTAATACAACTTTTATTGAATAGATTTTGTTATACAGACGATAATGCTGTACTTTTTACAGTTTAAATACACTAAAGAATGGTTGAGTCCTACTGAATGAAAAGAGTCCTACATGAACTCTCTGTCCAGAGAATTATCAACAGAACCAAACCTTATAATTTTGAAACTTATTATAAAGGTCTATGCATTTTAAAATATTAATTTATTTATTACTCTATTTCAGATTTCACAATGTGGAAGATACTATTCCACTTGTTAGGAGCCCTGCAGTTTGGCTATGCCTGTTACTATGATCACACTTATGTTGTGGTTCCGAGTAACAAAATCACATCGAATTTTGGTGGAAAACTGAAATATCTGACTTACTTAAATGCTGTAAGTACTAATAATAATATAATCCATTTTCTTTAATTCATGGCTTGTCCATAAATGAAATATATTTTTGTTCCAGTTAATTCAAACTGCATACTTTACACTGGCACTAATAAATGACCTGGTGGGAAGCAATGAGCAAACTCCATCACCGAAGCCCTGGATAAGACGTATCAAAGATGCTGTATTCAGTTGTCTGGCATTCCCCATCGCCATGTTCGTAGGCATCAGTTTCTGGTCAATATATGCTATTGACAGAGAGCTGATCCTACCAAGAGCGTTAGATGCATATTTCCCCACCTGGTTGAATCATGTCATGCATACAAATATTGTGATATTTACATTGATCGAACTTTTCTCATCATTCAGAATGTATCCTAACAAGAAGCTAGGCCTCACTGTGCTTTGCTCCTTCATGTTGACTTACATGGTTTGGATTCACATTATCTATGCTATGTCAGGAATGTGGCCTTACCCTATACTTAATGTCTTGAACTGGCCTATGAAAGTTGCTTTCTATGTGTTTAATCTAGTGTTAGTTTGTAGCTTCTATTCTTTAGGAGAAGCCATGAACAAAGCAGCTTGGCAAAAAGAAATTGATGCAACTGTCAAATCAGGCAAAAAGAAGGCCAAATAAACATTAAAGTAATATAGAATACTCAAATTTAGCTGGGTTAGGGGTTTGCCTAAGATTTATTTGTAAAGGTGTGGGATAATACTCCGAAATATAAATAGTGAAATTATAAGCCATTTAAGCTCCCGTATATTTATTCAAATTTTATAGTTACTGAATGAGATGCCTTTTTATTATTTACAAGTCGATAATAATGTCTCTGTTTTGTATTATAAATATTATAATACTTATCATTTCAATGATAAATGGATAATTATTATGTAACTACCTATTTATTATTTATTCACGAATAATGAGTTCTCAGTACATTAGGTATTGCAGACAATAGCCAATTTACATTATATTTATGTATTTCGAGTTAATGTTATGCTTATCTGAGCCAGCTTAGTGATAGATTATAATTTGAATAGCCCATTTCATGGTCTGTTTAGTTAATTAAAAAATAAATTATGCTTATAGTGCACAGCTAATATTAAAAACAGTCATTAGTAATACAATGTAATTAATTCACAAGCTAAATACGTAAAATTCAAACAATTAAATATACAAAATTGGTTGTGATTGAATAGCAATACCATGGCTTAGCAATATGTTACAAAGTTGCGTAATTTAGATGTGTTTATATTGTCAGTATGCGATCTTATATAATAGTGGTCATTGATAATGACATGAAAGGTGCCAATTCAGTGAGATACCCAACTGTGGGCAGCATTGTGTCGTCCTGTAAAGAATGTTAATAAGCAATAACATTATTTAATCATCAGTCGATAATATATTCAGGTGGCTATAAAATTAAGTTATTTAGCAGTTTATTTGATTGATAATATTTCTTTTTCTTATTTTTATTATTATTCAAAATTGTTGACTCTGTTGAGTTGATCAACATAAAAAACTGAAAATGTTTATTGAAGTTCTCAACAGAATCGGCACCAATATTTATCACTATCTCAATTAGTGATAATTACAAACCAAACATTTTCAATAGCTACCTACTTTAGATTACCTACTTAGTGAGATTTCCTATACAATATTTGATTTAATTTAATTTTAACATTCCAACTTGTCTGTTACCCAGTGACTTTGTTATAGCATTTGTTTTTAATATTATTTCACTGTTATTTTTTTTTATTAACTTTATACTAATTACTATTAAAACTCAATTGATATGTTCTCATTTAATATAAATTATATCTACGATTTTATTTTTAATCATAGATTTGAATAGCTGAAGTTCGCTTATTACGTTGTGAGTGACGTCAAATTATTGTTGGAATCTATTACTTCTAAAGCCTTATCACCTGTACTACCACATCAACCTTGGATCAACATACACTTAAATTAACAGAAACACAACAAACGCTCATTATGAGTGACGCAAGTTTTCATTATTCTTAACTAGCAGCGCCCCGCGGTTTTACCCGCGTTGTGCCCGTTCACTTGGGATTTTTTTTTTACATAAAAACCTTCCTCTTGAATCACTCTACCTATTACAAAAAACCGCATCAAAATCCGTTGCGTAATTTTAAAGATTTAAGCATACAGACAGACAAACAGACAGACATGAAAAAGAGACGACTTTATTTTATACTATGTAGTGATAATATTAACGAAATGTTTTAGTGGATCTTTGAAACAAGACCATAAATTTAAAGGTACTTATATTTTTAAGACCTTCTCTTGACGTTTGTTGATAATCGTGTAATTGTTGATGAAAGGTAATTTTAATCTCAGAATAAGCAGGTAAATAACTCATACAAACATTTCCAGCAGTACAGCTGAGAGCGATTTGTTTTGTAAAGTGTTGACTCTCACAAGCTTCTGACGAGAAGGTAAGACCCACTTAGAATGGGTTGCTTCAAACGGTTGATTATCGTAACATACGTTCGTTAACCAACCCTCCTTTACAAATCAAACCTAGCGTATGTATGGCTATCTCCCTCCACTAGCTCAAAGACTTAAAAGAAACTATACGTTATAAATATGACAAGCAAAACAAATATATACAGTAGGTATACCATATAATAAGCACTTTACGTAACGATTAGGTTCTGATACTGTAGTAACGACATCACTCACTCGTATTTAATGAAATAGGTGCCTACTTTCCAGTGCCTGTTTTGCCTAAACATTGTATCAAAGTGTTCAAATATTCATATTTGCTTAATATTAGATATGATTAGAAACTGGTCTGTAACTAAACATTTAAAACAATAAATAAAATAAATTGTTATAGTAAATGCAAGTGTGTTCTGTTATTGTTCCCGAAGTAAAAGAGGTGTTAAAAGGTGTGTGCATGTATGTGTGCTGTTGTGACATCGTAACTCTCAAAATATTAGACCGGTTCGGAGGTTCTTAGCTTACCAGCTTGTTTGATCCAGCTGTTTACGCGTAGGGGTGTTTTTAGAATTTTATTTGTTTTATCCTCCATTGCTCGGCACATAATATCAAACTTATTTGCCCGACAGTGCGATAATAAACAGTAGAGTTGTAAAAGGACAAGGTAAATTAAAATAATAATTTAAAAAGCATATTATATGTACTTTATTTTTCACATATATACACAATTTCATTTAGTAAAATACAATACAATAATTCTACAAATAAATGGATACCCTACATATATATAGTTACGAAGAACTTTTATTTTTCTTAACACTAAATATATCAGTATCTCCTAAAGACTAGATTTGCGATTTCACTATAAAATTACACTTATAGCAACATCAATTAAATATTTTTTTACTTCCAAATGATTATAGTTTTGGAAAAAATATATAATAAGCAATAAAAATAATATAAAAAATAAACGTCTTAACAATTTTGTATAAAACAGGAATCGATTCAAATATAAAATACACCAATAACTAAAAGGGTGTCAATTGATATCACATAATAAAAATAAAAAATTGTCTTTGTATCGTTTTGAATAATACTGCAAAATAAGATACCTTGAACTTTGAACTAAAAATCCATTGAATATCACACAGACAAGGTTTGTTTTTTGATTAAATATTAACAATGCAAAGCATTCCCACAATCAAATACTAATTGTTTTCACGCTATTCATGTTTAGTTCATAGTAAGAATTATAATTAACCTCTTGTCATGTTACTATAAGAATGACAATGAATCTCATAATGTAGATTTAAAAGCCTCTGACTAGCTTATTTGATTATTAACATATCTTTATAATTTCAATATTTATTTATGTAAAAGGGGTTTGGATATAAAAGGTACCTACCAACTGGACTATTAATAAATATTGTTTCTCTAATTCCAATTATGTTCTTACTACTGCGATATTTTTGTTCAATTATTACAGCTAAATACTATTACAACATGAATATGCTACATGAATAGAACAAACAGTTTGATCTGATCTTTACATTATTTCTAAGTTGTGTTTCCACTTTGTGCTATTATGTTATGGTCGTTATTGCGTAGAACAGTAAGCGCGCAATCGTTCGTCCATAATGTAAATTGACACTTGACTGAGAGTCATTTATTGTAAATGACTCTTTAGTCAAGTGACACTTGACTGAGAGTCATTTGTTGTAAAGGACTCTTTCGTCAAGTGTCAATTCATTTGTTGTTCTAAACACGTCTTTTATATCAGTGTTTTTTTTAGAATGAACATTGGCAGAACAGCACATTTTGCTCAGAACAAAATGGTTGACAACTTTACATCACACACGAATAACATTAAGTAAACAGTAAAGGTAGCGCCACCTTCTGAATGTGCGTATGTTTTAGCATTTTTCATTAAATATCTACGTATTATACCTACCAATACGGATTGTTATCAGCATACAACTACCGTATATCTTTACAACTGGGTATATTTATCACATAAACTAGGAGCACAGGAAATATAATACTATAGATACATATTTGTATATTAGATAATTAAGTACTAAGTACAAGAAGACTTGAAGCAACATTTACAACTTATTTTAATTGTACTTACAAACTGACTGCATATAATAGTCTAGAATCACGCGTACACCTATCGTAGATAAGTACATATTTGTATAGATAAATAGATAACTCGTTCACAATGCTTAGGGCAGATTGCAAACAAAAATCTTTATTTAATTTAGCACCTAAATATGTTTAAAAACAAATAACTCGTTTTCAATTGTGTTCGATTTGGTGGTGCAATATAAAATACAATTTTAAACATACTGCTTTTGTTTCCTAAACATATTTAGGTACTAAACAGAGTTCTTGTGAAATCATCCCTTAGTGTGATAGAAATGCTTGATTCAGTTCTAATTTAGACTTGAATGAGGTTAAATAACTATCAACATATTGTGCTCAATTTCTATTGGTCAGAGGGTCGTACCATGAACTTGTGTCCAATGACTAAAATGGCTTGAAATTATTTGTCTTAGTTTAGAAACCATATTAATAATAATTGGTCACATATGATAAATGACAGTTTCACATAGTCAACGGGTAAGCAGAATGGAATTGAACAAAACCATAATAAAGTGCGGTAGTTCTTGAACTCTTCTTTGAAATGATAAATCTGTATACTCTATTTGTTATCTTTAGTCCACTTTGACAAGGTTGTAACCATTCACAAGCCCTGTGGATTTATTAGTAGCTTTTGAGTTTGATTTTGTATGCAGTGATGTCTCGTTATGTCAAACTTCAAAACACTACAACATCTTATTTATTACTAAAGGGTTTACGGTACATCCCCTGACAATTGTAACCTAATCAGGTCATTGATCTACGAGCCTATCGAAGTTTCCTGTAGATTTTCGATAGTCTATTCAACACGAGCTACGTTTTGATCTTCCGATTGATCTTGTAATGTCCGTTTTTCTTCCAGCCGTTGCCTTGTGCGTCGCCGTTCAAGACGCGAGGACCGAAAGACGTCGTCTTGCTTTTAGATTCAAATAAGACGTCTGAGTCGGTTTCAGTCTCCGACATGTCTTTGTTAACGACTGAAACAGATAGTTTAATATTATAACTGGGACAATCGGGCATTATTAGTTTAAAGAAAAAATAAATTGTATAATGTACACTTATCTAAACTGGGTGACGTTACGTCCCAGTATGTTAATGTATACTATATACGGACTACATAGATTAATATACACCCGGACAAATTCACACACGGTTAATTAGACCCAAAGTAAGCTACATATACATGCACAAATACTTTATAAGAATATGTAATTTACACCCAGACGTCGTCGCCAACAACTTTGTCTTCACATATTGTTGACTCCGGGCAGGAATCGAACCCGCAACCCCCGACACAGGAAGCGTTCTCACTGCCACGGGGTCATCGGGCTAGTCAAATTAATTAAAAGATTAGATGTAAATGCAGAAAGGAATAGGATTGAGTAGAGGGCTTGTGGAGTACGTACAGGGCTTGTCGTCGTGGTCGGCGGCGGGCAGCAGGCGGTACTGGCGGCGCGGCTTGCGCGGGGCGCACGCGCGCGCCGCGCGCCGCCGGCACGCGCAGCACGCGCCGCCGCACGCGCCCGCCCACAGCGCGCCGCCCACCACCAGGTACACCAGCGACCAGTCTGCGACCGAACATGCATACTGGATTAAGCTTATAAGCAAAAAATAATTTTAAAAAGTTACGTCATTTGTGTCATATATCTTATGGTGTGTGTGTCGTATAAGTTATGGTGGGTGTGAGTGTGTGTCGTTACCGCAGTCGGGCATGGCGTGCGGGTCGAGGCGCGCGGGCAGGCTGGTGGTCCAGAAGGCGTCGCAGCGGCACGTGCGCGAGGCGGCGTCGCA
The DNA here is from genome assembly GCA_951394245.1 of Cyclophora punctaria. Taxonomy (NCBI): domain Eukaryota; kingdom Metazoa; phylum Arthropoda; class Insecta; order Lepidoptera; family Geometridae; genus Cyclophora; species Cyclophora punctaria. Next base: position 4,659,457 of record OX596182.1, on the reverse strand, counting down.
CACGCCGCGGCCCGAGCACGCGCTGAGGCAGCGCGCCGAGCGCACGCGCGCGCCCTCGCTCACGGCGCTGGCGCCCACCGACAGCTGCAGCGCGCGCACGCCCTCCACCGGCTTGTTCTGCAACACACAACTACTATAACAAACATACTCACACGGGTTGTTTCGCGGTAGGAAGTAGGAAGTCTTCCTATGTGTACAAATCGCGTAAATTTAAAAAAGCCTACACCAGTACTAGATTAGAACCGCGCCAGGACACACTATACGCCGCTTTTTTCCGGACGCAGGAGCTCGTGACAAACTCAGGTACCGTAAGTTACAACTCGCAAGCACGTCCACATTGAACGACATGCATCTATCCAAGCACCGTTTACCGCTTAATTGAGTTTGAAAGTCAAACTGGGACTATTATAAACGTATTGGGAACTAAATCAGTCGCTAGATTCGAAAGTAAACGTCAAAATTAACTTACATTTTCCCATAAGAAGAACATAATCTGTGTGTTTCCTGTATCGGTTTCTCCTTTTATTTCTGTCACATTAATCTTAATGTCTCCTTTCAGTATTAGTGTCATTTTCTGTAAGAGTGAGTCTAGTTGTCCTTGAGTGAATGTCGAAACTGGTACGTTGAGAGTCATCTCCATGAGATTCATTTCCAAGGGATCTGGCTTCACTTGCACGCTGACCGCGTCGCGATTGGATTCCCCTTGATCGTCAGTCACTGTCAATTCGAACACGTATCGTCCTGCTTCTATGTTGGTTAGCTAAAAATGTAAATATTATATTTGAACATGTCATAATGATAATTTTATAACAAAAAAAATGCAATTTAATTCACCGCATTTCTCTCTTCTTCTTTCTTTATTTATCATTCTATCTCTCTCGAACACACCAAAAACTGTCTTTTTGAAAGTACTGTATAATACAAATATGTTACCATAAGCACAGGCTGCGTGTCGGATCCCATAATGACAGTGCCGGCCGCGACACCCGACCCGGATCGGGTCCACTTGTAGGAAACTATGCGGAAGTCATCCGAGGACTTGGATCCGTTCAGTATCAGTACAGGGAGAGGCAGCGTCAATATTTGATCGCCACCGCCATCCGCTTTGGGTGGACTGTTTTTATCTAAAAATGTATGAATAATTCGTTAATAAAAGTTTATAGACAATAATGCGCAGCCCGCTACCTTTTATAATATATTAAAATTTTTCACTACCATTCAGACACTAATAATTAGTGTCACGTTCATTTCACTTAGTGTTCTTTTTACTACTTCAACCAGTTATTAGTCGCATGCTTTGTTAATGATATTTATACAAACTTCCGCCACCCAAGTCAATCTCGCAATAGCATACCTTTTTACGTAGGACAAGCGGTACTGGTACTTTAGAGCGACATTTAAGACAGCTGAAAATAGCTTTAAAGACAAACTTAAAAGTATAAGCTTTAAGTTGAAAATTTAAGTTGTTTTTCCACGAAGACTTGTGTAAAGTTTGGCTAGCAATGTTGATTAATAGTTTTTTGAGCAATAGATAAGAATCATAGATAGTTCAGTTACAAATTCTAACACGAGTCTTTGTGTAAAATCACCAAATTATATACAAACTTACTCTGAGTAACGGTGACAGTGACATTATCGCTCGCCGAATTTCCATTATCATCGAGTACAGTCAACGAGAAAACGTACTGTCCCTTCGTAAGTGATGTGGCGTTCGCAACGGACTCGTTAAAGTTAATTATATTAGAGTTAGTCGGCCCGGTGAGGCAACGCCATGTGTATGCGACTATCCGGTGGTCATCGTGTGAGGTGGATCCGTTAAGGACGATCCAAGTTTGAGGAAGTGATATGAACTGCAATGTCGGTTGATTAATGCTTCACAAATGTAATTTACAGACATATACATACATGCTATTAATTTAGTTAATGACACAAAATGTGAACATGAATTATATGGATAAACACAAAGTATTATTTTATACAAGTTCCAATAATATACAAATTTAGATAATTTATACACATAATTATACACATAATTCCATACAAGTCCCTTTTTGCATCCAAATTCCATGCAAAAACCATAAACACACATAACAATGTTGTATATAGACTTAGGCTCCCTCTGACTACACATTATAAGATTGGTAGATACAGTCTTAGCAGTTAATGTTCTAGAATAGCTGTTGCTTGGTGCATATTGTGTGACCCAGACATTTACATAATTACAGAATACGCAGAAGATGTTTAAGATATTCATTGTTTGAACGAGATCACTAATACTGAACTGTCAGGATGGAAACAGGCCATTTTATTCGAATTTTTCTAAAGTACAAATTCGTTCCTATCTTTCTCTCTGTATTCATATCTTCAGTAAGATGAGAGGCCTTCATATTGCATTAGGACTTTACAGAATGATTGTATATTTTACTTTAAAATGCAAATATATGTAACTTAGACGCTAATTATGAGAAATCAAATAAAAATGATTGCTTGAATCTAGTTAGGGGGCGTCCATAAATCACGTGAGGTTTAAAAGGGGGGGGGGGGGGGTCCTTTAAAAAAATCACCAAACATCACCACGGGGGAGGGGGGGTTGTAGCAAATATCACGTGTATTTTTTTTCGGAATACAAAACCAAAAGCGGCGTAATAATTTGTTCAATACACTTTTTTATTAGTTCGTTTTTTGGCCACTCGAACTTTAAACTTGTACACGCGCTGTAGGTTATAATGCGCGCACACTGATGCACCGTTGCTAGGCTCTGTATCCCGAAGCCTGAAGAGCATGATGGCAAAACTTTTGCTCCATTTCTTCTGCGTCAGGCAGTAAGTAGCCATCACTCCGGTACATGAAGGCTTCGGGAAATTGATCTACGATTTATATTGCCCTAACCTGGAACGCCGTGTACTACTAGAAAGGACGTGTCAGAGGTGTTCCTTATATTTCTCTTCAAAGAAAAAAGCCAAAGAACACATTCATTATTGTAAAGCACTTGGGAGAAATACGGAGCACGAGTATGTTCGTCCAACCCGCATTCTGACGCGGAGATCAAATGAGGTCCTCTGCGTAGTACGCGAAGACGATGCGGCCGAGTGGATCAACGATGAGGATGTAGATCCTCAGATGATGACCGATGTGCCAACATCTGATGTGCGCGATGCTTTGCCGGTAGTAAGCGTAGGAGACAACGTCATGATTCCGTGGTCCGAAGACGTTTAATTTCTTTTTATTCTTTTTTTTTTAAAGTTTTTTTATTTAGTTATTTTTTCATTGCTACTGCATTGAACATTAATTTTGGTTATAATTGTAATCCTTCATTTTCTTTATTAAATAATCTATATCCATTAAACCTGTGTTTTATTCATGTGGTTGCAAAGTTTTGTAGATATGAAAAAATACACGTGATATAGGCTGGGGGGGGGGGGGGTTTGACTGAAACCTCACGATGTATCACCAAGGGGGAGGGGGGGTCAAAAAATGGCAAAAAAAACATCACGTGATTTATGGACGGCCCCTTACTGGACAACTTACGGAATCATTCCCTGCGTTAGCGACAGGCGGTGTGTTGGTCGGAGGCTTCACAAACACGTGAACATCAGCAGTAGAAGACTGGCCCGACGAGTCGGTCACTTTTAACACAAATGTGTACACTCCTTCAGACAGATTTGATAACTGAAAACATACAGATTGGCTTTAAGTTGACTTTTTCTTACGTCGTTATGGTTGGTTAAAAAAAGTTGGTTTTAACCAGTCATAACTGTCTATATCATTACGGATACTTTAAAAATACATAACTTTTTTAAGTCATCAATTACTAAATCTACATAAAAATCTATTTAAAACAAAAATCCTTGGCAAAATTCCATGAAAAACATATATCACAATATCAGTGAACAATCGAAGGCCAGCGATAACGATAACAAAATACCAACAACGCTAGCCATTGAAACAAAACGAATAAATCATGTTATTTAATAAAATGTTAAATGGTTACAATCATGGGACTGGGCAGTAGGTACGCTTACCATCTAACTGACGTTTTAGCGAATTACCTTGGACACACGCAAACACAAAGGACTTTTTTCTTTTCAAGCATTACAGACTATCTCGCAATACAATATGTGGTTAGGCACTTTTATTGCCGGGTGTACCGGCGCCGTATCAAAATCATAAAAATGCCACGTTTACTCGGCAAGTCTACTCTCCCATATATTGAGCATACTTAGAACCTTGTCAAATTCAAAAGCTTTACAATAATTTCGTAAATGTTACCAACAATTTTTATTTAATAATTTGACAAAGCACTAAAGTGGGACCATTTAATTTGCTTACTGTACCTATAACGCATGAGTCATGCCATGACCTAAATATTTTATTTTATGTATCCACTCCCTGTCTAGATATTGACCGGTTTATCTAATATAGCATATCATGAAATTAAACTTACTATGTTTAACATATTACACGAATTAGTGACGCAATGGGTAATGTGGTAAAGAAATAACTATTCACAAAGAAGAATATGAATTTAATTGAATACCTAAATATAAGAGTCGCATTGAAAATCAGCGTGCCTTCTGTTTTTAAGAACGACAATAAGATTTTATTTCTTTGAAAACCATTATTTATTTTTAAACTTGGAGGGTCTTATTATCTATATATATAAAATTCAAAGTCCTGACTGACTGATAATCAACGCACAGCCTCAACCGCTACACCTAGAAACATGAAATTTGGCAGGAAGGTTCTTCAAGTGACGTAAGTGCACACTAAGAAAGGATTTTCGAAAATTCCTACGGGAACGGGTTCAACGCGGGCAAAGCCGCGGGGCGCTTCTAGTTATTAATAAACGCGTATTAAGAACAGTTTAGCTATCAACAGGTTTGTCACATTCTGACATACGCAATTTTCCGAAGAGGAAAAGAGACAAAACACAGTTTAACAGTGTTTTAGTTACACCGCGTTTATTAAAAGGCCCGGAAGGTATAAAATCTTGAAATCTTATTTCTTTCTAATCTTGCAAGGTATATCTTACCTGCAAGTAAGGCGAGTGTGTATTCTGCATATCCACGGCTTTATTTTCGTCTTCAGCAGATTTAGTCCACTCCCATGAAGTGATCTCGTGGTCATCCGTCGACAGGCTACCGTTGAGCGTCAAGTTGTTGTTGGGTAAGTATATTATAACGTCATGGCCTGTAACATACGAAATATTACTTAGACCATGAAACAAGCTATGGGACAAATACAGTCAAGTAAGTAAGTATAACAGAAAATGAATGTGAAAATAATGATAAATAAATGTTTTTAAGGAATATTAATGATAAAAAACTTAAGTTTTTATAAAGTAATTAATTCATCATTCAATTCAGATGATAAAGAGATATATCATCACTTATAAGTTGAATTGATTTAATAAATTAGAAATTTAATCCTTTTTTCAAACAAAACAGATGTAGCTATGATTTAGTTATTACCTCTTTATGCTAAAAATAAACACAGTACCTGCATTAGCTTCTGGCGGGTAATCAGTATGATTCAGCACTGTAATATTGGCTGCAGTGGAATTCTTGACATGGTCCGAGTCTTCAACAGTGAGTCTGAACGTGTAATTGCCGGGGAGTTTCAAGTCTTTTAGCACCAGTGTAGGGCCATCTTGTAAAGGAGGTTGGTAACCTATCGGCCCTGATGTGAGGTCCCAGTGCCAGGATATGATTGCGTCATCGTCCTGGAAGAACGTACCGGGTAGGTGAGGGGTATAAACTTATTTGTGGCTTTATAGTATTCTACAAGAGCTGTTAGTATGGCAGTATATGGAAAAAAAGTTTCGTAACCCGTTTCAAGATAAATTATATCCCATGTCCTTGATTGATGTATATATAATATTTATCTATACTAATTAAACAAGCAAAATTAGTAATTTTGTTGTATTTATTTTTTGTTAAACTCAGGAAATTCAAAATCTATAGATTTGTTATATTTATAAACAATATACTATTCATGTAATAAGTAGACTTTACCTTGCTAGCGCTTCCATCAAGCACAGCCATGGAATTAGGCAGTTTCACTGTTTGAGTTTGAGGTGTAATCACCACTTGCGGTGGGGTGTTGATTCTCCTCGGTGGCAAGACGGTCACATTGGCAAATCCTTCACCATAGAAATTGGTACCATTTACTGCTACTTTGAACCTGTACTGTCCTTCTGTCAGATCTGTGAGTGTCACTGTTGCTCCATTCTGATTCATATTGCCTGAGAATAAGGTACATATTTAATACATATCTAAGTTAACTGTATAAAATAAATGACTATAAATTTATATAAGAAAAAAAAAACATTAAGCAGAATTCAATTATATTTATTTGGAATCTACTTGCGAAAGGCTGGTATAGCTAAAAATTAATATTGAGTGCATAAACTTTCTGCTAACCCTAGATATAATGTATGTATTAGTAAGAAGTAAAGATTGTCAAATTGCATAGGGGCTTTGCTTTTAGAGATAAGTGTACAATTTTGACAACTATGTCTGCTAGTTTGACAATTAATTCCCTAAAATATCTATCTGTTCATAAAACTAATTGTATACCTGTAAATCCACCTTTGGGTTGATCAACTAAAGTCCAAGCATAATTATAATGGCTCATAGTTGTCTTTTCATCTGGTATAGTGTAAGCAGCCAAGGTCACCTCGTTGTCCGGCAATTGAACCTTAGATAACACAATATTTATCATTATAAACATACTGCATCCTCATTTTATCCGCACATACAGATAATTACATAAATCTGTATGTGTTAGAAGCTATTAGTGACAATTATGATAAAATTAAACCTATTTTCAAATATTACATTATAATAGCTATGTGACAAATGAGTAAATATTAATTGTACAAAAACTTGTTTGGCACACAGAAATAATGAAAAATAACTCTAAATTGCCTCTTCATTATATAATTATAAATGTCTTTACAAAGTAGCTTTAACTGCCTCTTGAGACAATAAGCAACAATTAATGAAAACTATTTTAGTTATTACCTCTTTGGACCTAATTGACACAGTCAAAGTTTGAACATTCTTCGAAGCCAAGCTTTCCGATCCCAAATCCTTATTTTCATTGTCATCCTTCTTTATAGCATCTATTGGTATGGTTGGACCCTTCGAATAGGGCCTTATTGGGACACAGGAACCTTGAGCATTTTCCTCAGTCCCTGGCAAACATTTACAGATGCCGTTACTGAGTTTCAGGCCTATTGGTATACATTCAGCGTTATACGGACAGTCGCCTGCGCCTACTTCACAGTTAATCTTTTCTACATAGCTTGTGGAATCCATTATCATGTCTGCTTCACTGTTGTCTCCAAATTTATCGAATGTTCGAGTCTCATCGTCATCCATAGAGAGGTTGTTTATAAAGTTTGAGAGTAGCTTCTCATCTACAATGTCACTAAAGTCATTGTGGTTGTGGTACGAGTATATTGAATCATCTTCTGGTGAATAGTTGTTGCTTGTTTCTCTGAAGCTTGATTGTTCTAGCATGTCAGACCAGTTTTCTAGAAAAAAGATGTTAAAGGTCAGGTAATTGCCGGGTATTCGATCGGTATTACTAACTTGACATTCGTTGAATTGTGAGCTGTTCAAAATAACAGTTATAAATGAATATTAAAAGATGCAGTAGTTAAATACTAAGTCACATACTGTTGTAAGTTTCAACAATGATAACTACACATAGTAATCCTTGAATTTCCAGGTACCTACTTCACCAGTAAGCACTAGAACTTGTTACCAAGTACTAACCGTTAGGTAATACAGGTGTAACCAATATCATAGACACATGAGACTCCCACTTGCGACTTCCAGCTCTCAGCAATGGTAAACATAGTTCATCACTGGCACATTCCACATGGTAACACCTAGAGTCCACTATAAACACGATGTTGCAGTTATCCGTGACGCAGCACGACATCACACACTGCTTCAGGCCTTTGAGGGTTTTTTTCTCAGTGAAGTTACCAGCTGTGAGGTTTCCTATACAAAATAATATGGTACTTAGTTTTGCCTTAACCTCTATATTGTTGAAGTGAGGATATTAATAAATTGTTCGTAGAAACTTACCGACTGGAGCATAATTAACAAAATTCTTCGGATACAATTTGGGACACTTGTTTATTTCATATTTTTTGTTCCATACTTTGTTATATTGAGCCCGTGAATTGTTTATTATGATCAATATCAACAAAAAGCACAAGGACTTCTTGAACCCCATTTTATATCTTTAATGTTTTTCGTCAGAACAATAAATTAGCGTAATGATTTTATGAAAACATGAACTGTTATCAAATCAAGTTTACAGGAACTCCATAGATAAATAAGCACGAGAGTTATCTGCCGAGCATGGTGGCGTCGGAAGAAATACTTTGGAGCTGCGTAAGAAGTTTTAAGACATTATTTCCAATGTTAAAATGTTAAATATAATTGAATAATTTTGCGAAATATCTACGAACACTGTCAGTCAGCCGTCCAGTCAATGCAATTTTTATCGATAAAAATAAAAACAGTGTTGCCATTGCCATTGACGATTTGATTTGACGTTTATCTGCTTGATTGATTGCTAAACCTATAAAGATCTTACAGACTTATAAACCTCGACCACAGGCTATAGTCCAATAAACCGGTAAAATATCCATTTATTCATTTTGGCACCACAAAGGTAATAACTAAGTATAACCTGTTTGCTCAGAGAGTGAATTCAATGAATTCACACTTGAATTCTCATCTACATTTGAAGAGGCGAAATGGTTATCTCTCGGACAGTATGATAAACTTCAAATAAGTCCAATGCTTCCAACAAATTGCGGATCCTCTTTCCCATTTCTACCCATTTACATAATCTTTCCTACATAGCTAAGCCAGGCCTCCGTCACTCCATGTACTTGCGCGCTATAATTACCTACCGCCCGGCCGAGCGGTCTCGGGCCCTCTGGGGCCCAATTCAGTGTGGTTGCCGCAGGCGAAGCCACAGATTACTAAATAGTTACTACGTAGCTCTGTTTTAGAATATTAGTTTAGCGATGCGTCGCCAATTTAATTTTATCGAAGAGGCAGCCCTGCGATTGCTGTGGGATCGCGCGGTGCGAAGCAATCACAACTGTACGCTTGAGAATTTAGGCACATTTTAGCGTGCAGCGGTTGCTGACGCGACGGAGTAGGCAATTATAGCAGTAGGCTCAGCAGTAGGTATTGAACATTTTCTTCAGAGTGAATTATCTGTTACGTAGTAACTATTTAGTAATCTGTGGCTAAGCTGTAACTTGCACACTCGCTTTCGATGTACTCGTACATGTTATTCCAAAAATAATGAATATCAAGACCGTTGCGTAAACATTTAAATTAGTTTTGATAAAAGATAAAATGTAATTGAATGTGGTTCAATATTGAATGTGTTTCTGTGGGTTCATTGTAATTAATTATTTTCCACTTTAAGTATGGGGGCAGGTCAGATTGGAGGCATAGCGACCTTGTGTAAGATTTATTCACTTGTTTAAATTTTATTTAACCTGTTATGTCCCACTGCTGGGCAAAGGTGTTCCCCGATTCTTTCCATCTGGGTCTACCTTTCGCCACTTCTTTCCACTTTTTGTCGAAGTCATCCAGTTCCTTCAGCCACCTCGTGGGGGGTCTACCGCCAGGTCTCCGAATATTCTGGAACTCCCACTCTGTCGAGATCCCAGCCCATCGATAAATACCAATATACATTTACATTTATATATTGCTGACTATCTAATAACTGTCGGCATATTCAATTTCATTATTCCTAATCTTCTTCTTCATCGTGTGGATGGTCAACTTGACCAATACTGGTGTCAGAGTTATTGAGCCGCCAAAGGCCTCTGACATGGCTCATGTAACGACTACTATCCGTAGAAAGTAACCGGGACCGACGGCTTAACGTATTATTCCTAATGTATAACTAGCTAAGCCAGCTAAGCCATTATTTGTAACCATAAGTTATTAATTATTTTTATACCTTTGTTGTTATGGACCTACAGTGGACATAGACTTCGATAATGCGGCCGGTTTCCTTGGGGAAAAAGCTATGGCATCGGAAGCGCAGTATATGGTAAGTAGGTGTTAGTTATAGTGTGGTTATAGTAAGTATAATCTATTTCTTTTGGATTGGCACAAAATGTGGTTAAATGTCGTCAATTTTCTAGCCGAAGACGATTGCTTGTGAAGAGGAAAAAGGTTTAGAGATAGGGTAATAATGAAATAAAATTACTAAACCTTTTTCCTCTTCAGAAGCAATCGTCTTCGGCTGGAAAATTGACGACATTGGTCCACTTTTTGTGCCAATCCAAAAGAAATAAAGTAAAGTTATGTAAGTAGTTTTCTTTGGCATGTAGGTAGGACGTAGACCGCGGTAGGCATCAAATAATATACAATATGTTCAACCACGATTGTCCTTTTTCTTGTTTTGTCTTACAATTGTCCTTCCACGAGAACTTTTTTGTACCTACTTAATACCTAAAACATCTATACTAATCTATACTAATATTATAAAGCTGAAGAGTTTGTTTTGTTTGTTTGTTTGTTTAAACGCGCTAATCTCAGAAACTACTGAACCGATTTGAATAATTCTTTTTGTAATGGATAACTACATTCAACGGGAAGGTTATAGGCTATTTTTTATCCCGAAATTCCCACGGGAACGGGCACAGCGCGGGTAAAACCGCGGGGCGCCGCTAGTATTACATATAAAGCTGAAGAGTTTGTTTTGTTTGTTTGTTTGTTTGTTTGTTTAAACGCGCTAATCTCAGAAACTACTGAACCGATTTGAATAATTCTTTCACTGTTAGATAGTCTATTTATCGAGGAAGGCTATAGGCTACATTTTATCCCGAAATTCCCACGGGAACGGGCACAACGCGGGTAAAACCGCGGGGCGCTGCTAGTATTATATATAATATTATAAAGCTGAAGAGTTTGTTTTGTTTGTTTGTTTGTTTGTTTGTTTAAACGCGCTAATCTCAGAAATTACTGAACCGATTTGAATAATTCTTTCACTGTTAGATAGTCTATTTATCGAGGAAGGCTATAGGCTACATTTTATCCCGAAATTCCCACGGGAACGGGCACAACGCGGGTAAAACCGCGGGGCGCTGCTAGTAATTTATAAATATGTATACACAAAGGGCCCTATTCATAAACGCTTATTAAGAGCACTTTAGCTATCAAATGGTTTGTCCCTTTCCGACATACGCTATTTGGCAAAGAGCGAAAGAGACAAGACACTGTTTAAGTTAAATATCGTGACCTAGTTAACCAAGTATACCTACTTACGTTTTCCTTCAGGTATATTATTTCTCTCAAGCCATGATGTTTTGCGTGGGAGCTCTGATAGAGGCCCACATTGTATTAACTCCGGCGAAGTGCGTGGCTAGGGAGACCCACAAATTTGAGGTGTTTGGCGGCACGCATACGTTTCTGGAAAACTCTGGTGTCTCGAGGATGGTGCATCATATCGGTGTACACAAAGGTAAGGTGTGGCGAAGAATGACTACCATTAATAGATGTTCTTAGTTTGATATACATAAGGGACCTAATAGATACCCACCAAGGTCATTCGACATAGGTATCTGCTCAGATATACTCGTATATATCAATGTGAAAAAAGTACTCTACTTAAGTATATGATTCCGGAGGCGTTGCTCATATTACTTTGCTTTTACATTAAACTAGCAGCGCCCTGCGGTTTTACCCGCGTTGTTCCCGTTACCGCAGAAATTTCGGAATAAAATATATCCCATGAGTTATTCTGATGTATAACCTATATTACTTACTGTAGTTTCAAGTTTCATCCAAATGCTTCCAGTATTTTTTTCGTGAAAAAGTAACAAACATTGTTACATCCATACATCCATCCACCCTCACAAACTTTCGCATATCTATCATAGCTTATCATCGTATACATCCTACTTATTACAATCAAGTCAGAGGACATAAGGAAATTCCAAATAGGTACGTTAATACTTATCACCTACCAGACTTTTTTGTGAATTATTTCAATATACTACAATTTTTTCAGAATACAACATATCCGCAAGATGGACAGAATGCCAAACAAAAAACTTGGCGCTTTTGGTGTTGAATGAGCCGTTCTCATTTAGTGCCAGAGAACCAGGGTCCGAGTATATGGTGAACAGACTTCGGTACGGACTTATGAACAAACATCGGAAGCCTGGGCAACCTTTCACGTGCAGCTTCACAGGGTGGGGCAGCAGGAGGAATGTGAGTAGCCAGCAAGAGGCTGAAGAGTTTGTTATTCTTTGTTTGTACGTACGCACTAATCTCGAGCACTACCAGTCATATTTAAATATTATTTTTATAATGGAGTATCAGCGCCCCGCGGTTTTACTCGCGTTGTGCCCGTTCCCATGGGAATTTTGGGATGTCAAATAGCCCATAACCTTCCCGTTGAATGTGGCTATCTATTACAAAATTAATTATTCAAATCGGACGGATAATTCCCGAGATTAGCTCGAACATACAAACAAACAAACATCATACGCTATCCTCCAAAGAGCAAGAGAGACATCAGTGTTAGTTAAAGAGCGTTTATTCATAAGCTGGTTAGTAAGTACCTACCTACCTATCTAGTAGAACACATGGACTGCAATTTTTAGAGCCTACAGCTAAATATGAATTAAAAGACCCGTACAGTACGGGCAAACATCTAATTCAAGGAAAGGAAAGGACGGTAGTTTGAAATACATATACCTAAGCAATGTTGGAGGAGGTAAACTCTACTCCATTGCAGGGGTACCTAATTCCATTGCTGCTGCACGCCCACAAATTGGATGTCACAGTTCTGCGAGTCGACGACTGCGCCGAGATGTGGAACAAAAACGAGGAGTATCTTTGTATCCAGCAACAGCCTTGTGAGGTGGGTTCTTGAGAAGATTTTTACACGTTTCTTAGAAGATAATGTAACATTAATCTAACTAGGTTATTATTAATATTAAATAGTCGAGTAACTACACTTGAGAGCATAGAAATCGCCCATTGGGTAATTTTCGTGCATTTTGATTTCGATACTTGTTTTTTTTTTAAATTAAAGGTTGGTAGCAAATATAACTTAAATTAAATTAAACTACACACTGTTAGCTTCCTAAAAACCCATAATGTCTGGCCTTGACCTTCCTTATCATAGCAGTAGCGGCTTAACAATGGAATGGCCTAAATTAGCTCGTTTCAGGTAGCGCGGTTTGTGGGACTTTGAGCAGGTATTAAAGGTCAAAAAAACAATAAATCTGTGAATGTAACGATTTTTTAATACGAGGTAATGCCTCCCCTAGCCTGAATAACAGCTTCCAGTCGAAGATTCATTGAAGAAATCAATGTTTTTACGAAATCCTTCGGTATGCTGTCCCATTCTTCCTTGATCGCGGTTTGAAACTCTCAGAGACTCGTAGGCACTGCGTTTCTGGCTCTTACTCGTTTCTTTAGTTCGTCCCATAAGGGCTCAATGGGATTGAGATCTGGGCTTTGAGCAGGCCACTCCATAACGAGTACTTCAACCTCCTCCAAGTACTGGCGTACTATAGCAGCGGTGTGTGGTCTAGCGTTGTCCTTCATAAAAACGAAGTTTTCGCCGATAAATCCCGAAAAGGGCATAACATGTTCTTGCAGGATATCCCGACGTAACGTTGGGAAGTCAATCCATGCGATCGATGGTCGGTATCGGGCCCTGTGATGAAGACAATTTCGGTTTTCGCTTCCAGTGAAATACCTCCCCAGAACATACACGAACCACCCCCGTATGCGACCCGTTCGGAGATGCAGCATTGAACAAAACGCTCACCGGAGCTTCGGTAGACTCTACCCCGTCCGTCTTTACCAAGGAGACACATCTTGCACTCATCGGAGAAGAGGACTGCCTGCCATTGATCCATAGTCCAATTAACGTGATATCGAGCAAACTGAAGGCGTGCTTGTCTGTGTGCTGGGGTAAATTTTGGGCCAGTTGCGGGTCTGTGCGCTATCAGACCTCCTTCGGCTAGTCTTCTTCTAACTGTCCACAAACTGACTCCCACTTCTCTAACTTCCTGGAGCTGCTGTCCGAGTTGAACTGCATTCAACCGGCGATTTCGTAGTGATGTATTCACAAGAAAGTGTTCATCGCCCTGTGTTGTCGCACGTTTTGGGCCTGTTCCTGGTTTCCTGGTATACCCACAAGTTTGCTGATATCGCAGATATACACGTCGAACAGCATATCTGCTCAAATTTTATTGACGAGCCACTTGACTTTGGTTCTGTCCAGCTTCGATTAGTGCACCCACTTGAGCCGCTATTTCTGGTGTGGTATCCATTTTCTTGATCAGAGAGATGACGTATTCGTTAAATGACCTTTCTGACTGAGAGTTGGTATGCAAATGATGTCATTTCAATCATCCCTTATCGTTTTATACCTGCTCAAAGTCCCACAAACCGCGCTACCTGAAACGAGCTAATTTAGGCCATTCCATTGTTAAGCCGCTACTGCTATGATAAGGAAGGTCAAGGCCAGACATTATGGGTTTTTAGGAAGCTAACAGTGTGTACTTTAATTTAATTTAAGTAATATTTGCAATCAACCTTTAATTTAAAAAAAAACAAGTATCAAAGTCAAAATGCTGGAAAATTACCCAATGTGCGATTTCTATGCTCTCAAGTGTATATTAGTCCACTTCTTGCGAGTATCTTAGCCCTTCCTATCTGCATGATTATAAAGATTCTTACTGCAGGCTCCAATGGGGTTTCCGTTTGCAATTTATGCAGACTGCATTCTGACGTCGGGTACGTATTTTTAGTAAATACGTTTAGTTATGTAACGCGATACAGACCCGTTTCATTTAGTATAATGTATTAATTGTATTTCCAAAGACTCTCCCAAATTTATTGCCCGGTTATTTCTTACATCTTAGATATTATGTACCTATTAGCAATTTATCTGATTATATGTTTGTTTATAGAACGATAAATACGGAGCTTTATGTCCGGTGAGTAGCTAATTATTAATTAATTTATAATTCCTAAAATCGAAACTTTTACAGATCGTTAGATTAGGTAAAACATCACTTACAAACTCACATTCAAACCCTAATTAAGAATGTACTCAAAGAATAAGATTTTCCAAATTCAAAACGCAGAGCACTGCTATGCTTATAATAATATCCTATGTTTGACTTAAAAGGCAGTCTTTGCTTTTATCCGCTGGGTAAATATCCGTTGAGCTTGGTAAATAGTTGTTGTATTACTTGCTCGTAAGTACATAGGTCTCCGTATTCATGTACTACGTGATGCTTACATAGTAATGGAATGTTAGCAAATCATACATCTATGGCCTTTAATTTATGATTTCACGTGTCGTTTTATTGTCTTTTGTATTTAACTCGCGAAATTATTCACGTGAGCAAATTGTATGGAATTATTTAATATATAATTATGGTCGCTACTGGTTATTTCATTTAAATTTACTTTTATGTCGCATTGTGCTGGGACAATATTTTAAGAGTAAATGCGAGTTAGGGATAAAAAGATAAATGTGTAAAGATAGTAAGACACTCGTACCTAGTAGATACATATATAAATGTATTAGTGTGCCTAAACTTGCTAATATTAATCTCACATATCGAAAACGATTTTAGTCAATCGAGTTTTGAGTTTTCTCCAAGATCAAAGTTGAAGAGTGTGTGAATGAGAAATTTAAACACATTTCACATTAATTATTTGTTCAAACGGGCACTTACGTATTCATGTATCGCGAGCGTCTCACCCACCTCCTGGTGAAGGTCACCGGATGTGACCGAAGCGTGTTGAGGGACACTCACCGACAAACAGTAACCTCCCTCGTACGTAAGTTCCCGTTTGAAGAAATATGAATGACATTAACGTACGTTTCAATTACTTAATAGTTAAACATTTCACATTCGTTATCAACGTACCTACTTACAGAGTACCTACGAATATTTGCCCAATGCCATACAAAGTTCCAAAATATGTTATACGAGTATGTACATTCCATTAATCGCGTGAGTTTCAGACATAGAGAAGAACAATAAATAAAATATTTCCGGGTAAACCATTATACATAGCACACCACTACTTTACTACCTTGTCTAAAAACAAGATTCACAATTTCTGTAGTTTAAATAGTAAGTGATCATCATTTTGTTTACCAAATGAGGCAGCACGGATGCCAAGAATCTTTACTTGATTATTTGTGCTATGTGCTAACAGTTTCTATGATTATCACAAAACCATTCGATCTGCTCTACCCACAGCGATATCGAATACCGCTCAGGGTTGAGCAGGCCTTATATCAATTTTACAGGACGATGCAGGTTCGGTGCTAGTCTGTTCAGGCTTCGCTCAAGGTATGATGACGTCGTCTCTCGTAGACCGCCCTTGCGGAGTCGGCTTCCTGGACCTGACCAAGTTCACTAAGTTCCTGACGTGTGGAGTGGACGACTCCCGTGACATCATCAGCCACGGGGACTACATGAGCCTCAACCTGCATCGCGATTCGGAAGAGTTCCCTGCAACTCCGATGGTAGTGACTGTCCACACGGAGGTAACTGAGGAAGAAGAAAATCCGGTAACTGAAAATACACCGCAGGAGGAACAAAAACCGACAACTGAAAAAAAAGTTACGGAGGAAAAATCGAAGTCAGAGGAGAAAAAACCGGAAACATCGGAGGAGAAAACACCGAGTAAATCAGAATCAAAATCGAAAGAAGCAGCCAGTGGAGACCCGCCAGAAGTGGTACTTCCACGTAAAAAAAAATATAATTAACGATTTTGAAAAATGTAGGTAATTATATCGCGTTGTAACATAAAAGTTTCTAAATTTTACGGGAAGATTCAGGTGCTTTTACACCTTTTGGAATAGTTATAAATTTCGATGTATAAGAAAATTAATACATATTCATATAAGAAAAAAAATATAGTTATGGAGGCGGGAAACGATCTGAATCTTTTCTTTGAGTGTTTATCAAAGATTGGAGGGCAGGACTTATTCTCAAAATTACTTGAGGACAAAATCAGAAATAATAAATGAAAGCCTTCGACGATCGGAGAACCTAAACTTAGATCGCTCTTTATATATGGCTGATATCATATGAGGTAAATACTTCACACTTAATATTCTACGCATAAAAAGATGTGGGACAGAGGTTATAATTACAATAAATTGGGTGTTTTCTTAAAGTGTATTTATTAAAAAGTAATATACCTAAAGCTGGATAGTTCACATGTCTTATAACACTGATTTGCTCAACTGAGTGACATAAAATACTATTAACGCAGGGCAGAATCAGGAATTAAAAACACTTGATGCTTTCATTTAATTTAAGACTTTTTACTTAAGTAGTAACCTTAATATCATATTCTTTAAGCTTATTACAAATATCGTAATAGCTTGAATGTACATAATTATCGTACAGGATAATATGAAAGAAACCAACTCACTTATAGTATATGTAACTCACTTCTCCCAATTAGTACCTACGATATGTAATTGTAAACTTGGAAATCGTCCGTCGGAATTTTATCGTTTGAAAATCTCGATCTGGTGACCTCTTATTGGAAACAAAAGCATTTCTATTTTGAGAGGTCCAATATCATCAGCTTCAATTCTATAAGATCTTATTATCCTTGAGATTATGGATTTTATTATTAGCATCCCAAAATTTCGACCTGGGGAATAGTTAAATAGTTATTAGCATTCACTAGAATAGATACTCAAAATATTTGACGAGAGAATTATATTGTGTGAAGGAACTATTAGATTGAGCCTGTTCTCACATTTTGTCCATTATTGGTTTCGGAATTCCGGAATGAAGAGTTGGCGCCTTTTTTCTTCAAGGCACCAGCACAAAATACTTGTTCCACAGCTTCATAAACAATGTTCTGTCACTGGGACATCAGATTAAAAACTAGACCCAAAAGCGAGAACAAGTGAGGACAACTAAGAAATAATTGAACTAGAAATTAAATCTTACCGATGCAATTTCTTAGTCCATAACTAAAAGGCAGGAAAGACGCTGGATGTCGATCTACAGATCTTTCAGGCAGGAATCTGTCGGGATCGAACTGTTCTACGTTTGGGCCCCAAACTGATTTATTCCTATGTACTGCGAAGGCTCCTACCACAGCGCCGCAACCAGCTGGTATGACTACACCACAGTGAGCTGATGAAGAAATAGCTTATGAGAAATAAGTGTAAAAAACATGACTGCATCAGTAAGAATGCGTATCTAATCTAATTATCGGTGGTTTCAGTTAGGAATGTTGTAAAAAAAGTGCAATTAAGGTGAAACAAAGTGGGTATAATAAACATAGTGTTTGTTGACTTTAAAAACAATGCATTCGTATAAATAAAGTACTTACGTAAATATGTATCTTTGTCAACGTTTCTGGCAATAATTGGCACTACAGTGTAAAGCCTCATGCTTTCCTTGATAGTTCTTTCTAGGTATGGCATTTGGATTAAGTCTTCTTTACTCGCTTCCCGGTTCGAATCGCCGAATACACATTTTTGTCTGGAAAACAGACCATATGTATCAGGATATGTCAAAAGAATATAGATATATATATAATACTAGCTGCGCCCCGCGGTTTCACCCGCGTTGTACCCGTTCCCGCGGGAATTTCGGGATGAAAAATAGATGTTGGCCGATTCTCAGACCTACTCAATATGCTGACAAAATTTCATGAGAATCGGTCAAGCCGTTTCGGAGGAGTATGGCAACGAAAACTGTGACACGAGAATTTTATATATAAGACTAGCTGCGCCCCGCGGTTTCACCCGCGTTGTACCCGTTCCCGCGGGAATTTCGGGATGAAAAATAGACGTTGGCCGATTCTCAGACCTACTCAATATGCTCACAAAATTTCATGAGAATCGGTCGAGCCGTTTCGGAGGAGTACGCGAACGAACACTGTGACACGAGAATTTTATATATAAGATAAAAGAACTTCTCTTTTGATATGACCATAGAGTGCAGAGGAAGGTGACGTGACGTACCATTCCGATACAATTCAAGTTCGCATGAACATCATCACCAATTGAACTACTATCTGATGGAAATCTTAAACAATAGCTAGAAGCATCTAGGCACTTACTCATTATAAACATTTTCCTGGATATCCTGGTGGTTTCCGAGCAGGCAAAGCGTGTACGCAATGACCAGAGCAGTTGTATCGTTACCGGCTATGGTGATGGAATCAATATGTTCTCTCAATTGTTCGTCAGTGAATTCGATCTCTCTTCCGAATAACATGTCTAAGACAGCACGCAGCTTTGTGGCTGAAAGGTGGTCGGAGATATTGCAGTTATGGTCATACTTATAACAGCAAAATGTTAGCTTAGAAGTACAATCACCCGACTTATAACGTATCGCTACAATTCACCTGACCGAATGCGGCGCATGCTCGCATTTGTTTTGATCAAGTACTCTAATGAATTTGGCGTGTTGAACTTCGAATGATCCTTTGTCCTAAAACTTCTCAAATCAACAGATAATATCAAACAACCACTTGGTACATTAAGAAGCATTTGGCAGAATATTTCAACAATACATAGGAGTCACTTGAAGTATGATCTTGAACCACCAAAAGTATACTTAAGTGGGCTTAGTTATCTCGAGTTGCTTATTTTAAATGTTTGTTCAAGAATTAAAATTAGAATAGAATAGAATACCTGGACAGATTCGCACACGGTTAATTAGACCCAAACTAAGCTCTAGGCTTGTATTATGGAATCTAATTAACTGATACTACTACTTATACATACACAAATATTTTATTAGAATATATAATTGACACCCAGACGTCGTCGCCAACAATTATGTCTGCACATATTGTTGACTTCGGGCGGGAATCAAACCCGCAACCCCCGACACATTAAGCGCTCTCACTGCCACTATGCCAACGGGCTTGTCAAAATTAACTTGCTTCTTACCTTACTTCTAATATGTTCAGGATCTCGATTGTTCTGTGCTAATCGTATGTCAATTGTTTTGCATTGCCATTTTATTTTTCATAAGCTAATACACACTATAGCCGGCAGATTTTAGAAGATATACTGGTAGTTGTTTGTTACATTTTCCTCGAACGTTTTAAGTTTTTGTAATTATTCTAAGAACCAATCAAAGGCCAAGTGCGACATCAATATTCTATTTGCTAGGTATACATATATTTAAGGTGTTTACTCACGTGTAGAGTTTCCATTAGTCTCGTTACACTTTTTTCTCATCTCATATTCCTGACGTCTTTTTCTTACTACCTGTTAGCAAATACAAAAGCAATGGGCCTTATTCATAAACGTTTACTAGCAGCATTTCAACTATCAAATGGTTTGTCCCTTTCTGACATACGCTATTTTAAAAAGAGCAAGAGAAACAAAACACTCACTAAGGGCCGATTTTTCAATCACTACTTTATTCGCTTAATAACTATCTAGCCAATAAGTTTATTAGTCTGTTTATTCGACTCATAAGTCGTGTTCGGTTTTTCAATACAGATTTATACGTAGAATAACTATCTGCCCAATAAAACCCTCTGTACAAAAGCTAACTTCAGACAGTTGAAACAAAACTATACAATATTCACGCGTTAGAGAAGGATGTCTAATTTTCACTTTTCGCTTATGTCACTGTCATTGTCAGTGTAAATGTCACGGTCTGATGATTGTAATAATCTATCTAAAATTTATCTTTTGTTTTATTTCGTGGTGATTTCACACATATCGAATACATTTTATTTACGAGTAATTTCACATTTTATTTTTGTGCGTCCCGGTACTCCCGGTGTTTTAAGCTAAAGAAATGGATTTAAAGAAAAGAGAACGTGCAGCAAATTTCAATGCCGCCGAAGTCCAAGTTTTAATAAAGGTAGTGGAGAAATACAAGCACATTGTAGAGAATAAAAAAACCGATACAACAACTAACAGGGACAAAGAGGCGGCATGGGGCAAAATTGCCAATAGTTTTATTGCCAGCGGCATATCACCTTCAAGTAGGAGCTGGAAAACTCTCAAACTGAAATACGAAGGTCTAAAATAATTTATTCTATAGAATAAAACGCTATTTGGCCGTTCCACCGACAAATAAAGTTATACCTCAGATAGACGAGTTATTCGTCCAATAACTGTTATCTGACCATTGAAAAACAGAATAATTTGCTATTCGTCGAATAAACACTATTTGTTTGCTTATCTGACCATTGAAAAATCAGCCCTAAGAGTGTTTTAGTTAGAGAGCGTTTATGAATAAGGCAGAATCATCACTACATAGTATAAAACAAAGTCGCTCTTTGTCTGTTTGTTTGTGTGCTTAAATCTTTAAAATTACGCAACGGATTTTGATGCGGTTTTTTGTAATAGGTAGAGTGATTCAAGAGGAAGGTTCTTATGTAAAAAAAATCCCGAAATTCCCAAGGGAACGGGCACAACGCGGGTAAAACCGCGGGGCGCTGCTATTAACACTATATATAGTAACACTGTATGGTTCTAGAATGTGAAATAGTTTTTACTCCAGACCTGGAAGTGGTCAATATCCTACCCTCTGTATCACCTGCGCTAAAGGAGACTTAATGAAAGTCTCTGATGTGTATCTTTTGCTGATTAAGATTGGACTGAGAGGACATAATGTTTGACCATTGAAACCCAATTAAAATTATAGACAACTAGCAGCGCCCCGTGATTTTACCCGCGTTGTGCCCGTTTTGGGATGAAAAATAACCTATAATCTTCCGGTTGAACGCGGCTATCTACCTATTACAAAAAGAATTATTCAAATCGGACTGGTAATGGGGCTTTTGAAAAAAAATAATTTTTGATTTTTTTAATGTATTTTAAAACTTTATTATTAATAATATTGATATTTAATGTAAAAAACTTAAAAAAATATTTTTTCAATTAATTATAAACAATTAAAAATTGATGAAATTTCAATAAAAATCACGTGACTATAAACGCGCCATGATTGGTCACCGTAGTTGTGACGTAATTATGTTAAACCATAAGTACACGGTACTGCGTTTACAATCAAGATTCCCGCCCTTTTATTCTCTTTCCCTCCAAAAGTTTGCGATGTAACCGAACCTCTTTTCATAAACATAGGTATAAAAAGTTTGCGATGTAACCGAACCTCTTTTCATAAACATATAACCTTCCTTTACAACGAGTGAAAACTCAGTGGTGAAATCTAACCAGTGAAACTACATAACATAATTACGTCACACGTTTGTTCGGGAGTTGTCGGAGTGTTTTCGGTACTGGATTCAAAAATTAATTTTTATTTTGAAATAACTTTTGAATTATCGCGAAAAAAATAAAATAAAAATAGTTTTGTTATAAAACTAATATATAATCTTTCCATTTATCACAAAAACATTTTTTTTTCAAAAGCCCAATTCCAGAGATTAGCTCAAACATACAAACAAACTTCCAAATTTTAATATTTGTATTGATTAATACTAAATTTTAGCCTCACAGCTTACTTAGTTACACAACACTACACTTAGCCGAGCCTCACATATTTCTCATAAAACAAATTCTCATAAAAATACTTACGTACGAAGCTATAAAAACTGTACCACTCTGAGTATTATAGGGATGTCACCTAATAACCATAAAACATCCAATAATTACGAGCCATAAAGTCTATGTCAATAAATATTGACATTGTCTATTGGCATAATAGCAATGAAGGGCCTTGCGCTTACCTCGTCGGTGAACTGATGCGTCATTTGGATATTGTTCTCCTGTTCCTTGGCGTACGGCGTCAGGTTGAACAGGCAGTCCGGCTGCAGCCAGACCTTGAACAGGCGCATGTTCAGTATGCTCATCACGGTGTGCCGCGCCCTCAAGTACGGGGTGTCCGGAGAATGCTGTACGTCCATCCGCTCACCCATAGCAGTCTCTAAACCCACAATGTCATGTTTTGTTTAATCAATACAAATAGTGTACCATTTGACCGTGTGTAAGTAAGTAAATGTTAGAACACATTTTATAGAAGAACGAAAATTCTCGGATTTTAATAGGTACATTGACCTCGCCTTTCTTTGGTTTTAGAAGAAACCGAGGAGGTCGCATACCTCAGCCGCAAGTAGTTTACAAACATTACTCTGCGGGTGCGATCTACGTCACCATCAAACTGCTACGACAATGCCTTATAGAGTCCGTTTACTCACCAAAAACGATATCCAAAGTGCACGCAGTTATGTACTTCAATACGTCAAATTCTCCTTTATTAACTTGTTCTTCCAACCTCTCCACCAGAACATGCGATTGTTCAGCCATTATTCCAATGTACTGCTCCACAATTTTGTTGTGGAAAACTGGCAGCAATACTTTTCTGTGAGCCTTCCATAAGTTCACTATGAAGAAAAAAAAGAAGACTTTGAAAAGAAATGTTATTGGGATTCACTGATTAAAATACAAGACCTATCTTCATATAAAGCAGTAAAACATAAACAAAAATATATGTGTACTGTCTTTAATAAAAACAGTAAAACATAAACAATATTATATGCATACAACTGTAAATTCAAAAAAAATATTAAATCTCTCAATGCATTATAGTTTGTTAATTAGACTCATTTTACACAACCTTATTTACAGACAAACCATAATTATTCCTTTTTGAGGAGTTAAAAACATCCTGTTTCTACTAAACATTTTGGCAACTCCCAAAATGGTTATTGATTAGCAAACCAACATGCCAATCAATAAGACAAACAATAGGAAATAATCAACGTCAAAAACGAATCACGTTGTGCGCAAAATCACCAGTAAAATTACACACGTAGGTACAGCATGACTCAAACAGTCGATCATTACACAAATGTTTGCGTTTATTATTTGCGGCAAATTTTCACATAGCCTGTTTGTCGTGGCACTTACATCACTACACTGCCGACATAAGTGAGTACAAAGAAAGGTAAACATGCATTCGTTTACCTGGGGCCACGAACAGTCCGTGTCCTAACCAAGGTCGCAGGAACCGGTACACGACGTCTTTGTCGAGGCAATTCTCAAGGATCACTTGGGAGTCTACGGGATTGCTGAGCGCTAAAACAATAATGTTACGTATTAACATTAAGAATGCAAGTTCTATTGGCCTCTTTAGCTCCTAAGTCCCAGCTTGTACCAAGCTCGTACCCAATTTCAATGAACACTTTAACCTGTTCTCGTTAAGGAAATGACCTTCCAGTGTGAGTGTTTATCTGTCAAATGGATGCATTATTATGTAAAGGTGCTTTGCAAGATGTTGCAAGGTACCTATATATTGTCGACATTGTATTATTTATTGGTTTTGTATGGTCGATGTCAAGCTTCTATAATGCCATTCATTGTTTTATTCCTACAGATAGATCACACTTACCAACATACATCTTTGGTCCAAGCCATATCTTTGCAGCGCCTTTTGGATAAGTTATTTCAGCAATATCCTCTAGATTTTTAAGTATTTCTGTAAAATTCCAAAAGTCATCGTTTTATGGTTTTTATTAGATCAATATTTATTTTGACTACCTAAAACCATAGAAAATTAAGTACGGTACGCTACAAGAATACTACGGCGTAGCGCGTAGCTGGTGTAGCATTTCCAAGTACATAAATACGCGGATACAGTTACTAATCGACTTCTAGAGGGAGATAGCCGACTAATTTCTGTTTTGTATAGTGTTATCTCTGTCACCCGCTACGGAAACGACTATCACACTGGAGTCCAACTAACACCGGTAGAATATTATAGTCGAAGCTGATCAACAAATACTAGCCGGTACTAGTTACTAATACTAGCTTTCTTTGCCTAGCAATATCACGGCACCAAACAGAGAAGAAGAAGCTTTAGTCCACCGGAATTTTCTATCCCTCAATATAGAATCATAAAATCAGAGGACTAAGATGTATTTTCATGATAAGACATGAATATTTAATTCGAAACTTTTTATCCGTGTACTTTTTCATCCCTGTACTTTTTCATCCCTGTACTTTTTCATCCCTGTACTTTTTCATCCGTGTACTTTTCCCTCGTCTGCCGAATTCTTGATTGATACTCACTTTCCGTATCTCCAATGAAAAGCATACTATTTCCAAGTAAAGGTAATCCGGGGGGTACTGGTAGCGATGACGTCATCCGATCGATCCTCAGGGACTTTAGATACCAGAATCCCCAGACGCCTACAGCTATGACAGCGATACCCAGTAATATAATCATGATGCATTAATATCTCTGAAATGGATTTAAATATTTTAATTACAATATTTAATCTATTACTATCATTTAACCACTAACCTTGATGGGACCTAACCGAATAAAACATTGAATGCATATGTACATCATACCTCAACGTTTCGGTCGTGTCGCAACGGCCGTGTTCACCAGGATACTGCATTGCAACGTTGAGATACGCATTAAATGTTTAATTCCCGATAAAGTCCCGTTTAGATTAGTGTTTACAATGTGTCAATTACGACAAGTTAGAATATACAGGGCGACACAGAAGACGTAGTACAAAATAATTAATTATGGTTAGGTTAGTGACAAAGAACGTTATTCACTACATCACTAATTAAAATTCATCTAAATAACTTTTGCTAATTTTCTAACAAAATAATTTAATAAATTCCTGAATTTTGGTCACCCTATGGACGTTTGGTGACGTCATGTTAGTTATACTTATTAGGTACTTGTCACATTATCATTTATTTTTAAATTATCAGTCATGCTGATAAAGAAGGTGAGTGTTTACAACAAAGTAGTTTCAACCTTTTTGTTTTCCACAAAGTAGTTAGGGTAACCATGATGGGGTCAAAAATAACGGAAATAATTAAAACAATGGTAAAACGATTGCGATTATTTAAACAACACGAAACATAGTTCGGATTATTAGCACTAGGTAGGTAAGTTAGAAAAACATGTTTCGTATTACGTCTTATGTGTCACCCTGTATAATAGTTTAAGATACGGTGTAAGAAATACATACTCACATTTGATATTTAAAGATGACAATGACTATTGGTTCGATATAAAAGTGAAGTTAATTAAAGTATGTATTAGCATGTTATTTCTCAATGATGGGCAAAAGCCTCTTATCTCATCTAAGTTAAGTGAGGAGGAATGGGCGTGATCACCATGGTTTGATATTATAGGAATAAATCGCAAATAGTTTGCCTAGTCACATATTTCTTAAAGTAAAAAAATGCCTATATTATTTGTAACTACATATAACTTATTGGGTTCTAAGGGCCAACACTGCGTTAAGCGTGCGCACGCGGCGGCGGCGGTTCACTTTTGTATGAAACCGCGGCGTGCGCACGCTTAACGCAGTGTCGGCCCTAACTCAGTAGTACATACGTAAGACAACAACTTAACATGATATACCTACGTACCAGTTGCGTAGAAGTCAATATTTTTAACTAATATCAAATCTATTTTAAGACATCACGACAAATCCCTACGTACAGACTCCACAGTCAACAGATCTCCAACTCGGAAAATATATCAACTACGTGCGATTATTACAACGACTGTAAACAATACCATTGTAAATACAACTTTGAAAAACATCAAAACTTAAGTAAGTTTTTTGTTTGCGTTTCTATATTTTGATTGTTTTTTAAGGTTCAGCGAATGTTGAGGCTGGAATGAAGAGAAAGTCCCTTAAAAACATTTGAATTGTTATTTTTAGAATTAAAAATTAAACTACCAAAAATAGACAAGAATATGTTTTTAAATAGGTGATGCGTATAAATATCACTTCAATGAAGTACGAGTAAGTACAGAGTACTTCGCTCTTCCGTGTTTGGATCTATTATCTATTACTTATAGTTATATATAACTAGCAGCGTCTCGCGGTTTTACCCGCGCTGTGCCCGTTCCCGTGGGAATTTCGGGAATTTTTACATAAAAACCTTCTTCTTGAATCACTCTACCTATTACAAAAAACCGCATCAAAATCCGTTGCGTAATTTTAAAGATTTAAGCATACAGACAAACAGACAAACAGAAGACAAACAGACGCGACTTTGTTTTATACTATGTAGTGATGAAGCTGTACCGCGGGACGCTGCTAGTGTCGACTATAGTTGGTTAATGAAATGTTTCCTACACGCCATAATACTTATGTTTACGTAAAGCATAGATCCAATTAACATCTCCGCGGTGCGGTTATACTGAAATCTCATGGTAAAAACCAAGTAAGTTTGTTTATGCATGATGTCGCTAATTTTATAGACGCAGGCAGGAAAAGATCGACTTTGCAATATAAAATATGCAGTTCTAATACTGCCCGCATACCATTTTATCTGGTCACCACAATACGATATTTAAACTGTTTAATAATACTATGAGGAACTTCGTAATGAGAGATAATTGATATAATGCCCGTGATACATAAATTATCATGTTGTATTTATTATAATAATTAGATTAGTAACGCTGATTAGGTACCTACTGAAGGACATAATTAACTTGGAATGTAAGCTAACGTCGAAATATTATTACCTACTTATAACATTTTATTCATACTTCATCACACGTTTATTTTTCATCACGTAATAAACAGAAACAAAAAAAATACATTTTCTATTACTCACCTATTCAGCTTCTTTAAGAAATTTTGTCACCGATCATAAAACTTTAAAAACTTTCGACTGACGGGCGTTATCATAGGAGGCCACAAACGGACTAAAACATCGTCTTTAGTGCATGCTAATGAAGATCATCCATATAATATACTTGTGTTCTGTAATATCGTCTGTTATATGTTTACATAAATAATTAACACGATTACTGCTAAGCTAGATAATATGTGAGCGAGGTACAGAAAATTCTTGACTTAAGTATGTAGATTAAGTTTTACATTAAGTATCAAGGTTTGGGCGGATGATACCTAAATTTGATTGATAAATGATTAATCAAGTGTACTTATGTTTAATAATATTTTAAACTGCGAAATATAAATAATAATTAAAAAAATGAGGAATAATATGAATAAACTTTAATATAACAGTGGTATTGTAGTACTTACTCGAAGAGGTATCAAGTTCAATACCCATGTCGACCAAACGAGGGTTTATCGATGTTTAATAAAATATCTATAAAAAAATGTTTAAAAATTTTTGAATGTTTTCCACAAGAATAGACATACCTATAGAGTTAGCTCTATTTAATGAGAGGTATTAAAAAATGATTAAGGTCTTTTCTAGTAAGTATAACCGGAGTTATACAAGAAAAGGCTTTAATGATCACTGACACAAGTGCTTCGAGAATCCAAACTTCAAGCTATATTTATTTTTGAGCTGTATTTTTTCTTATACTTATTTCTTTTTTTCAAAATGATATTTCTTGTTACATTTAAAAAAAAAACAAAAAAAAGTTAATGTCCAAAAATATCGTTGAAACCTTATTTGTTCATAATGTTTTGGTCAGGAACATATCTCAATAAGTCTTCGTCAACAGTCAAGTTCAGAGTAACCTGTAGTGTACACATAAGCGTCGTAAGCACTTAAACAAACATCCACTGGAGAAGTTTACTGATTCATATTTAAACATCACACACTGTATCTAGTATGTTAATCAAGCCTTAGTGGACAACAAGTCACCATTACAGCATTTATTATTTTCTTTTATGTGCCTTACTTAAAAAGTATTTGAAAAAATAAATCAATTAATTGAACCGAATCTGGAATTGATTTTAACCTCTTTCTTTTTTTGAAATCGATTAAAAATTACGAATACAAAATGATTGTTATAGTGTTTTTAGTTACTTTGATAATATGTTTCTATGTGAAATTTCGCCAGTCGAGAAAGCTACTGTACAAATTGTCGGATAGTTTGCCCGAGGCTGGAGGGATACCGGTCCTTGGGCATTCACATTGGTTTATTGGAGGCCCTGAACGTAAGTGGATACTGAATACTAAGATACATTTTGGATAAAAAAGCAAGCTTTTATATTCACATAAACGTGAGCACTTCTTTTTATATTGAGGTTTACATGTTTAAAGAAAAAATATTGTTAAGTTAAAAATATTTAATTGTGCGAAAAGTGGATTGCTTTTCTTGTTTCTTACAACGCTTTTGATTTTATTTAACTCTTAACTTAGTTCACACTTCACACAATATTGTGTAAGCACTCATGACCCATTTTAGAATTAATATTATCATGTTTTATAGAGTTACTGAATAATATAAGAACTTTGACCAGAAGAATGGAACATGCCGGCTCGGTCACCAAATTATGGATTGGCCCTCATCTATATGTTTGTAAGTTCTATGGTTTAGTTTAAATATTTTCCTTTATGATTCTTAAGAGTATTATTGAAACTAAAATTCTTTGAACTACTCCTTACTGTACTGTGATATCTTCGGTGAGACGAGAGAACTTGGCCCTGCAGTGGGCCATTGCAAGCTAATACTTTACTTCACTTGTTATTCCACTACTGGTTAAACATCGCCAAACATCTTAAATGCGCATATTGTGAGAATATTCTTTAGTGATGGAATAGTTAGTTTAGTTTAGTGTAGTATATGCGCATCGCCTCGCCTGCCAATACCAAGGTTACAGATACAATTCTAAGTCAAGCACATTGAAGGTTATGTGAAGCCTGTTCGTAGTTTATTTTTAAAACATGACATGGATCACCACCTGTATCACCTACAGTAGGTGTAATGATTATACCGACTGTATTGATGCCCCAGTGGCTGAGGGTCCTTGGCCTGCAGGATACTTACTTTAGGCTTACTTTCCTCTTTCAGTGCCTTTCAATCTAGACGATGTTCAAAAAATCCTAGAAACTTGTTTGGAAAAGGACGGATCGTATAAGTTCCTACGGGAATGGCTTGGGAACGGACTATTTGTTGCTCCAGGTAAAGTAAATGTTTAAATTTTAATGTAAATTAATGCCGTTTATTTAAGTTTGTATTCAAATAACTTTATTACATAAGCATACTTGATCAAGTCTACACAAGTACTTGTTATATTTGATCGGTAAAGGAATGATAAATTATTCAGATATAAAATTATGTCTAACTAAGTAATAATTTGGATTTATGTCAATCACCTCGAAAGTTAAAAAAAAGATAAAAATAGTAGTTTATGCAACTGTCATATAAAGAAGGGTATTAAAACACGAGTGTGAGTTTATGAAACGAGCGCAGCGAGTTTCATAATACATAGTAACGAGTGTTTTAATACCCGTGTTATATGCAGTTGCATACACTACTTTATCTTCACTAATGCAATTAATCAAACAAAATTTTAAAAACAAAACACATTGCGAAACATTAAATTCACGCGTACGTGTATTGTCACAGTGAACTTGCCGCCATTAAAATCTAACCAATGAGAGCGCAGCTGCGCGCGCAGGGCCGCAGGGCGCGCGCCGCGCAGGGCGCGATGTTATAATGAGATTTTACGATATCGATGTGGATATTATAACATCATGTGCAATTGCTTAAATTGAGTGTTTTAGTTGTCTGCGCTATAACAGTAGTAATTATAAGTCAAGTATTGGAAACATAAGTAGAATGTTACAACATTAGTGTAGATAAACGAATTTAAAAAATTTGCGGTTAGCGTAACAAACACAAACTCAATTAATAGACCAGGGTCGATAATTTTTAAAACCAAAAATAATAAAAGTAGGATGAGACCCATTAGAAAAGGAGGAGAATATTATAAAAATTAAAGGGAAAATAAATTACGGGCGATCTGAGGTCTGGAAGGAGATGGGGGTGAGTTTTCAAGGGTAAAAAACGGTTTTTCTCGATTTTAATATAGTAAGTAACATATTTTTTTTTCACCATCAGTAGAGATTTCAACGAACAGATAACATATTTTTTTTTTTAAAAGGTGATATTTTGACGGGTGAATTTTCGATTGAAAATTAGGGTGTTTTTTCGATATTGATTCAAAATAAGGTGAAAAAATAAATATTTTAAACAAATAAATTACAGCGTATTTGGGACATAGTATTCACCAAATTTCGAGATTTTTTTTTTGTAAAAGATAAAAATAAAAAACCAAAAACTTGGTTTCTTTAATTTTTCACATAAATTTTGAGCTTATGTGAAAAAAGTGTAAATACAAAAGTTTTAGATCTTTTTATTACCTACAACTTTGCCATTTGGCTTTTTCATAGGACTTTTATTTTTGCCGGAAATCGAGAAATACCGTTTTTTACCCTTAAAAACTAACCCCTATCCCCGACCTCAGATCGCCCGTAAATTATTTTTCCTTTCATTTTAATAATATTCTCCTCCTTTTCTAATGGGTTTCATCCTACTATTATTTTTTTCACTTTTTATTATTTTTAAAGGATTCTACCCTGGTCTATAATCCGAACTAATAATATAAAACATTTAATGCATACCTCAACGTTTCGGTCGTGTCGCAACTGCCGTGTTCACGAGGGTACTGGATTAGTGTCTAGATTCTAAATTAGTTTTTACAATGTGTTCATATCGTGATAGTTTAAATACTGTTATTATATAAAGAAAAAATAGTGTAATTATATAAAGAAAAAAATCGGTCGACCTTTATATCGGAAACACTTAATTACAAACTAGTTATACTAATATCATAAAGCTGAAGAGTTAGTTTTTTGGATTGTTTGATTTGAATATGTTTTATTGTAATGGATAGCTTCATTCAACGGGAAGGTTATAGACTATTTTCATCCCGAAATTCTATCGGGAACGGGCACAATGCGGCTAATACCGCGGTGTGCTGCTATACCTAAATAATGAAATATATATATATATCTTGTATATCTCTTGCAGCTGACTTATGGAAAGCGCACCGAAAACTTCTCCTTCCTATTTTCCACAACCGTACCATAGAGGAGTACATAGACGTGTTCGGGAAACATGGCTCCGTGCTCGTCCATAAACTAGGGGACAGAGTGGGCAAGTCCAGCTTTGATATCTACAAATACGTCACTTCCTGTATGCTGGATATTGTCTTTGGTAAGTAGATGTAGTTAAATAATTTTACCGTTACCGACTTATTTATAATAAACGTAATAATAAACACTGTTATAATGTGTTTTGTCTCTTTTACTCTTCAGAAAATTTCGTTTATCAAAAAGTGACAAACCATTTGATAGCTAACCATAGCTAACATATTCTTAAATATGGCCCAGAGTTTCGGGTGCCAAAACTGAAGTTTCATGAGTGTTTCGAGCATGAGGTTACCTTTCTACCAGAATGTTGTACGTACGGAGCGAGCGCAACGCGGGTAAAACCGCAAAGTGCTGCTCGTTTATCTATAAAACTTTACTATCCAAGTACCATCATATCATAACCTAATAGCGTCATTCTAGGTTGACTTAACAATGACGTTTCAATCAATCAAATAAACAAATATTGATACCAATTCTTGTTACTTACTGAATTAAGTACTCACTTACGCACGTCATTTGCAAAAAAAAAACTCATGAACACGAATTATTCAATGTGTTTTTGAAAAGACAAATATTTGATGAAATAGAAAAACTTAAGTACGTACTTGCTTAGGTCTTAAGCTTAATTATATAGAGACGTAAGTGAGAACCTCTTAGCTTAGGTAAGTACGTACTTACGATAAGTATTATAAAAACTTACTTTCGTATTCAGAAACGGCAATGGGTGAAAAGGTTAATTTTCAAAACAATATGGACAGCCCCTACCTGGAAGCCAGGAATACGGTCATATCCATCATCAGCATGCGGCTTTACAAACCCTGGATGCAGTTGGATGCCCTCTTCAACCTAACGTCCTACTCCAAACTGCAGAAGGATAACATTGATATTACGCACAAGATTACTGATGAGGTAAAAGGATCATTACAATTTCATACGATCAATTAAGAAGTAATGCCTTAGAGTGTAATTATATTTTATTGTGTATACGGCTGCATTCGGCGAGTGGCAGCAGATGTCACCTAATTAGTCGGCCGCAGTCAGACCGCAGTTAAGTCAGGCTAGACTATCCATCGTTATCCAACGTCATTTACTCGTATTTTGCGTCGCTTCCAGTAATTTATATTTCTTGTTAAATACAGTGAAGCTCGGCCGGTGTATACTGACTGTACGGTACGTAGGCCACAAGCAGGACAAACACGCCTTCGAGCGAGGTAGCATTACGGCAATCCCCTCATTTTATAAATCCTATTTTATGCATTGTCTCCATACAGTCGGTGTGCGCCGCCCGACTTTCATTTCGCACGCGAAAATAGTTTTATGATTGAGACAGATTAGACTGATTAGAATTTGAACTTGGAATAAAAGCCTACTGTATTTCAGGTAATATTGAAGAAGAGATTGGCATCAACAGAGGATCCTCATGAGGATGATGAAGGTGAATCTAAAGACGGTAAGTTAATTGTTAGTTGGAAGTTCAGAAATTAATAGGTATTTATCTAGAGCTCTTTAAAAGTGTATCTAAAGTATAAGTGCATAAAAACCTTGTTGAAAATGGGGCAGACTGAAAACCAGTGCTGTGGGGTGTAACAACCCCATAGCGTACACTGAGTCTGTCCTCTACATCACCGCCACTGTACTTAGTTTTAATTACATATATTTTAGTATTTAGTTCATAGTATATAAGTATTGCTTCTTTTTATGTTGTATTTTATGTGGTGTAGAAATAAATGGTTTAAATGTTTAAAATATATTAGATAATTTGGTAATGCTTGACATTGCCAGTGCTAAATGTATAAGAAAAGCAACCGGACTGGCATGGCCAAACGCTTAACATATTTTATGTTTTAGGCCTTTGCCGAGCAGTGGGACATTACAGGCTAATACTATACTTTACTTTATAGGTCCCAGAGATCTGTTAGAGTTGATCCTGAGGAAGAATAAAGATTTCACCAACGTGCAGCTGAGAGAACATATCGACTCCATCACGATAGCAGGGAATGACACCACGGGGCTGGTCATCTGCTACGTGCTGTCTTTACTGGGCACTCATGCGAAGGAGCAAGAGAAAGTTTTTGAAGAGTAAGTTTGTTTTTTAACCTTTTGAGCGCCACAGTCCGCTATAGCCGACATACAACTCCGTGCATTCTACGCCACGGTCGCCTATAGCCGACATAAAAGTAATATTGTTGATTTACGATATGTTGCCTAAATAAAAGAGTTTACGCTCATCGTATCTTATTTATTTAAATAACAATGATATTATCATTTATTTATACCTTAAACTTATCCATAAAATCATTATTGTATATAAGAAATCCATGATTGAAGATGACAAAAAAATGTCCGTAAACAATATGCTCCATGCGCCATTGTCGGCATTTGCCGACCGCTAGTGACGTTCTAACTTTTTATAAATAATGAACGACGTCAGATATTTTTTAAGTAAATATATTCTTTATAAATTATTTCATAAACTAAATATCGTAAATATTAATAATTTAACAAAACGCATACCTAATGGATGAATTTATTGTAAAAATATTTAACTTTCTTTACCACCCCTTCCTACAATCGATAGTTTTGGTGTCCTGCCCATTTCTATTTTATTGCCTATTATGACTGCCCTGTAACGCCACGGTCGGCAATAGAAAAAACATGAGAAAAACAGTAAAAAAATATTGTATTATTTAAATCGTGTGTTGTAGTTTTTGTAGGTATTGATCTTGAATGTTTAGGCATTGGCGTACAGGGCACGGCGATGCGGTATTAGCTTGGTGTTCAAAAGGTTAAAAGTAATCAAGTAAAGGAAAACTGGCGAAATATCAGTTAATCACGTTTTTTTTCTGAGGTATGATACCCCTAATGAACGGCTGTTAGTGATTTATTGCCATCGATGCTATACAAGTTTTTGTAATACGAAAAGTAATTTTACACGGGCGAATGGTAACACAACCATAATCTATATATGTAGGTTACATACAAATAAATAAACTTGAAGTGTCTGTTTGTAATAATCTGCTTGTAAATAAATTAACAGCTTTTTACTAATAAGTGCATAATATAGATATACACACGATACATATATAACAAAACATTTTTTTAAATCTTTGTCTACGCGGGTAAAACGGGTAAACCCACGGGGCGCTGCTAGTATTTTGATAATATTTAGCAATCGTATGTGAATTGGTCACATTATTACTAATGAATTCAGACTCAAATGCGTAAAAGACACCTTGCTAATGGTGTTAATTTTAACACTTTAAGAAAAAATAGTTCTCATTAGCAAACATAATATCGAAGTATTGTTCTAAAATGGTAGGTAATAATTTCGACTGTAGGTGTTAATGTAGCAGGTAGTAGCCAAACGAGAAGGATTCATACATCAACCAATTTTTGAATAATTACTTAGTATATTTTATGAAAAGAGTTGGAAAAGATAGCTTGTTGCCATTTCGGTACATACTCGTATGTATATGATTTATATCTACGGAAAAGCGAAGTACTTAATGCGTAAGGAATTCTCTATATCGTGTTTATAAACATTATTTTTTTTGTTTGTTTCAATGCGCTTAATGTCTAGCTAATTCTGCCTAAAAGTAACGGTATTATATGGGCTACTTTTTATCTAGGTAAAAGGAGGAATGTCATCAATCATAACAGGAGTTGAGCAATTTTCCTTTGGTTGGATATGCAAGCTGCTATCCACAGTCTGAATAACATAGTCTACAATTATGTAAAACCAGTACTTCTAGCTAGGTATTGAGTTGTGTTCTTTTGTATTCCAGGCTTGACAGCATATTCCAAGGATCAAAACGATCCCCAACCAAGGATGATTTAGGAAGAATGGAGTATTTAGAAATGGTCATTAAAGAAACAATGAGATTGTACACGGTGGTACCGATTATTGCGAGGAAAACTACTAAAGACGTAAAACTTTGTAAGTATACATTCATACTTAGCATTGTATTGTTGATCAGCTACCTACCTAGGTATCAACAACCTACTGCCTTAAACGTCATCGACATTAAGCAAATCTATGTACTGCTAACTGACATGACTTCTGCAGCCAATCTGGATCGTATTTACGTCACTCACGGGTTGCAGTAAAGAAACACGAATAACGTGTACTTAGCACACTGTTAAGGTTCGAGCACATTATGCCGGGCCGCAGCGTGTCGGGGCGGAGCGCAAAAATCCGCTCAAATCGCTTTAATACAATTTGTATAGAATTATCGCACACTGTGCCGGGCCGCAGCGGCTCGCATTAATGCGAGGCGGATTCTCGTCCGTACGATGCGGCCCGCCCCGCCCCGCTGCGCCCCGTCAACAGTGTGCTATAGCTAGCGGATTGGTGCGCTCGCGCGCACGTGTTTATTTGATATTATAAAAGAAAGTTCTTCGTCAGAGCTATCCATAACGTACAGTTGCATGCAAATTCTGGCAGTACACTGAGCTCAAAATCCGTCAATGCACTGTGACCCGGCTCGTCACTAATGTGCTAGGTAAACATTTTGCGCTGCGCTGCGGCCCGCTCCGCCCCGCTGCGGCCCGGCATAATGTGCTCGAACCTAAAGTACACATTATTCCTGTACACGACGTGTGAAGCCAAAATCACTTCGTACTGACTGACGGCTAATACTCGTATGTCACGTGCTTTTATCAGTAGCTTGGCCACTATTTTTGTATAAGCACGAACTGAATATAATATGGGTTGGGTACTAAAGATAATCAGCTAGGATTCCCCCACCCCCCACTCTGAACTAAACCTGATTTCCCCCTAAACCAAATCCTGAATCGGCGCCTGCCCATTAAGTACTCATATTTTACCACGAGTTAGTAGGAAGGTATAACGTTATGGAAACAATTTACCTATCACGTCTATAATTAAGTAATTAATACCATTTAAGCATTATGTCCATCGTTTCTTTACAGCCACCTGTACGCTACCTCCGGGCGTTGGATGCGCTATCTTGCCGTTTATGATTCATCGCTCTAAGAGTATTTGGGGAGAGGACGCGGATTCCTTCAAGCCCGACAGATTTCTACCCGAACACTGCTCCAAGCGGCATCCATGCGCTTTTATACCGTTCAGCTTTGGATCCAGAAATTGCATAGGTAAGACAAGTTTTTTTATTAAAAACTCTAATATTGATTTAACCGTTGAATCATAATTAAAGGTTTTATATTATGATGTTTTGCTTAAGTACCCAAATAGACTGGATGAACTTCCTCACCACTCCCCCGGCCTTGGATCCGCCCCTGCCTTTGAAGGCATTTTACTTGCTTTTTAAACATACCGTCTTATTCTTAACTTATTCGCTCTTTATCTAAAACAATGTTATAATGGTCTCTTTTGCTCTTTCTAAAATAACGTATACCATGTGGTAGCTAAAATGGTGTTAATAAACATTTATGGATAAAGCCCATAGGAACTGATTTATTTACTTTTCTTTCAGGGAGATATTTCGGCATGTTAGTAATGAAAAGTATTTTGTCCAACATCCTGCGAGATTACAGAATAAACGCTACAACGTGTGATCGAATGAAGCTTGAAATATTGCTGTTTCCAGTAGACGGTCATCTCGTTACGTTAGAAAAAAGATAAATTTCACGTCAACAACTATTAAATAATACTTAATAAAATTAAGGCTTTCTAATTAAAGAAACTCTGTGAAGGCAGGGATATGCTACAAGGAAAAGGGCTGTAATAAATTATACTTACATGTCATTGTTAAGTACCATACTTATTTATTAACTTAGTAAATAATGTTCCTTAAGACCATTAACTTAGTGTGTTGTTAAGTGTGTTGCTTAGACGGGTTGCTGTGTTTACAAGATTATTGTGATAGAAAAATATAAAATACTTACTTTACAAATTAAAAAGTTTTTATTTTTCAATTGTTCATTTACGTTTATTACTAGGTTGCTGCCTTGTTGCTTACTTATTCCCATTGGAGTTTAATATTTGATACTAAAATTAGCCTTTTCACCCATCTATTTATTCCTTTTTTGTCATGGAAATGAACAAAATACACTTACGCAAAATATATTTTATAAATAACTAGCAGCACCCCGCGGTTTACCTAACCCGCGTTGTACCCGTTCCCGTGGGAATTTCGGGAAAAAAATAACCTTCCCGTTGAATGTGGCTATCAATCACAAAAATAATTATTCAAATCGGACTGATAATTCCTAAGATTACCTCGAACATACAAACAAATAAACTTACAAATTTTACCTCTATATACCTAATATTAGTATAGATTATTACGTAGATAGTGTTATTAATCGTAGCCGAGACGTAGGCATAATGTTAAAATAAGTAGTGATAAAAATATAGGTACTAGGCATTGAGTTATATGTACTAACGTTAGTACATATTACTCAATGGTACTAGGTATGTTATTAAATAATACTGTTACTGTAATGTCCCACTGCTGGGCAAAGGCCTCCCACCATTCCCGCCACTCTTCTCGATTTTGGGCCACCAGTTGTATTAAATAATAAACTTCTGAAAATAATTAGTGGGTAACTATTTATTATATTCATACTTCCAGAAAACTTCGTCTTCCATTGAGTTATATTCAAAGCAAATTCAAAGTCAATGTCATTTCCGTTTCATTTTCCTTCACTAGCGCCCAAATACCAGAAGAAATGGGAAGAAAACAAAATCATATTTTCTATCCTAGTATACAATCTTTTAGCAAAGTGAAATAAAAACTTTTTATCGCAATTTACCGGTTTTTATTATCTGTATTAAGAGTCTTACGCACTTCACTGAATAGCATTGTCGAACCGGATTGATTGGTTTGCTTGAGGTTAGCAAGCGAAATGAAATCACAACTAACACGCCATAGGGCATCACTAAATAAACAAGCAAAGCAAAAATGCAACATGGCTGCCATTTTACTCCGATAAACTTGCTCGCTTGGCTATTTGATGATTGATGTAAATTTAGGTTACATTTTGTTGTTTCTTACTTATTATTACATTTTAGTTTTAAATAATTACGTATTAAATGTCAGTGAAGTGGTGTAGCAAGCTGAAATGATGTTATAGCGTATTTTGTGTAAATAAGGTAAGAACATCCAATGTAAGGTCGCAGACGCAAATTAAAGCCACATCTCAACTCAAAAACAAAATGTTAGTGTTAGTTGTTGTAATGTGTTTATTTCTCTAACTAGGTAACGAAGTAATAACCATGGATTTCGGTCACCCTCCGCCGAATATGGGGCCTCCACCCGGCATGGGCATGGGTGGTCCGATGATGGGACCTCCGCCCGGGCGTAACAACATCCGCCATAACTTTAGGCCTTTCAACAATTTCAACTACCAGATGCGTTTCCCACCACAGGGTCCGTTGAACATGACTCAAGATGATTTCGACGGTAAACGTTTGCGTAAATCAGTAATGCGTAAAACAGTAGATTACAATGCTGCTATTATAAAGGCCTTAGAATGTCGCGTTTGGCAACGAGACTGGCGCGATAGGCATGCGTTGCAACCCGATGCCATGTACACCCCCGATCTGTTACCTCCGCCCTCTTACCCAGATAATCCTATTAATGCAGTCACCACTAGGTTTGTTAAGACTGCTACTAACAAAATGAGATGTCCAATCTTTGCGGTTGCCTGGACACCGGAAGGTCGTAGGTTAATTACAGGGGCTTCATCTGGTGAGTTCACTTTATGGAATGGATTAACTTTTAATTTTGAAACAATTCTTCAAGCTCACGACTCTCCTGTTAGGTCAATGGTGTGGTCGCACGGTGAAGGTTGGATGGTTACGGGTGATCATTCAGGTTTTATCAAGTATTGGCAAAGTAACATGAACAATGTAAAAATGTACCAAGCTCATAAGGAGGCAGTTAGAGGTATAAGCTTTAGTCCCAGTGACGCCAAGATTGTGACATGCTCTGATGATGGTACATTGAGAATATTTGATTTCTATAGATGTCAAGAAGAGAGAATTTTAAGAGGTCATGGCGCTGATGTGAAGTGTGTCCAGTGGCATCCAACTAAAGCACTCATTGTGTCTGGCAGTAAAGACAATCAGCAACCTATAAAACTATGGGATCCAAAGTCAGGAACTGCTCTGTCTACTCTTCATGCTCACAAGTCCACAGTGATGGATTTGAAATGGAATGACAATGGAAATTGGCTAATAACAGCATCCAGAGATCACCTACTCAAATTATTTGATATTCGCAAGCTTGGTACTGAGTTACAAATATTTAGAGGTCATAAAAAAGAAGCTTCCAGTGTGGTGTGGCATCCAACACATGAAGGACTCTTTTGTTCTGGCGGGTCAGATGGAGCTATACTGTTCTGGAATGTAGGAACTGATAAAGAAGTGGGTAGCATTGAAGGAGCTCATGAATCTATAGTTTGGACAATGGCTTGGCACCCTCTCGGTCATATCTTATGTTCGGGATCTAATGACCATACATCAAAGTTTTGGACACGGAACAGACCGGGAGATCTCATGAGAGACAAATACAATTTGAACACATTGCCTCCAGGGGTTCAGGATGACCATGATTTGGATGAACCTGCTGTCATACCAGGAATGGGTCCTGAAGACAAAGTGGAAATATTTTCCTCTGATACAGATAAAGTTATTCCTGGATTGGACTTGGACACAACATTTGTTCCAATGGAATTTGAAAAGAAAGTTAAGAAAGTACCTTATAGCAAACCTATACCTAGGAACTTCCAGGCTCAATGGAACCATGGCCCAACAAGTGAAGATTCTACAACAGAAGCTATCACTCAAGCACTTGTCGAATCTGTCCCTGGAGCCGTGCCCCTCAGCCAGTTGACAGCATCAGCCATATTTATTTATGGCAAACTTATAACTGTGGAACCAGGATCTAAACTGGAAAAGGCAATATCTGAAGGATCTGTTGCACTTAAGAAATTCATTGCATCAGGTGATTTGGAGGAACTTCAGGATGTCATGCCACATCTAGAGGATGGTGCAGATGATGAAAACTTTCAACCATTTGAATACCCTGACCCTGAAGAAGAGAATGAAAATAATGAAGAAGGCACAGAAAATACTCAGGAAAACTTTAATTTTGAAGATGAACTGGCTTATTATGAAAATCAAATGGAAACTGAAAGTAGTCAAGGCCCTTCAAATCAAAATTACAATGGCCCTCCAGATATGAATAACATAGGGCCACCAATGGGAAATAATATGGGACCTCAAATGGGTAACAATATGGGACCTCAGATGGCTAACAATATGGGACCTCAAATGGGAAACAACATGAATAATATGGGACCTCAAATGGGAAACATAAATAATATGGGACACCAGATGGGAAATAATATGATGAGACCACCTATGGGGAATATGCCTCCGATGGGTAACATGGGACAAATTAGACCTATGGGCCCACAGATGCATCCTATGGGGCCGCCGATGTCGATGCATCCAATGCGACCTATGGGACCACCCATGGGGAACATGCCTATGGGGGGAAACATGGGGCCCCCCATGGGCAACATGAACCCCATGAACAACATGCCGCCGATGAACAACATGCCCCCTCGACCGCCGTTCAACGACAACGGGTTCAACAAGCCTCACTTCGACTCGAACTACGACAATCAATACTCGCAGAACGACGAGGACTACAACGAGGAAGACAATTATGACAAGAGTTACGATGACGACAGCTTCAACAGCGAAAATAGTTTCAACGACGACGCCAGCAACGGGAACGAATCGTTCGGGCGCAATCAGAGATGGGAAGGAGGGTACAGAGGGCGCGGGCAGAACCGAGGGCGTGGGCGAGGGGTCAACGGGCACGGGGCGGGGCGCGGGCCGTGGCGCGGCCGGGGCGGCGCGGCGCGCTCGCGCCCGCGCGCCGGTGGCCGGGGCTTCCGCAGGGGCATGATGTCCAACTAGCATAAGAACTTTCTCATCTTGCACAGACTTTATATTTATAGTTCAAGTTTTTCGTTTGACGTGTTTACTTTATGATGAATGTGTAAGTGTAAAAACATAGTGAAGGCATTGCAAAGGTTGTATATACTTTCTTTTACGGCATGTATGTTATTTTAATAAGCTGAAAACATAATAAAATTTATATTATGTCACAATGAGATTTTTGTACAGGTTGTAACTCCTTTGACATCGAAATCTGGTGAGTTGTTCTAAATATTTTGAATTAGTTCAACTGTCGATTGTGTTTTTGATTGAATGTTTTGTGGTGGCAGGTAATCTCTGGAGGCTGCGGTTAAGGGTTGCTGCGGGCTGGTGATACATTTATTCCTGAAGAGTTGGCGGCATCGTACGGCTGGTACCTTCGGTTCCTCTCAGCACCCCGACTACGTCTTTATAGTAAGATACTGGTACTTAATTTTGTTCTGTCAATAAAGATTCTGAAATAAAGGTCAACGATATCTAACCATTTGTAACAATGTTTATGAAATAAAAATAAAAAATAAATATAATAGTAAATATACTTTGAAAAAATATATATTTTAGTGAAGTCCAAAGGTATCCTGTCCTTGTGTGCTGGTCAGTAATTCATTAACACATATTTTAACATTTCAGGTGAATTAATAAAAGGTTTTATGTTCATACATAGTCACCATCACACATCATATTTATCTTGATTTTTATTTTATATTCAAATCAAAATGAAGTAGCATTGTGTATTCACATCACGTGTACGTACCTAACTGGTTATTAATTTCAACATGGTATGAACTTCATTGTTTGTCTTATCAGTTCAGTTCACATGTTATAATATAATATGGAACATCTACCTACATATCCTACTAAAATCGCTGAGTTTGTTCATTTGTTGTTTGATTTAACTATTGTTCAATTAGTTAGGTAACAAACTACTGGCCAGCTGACCTACTCACACCCTTCATCCTCGCCTTCTGGACTTATGTTAAGATTATTAAAGTATATCAAACCAAAATAACGCATATGGAAAGAAAACATGAAACAATTTGTAAAGACAATAAAATTTTTGAACTTTCAAGGGTTTCATTTGATATCGCCCCGGCCTTAAATAAAGAGTACTTTTTTAAGAAATATGTAGTTTCAATTTTTTTTTAAATTTTATTTTACGCCCCGGAGCTTGCGTTTGCAGCTAGTGAACTAGATTCTCGTTTGTTTTAGATGTGGACTGCGGGATGGGTGTCGGCGTGGCTGTTGAGCTACGCGGGCTCGGGGCTGGCGAGCCAGTACGACTCGGGGGACAAGAACTCCATCGCGGACCTCGGCGAGAACACCACCGAGCGCATCGAGCCCATCGCGGGCACGCCCAACTTCCGCCTCATCAAACCGGACAAGACCACGCAATGGTTCCCCGAGAGGGAGATCAAACACGACAGCTGCGTGCGCCGGGCGCACTGCGAGCCCCTCAACAGGTCCACATGCCTCGGCTCCAAGTTGCCCTACGACAAGACCAGTGTCCACCTCACATTCTACGAAAACCAGAACAAGATACAAGCCCAGCTAGAAATGTACAGGCAGCTCATCAATGTGCCAACCTGTTGGGCCGTTATACAGCCCTTGCTATGTGCCACTTTTATGCCGAAATGCGAAACGATTCTTGGCCAGGATATGGTTTATCTGCCCTCCTACGAAATGTGCAAGATAACGATGGAGCCCTGCGCTATATTGTACAACACGTCCTACTTTCCGTCCTTTCTGAAATGCAATTCAACGTTGTTTCCGACGAAATGCGAGAATACAGTTAGAGAGATGAAGTT
Source organism: Cyclophora punctaria (assembly GCA_951394245.1). Taxonomy (NCBI): domain Eukaryota; kingdom Metazoa; phylum Arthropoda; class Insecta; order Lepidoptera; family Geometridae; genus Cyclophora; species Cyclophora punctaria. Next base: position 4,615,771 of record OX596182.1, on the reverse strand, counting down.
TAATACTACTGGGAAATGTCTACCGCCGCTTATACATACGGATAAGGCTATGCATTTTTATGAAGGTAAAATATCAAACGAAAAGTATATTCTGCAACCAAATCAAATACATGATATAGCTAGTTCCTGCCACCACCAATACAAAATGATAAAATATAACTTTAAATTCCAGGTATTTCTGGATGCGGTTTACCCTGTACGGACCCCTTATACACGGAAGATGAGCACAATCAGATCCACCGTCTGATAGCGTGGGGCGCCGGTATATGCCTCGCGCTCAACCTGCTCACAATAGCCACGTTCCTCATAGACTGGCGGAGCGCTAACAAATATCCGGCGCTCGTCATATTTTACATCAACGTCTGTTTCGCGGTTGCTTCCATGGGGTAAGTTTATGTTTCCGAAAATAGTTTTATAAACAAACACATTTTAATGACTTACTTCATGAGTTTAGTCACTGTGTATTTGAATTCATATTTCTTTTTTCACTGGTTTTTATGTCGAATGGTTGTTATGTTTAAAGTACTCGATTATTCAAATAGGCCTTGTTGAATCTTAATATTTAACACATAATATTTTCTTACAGTTGGCTAGTACAGTTTGGTATTGGATCAAGAGATGATATAGTATGCTCTAAAGATGGAACCAGAAGGCAGGGCGAACCCTCAGCTGAAGAAAACTTGTCCTGTGTAGTGGTGTTTGTCTTGGTAAGATATGTTTTTTATTAGTTTGAATATCTTGAATATCTACCCAGAATACTAATTGGTAAGGCCTCTCATCTCACTGAAGATATCAGTACAGTGAGGAGGATTAGGTGTAATCACCACCAATCAATAAAATAATTCGTTCTGTTTTAGGTATACTATTACATGATGGCAGCTTGCGTTTGGTTCGTAATATTTACATACGCATGGCACATGAGTTTTCGGGCATTAGGTAAGCTTTTAATCAATTAGATTGTCAATATCAAATTAAACTTTTCAAATAATCTTCGCAATACTTTTAACTTTTCAACCCCAACACTATTTAAATTATATTAACACAAACATAAAGTGTTAATAACTAAGCAATTCTCTCAGGTAAGATCCAAGACCGCATAGACAAGAAGGCAGCTTATTTCCACCTCGTCGCGTGGTCGCTACCCTTAGTGCTGACCATCGCAACCATGGCGTTCGGCGAGGTCGATGGCAGCAGTGTGACGGGCATATGTTTCGTCGGCTACGTGAACCACCCGATGAGAGCGGCGTTGTTATTGGCGCCGCTGGCTGTAGTGCAAGTTATTGGAGGATACTTTTTGTTGAGAGGTAAGGCCTAATGAGTACTTTAAATTATTAAGTGAGATTTATGTAGCAGTAACAGCGCCCCAAGATTAAACCTGCTTTGGGCCCCAACAATCAAGGATAACAGTACCCTGTGTAGATTGTGTTATTAACTAACTGTTTGCCTAGTAATTAAATCCGTCCCGCAATTGTTGCGGCGAAAAAAGCAATTAACAGATATTCATCCTTTCTACCCTCCATTTTTGTCAGCAAAAACATGCATTTATAACCGTTGTATTCATTAGTTGTTATTATTGACAGGTGTATTCTCTCTAATCGCCGTTCGAGTATCAAGTAAGGACGTGATATCGCCCCGCGCGTCCAACAAGATTCGCCAAACTATCACCAGATGTTCGATCACGGCGGCACTGGTAGCTGTCTTCATTTGCGTCACATTCGCCTGCCACATATACGAGTTTAGAAACGCTGATCATTGGAAGGAGTCCTTCAAAAAGAATATTATGTAAGTGTAAAACACCTCATAAGTTTAACTAGATTTCTGTTCTATTTCTAAAGCAATGTGTAACATTGAAGATATGTCAATTAATGAACTTCCATTGTGTAAGTAAATGAAGTGTCAGTGTCTGCAAAATTGTCGAATTTGCTGTAAGTCCCAGGAGTATAGAATAATTGCATTCTGTGAACACAGGTGTCCATTCACTTACGCATGCAATAAATTTATTCGGCAATTGCCGAAGTCACTTGTCAATGCACATATTACTTAAAACTATCTGATTGTCTACCTAAAAACAGCTATATAAGCTCACCATATAAATATTATCCCACAACCTTAAGCTACACTACTATACAATATCAATACATTCGCCCAACAGATGTCGTCTCGAAGCTCTGAAGGACAGCGTGAAGGAATGCTCGACGGGCAGTCGTCCGTCCGTGTCAGTACTACAGCTCCGCCTGCTGTCCTGTTTCGCGGCCGGCGCGCTCATGGCGTCCTGGACTTGGACGCCGGCCGCCGCCGCCGCTTGGAGACGATACTTGGCAAGGTTATATTGTAGTAATAAATATTCCTGAGTTGAGGAATCATTAGTGAAGTTTATAGTGATATACTTTTTATCAAAATCGTATATAATTTATTCGCTGAATTTGAATGCCTTAAGAATTACTCTCAAAAATATGTTGAATAGGTTAGCGGGCAAATTATAGTGTCGTAGGTTTCGTCATTGTTTTACGTGCTCTCCAAGGCTTTCAAAGCGTAATAGTCATATTCGCTAATTGTGTACATTACATTTCCCAACATATTATGTTATGTCTATATAATTATTATCTGAGAAATAACAAATAACATAATATCAACAGAAAGTGCGGTTGTTCAGTGGAGGCTGAAGCGTCTCGTCGCGCTCGCAAGCACGAGCTGATCGCGCGCGCGTACCGGCGGCGCGGCGAGTTCGCGGCGCGCGGGAGACTGTCCATCTCGCTCGGCGGCTCGCGCCAGGACCCCGTGGGGCTCTGCATCGACCACTCGTCGCCCATTGACTGCCCAGAGGACGCTAAACATGAGAGGTAAACTACTTAATTCCACTCAGTTTGCTTGATTTATGCATTCTGTACCTGAGTCCATATTCAAGACCAGGTAGTACTGACAAATTGTTACTTTTATGCAAGTTATCAACAGCATGGCTTCTTCCTAACTACCAATACACTCATTAACATGTTTCTCAATACAGCGGTGAGCTATCGTCATCGTGGGCGGCGAATCTGCCCCGTTTCGTCCGGCGACGCGACGCATTAGTTCTCCCAGCACATACGCATCACTCGCTGAGCTCGACGCCCGACCGTCGCAACTCACAAGACTCGCAAATCAGCATCAGTCTTCGCCACGTTTCAGTGGAATCACGACGAAACTCACTCGACAGTCAGTTGTCGGTCAAAATCGCAGAAATGAAAACGAAAGTAGGACGACGCCGAACCAAACATACCAAGGCGAAGAGAAAAGCTCGAGCGAGCGCAAGAAAAGAAAGTACACCCTCTATAGAGAGCCAAATAAGCCGATATTGGCTACAGGCCGTCGCGGCCAACAATGATCCTTCACGCGAAGAAGTAAAGTTCAGTTTCGATTGAAACGAAACATATCTTTTTGCACTTTTCGATTGATTAGTTTATTTAAGTAATAAGTGTCGAAATCCAAAGCCAGCTGACTGAAGATTTTGCTTTAGTCCCGAGAGCGGACCGAGGCTGCAAAGTTTGTGATTATTTTACTCGATATTGTATTTAAAAAAGTAAGACTGAAAGAATCTCTTTATCGTAACAGACCATGACAATCTAATCAATGCATTTGTGTGATAGTAACCATAATTGAACCTCAAATACGATTGTGCCATATTCTCAGAGCCAAGTAAGCGCTCTGGAGCTGTGTTTATGAAAAATGTTTACATTAAAATTATCAAATAGTTTTGTACATAAGTATTTTGTTACAAAAATGAATGAGAACATAATCAATTGTACAAGATGAAGGTTGTGATGTTAATCATTGAAGCAGTTTATTGTTATTTACGTCGAGCGATGCTTCTATGAAGCATGTTATCCTGCTTATTGCTATTTTTTGATAACATAGTTGAAATCAATTTGACTATTCCAAAATATTTGTAAGATATCAATATAAGACTAGTTATTTTTACCTTTATTTATATTTGCTAGCTTTAAATTTTGATATTATTGAACTTGTACCTTTTATACTAATAAAGAATTATGATCTAAATTTTTACATTAAGTTAATCCATTTTTCACCTTGGTCGCCTTGTTAACCAGTTACCAAATAATTATCTGCCAGGCTTACAGCCGTACTTTAAAAGTACCAGGAGCTTTTAATCAACAAGAGGGTGTTCTCATATAGTTTGGTGGAGCCTAACTCTGCACTTCAAAAGTACCAGGCGCGTATAAATCAACAAGAGGTTGTTCTCATATAGTTTGGGAGCCTAACTCCGCACTTCAAAAGTACCAGGCGCTTATAAATCAACAAGAGGTTGTTCTCATATAGTTTGGTGGAGCCTAACTCCGCACTTCAAAAGTACCAGGCGCTTATAAATCTCAAATGTTCCAGGCGTGTATAAATGAACAAGAGGTTGTTCTCTCATAGGTACCACAAAAGATATACAGTTTGGGTTTACAGTGGGGACAAAACGACATCTGCTGATGGTTTGGAAAATTTATTCGTAGTAGGAATATTGGTTAGGGCCCGTAGATTAAATTAGTTCAAGTCAAGATCAGTGTACCATATCGGTGCCATGAGTTTTTAGACCGCATAAAGGCCTCCAAAATGGTCTTAAGATTTAAACAGCTGCTCAGCAATTTAAAGTGCCTCCGAAGCACAATATTGCTCTGATAGAAGTCCAGAGTGTGCTACAAGTACTCAAATAATCGATGCGGAACTGCTCTAACTAAAGGGTTAAAAGATAATGAAATGAAACAAATAAATAATCATTAATCATTTAATGACAACGCAGGCAAACAAATAATGTCAAATGTTCACATTCCACAGTGATGTCATTAACAATTTATTGTAACTTAAAAATAAATCTATGTACTCAACACCTACACTACCCGCTAGGTATAGGTTCCTTTAAAATAAATGGACGTTCCTGCATAGCTCTTCTATACTACGGACATTTTACATATTTATAGATAAATAATCGCCAATTAAAATAGTACTTGTCATGGACCACAATAAGCCATACAATTTATTAATTCGATGATATAAAGGCAATTTATTCGGCAAATACATTATTATAGTTCCCTAAGATTTAATATAAAAAATAAATAGTAACAATTCAATTTGAGATAAAATGAAGACATTCCGTTATGTTTGTGATATGTGTTCATGAATTTCAAAATGAAATGTGAGGAACTAATATGTATAATACAATTTATCTATATGTTGCAAACAACAGTGTCATATAATTTAAGTAGACGTTTTTTAAAGGTACTATCGATCACAGATGTTACTCTAGACTTGGCAAGATGCGTTTGAGAGGACAATAAGAGAAAATGGTAATTTATCCTCAAAGTGTGTTTCATGAGCCTAGTTCAAAAAGGTCAAATCAGACAGAATCAATTAAATTGCTTGAACATAGTTTTTAAGTAAGCAGTTGTTATTTTAAAAATAAATTAATGTGGATTGAAGTTAAATAAATCCATTAATAAGTATGTAATGTTAAATTAATTTCCTTTAAAAAATATCTTCAAAAATCCAATTCAATTTTGTCTGATAATATTAAAATTGTTGATTGTACCCACATGAACACATGATTAGCTAAAATATAAATAAAAAATGCTGCCCAGCATGCATAAACAACAAAGTATAAAAGATAAACGAAAAAATAGGAAAACAACACCAAAATATAAAAAATGTAACACTTAACAACTAGGCCTACAGTAGGAATGTAAGTTGCTGTTTACATTTGTAAACTTAAAATACTATCAAAATTGCACATAATGAAAGGAAACATTTCTTTGGAGCTTAACAACTAATAAAAATCACAATTCAGTACTAAAGAAAATTCGATAAAACCTTGTCAAAAAATCAATCACCAAAAAATATTATGTGCATTATTATGCTTAGGGTTGCTTCTTAGAACTAAAGGTGCACACGATTTAACCTACGCTAACATCGTTAAAACGATGGACGCAAAATATGTATATCTAACAAAATTTCCTATATAAAGAGCATATCACACAATCACAGCAGTCTCCTACGTTTGTCTCGCTTTCCGTATGTTCTTTTTCTCGGCCTCAGTGAATCCTAGAATGTTTTCGATAGCAGTGAGGTGTCCTTGATGGTTCTCCGGGTCGGTGAGGAAGTAGTAAATAGCCGATTTCAGGAACTGCAGCGTGACTTCAGGATCAATTTTGGTCTTACCTTTCTGCGACTCGACAATGCGACGGTACATTGCCTGAAACACAATACAATAGTATTTTAGGACAACTGTTCTTGTGTTGCAAGTAAAAGGGAATAAATATAATGAGCGTATTGTAAATTGTATACAAAAAAATAATGCCTAAGTTTAATCTATAGAAATTATTAGGGTTAATATAAAAGGATCTTTAATCTAAATAAAGATAACTTAATATTACAAATAGATAAAATAAAGTTACCCAAAACCAAAAGAGGCTGTTTCAAACTTATGCATGCAAAGTTTGAATTAAAGTCAGTAAATAATATTTACTAATAACAACTACTAAAGAATACCTCAGGTCCAAATACCAAATCAAAAGAAGTTAGTCATAATTTAAAGCAAGCAAATTATTTACAATAAAATGTATCAATTCGATAACGTAGGTCCATAATCAATAGCAAGTAACTATTGAATACACCTAAAATGCGATCAAATCATAAATTGTATTCTTAATTTAAAACTATTTACAAAAAATAATTATAAAAAAAACACAAATATTAGCTGAATTGAACCTGTGGAAGCTGAGTGAAATAATATAAAAAATAAGTATAAATTAATAGTGATTTGTGAGCGCTGCCGGTTCCGGTATAAAGTTCCAACCTTTCGAGCTCCTAGGGCCCATAAAGAAACAGCCTCCTTTGCGCTTAGCAGTACTTGTGACTTTGTGGATCGGTCCTCTGTGAATGCCGTGTCCTGTAATGCACTATAAGTTAAAGCGAGCAATGTTAATCGCCACTACATGCACTTGCACACATTAGACCGTGGGTGTACAATGCGGTGGGTTAATTCAATAAATAATCATCATCAACTACCACGTTGCGGCGGAAATCAAATAGGACCAGATTTTATATTTATCTAGAAGAAAATATGGATATCCTTGTAGATAATAATGTCTAATATATCGGAAAATGTTTTTTTTTGTAATAAAATTCAAATAAATTGTTACAATCACACTTTACAATATAGTATTTACATTTTCCATTATGATTACTATTACTATTGTATAGTCTTGTGTTTAAAATCAATTTGATTCACCGCTGCAACGCGCATGTTTCTATCACAATGTTAATATTTTAAATCAGCATTTCCATTCAATATAGATTAGAAACTGTTATTAGGAAGTCAAGAATGATAATACAGTCAGTGAAAATGAGTGATGAAATCAGTATGAAAACATTTTTCACAACACAGTTGCATAAAGAATTACTTCATTAGCAATAGATATCGGTTTCATAAGAATGACATAGTACAATCAACATAGCTAGAGTATGTGCCAAGTAAGTCTGAGTATGATGGAGCCACTTTTAAAAGTAAAACAAATGTGTATACTTTTTTAGCAATCAATTACTTCTAACTTCAGGCATCAGGCTTATTTGGCACACCCTCCAATAGTAACTTAGTGTGAAAACAGTCATTTAAGTGATGCATTGTACTTGAATGTGACTTACTCGGACTTTCTCGAGCTCGGTCTGAGTAATCTGCAGTTGCTCCAGTAGTTCTTCCATAGACACGCGGCTGACCAGCCCTTGAGACGTACTGGGCTCACCATCCTGAAGTGTATATTGATAAATATGTAAGAGATAACATATCATAGGAAGTATAAAATAGTAATTATCTCATGTTAGTGGCCAACCCTAAATACCTAACTAGCAAGATGTTTTTTAAACAATTCCCAAGAGAGCTATTATTTATCTGCCAGTGGTAAAGAAACCTTAATTTAATGGTATAAGAAACAGTAAACAGGGCAAAATTCAAATGATTCAGCCATTTCAGTGATTAATAAACTAAAACAAATACATTAATATTACACATAATAGATACACCTACTTAATTATAGGCTACCTTGCTATGTTACAATAACATTGTACATCTTTTTTGTTATCTAGGTCACATCTCAATTAAAATAATAAAGTCAAACAATATTGCATGCTAAGTGTTATTCATGTTGATGTACAAATAAGTACTGAATTATGTAGGCATGAGGCAAGTGAGAATACCACGAATGGAGAAAAAATTGCAAAACAATAACGAGTGTTTTTGCTGCAAATGCATTTTAATTACAAAAGAATAATTAATCATCATGCTGCAATGTAATTTGTCTTTGATTTTTGTCTTCATGATGAATTAAAGTATGTAATTGATTCTTATTTTGTCTTCAAAACATAATGAAATGAAAACTCACCTTATCCATGTCAAACTTGGCCGCTTGTATTCCTTTGTTATACATTTCCAAGTAGGCAGATTTGTGTTGGTTCTCCTCTTCTTGTAACTGTTTGCTCGCCTCTTCCAGTTGTTTTTCGAGACACTGAATTCTCTCTTTTGCCTGCTCATAGTTGGGTAAAAGCTCACAGTATCTGGTATTGACGTCTGCAAGCTTATGTAGTAAAGCCTCTACTTTATCATTGTGTGATTTCTTGATCTCCTGAGTTTCACCGATGTGTGCTCTCACAACATCCTCAATCTTCTTCTCATAGTAAGCTATCAAAGTTCGCCGTTCCTCATCAAAGTCACCAGAGTCTGTCATACAACTTGCTTCATGTGTCATCATGTGAACCGATTCCTTAGAATGTAAAGATGAGTTGGTGAGATCATCGAAGTGCCCAGAGTCAGTGAACGATCCTTGCATTTCATTGCGGCATCGAGTCGGAGTCTCATCTTTGAAAAGTGGACTGTCCGTAACATCATAGTTTCTGCTTGAATGACCAAGTTTAGGACTCTCAAGGGACCCTTCATCAGCATTTTCCCTTATAGTAACAATTTCACTGGAGTTGGATTTCTCATCGGGGGAACAAATGGAAGCTTTGTACAGTCTCAGTTCAACAACTTCTTTGGTAAGATGGAATATTTCACTGTCCTTTTTGTCCAGGTCTTTTTTGGCTTGGTTGAGCAAACTCTTGAGGCGTCTTATTTGTTTTTGAGCTCTTTGGGTGGGGGTGAGGTAATCGTCTCCAGCGAGGCCAGCATGTGATGAGCAGTGGAGAACGTACCTCATGGATTTGCCGCTGAATGTGGTACCATTGAACGGAGCATAGCCGACGTCGACTGAGGCCGCCGTGGCCGCGCTGCCATAGCTGTGGAGGGACTCGTCGTCCGGCAGGTCTTCGGGAGACCCCGGAGGAGTGTTGGCCGAGTCGGTCATGCTCAGTTTCCTATCCCCACACCCATCATACGTCTTCAGGCAGGATTTTTTCTGTTTTTGAGGAGCGTTGTTACAATTGAATGACTGTAACAATAAATGTAAGGATTTAAATACGTGTCCTATACGTCATACGTCGTCTTTTGTTATTTTTAGCTAACCTGTCCAGGTTGCAAAGTATTAACGAAATTGGTGGTTTGACTACGGAAAACCGTGTCAAAAGAACAATAACACACTCGAAATAATGAAGCTATTAATAGAATAGTAAACGAAGCCAAAATTGTTATAGTATTGATCTGTTTTGTAAAGCTCAATACACATTTGTGGCGGGTACTCACATGGCTCCGCTGGCGATGGCCGGGCTCGGCGAGTCGGGACACATCGCTGCCCTGTTTCTGATGTGTATTTTCCGTGATTACTGGAATTAACTTTCTGGTGGCAAGTGGCGACCGCTGCACCATTTTCTCTCCGCGCAGTCGCAACGAGGAGGTGCGCCGAAAGTTCCCGGTGACATTTGCAGCGCAGCAATGTTCATCGTGAAACTCGGGGATTCTTCTAATATAATTTCTACTCATTTTCTTCAAAAATTCGCATTAGCGCAGAATACTGAAAAAGGAAACAGCTGTTTTGTTTGGTTGGTTTTGGAAGGAAAGAAAAGAATAAAGAAAATGAATGAATGATTGTTTGATCGATTAATGGGTTTTTTTAAGGTTTTTTTAATATTTCGCAAAAATCACCCCTTCACTCACTCACAATTTTTTTTAGAAATCTTTCATTCTTTTCACAGAACTGAAATCAATCAAATGTCAAATAATGGCAAAATGTCACCAATCAAACATGCGCGTGCGACGTGGGGCGGCATCCGTACAAATTAGTTTTATATTTAATTAAAATTGTCGTTTTTTGAAGGAAAAAAAACTGATGCTTTGATGATTTAAAGTATTTAAGTAGGTACCTACCTCGTCAACAAGAAAGAATAAATTACTTGGTTTGTTTTAACACGTTAAGTGCGAAACAGGGCTTGAAACGCCCTGTACGTGTCTTGTCTTTATAGCGGTAAGGAAAAACTTAAACTTCTCTGTCGTGCGCGAGGCATAACTTCCATCTGGTTCAGTATAGGAAAGAGATAACTATATATCTGAGATGTGCTATTGATTCCTAGTTCTATGGTATACTTATTTTAATACCGGGTTTCTTAGACCTCGTGCCGCACTGAACAAATAAAATTCTAACACAGTGCGGTAAGAGGTTCCGAAAACCTCGTACCCCCGCGCACCTCGTACCGCACTCTACGCTAGCTTCACGCGGTTAGTGTTGTGCAACGCATGCCAGGCTGCGCACGCGACGAAGAACTGCTGTCGATTATGTCGAAACGTTGCCGAAGAAAGTTAATTAAAGAGGATGATGAAGAAAAACCGGGTGGTGAATCTGAGTCAAAATCGCTGATGATATTTCAAAAACAGGTCAGTCACTAATTAATATTTATAAATATACCTACTCCGAATAAATAATAATAATATAGATGAAATAATTATGTATTTAATAAATAAATTTCAGCACATTTTTTATTTTCAGAAGCCACTGCAAACAATGCACATCATCTCGAAAAGGGATCAAAGAAGAGGAGATGTGTAGGATGTTACGATAAACTCCGCGCCTTCTTGACAAGTCGTGAGGCTGACAAAAAAGTGAAGAAAATTCTCACAGAATGCACTAGTTGCAAAAAATATTATTGCTTGACGTGTTTTAATGAAAAACATCCATAACTTTGATAAATATATACAATGAAATAAAATCGATAGGTATTTATTTTCCCATCACTAAATAATATGAAAATCTGCTATTTTTCAGTGCGGTACGAGGTACATCAGACCCCACATTTTATTTTACCTATAGAATTTAAACTAAATAATCTAACCATAGGCGGCGGCAGATATAGGTTAATGAACTCATTGTTAATAATAACCGCGATAAAAGCTGTACAATTTGTCATATTTGGCACCAAAAAAAGGATTTTGGTCTCCTAAGGGCGGTGGGGTTTAATAAGCCTCGTGCCGCTACAATGTCTGGTTTAAGACAAGGTTTTAAACGCCTCGTAACGCAGTAATGGAAAGTACAGATCAATCTGTGCCGCTGGGAACGTGTTAAGCCCGAACGCCAAATTAAAAATAAACTATCTTTAGGTATTACCGTAATACTTAGTATCTAAGTAACCTAATAGTTGGCAAGATAGATCGATACCGATGCGGCAAATTACTATGATGATAGGATCTAGGTCAAATTACAAGGTTAAAACCAAAACCCTACTACCTACCCTACCTGTTAGGTTTGCTGTACAGTAAGTAAGGTACACTTCAAAGGTTAAAACTGCAAACTGTCTACCTACAAAATATAATCGCATTAACTATCTCACTTACCTACCTACTTACCTTCACTAACAACAATATAAACAACCAAGGTTACCACTTATGTTTTTATTTTACTTACCTATCCGTGTGTCACTAATTGTAATTGTCAGTAATACCGCATTAAATATTAAAGTTCTTTGATTAAACACTCATTATTATTTTATGAAATGATTCCATACGAAATTAACCTAAGCAATATTTTATGTCAAAACACTGCACGAAAACTTACCTACACAAATGTTTTACACATAAATGTGGGTAGATTGATATGATTCACGCATCTGCTTTCTGCAGTGCAGTGACCCGTTTACACAACCTTTGTACAATGAAAAACTTTTTAAATATGCAATTGTTATGCACTCTTGCTGCTGCGAGTACCTACACAGATACCTATCTACTAGGTATTGCTAAACAGTGGTTCAGATTTCCAACATCATTTAATAATTATCTAATAACGTATTTACGGAGAATGATTGGATACTTGACGGTGAGATCTAGGGCATTCGCATAGTTAAGAAACAATAAAATAGAAAGAAATACAGTATAGTTATGTGGGCAGTAGGTATAATTATGGGCAATAAACTTTCAAAAAATACAATAGAAAATAAATAAACATTGCTTGCCCACAGAATATCGAGAAATTATACATGGTTACCTAGCTTCTAGGTACTTACATAAGGAACGGATAATAACCGGTTTTTATGGTTAGTCTGTTCAAAACATTGTGTTAGGTATATGTACTGACGTTAGTACATATAACTCAATGGTTCAAAATTAGGTATACATACACCTAGGAACCTAGACTATCTATTTTGATACCTATTAGGTTTAGCCTAAAGTTATCTTCACCGTACTAAGGTAAACAATTACCTTCGATCAATTACCTACATAATAAATACTATTTTCAGCACCGAAATAGGTAGTTACCTTAGATTCATAGAAATGTCTGGAAGATTCCGAGTACTGAAGTGGTTAGTTACGTCTACAAGTAATAAACTACGATAAGACCTAAGTATTATGCAAATTCTGACCGAAATTATTGTAAGTAGAACTATAGAAGCATAGATAAATAAACTTAATATATCACTACATAGTATAAAACAAAGTCGCTTTCTGCTGTCTGTCTGTCCCTATGTATACTTAGATCTTTAAAACTACCTACGCAACGGATTTTAATGCAGTTTTTTTTATAGATAGGTACCTAGATTGATTCAAGAGAAATGTTTATAAGTATAAATAATCCCGAAATCCCAAGGGAACGGGTACAACGCGGGTAAAACCGCGGGGTGCTGCTAGTTACATTGATGATAATATGAAGACTACAATCATATTAAGACCACTAGACTAACAACAATAATAACACTAAACTGGTTCAATCCAAGTCAATTAAAATGTAGTTATTTAACCATTTTCAACCACAAAAATATTCAAGAAATATAAATAAATATAATGAGCACTGGTGAATGCCGCGGATTATGTAGCCAACTAACTAGGTACCTAGCTAGCTTTCAATATGAAAATACAATGGGGAGGTCAAATAATAAACACTTGAAATATTTTCGTGGTTATGAATTGTTGTTATCGGCTTACCATCTTTAGGAGTATTTTAATGAAACGTTACCGAAGTTCCAACGAAAAATCTAGAAAGGTAATTAAAAATTAAGATAATTCTTACCAAATTTGTGCGTCGTGTTCTAAATAGGATTATTACGGCAGTACAAATGTTTTGCAATTTGTATGGTTTTTTGCTAACCAATCCGAAGTTAATAACGTACGTGTCTGTCAGTGATTCAAGGTCTTTACAAACGTAAGCGCTGAAATCTTCATTGGTCTAACTTGGATAAGAGATTTGCTAAGATTTTTAATTTAGGATATTTTGTAAACACAATATTTTTTCCTTTAAAAATATGTATATCAATAGTCGGTTTTTATGAGGATTATTTGTAGATTATTAAACTTACTAAGCTGTACATTTTATTTCATTTTCTCTTCTGTTAGAAAACTTTCTACCAAATTGATCAGATCCGATATTATTAAATTAAAGTAATAAAAAGATACTCACTAATAATTGAGTTTTGCACGAACGGTCCAAATTTCATTTCACCTATAGAAAACATGTTTATTGAACAGAAGCACATCTTAACATCACAGTCTAAGTTCGAGGTATAGTCGTTCGCAGTTCGCACTTTATTTCGTAGGGTAAATATTTAGGGACACAATTCGAACATCGCAAATTGCTTAGAGTAAACCATCCACGGTAACTTTTACACTAAGAATGTTGCGGCGAGTCGTGGGGAGCGCAATCGTCAGCGAGCGCTTGGTCAATGTTCGCGGCTGAGAGAGCACCGCACCGCCGCGCCCCCTGCCGCCGCCGCGCCGCAGCTCTTGCTAAATCTGCTGTGCCATTGTCGACATTACGACACTCCGCACAATGCACTTACAACACCCAAAAAACAACTAACAAGGAACCAATCCAATGCCCCTTTTAACGACTCATTATTGCTCGTATAGGAAGAACGCATCACACGCCATCTGGTGTCATTGTTTTATTTCTTTCTCGAGGCAGATTGATGCAGCACTTATGTAACGGTGCAATTTGATCAATTTTCAATTGTTTGCGCAACATATGTAGGTAAGAGTAATAATTCATTAGAACGGTTCTAATTGACTGACTGGCGTTGTTGATTCGCGTTCAATTTATGGTTCACAGCAGTTTTCCAATTTACAGCTAATCAATGCGCTTTGGTACCGGTAGTTAGTACTTGTACCTGGATGTACTTAATGGTAGAGATATTGTCGTTGCCGCATCGCGTTTTTGTTCCACAAACAATTATTGACATAGTCTGATAACTATGAAAACGTTCGATATTTTCAAAGCGGCGAGTTTTCTTCCAATTAATCGAAACTAGATGGAATGTTCGTGTGTACTAAGTAGTTAAAAAGTATGGCGATGAATTCACGATAGTTCGATAAGCGATCGACAGCGTGTTTGCGGTGCAGTGGGCGTGAATTTTCCTGGAAATGTTATTAGACATTCCAAGTTAATTTTTCACAGGTCTCATAAAGTGGAAAGCAAACACTTCCTAACCAACGTGAAATGATAACGATGTCGATTACTCATATATAGCGACATGCATTTGATTTTAAAATTGAAATATTATAGAGATCAGATCAGTACGTTCAATAGAGCCTCTTTGGGGCCAAAACTGAATAAAAATATTGATTTGGCTTGACTTGATTGATGACCAGGTAACCTTAGTAATTTACGTAGATTACCCTGACTTAGCTCAAATACCTCGGTATAACTTAGACACTTAGGTATTTAAAAAACATACCTAGGTGATGGCTTAGATTTAGAATGACGGCAAAAGGCTTTTACGCAAGCTGAACATCGAGCGTGGTGCACAACACTTTCGGACCCATTTTTTTACACCCATTACAAAATGTAATCTAAGACCGTGTTCAGTTTCAAGTTTTCATCACAATAATTCACCTTGGGCCATTCACTACATCAAAAACTTCAATGCATTTTATTGTTACGTGTTTCGATACTAATTAGCGCACTTCCTGCGCCCGCGCACCGCTAATGGGATTACGACCCTCGAGGAATACTTTCAAATTAAATCACTAGAATCTCGGCTTAATGTGGAATTAATGAAGGAAGCTAATTATTAAGAAGGTTTTTAAAGGCTGTACTTGAAGTGGCTTGAAATCATTAAGAAACGGTTGTAATTAGAACTATAAGTACAAAGCAGACAAAATGCACTCTGACTTTCTGTGGAAGCAAACGACAGATAATATGTAACAAAGTTTGATTAATAAAAAAAGGTTTTATGTTCCACTGCTGCCACCAAAGGCCTCTGCGCTCACTAAAATGTTACAACACTGGGAGATTTGGCATAATCATCACACTGGTCTACTGCGGGTGAGGGAGCCCTAGCCATGACAATCACACATCAATTTAAGACAATAAGTTAAAACAAAGTGTATGAGAAAAAAAAATACCAAATAGGCGTGTTACTTAATTTTTTGTTTCTTTTTGTACTTACTTTATACCTATAATTTTCTACAAAAAAGATACAACTTATTTTAAACATCAACAAGCAGACTCAACCAGACCATGAGTCACGTGGAGCTCTTAAATAATTTTACCGGTCTCATGTCTACACATAATGAAATTCAAAGGTCAAAGACATAAAATACTGAATATACCCAACATTTATTGATAGACGGTTACCGAACGAAACCCTGGCTCGTGATCAATATACTTCGATCTACTTTATTATTAACTTTTTTGGAGATCCGGTTTCTTGTTTTGATGTCAGCCAATCTATTTAATTCGACGTTCGATTTTTCTCCTATACTCGTAGTCAATTCAAGGTACAATAAGAGAGCACCGACTCATATCTTCCTGTGGGAACAAAGTGTATAAAATTACTGATTAAACTGTAGGCCATTTATCCTCATCCGACCACCGTTTTATAGTAAACATTTTTTTTTTATATCTACATACATTTGTTTTATTTTTATATCTACATGCATTGTGCATCTACTACTACATGCATCTACTTACAAAGCATTTTATAGCGTTAGTAGGATTTGCAGAAGGACGTGGTTCTCTGAATAATATTACAAAACCACATTCCACGATATATGAAACCGAGTTTTGATTTAGGCCGCTGGTTTTAACACCGCCAATGCTCTAGATTGGGTTTTAAAGCAGTTTAAGTATAATTAGCTTCAAATTTATGCAGTTACACTTTTGCAATCTTTTGTAGGTATGCAAACCGTTAACTGTATGCTGTGTGCATGATATATTCGTGTGTGTACCCTGTATATATTAAAACTAACACTAGTAAAAGTAAGTAGATTATAGAGAAAACCGGAAATGTACCTTACTGCCGATACATGACATTTAAACACCGATTTCATACTAAGTATCTAATCAATTCCGATTATGCTGTAATACACGTTTCTTTTCATAACCTATTAAGTTGATATCCCTTGTTTCTCTTACTAAGAAATGATTAATGTGAAAAGAGTAATGCTCTCCAATTAAGTGAGCCAGTGGCGATGACAAATTGGTCTCTATTTGTTGCTACGTTTGTGGCGAGTGTTGTGTTTCGAGTTTCAAGTTAGTTGGTTAGCAACAAGTGGTGTCTCGTTATATATAAAGAGTATCTGCTTACTTATAAGAGTAAGAACCGGCCTGACAGCCTTGCCGGGTGCGGAGGCCGCTTTTTGTTCGCTTCGAAACGACCAATAAACGTAGCGATTTATAAAAATCCTTGTAATTTTTGATCGTGATCTCATTTTGCTGTTCGTGATACTCGCTCGATAATAGAGTTAGATAGGTACTTAACTTTTTATTCCTTTACTATCTCTTTTTATAACGACCACACACACACATACATATCAAATGATATTATAAGGTAACCTTCGCATTGGGGAATTAAATAAGATTCGTTTTGTGTTCTACTGAACTCACCGGCTACATCACAATTTTAAATATATAATATCTTTGATTTACTCCCAATTAAGCGTATAAATTAAGTAAATATAAAGTAAATTGGGGTGTATTTACTGCATGTATTTAGGTTTCTGGTTTCCACAGTTTCACCCATTTTAATAACTGTAAGATTTGGAAGAAGCTGTACTCCACAAAACTATACTTTAATTGTGCAATTAGATTGAAATACACTTTGACCCTTAATGATCTAAACTTCAAATAAATATTGTGAAACTTTTAAGATCTAAGTTAAGTATCTACAAAGTATTGTGCAACTCAGCGAAAATAAATTCATTGGAAGTGACGTGAATCTTACCCAAAGTAGACTCACTAGAAAGTCTCTGTAGGCATCCTAAAGTAAACAACAACATGTTAATTTTAATTATGATGTTTACGATCATTTGTTATACAAATTGATGTGTATCTTTAATAATCTCAGTGGTTGAGTCAGACTGCAGCGATGCACGATTGAGCACGCTCTCTCCAGATTTCACGGGAGTTATGAATGTATTTGCATGTCATTTTATATCTGTATCTAATTATTATTACTATCTGATTTAATGTGAAAATACGAAAATTGGGCTTATTTCTACAACACACATATTTCTCTTACAAATGGGAGAAAGTTAATGTATGTACAGTCGGCAAATGAAAATGCACACTTTGTCATTTGTCAAATTATAAATTCAATTAGCCGTCTGAGCCTTATCATAAACAAAATTCTATCATAACTTATATAAATTCCTCAAAAACTTATATACGGTCGTAACATAGGTGCGTTCGTTAAAAAGTTCGCGACATTTACGCTGTTAAATACAGAGTCGTCTTTATAACTTAAATGACAGTCTATTAAAGTTATTCGGGCGGTCAGTAGAAAGTCAAGATTATGCATTTTCTTACCTCTCTGTTGAGATTAACATTTCGTGTTGACGTTTACTGATGCGTAAGCGTAAGCTGATGCAACCCTCCCTTACAGGCCGAACGGAATCCTACTTTAATATTATAAATGCGAATGTTTGTGAGGATGGATGTATGTATGGATGGATGTATGTTTGTTGCTCTTTCACGCAAAAACTATTGATTGGATTTGGATGAAACTATACAGTAATGTAGGTTATACATCAGAATAACATATGGAATACATTTTATCTGAAATTCCTGCGGGAACGGGTATAACGCGGGTAACACCGCGGAGCGCAGCTAGTAAAGAAATAAATGCACCACGAATAACTCTGAACGATGCAGATAAATTGGCATACATAACAGTATATCTCCTGAAGCATAAACACTAACCTTAATATTGTATAACCAGTTAGTTGATATTTACTTTATATAAATAAACATGTTATGTCACGATATTATTATATTCATTATTGTTGTTATGTAATGAAACAAAGAACCAGAAAAAAATAAACTATACTTATTTGCATAAAAATCCCCATAAATTATTTTCTTTGGTATTCTTAATTGAACATTACAATATTTAAGGTAATATTTTTAATATCATTATTATAATTAATGACTCCCTGCGGTATCCGCCGTTCCCAAAGACGTTTCAGAATAAAAAACGAACGTTATGTTTGAATATAAAAGGTGGTATGTTTCAATGCTACCTAGTAGGAAGGTACTCCTGTTAACTTGCTGCAACAGTGTTTATAAACAAATGTATACCGAGAACACCAGGACTAATTGTTATTTAATGTGATACAAGTAATGTAAGTGCATTAATAATTCGTCCAAATCTCACGCAGGAACATGCATCTTTACTTTCTATTTAAAAGTATCCATGGAGATATACAATCTCCCATTAATTATTGTTAAAATCTGTTGGAAAACTTGACCGTTTTTACAGAATAAACTGAACAAATACGTATAGTTAGTTTACATAAGAACATTTATTTTAATTGCATATGAAGGGTATCCGTTGGTAACGTAAGTAACATCCTCGGTAAACTATGGCGTGTTCTGCCTTAAATGGTTGTACAACATGCAAGCTAGTACACTAGCCAATGTCAGCGATTGACCACATTCAAGTATGTATTCAAGTTTATATACCATATGGGTCATAATGGGTATATTTCACAGCTGAAAGTGTATATCAAGTTAGTACGCTCAACGCACAAACGCATCATTGGTTGAGTTTGGATAGTTCTATCATCAATTTGTATATGAAAATTGTAATAACATCTCGATACGCAGCATATTATTCTCTGTACTATACACCCCTTTAAAGATTAAACCGTTTTAGACAGGACTGAGAATTTATACTGGATCGGGCCATACCTTTCGGTTAATAAATACATATTACGATACAACATTTAGCCAAGGTTTTGTAAATGTATATACATAAAAGTACATGATCCCCTCAAAAGTTATCGAAATCAATTCAGCAGTTTAGATATGAAAACAGAACAATACATACAATGTTGCTTTCACATTTATAATATAAGTATGGACGTGTAGTCTGCTATGGTATATGTCCAACTATGTTGATTGTATCTACATGACACAACTTGTAATCTATCGTTTCGTAGATACAGCTATCTTTGTAGTAGTTAGTACTAAGAATGTACAAAATAACTTGTTAAAATACCTTTTATTTAGACTAACAGAAAAGTAATTTAGTTTATCTGAATGATATTTAAGTGAATAAAAACCACATATGTATATCTAAAATTATGTTATATGCATCTAAATATCTAAATAATTTTGAAAAAGAAGCCTATCAATATATTTAATTTAGTTTTAAAGGTATAATACCTGAATGCCATCATAAAGTATTTTTATTTTGACATGAAAATATTTAATTCATCTTATGATCATTATTATATTCGTATATACTGTATACTTTACATACAGGAATATAATGATCATATGATTATTATTTATCCTTGTCCTTCTTTATCCCCAAAGTAAAGAACATTATCAATCAAATATCTCCTAACAAATTTCAAGAATGTAAACCTACCTTTAAGATTACATCATATTTCCTTACAATTGTACCTCATTCCGTACACAGTAAGCTGGTAAGCACCGAACTCCTTATCATATCTAATATAACATTATCGATCGACAAGCCGATAAACTTCCTCTCTTATCAGTTATCACATATTTTCGTATCTGTTTGATATTGATGAGTAGGAATATCAGCATACGTTGAACTAATATTTAAGATAATATATTTTTGGGCACACTTTGTAGTTAAACTAGTTTATTTGCAAAATATTTATGGCTTATTGTAATGCAAGGGTAGCCAATCTAATCACCACGGTTGCCTTCTGGGCTGGTCTGTAATGTTTCTCACTGTACTGATAAATTCAGTGAACTTATAGGCCTTTGCAATGCAGTGGGATATTACGGTCTACTTTACCTTTTTACTGATGTTCATTAACCTGCTATATTACTTGAAAATATGACGAATCATGATCAGTACATTGTACAGTTGCATAATCTTATATATAAAATTCTCGTGTCACAGTGTTCGTTCGCGTACTCCTCCGAAACGGCTCGACCGATTCTCATGAAATTTTGTGAGCATATTGAGTAGGTCTGAGAATCGGCCAACGTCTATTTTTCATCCCGAAATTCCCGCGGGAACGGGTACAACGCGGGTGAAACCGCGGGGCGCAGCTAGTAATATATAGTAGTATACCGCCTGCATAGTTCATAAACTTTTTATGTCCATCCGAGGGTTCGTAGATGCGGGTCTATTTTTACCTCGAGTCAGTCAGGTATCTTCAATCAATCTAGTGGCGCAGTGCATTGACTCCGTACATTAGTCCAACATTTAGAGGTCAATATCCTATGATTAATCGAAAACGTTTTTAGTATAACAAGAACGCGTTGATGTCTTTTGTATAGAATCCCAGTTGAGAAAAAAATAATTGTTCAAAAAGTTAATTTAAACGAATTTTTCTTTGTGCTTAGTTTTAGTTTTCCATTGTGAAGAATAAACAAAGTCTCTGAATCATATTTCATGAATATTCTTTGCTTTTTTGATGAAGTAACGGTTTTTGATGCAGTTTAATTTTATTGCTGTATTTTGTAATAATACAACAAGCAATCAAATTAAAAGAATAAAACGTGCTGAAAGGCTACATTAATAAAACTGAAACACTTTTCATTTTGTAAATCTGTTTTCACACATGACAAAGTAATTAGTAGCTGATGAACCGCTACATTTGATTAACATAATCATTTATGCAAATATACATTACATACCTACTTATTACTCACCCACATTGTGAAGTAAAGAAAGTGAAAATAGAACAGAACAAACATTTTATTACATCTCTTTGTCTCATAAGAGCCATAAACAAACATTGAGTCATATTTACATAAAAAGACGACGTTGATGTCTTTTGTTCATGAATATTATTAAATTGGTATCAATCTCGAAACAATAACCAAACGCTGTTATAAACGGACTATTGAAGATATTTAATGGCAAGTAAAAGTTAAATCAGCTATAGTCTACGTTAAATTATTATTATGACCAGCCAACGGTTAACAATCACAATAAACATCAATAAATAAGTATCCATATAAAATTACCTATTTTCCTTTTCACCGCAGGCATATTAATAGTTCTCGTAAATTAACTCCTAAATGTTAGAAAGTTTCAGTTGTACCATACTACTGTAAGTCTATTGGTTGCAATATAACGTCAATATGATTTATTCTATTCATACGACCGTGTTTCTATTTGAAACGTTCATTAATTATGAATGCAGCACAAGTATAGTATTGTGACTGTTTACGGAATACGAGATACATTTAAACAAATGGCGGACGTTTGAACGTTAATTTTCGGCCAGCAGTTTATACACAGCGTTTATGGACTCATAGTTTAATGGTTACAAAGGTGCTACAAAGACCAGCTATCTCCCTCTCTCGTATTGCTTCGTCCTTTTCCTCTCGGCTACGTCAGCGCAGAAACCAGCCAGCCAATTGACCGGTATACTGCCAACCTTCAGTTTTTCTTTTATTTATAACTCGCTCTGACTCGGCAACTGTATGCCTCGTTTACGCTACAAAAACTACTTGCTTGTAAGTTATACTTACTTGATCCAGTAGTTGGAATAAGTACTAAACATTTTGACTTATAAGTTAGCTTATATAGTGTTAATATTACTGTTATACTTACAGAGAAAATTAAGAATTATATTCCAATTATTTGAATGTCTCCAGATTACATACGATCACTATCACACACTGTTTGATACTAACTAAATATTTTTATAAGTGCAGGTCACACACAGTTTATACTGTGATAAAAATGTTTAGGATATTTTAGTGATTAAACTATTTGTTTTCTACTCGAGAGATGACACACTAACATCTATCTCAAATTGTGATAACCTACATTTATAAAGAACAGACGATTTTCACACCATATGAAAAACTAAACTAGAATTTTAAAGTACATACTTACGAGTTTTATATTTCGGATTGACATTAACGTTTTATAATATTTGTGCTAATTGGAGCTCGTTATCGACATTCCTCATAAATTACACGTAAATTGTGGAATTTCTATATAAAATTACAATCATAGTCAATTAAAAGAAGGTAACATAGTTTGAATACCTCAACCCTATTAGAGTAACTTGGTATTTGGACTACAGATGTGTACTTATCGGCGTGTACAAACGATAACACCAATATTATTCGTTTGGTCCCATGCACTCAGTAAGTTGGATGACTAAACAGTGTGAATGGAGCATTATACGGTTTAATGAACGGCCAGCGATGGCGGCGGCGTGCGGCGCGCGCTCCGTGCGCAGTCGGCCTCGAGCAGCAGGCGGCGCGCGCGCACCCGCACGCCTCGTAGTGAAAGGACGCATGACTCACAATAAAACCAGTCATGAACGAGTACGCCGAGTACGACTGGAAGCTGCATCAGATGCAAAACGAGCGGCTCTGTGAAGTATCAAGAAAACGGCTCACAGACGGCGACCGGCAACGAGCCCTCGACGGACTAAAGGAAGCGGTGGATTCCAGTCTCAACCTCGCGCTGCGGGACAAGAGTAGATGTCAAGATGACAGTTTTCTGCGGAGGTTTCTGTACGCAACAAAGCATGACGTGCAGCAGAGTTTCGAGATGCTGGTCCGATATCACCAGCACCGGCGGGAGCACCCCGAGCTGTGGGCGCCGGCGGACGGCGGCGTGCTGCGCGCGCTGGCGGACGGGCTGCCCGGCGTGCTGGCGGAGCGCGACCGCCGCGGCCGCTGCGTGCTGCTCGTGTTCGCCTCCAACTGGGTGCCCCACGCCTGCCCCCTGCTCTCCGTTTTCAAAGCACTCCTACTCACCCTCGAAAGAACATTACAGGAAATACAGAATCAAGCCAATGGATATGTGATAGTTGTTGACTGGACTGAGTTTACGTTCAAACAATCGTGCAGTTTACAAGCAAAAGTTTTAAAAATGATGATCGATTGTTTACAAGACTGTATGCCGGTTAGATTCAAAAGTATACATTTCATTGGCCAGCCTTGGTATGTAGAAACCGCTCTCGCGGTCATTAAACCATATCTAAAAGCGAAGACGCGGGAACGCATTGTAATGCACGGCAACAACTTATCGACTCTACACGACGCTCTTCCCCTCGACATTCTTCCGGCGGAGCTGGGAGGCGAGGGTCCCTCCTACAACTCGGAACGTTGGTTGCAGGAGTTTTGTAAAGGGGAGAACATAACTCCGTCGCCGTTGTCGCCCATCGTCGCACCTGCGACCATCGACAATGACCTCCCTTCTGCGAAACTGGACAAAGCGTACAAACAAAAGGATAGCGCTAATTTCTCGTTTCACGGAAACGAAAAAAGTGCAAAGTCAGAATTGCTTCGCGACAAAGATTGACCTTTTCGACTCGACGTCGAAACGTGATCGATAAATAATGGACAAGCTCTGCCGTGAGCAAGCCACCTAAATATCGACGCATTTTTGTGCAGCGATATGCATTTTGTGATATCGAGTGTATTGTTAATTTATTGTGTATTTAGGATTATAATGATCGCTTTCTTATTATGTATACTTGATGCGTTATACGATTAGCGTTTTAGGAGCTAAAGTGCATTTATACGGCCTCAGATTAGAGCGGGCTCGGGCGGTGCCGACGTTCGGTGGGTCGAAGTCGGTCATTAACGTGGAGCTTCTATGATGAGTCAGGCGAGACGAAGTGAGTGTAGTGTAATGGGGTGTCGCGACGGCTCATCCTTGGAGGCTCTCGCGCGGCGGGCGGCGCGGCGCGGCGCGGTGAGTGCGCGGGCGCAGGTAACGGTGCCGAGCTCTCGTTTTATATCGTATCCGCTCCAACGATGTGCCGTGTGCGCCGACTACCATAGCGATGCACCTATGTACCTACCCATTTAGGCATCTCGTTAACCAAAATCAACACTACACTTGCATTTATTATCAGACCAGTACCTGCAGCGGATTAATATCTCATTTCTCAGATATAATTTAGTTAGAAGATAAGTTGTATACATAACGCTTTAATCCTGTGAGGCTTATGGCGCATTTAACTATTAGATCTATGTTTGGAAAATACTGTAGAGACTATACGATGTATTTTAATAATAAGTATCTATTGTTTCCTAGAGGTAGTGTAACCGTATTCATAATATTTTAATGTGAATACCTATTAGGTATAATACAGATGTAACAAGTCACTGTAAACGATAACCGGTGATTGGTGACTGTTCATGCTTATAAGATTGTGTATTGTTTTTAATTTGTAGCTCTCATTCAAGTGTTGTGCTCTCTCATTATAATGATTGGGTATAATTGTTATGATAACAATGTAAATAAACGAGTTATTCGCACACAACTGAAACAAAAATATTAACGCTCGAATGTAAGTGCTTGTGAGTTCTATCAGGACAAAGAACACTATTCTCTTCCCTATTTTTTTAAACTACAGACAGTTTTATGTTCTTTAATAGCTTTTTATTGCTTGTTGTAGTTCATTCGCCATTTTGTAATGTTAAAACGTTTTGTGTTCAGATGTAAAGTGACTTCCATGATTTCAATTTTAATCAAGAATAATGTGTAAATGAATTTGTAATGAATGTATCAAAATGAATATTAACTCAATATTTCGACTGAGACAGCTGTGCTGATATTATCATTGGCAATAAACTGTTACAAATGCAACTGCACCTGCTTTTCATTTCGTCACATTGTGAATTTACCAATCTTTAATTACTGGTGTTCAAAACTTAATTCGCTGTATCTGTGGTAAGGTTAAGGTTTAGCAACAAATCTTATAGTACCAACTTACTTAAAGAGAAGTTAGCCAACAGTTCAATTCACTACTCATCCAAAAAACGTATTTTTTTAACCAAAATTTATTTCGTATGGCACGAGAAATATCAGGTAGACTCAAGCAGAGTACAAATATTATTGTTACAGTGTCATTGTATATTTTTATTGTTACCCACGCCTTTAATAGTGCGCGTGCGCAGGGATCATAAAACTTATCACTCAATTGAGTAATAATAGTTCATAATGTAATAAAAATATGTAGACAGTACAACTATAGGAAAAAAATAACCAATAATAAGCTGCAAATATTGTATTTGAATCCCATCCTATTAGCAATGAATCGAAATCATTTAAGAATGCAATCATTTTCAACATTAATTCTAAGTACTTACTGATTCAAAGTATCGTCTGAGTATTTAAATTTTACTACACACTCAACCCATAATAATAGCACTGAATCGTTAATACATCCGATAAAGCCAAGATACCCATTAAACACGTCATCCTGTTTTTTAATACAGAACGTAGATAGATATCTACTCGCAGTTATTATTGTCACTACTTTATAGTAGAATACAATGACAATATATTTTTGTAAGTACAATAAATATATGTGGTTATGGTTGTGTGGCGTTGCAGACAATGGGCAGTGAACCGAATGTGCGCACGCGTCATGTGACTCACATGGCGTGAGTACTTCCGCTGGCGATGGCGACCGCAACGGAAGGAGGGACCCAAGTGGCCACCGACGTCCTCTGCACCCGGATTAGAAGGGAAAGTCAGGATATTGACACGATAGGAAAGTAAGGATTAACTATATTAATGAGGGGAAACGTAATGTCGAAAACTGTACCTGTAATCAGTAAAGAAGTAACTTGATGATGAAATACTTATTCCACTTACAAAGACACTAAATACGGTTTTATTGTACGTCCTTATTACATACACTAGTTTAACACTATGTTTTTGTTTCATACATAATTTAATATAACCTTCGTGCCGAGTAGTTACGTAATTCCGTCTGGAACCATTTTGAAAACAGCAAGACGGTGTCGCCTTATAAAAAAAACATGACATTCGCCTTCAGCAACCTTCACAATTTAAAACGATTATGGACCAGTTGTTCAATTACTCAGTAAACCAAGTACGTAACTCATTTAAAAATGCTATCTTTTTGTGCATTTCTGTGGACTATTCAACATCGGTAGGAGACTATTTGTCAGAGGACAAGGACAGTACTTAATCTACTTATGCTTTGGAATTGGGAGATTTTCCATGAGAACTATGTTATTATACATTTAAAATGATTGATAGATAACAATCGCAGAATAGAAATGTGAAAATATTTGAAAAAGGCATCATACGTTATCATCATGATACACTAACTATTTAAGTATAAGCATACTCATTGTACGCTTTAAAACCCCGAGTTTATTGTAAACATGTTGCTGAGATTCAGTCAACATGTTACAGGCAACACTGTGTCACAGAGTTGGCGATCGAGAAAGCAGACGGTTTCAATAAATACGGGACTTAATTCTCAGAGGACAGCTTTATATCATCAACCAACACATAGCAACTACATATTACCTCATCTATACAAAAAACAAGATGTTCACAAACATCATCTTTATATATCAAGAGCGAGTTAGGTACTGTTAGGTTAGAATGTATTCCTTTCCAAAATTGTAATCCAATTCGCCGCTTATATATGTAAAATAATGTAAATATAAACAGAATAAAAAGCAAGTTCTTTATAGTAATGTCTGGTGTAATCGAGGTCTTTGTGTCTTAAAAGGTAAAAGGATGAGATCATAAAAGCCATTGACTATTATTGTATAATAAGTACATGACCAAATCTTGGCTTGGACCGAATTAATTTGAATTTATGAGGGCTTGTTCTGATGTTTTTGGGATTTAATTACCATTAAATATTCTCGGAGGCTTTGTAGGAAAAGAATGGTAAGTCTTAACGAGGACCTAACATCTTTATGTCAGAGTCAGTGTATACCTGGCCTACCTAGTACCAGTCAGCATGCTTTCAAATTCGAACTGTCTTTACAAACAGCAGAAACATAGATAGCACATGCAAATTACTCAAACGGTTTAAGTAGGTAAACCATACTTCAATTATGCATTTTGTAGTGTCATTTTACAAAATTATTTCGGTTAGTAAATTCAAATGTATTAAAAATAATATCTCGTATTTTATCTTTGAAATATTAATGAATGATAATTTCACAATGAAAATCATGTAACATTCATGTAGAAGAAAAAACGCTGGATAAAATGTTTTGTTTAAACTAGTTATAGGTACATCTGCGTAGGTACTAATTGCTTCGTGAGATTATCTGGACAATGTCCTTCAGAAATCCGATAAAATGCGAGTACATTTGTATAATAAATTCAGATGTATTTGTTACTAACTATTCAGGTTCTTTTTATTTCTATTCAACCATTTCAAAATATATGTAATAATAGAATAACCATTATATTTTATCATAGATCTATTCGATAAATAAAGGAACGGAGAAAAATACCTCACGACTTAAAATATAAACTTTAAATTACTACTACTGGAAGCAATATGGTAAGCATACTTAAAACCATTTCATATTAAACTTCGATAATGTTGTGTTGTGACAAAACAGATGTATGAAACACTGACATTTACGACTGCGGTAGGGTTGCAGCGGCGTGGAAATGTTATTAGTTCTAGGAGCAGCTACCAAAGGAGTTACGTTACGTGTAAGTACTGACATGTCTACGATGTATCAAGTGTGCAAGGACTGTGGTCACACACAATAAATTATGTACATATTGGATCCAATAATATACATTGTCACGTAGATGATTCTAGATCTGGAATATTTTTTGTTTAAGGTCAAACAACAACGAATTGGTATGTTTAGGATATTGTGAGTGTGGAGTGTGTCCATCTGACACATCAATTTCTCAGAATTTAATTCTAGAACATTTAAATTAAGTCCTAACTTAGTGCCGACTTTGTCAGAGATCGTTAAAGGTTGTCCGCAAGCTAACTTGTCCGGTTCAAACTGATAACAAAACTTTAAGTAAAAACCATAAAACGCTCCGAATAAGTGCAATAAAAGTTAAAATATACAGTTTATAGGATGCTGTAAATATTGTCACATAATGTCTAGAGGCAGTAACGTTAATCTATTTGATTG
This sequence comes from Cyclophora punctaria, assembly GCA_951394245.1. NCBI lineage: Eukaryota > Metazoa > Arthropoda > Insecta > Lepidoptera > Geometridae > Cyclophora > Cyclophora punctaria. The sequence continues at coordinate 4,587,032 of OX596182.1, read as the reverse complement.
TTTAATGTGCGGCACTCCTACGCATGTGTGTTCCGATCCGTAAACAGATAAATAAGGTATTGTTCCTTGTTTCATCATCCGAAACAAAGCATGCTCGCTCATGTAAAACAAAAGGGTATGTAGAACAGAGGCTGTCTGTTACTACTTCAGTTTAGTGAGACTTGTGTTGTGTATAGTGATTACCGTAGCACACGTACACAGAGCGAACACTAATGCAATCCGAACCGAGTTCCGGGGTTTATATTGAGGTTTTACTCAATACTGCGGAGTTTAAGTTACTGGGATGCAGTGCAGCGATACTGCGTCTAGCGTTTTTTATATTAACGTTAAATGAAATACAATGCTATACCTAAATATAACTGAGTTTTTTAATCACTGTTTGTCTTCACGTCGCTGCAACATGACTAATGTCACTTCCACAGACTATTTAAACGTGGGTCTTATTTATATTTTAAGCTATCGTCTAATTGGTTGCTTTGCTCCCACATAATAACATTTTCCACCTTTACTTCTTTGGTAGATAATAAGTTACCTAACATAGCACTAGGAAAATTACAATAGGTTATTCAGTCCAGCAATAAACAAACTTTAATGTTTTTATTTATCTCGATTCATAATAGACAAAGATATGACGTCATTTAAAAACAAACAAATACATATTATGAATTAGAACCTCAACCTGGTATTCTAAGTCGATTAAAAATAAATATAATATATCTAAAAACAATTAGATTACATATTATTAGGGTGCATTAGGTTTGCTCAGTACCTTCCCTTGCAGTAGCTTCCCTTAGATTTTACCCGATTCTGTGAAAAAATATGGGCATACAAATGTGTTCAACAAAATTGACAACAGTGACAAAGAATCAGTCATCTATCAATACTGACTTCCTTTACAATATTTTATTACAGTTGCAGGATAGGTAGAAACGATAAGATATCAAGTAATGTGGTAGCTGTTTCATTGTATCTAAAAATAGTACTATAATACTATAGGTAATGCTTACTTAATTTATACTTCTTTGTCAACTAATACATACTTTACACCCATAAAAGTATTTAAGTCGCATTTTGAGTCAGGTTTCGTACCTATAAGGAATAAACTAATCTAAATACACATGCAGATTAATCTCACGACTATCTTACAATATTATCGTACAGATAATTCGTTTTATCACTCTTATCAGTAAATATTGTGTTTCTTTGATAACAGAGTTTACTTTTTAAATTATTTATCGGCAAAATGACCTTCAATGATTCGTGATTTATGTAACGTGATTTTTACGAAGCTATTTGTATTAAATTGTTAGATATTGTTTCTAACAATTACTTGCGGTTTGGCCTTGAGTTGTGACGATGTGTTTTCTCTTGTTACTTAGTAAAAAATACAAAATATCTATACCTAGTTAGTTAGACGTCAATGTGTTATGCCTATACCTACCTACATGTCCTATGACCTATGCAGTTATGTGCTAATTTCCTCTATTTGTTAAAAGATTCAGTAGTTTTTTACTCCAATTGATATTTAACTGATGTATTTCCATCACTGTAGAGAATGCTAGATAAAAATGCAGCGTGCGCATGTTTCTCTGTCTGTCTCTCTTTAACGCAAAAAGTGTCGTTACAACTCAATTACAATACGGATAAAACCACGAGGCGCTGCTAGTCCTTCAATTTATTTAACCTAGCTCACGCTGGTTGTTAGTTGAACCACCACCTCTCCATGAGTTATGATATGACAGACGCTACGCCCCAGTAACGGTACATGATGTAGATACAATATCATTAGCCTAGAACTTAATTATACTTGTAACTAGTGAACTCAATCACCATGTCCGATGCCTTTATTTATGAATTTCAAAAGATCGTTGGCTTCCCGTTTGGTTTATTTTTTATTAATGATTTTATTGCTTACAGAGCCATCTGAAGCTAGGAAAGTATTCTTCGAATCTGATTGAAAAAATAAACAAAGCTAATAATTCCGTTTTATGTATCTGAATTAATAATTCATATAAATAAAAGAAAGTCGTGTTAGTGATTCCTATAATTCCTTTTTTATTTTATTTATCTTGGTTCAGGAATAGGATAATATGTAATCGAAATCTCGAAATTCTCAAACGAACGGGTGTGCTGCGGGTGAAACCGCGGGGTACAGTTAGTCTATAGTAAAAAAATAATCAAAATATGCCAATGTTTAACTCCTTGGCACATTAGATCAATATACATATGTAAGATCAAGGTAGGTGAGAGAGGTAAATACCTTTTTACTTATTAACTAATGAAGATTTCTAACTTAATTAAATAAATCAATAAAGTCAAAGAAAATATATTATATTCGACTCATTTATGTATTATATTCGACACGCTAAAGGAGTATGAAATCGTTATGACTTGCGCTATAAGTTGGTCAGCAGGAATAGATTAGATGCATATCTAATCTATGAATGAATATAAACGTATGGTTTTATCTCTACTTTGTAAAGCAAGGTAGTTATGCATGTAACGTCGTGACACATCGCTGTAGGTACAGTCATGAAAATATTAGCACTTTACTAGGTACTTTGTCACTTCATAAAATTTGGAATGTCTTGTTGATATACTAAATGAAACGGGTCTGTATCGCGTTAGATAATTTAACGTATTTTACTAAAAAAATACGTAGGTACCTAGGTACCCGACGTTCCTCGACGTCATCCCGTGACCACGAGCGGTGTAATTCGCTCGAAACATAATGAATTAAAAATTGAATCGTTATAATGAGAGCAAATCGTGTGAGTTTAAAAAGTCTTATTCATATGTTACTTAGTAATATAGAAGTTTGTATATGACAAGGTTATGTGTATGAGGAACCCTGGGCCCTGGGTCGACTGTACAAGGTTTTTTTTTCAATATAACCGTATCTACTATCCGTATCCAAATACGATGCAATTAAATTATTTTCTAAGTTTCAATTTAATTAAATAAACTACAATGAACAAAGCTATTACTTAATAAAGTAGCTTGGCTTAATAAGTATAGGTGAAGTTTAATAAAACACTAACAAGAGTTAAGATTTTCTCGGAAAATTAATATCAAGCGATAATACAAAAAACATCACATATTATTACGAATACAATAAGTGTCCTTACATGAAACGAATGTTATCTGAGAGTCAACGAAAAATTAGGTAAACGAAGATTAGGTACCTACCTATTTTTATTTAAAGTCAGATTAGAGTGCCCTTGACCGGGCTGTGACGTTATGCAATTAGAGGTTTTACTGTACCACTACATTCATTATCGATTTTTTCTTAAACGGTTTAAAATGTGAAATATGGCTGGTTTGAAGAGTACAAGTAAAGTGAATTGGTTCTATATAAGAAAACGGTTTAATGATTTTATTTATTTTTTAATAAGAAAAACCTCTATAGTAGGAATTACTAACCGGTTGGAAAATCGGCCATAGTCTTCTTCATCGAGTGGATGGTCGACCATAGTTACTTAAAAGTTCACTTTTGAAATCGCTTAAGTAAAAATGGATTATACTTTCATATAAACAATGATAGAATCCATAAATACACTAAAACCTACCTAGATGCTTAAATAATGTTATTGAACTATTTTTTCTAAATGTTGGCAAGAATAACTGTCTGAATAAATGCATTGTATCCCTATATATTTCAAATGTTTTCCTTCCGCAGCAACTAAAACAAAATAAAATGCTCTTTGACATTCACGCCTTGTTTCTATAAACAATGTCCTAATTATGTAGAGATAAGTACGTTATATTATAACGATGTTGGTAAACACCGCTGTGAATGTCAGCTGAAGTTTCCGGGTGCCACATAATGCAAGTACTAAGGCGACGCTTGTTTTGACACACGATCCTGCAGCCACCTGCATTGTGTGACGACCATACATACGTTTACATAACCAAACTATATCTACAAGGTAAAATGTATTGATATATAAGTAGATGCAGGCTCACTTACTAGCCAAGTGTATATAATAATAAGCTTCAATATTTTGAATAACACTTAGGTAATTTCAAACCAAAAAACAGCTAATAGGTGTTTCGGTATTTCTGTACACAAAACATAGGTATGTAGATATGTTAGAATTTCTGTGCTATTAATACAAAATACTTTTTCAATAAATTAAAACTTAAGAACGTATCTATGTTTGAGTAGACTCGATGAGTCACAGAATACCATAGTAGTTATTACGTAAGTATTACTCTACCAGTCGGTTCACCAGCTAAGTTATTAACCTGATTTTTTATTGGTCAGCTAATTGGTTTGGCACGTGGAGCACTCAGCCAGCACTTTACTTCTCACAGTTTTGTGGTTATAAAGTAGATGAAATAGTAGAGTAGTTACCTCTAAGTACGTTACATAGTAAGCTCTAAAGCAAGAAGAATTGAGGATAGATATTGTTTGTCTAAATCTAAAATTATCTAAAATTATTAGTGCCTCTTCCTACAGAGAGATGAAAACTAAAAAAGGACCCTTTTTATAAATTTATTTTTATTATTTTTTCTATAAAATAACTAGACACTTAAAAAATAACTAGACACTTTAAAAAAAGGCAAGTAGTAAACTACTTTGTAAAGCTCGTAATAAGATATTCCAAACCAGTCAATCAACGTCAACAATCAAAGACTGCACATAAAACTTAATCATAAAATGTATTCGGTATGCACGTTAGTAATAGTGGTGTAATTAGGTAACGGTTAATACCTGATAGTACCGTAGCCCGCAGCGAGGGTAACTTTGCAACGACTGCGGTCGGCTCGCGTATCATGCTCTCCGCAAATATGTTACTTCACAATGCGACACCGCTGCCAGTTCGCGTTACCAGTTGAATAACTCTATTATTTACCGAAGAGTGAAAGAAAAAACGTTTAAAAATAGTCTGGAAAAGTGTAGGGAAAAAAGTAAAGAAAGGAAAGATAAGCGGTTCACATCACATTGGGCCATGCCACGCCATATTTTGATTAGGTATTTATTTATAGAGCATCGCTCTCTGGGACTCGCCATTAGATCTCATATTTTTTACAATTGAATTAAAAAGAAGACTGTCCTACTTACATAAATGCTACATGCCTAATTAATGGCACTTTACCTTTCAAGAAAAATATATATTGATAGCAATCTTATAAATAGGTATTATTCTAAATCAAAACTTAATTATTATCTACCATTCTTGGACATACCTAACTACTAGTAAGTATGTATGTTGCTCTTTCGCTAAGGCATCGAAGCGCCGACCCCTTAAAACTGGTTAAAGCGGTCTGTCTATAAGTATCTAATGTATTTTATCTTTCGAGACCTCCGTAGATAAGGAAGGTATGGCAGAATCGCCCATATGGTCCATGTAGAGTGAGTCATAACATTCAGTATTAGTACTGCCCGGTGCCTAGCGGCGGTCGTGCAGGTTTCTGCAGGTACGTATGCATCACCCCAACCTCCTTATTTGGTAAAGCATACCTGTACCCTAGTCCTCTCCGTAATATTAACATTACAAAGGTTGGTGGTTGACCACTTTTATGCAGTGTTTACATACAGATAGGGCTGTCGTAAACAAATGAAAGAATAAAAGAGACTTTTTAAACTTTTGCGATTTGTTAATGTGTACAAATTAAATTATACGTGCTAACGTGGCACAGTGGCAGTGAGAGCGCTTACTGTGTCGGGGGTTGCGGGTTCGATTCCCGCCCGGAGTCAACAATATGCGAAGACACAGTTGTTGGCGACGACATCTGGATGTCTATTATATATTCTTATATATTATTTGTGCATGTATATGTAATAGTATCTGTGAGTTAAATTCCATGACACAAGCTTAGAGCGTACTTTAGGTTTAATTAACCGTGAGTGAATTAAAAAAACAACTTGCTAAAATTATTATTTTTGTCGCGAAAATACCCGTTGTACTTACGTAATATGTATGTACTTTGAATTTATATGAGAACAGAAAAGAGAGAAGCGAGTCAGTGTAAACAATAAGTACATAACGCTGCAGTTCCAATACATTTTCAGCGAACAGAAGTCAATTGATAACTTTTCTGATCGTTCCTCTATGAAAAAAGTACTTATCAGATACAGATAGGCACTTTTAATCTCGAACAATTTTCATGTTACAATTCGTTATCATTATCATAGAGCTAGCACTTTTATATAACCATCTTGATATTTTACAATCAAAGATCTAAGCTCTAACTATTGTCTTATCCACCCATTTTTAGGGTTCCGTACCCAAAGGGTAAAAACGAGACCCTATTACTGAGAATTCGCTGTCCGTCCGTCCGTCCGTCTGTCACCAGGCTATATCTCAAGAACGGTGATAGCTATACGGTTGAAATTTTCACAAATGATGTACCTATTTCTGTTGCCGCTATAAAAAAAATACTAAAAATAAAATAAAACAAATATTCAAGGAGGGCTCCCATGCAATAAACGTGTTTAAGAGTACAGAACCCTCCGTGCGCGAGTCCAACTCGCACTTGGCCGATTTTTTATTTAAATAAAGTCGTTACGAAATGCGGATACCACCAGGATAAGTACCTACTAAATCGATCGTACATCAAGTTATTTTAGGTTCCTAGATAATTTATAATGTCCCTTTCCTTTCTAGTTAAAAAGTATTAAGTTATTCACGTTGAAAATTCAGCCAACCCAATGTTAGAAAGAAGAACCACGAAATAAACTTGATGAATGAAATATTACCTACTTATACTTGTAAATTAATATTTATTAATATTAATATTTATTAATATTTCATTCATCAAGCTAAGAACTACATAAACAATGATATTAAAAGAACTAGGTAATTAATCTACCACGGACAAAGTAAAAATCACAGACCACAAAACAAGGTAAAAATTACAGTAAAAATGTGCCTTGTTAGTAATCTGTCAAATTTGACTATTGACATTGACATTTATTATTTGACGGTTTCTATTATCACGATGACACGAATGAATGAGGAATGAATTAGATCTGTCAGGTAGGTTATCGTGTTTCATGGTCTGTGATGGTTCTTGTTTATCCTCTGTGTGACTGGCTGGATGTAATCTGCCAGGCAAAAACTAAAAAAAATTTTATGGGACTTATTACAAGCAAAATTTTTCGTAACACAACAAAAATGGCGAATCAAGCTGAAATACAGCAATTCATCAAAGAATCTATTTCTTCAGACAAAGTGGTGGTATTTTCCAAATCATACTGTCCATATTGCAAATTAGCCAAAGATGTAAGTAAATTATCTTTACATACATTATCACTGCTCAGTCATGGATTGATATTATTTACATAATTAGTGATGACGTAGTTAATAACAGTAAAACAATTTAAAAATATCTACTTGTTTTGCCTTACTTACACTAAACCCATTGAAATTAAAACCCACTAATTGTTATTTCTGAAAATTCTTAGTAGGGACTTACTCTAAAAGCTCTCTTCTTCCTCTTTGATTTTAAATAGTATTTGTAATTTTGTTGTAAATATATTTCAGGTGTTCAATGAGGTGAAGGAACCCTTCAAGGTGATAGAGCTAGACATGCGAGACGATGGGCCGGCCATCCAGGAGAACCTGGTTAACATTACCGGCTTTAGGACTGTAAGTGGGAATTAAGATACAACTTTTTTTACACTCATCACTCATATGAAGCAAAGCTGACATAGTTACTGTAGTCTGTATGTATTATAATTGATGTTTGACAAAACATATCATTTCTTGAGTCATATGCTCACCAAATGGTCTCATGAATTTTGTCTGAACCACTAGGTGTACAATACTACAATACTAACAGGTTATTTTTAACAACACCCGTGAGGCCTGTAACTTCAATTTGGATATTTAGTATCTAACCCTACCCAGACAAAGAGCTCAAAACAGCATTAAGGTGCATACATTATATGTGTCTATCATCTAATAGTGCTCAATTTACTTTTTACATGACTGGTGAAGGCCAAAATGAGGGTTATTAGTTATTACTTTATGATTCTATTAATAGGTATGTGTTTTAATAAAAAAACCTTCTGATTGGTTTAGGTAAACATTTGATAGTTCCTTTGATGATTCAAAACAATGACATCATATTTAAAGTGTGAAATAAGTATGTTTTTTGTATGTTAGGCATGTATTTTTTACTTGACTGCGGCAAAGCCCAAAAGGATGGAAATGTATTTAAGTTATATTGTCCACTGTGAACCATATCTTAAAAAAATTAATATTATTATTTATCTGTCACTATTTTTTACATTTGTGTGTGTTTTTTTGGTTATCACAATGTGGTTAGTGGTTTTCCTTATTAATAATATCATTGTGGGAATAACTGAAGGCCACAGTTATTGTACATGTTGTTGCTAATTTTTTTTTGTTCTATTTCAGGTGCCGCAGGTGTTCATCAAAGGCAACTGTGTTGGCGGAGGGTCGGACGTCAAGTCCCTTTATGACTCCGGAAAATTGCAGCCAATGCTCGGTTAAATAATATTGATGAAGACGTGTATTTATTATATTTATAAAACTATTTATGTGAACAAGTACAAGCAGATCTCTGTTAGATAATGCTTTAAAAGCAACATCACTCATACTTTGAAATTACATATTACTTGAGCCTAGTAATTGAATACTATATTTTCTGTTTTTTTTAATTTAGATTTATATTTTTTTTTACAATGCAATAAGATAATACATAATTTATTAGTGTATAATATGTAACTGATAATTGAAATAAAAATTGTATCGCTCAAATTGGTTTTCCTTTCGATTTCAAACGCGAGTCATAATCGCATTAATATTTTACGACGTGTCGGCGCCCGCCGCCGGCGAGTGGGTATCACAATCGGGCCGAATTAATTCTAGAGATTCCTCCATAAATCCTTAGGCTAAAGTCACTTGTCCCCCTCTAAACGGTTTATTACGCACGCGGGATGAAAACATCAGGGCGCGCTCAAGGCCACAAGCCTCCCGGCCGAGGCCTAATATTATATCTCTTATGTCATTGATAAAAGCGTCGTTTTTGCGTGACGCAATGTAGCATTGTGTCAATTAAGGTGAAGTGTGTGCGAAAGGGAGAGGGCGGGCGGGCGGCACCCTCGAGCCCGGCCGGGTTCCCGCCGCCGCCGCTAGTCGGCGCTGCGCCCGCACCAACACGACACACCACGCATTCGTCTCACAAAATATTCATGTAAACAAACAATTTCATAGTTTTTAACGAACCCTATTCTAGTTTCTAGACATGTTTAGCGCGTATTGTGTTAGTTGTGCGTTGTGACCGTGTATCCACTCGGTTATTATGTGTACCAGCGGAGCGTGCGGACCCTAAGGTAAGTTATAAGTATTTATTTACGTTCATTCTTGTACAAAACTTGACGAATGCTTGTGAATTTTGTAAATGTTTGATTAGCACTTGATTATACGGTTCCAAGTTTTGTGTTTCGATAATTGGGAAGAAAGGAGATTGTTGTGTTATACCAGATTAATTGGATCTCTAGTTATTAAGTATTGTACGTTATCGGGCTCGTATTCTCAAGATTTTGCGAAGACAATTGACACCTATTACTAAAGACTTCGTATATTTTGGGGTGACGGAGAGAGTAAAGCATACTATAGGTAAAGGTATGGCTCTACCTACCTACAACCTCTACTTCTATGTACTTATAGATGTATGTATGTATATATGTACCGTCATGTCTATGCAATACCTACTACAAGTTAATTAAAATAAATCTAAGAGCAGATTGTGAAGGACCTTTTCGTGGGTTCACTAGAAATTAAATTATGTAACATCTGCCACGCAAATCCTTAAAATTATAATTTGATGTTTTTAATATACTACGAAAGATATTTCAAGCTCCCGTCTACTTGCTATTCGAATTCAATATAATTATCATAATAAAAGCACAAATAATTTCGAAGCATCAATAACCCATCAAATACATATAACGAATTATTCATTGATTTCTATACTAAAGTAGGTTACTATCAACTAAAAGTTCATTACTACCAACATCAATAAGTATTTTCAGGAGTCTGTTTCCAATAGCGCGGATATTATTCCGTCTCAGTTTATGTTCACCTGTGTAGTGTGTACACAAGTTGTGAAGAAGAGCAATAAAAGAGAACGGGAGGAAACGGTTCATTGGCCAGAGGAAGATAAATCGCAGGGAAACAAACACACCGCCAATATTATTGTCTACGTGAAATAAGAAAAATGGCAACTCTATTTACGTTTTATTATTAGCAAAATTACGACTTAACGTTATGACGGCAATAAATAGATTTTATTGTGCAATTAGCCGAGGGTTGATCGCATAACACCTGTCCTAAAATATTTATTATCTCTATCCGATACATACGAATCAAAGATTTCATAGTAAAAAGTAAAAACGTGGAAAGCCTAAAACATAATTAGGTACAGTCAGCCAAAAATGTGGTCTACCACCCTACGGTTGAGATTCATTTGAACGTCATGAAACAACAAGGTCAATTTTCATTTAATAATAGAGGTCCAACTAAGTCACCCAATGATGTCAAATGTCAGGCATCTCAGATAACAGACAAAACGTCATAACATAATTGTGCATAGAAAAGTCAACCTTAGCGATCGTTACATCTCGCAGAAACTTTTGTCAAAAGTGGTAGACCACTTTCTTGGCCGACTGTACTTTCTTTTTATCTATCTATACAATACGTACTACATACATAATGAACATAGATATATACATACAAATAAATACAATTGAAGTGTCTGTTTGTAATATTAAAATAACCGCTTTTTACTAAGTGAATATAGATACCAAAACAACATATTTTTAAAAATGTCTGTCTGTTTGTTCCGGCTAATCTTTGAAATGGCTGAACTGATTTGGACGGGACTATCACTGGCACATAACTAATGTAACAAGGAGTAAATTAGGCTACTTTTATCCCTAAATTCCCGCGGGAACGGGTATAACGCAGGTAACACCGCAGGGCGCGGCTAGTGGTATATAACAACGGGAAGCAACTCGCGACTTAAGCAATACACTAATTTGAAATAAAACAGGATGTATTCAGATATATAAAATAAGTACCAATCTACATACTTAATCTTTATTCAAATTAATTTATAAAAAGCTCATATATAAATCAAAAGAAAACTAGGTATCTTAAATTCCAACAATCTTTCTTTATTCAACCCACACGATACGAAATGATAAAAAATTGCTATCATTTAGAAAGATAAAGATTTTCCGGAGCCCAATAAGTATGATAATGTGCGGAGCGTTTCAGTTTTTCTTGAAATACAGCTCATACAAGTCACTGCGGATAGGTATAGCCATCAGCTCGAGAAAAACTCTACCCATTGAATTAAAACGGCTTCGTTGTCGTTCGCTTTCCGTAGCGTAGCGTATTTCAGCGTACCGACGCAGGGCTGGGCGGGAAGGGCTTAGGCGGGCGGGGAGTATTCGCGCTACGATATAAGGCGGGCGGGAGACGACACACAGTCAGAGCACCGCCGGCCCCGGCTACGTGACGACTACGAACGCTACGTCGCGTAGTCCGCGCTACGAAACTTTTGACGAACTTTAAAAAGCACCGAGAATTGAACTTGTTGGTGAATTGTATAGTGCAGATGACTTCCTTCATGATCCGTTGTAATTTTTGGTAAGAAACTGTCCATATTCATACAAATTATAAACCTTCCCGTTCATGAATTCTTATAGTAATTCTTTAGTTATCTTAAGGTTGTTTAGGTACTTAATCTTAAGCTTTATCTTATTATAAATCATCGGTTACTTTGTTATGATTGTATTTTAATGAGGTACTTTTATAAATTGTATACCTTGCTCAATCTTACTGTTCTTGAAATAAGAAGCCTTGAAAATTTGAACAATTTCAGTAAGTTTTCACATTATTAAATTTGAATTATTCGTTGACTTGCTTACAGTTGTTATATAAGTTTGTAAATGAAGAGATTTTGTTAAACATTTTTACATGCTGGTTTGTACATGTTCAGTGATTATTAAAAATGTGAAAGGAAAAACGTTAGTCAATAACGGAAAAAAATAACGGCTATCGTTATTATGGTAGGTACCGACGAGTACTCAATATTTACGCAACACCCACAGCATAATTTTTATTTCAAAGCTGTTATAATTACATGAAAGCAAAGCTAACTGCGTCCATTATATCCGAGTGAATAAAACGGCTTTCATGATTTGCGCCAACAAGCCTAAAGTTAATTTTTCCTTTTAGCCTCTCATTTCCATGTCGGGCGGTCGTCGAGGCACTTATCGTTTTTGTTCGAGAACACGCTTGATTTTTATTATAAAAGCTGTTTATCCGTCGAGACGTCGGCGCTCGCTCGAGTGGGGCGCAAAAAGTATAAAAGTGTGTGCTCTATGTTTACTCGGTCGAACGTCAACTTTGTGGTGACGTGCTCCGCCGTCGCTGAACGGTCCTACTACACGCCTGCACCTACCACGGTCCACCGAGTACTTACTAGTACCTGGGTGACTTGAACGCATCTAGTTCTTAATAGCACGTTCATTTATTCAAAGACTATTCGATTCAAATTATAAACGTATCGTGCTCACCCGGTTCCTGTATTTTTTTAACAAACATTAATTAACTAACCAACCACTCTTACTTTGCCTTAAAATCTTAACAATTCAAGAGTTTCTCATTTAAGAGTAATCTTCATTAAAGAGTAGGTTAATCCTACCTTATCCTTCAAATAAAGATACCAGAAATCTCCGGCCATATTTCGTTCTAAATAAATCCACAATTATAAAGTTTTGATGGAAAAATATATTAATTAAGAGGCGTAAACGCGTCAGTGGGCGGGAGCTCATCAAAAATGTATAGAATTCGTATGATTTGCATAAAAGTCATTTTATTGCCTCGAAAGACAAACAGAATGGGATATTAGGTGTCGGAATGAATCGAGAATTGCGGCGGCGGCGGAGTGTCCCGACCGCGAGGTGTCGCGGAGGCAGGTGACAGCGGGCCGGCTCCGCGCCGCACACACGCGGCGCACTCACCGATACTTCAGTTCACAAATGAAGCATCATTTCCATGCACCGGGCTTCCACTTATAAAGCACTTTAAGTTTACACTATCAAACAACTACTTATGTCGTTAGATACATCTCCTCCTGTTTTGAACGCATCTTACGAAGAAGTCAACATCAAACTCTCATAACGGAACTTTCTAAGTATTACAATTTACTTTATGTAACTGCCACGAAGTCAACTTTGAACATTAAACTAAGTTTACGCGTTATTTTCTTATTTAGTTTCATATAAACACGCCGTAAAGTTCATATTTGTTGAATAAATAACTTATACTTAGGGCTGTAACAATAACGTTTTTTGCTTGAAAAACTATTGATGTTGGTCGGACCCTTATGAAATGTGTTACACATTTATGAATAGCTCGCAAAAACTATGATTAAATTACGTTATGGATAGATGTTACTTACGTCACGCTCGCCCGCGTCCTTTGTCGGTCGATGGAGGATATTTATAACTAGAAGAAAGCCCGTAAAGGTCATGTGTGGAAAAACACTGTAGGTAATTATTTCCTCATTAGGTAATATAATAACCTTGTTATATCGTCTTGGTGATGTTACTGAGTCGCATAACATATATACTCACACATCAGATAATTCCTAAATTCTGTTTATTTTCATATGCATAGAAGTGCCTAATAAAGTAGTGTAAGCTCGGGCTAACTCCGTAATACTGTTGTAACAAACAACACAACACCATAAGACGTGTTAATACCTAACTAAGCATTGTACGTCAAAAGGAGACTCACAAAGAATTTTAACAAGTATCTAATGGAGTTGGCAAGTATTCAATGAGGCCGGTGTAATTATGTCGAGTAAGTTCGCGCATTCATTACTCGTGTTTCGTTTAATATTCATCAGGCGGTTGAAGAGTAACATTTTTACTTTTACGACTACCGACAAATCCTTGCAAGAACACAAATTACATGGAAATTAGCCTAAGTTCGTTTGGAGTGTCGCCCGCGCCGTGGCCGGGGCCCACAAAGGCTTGAGCTTCAAGTTGCAAAGTTGCTTTTTGTTTCACCAACTCGGGACCCATTTGAATGAACCCCCATCGCGCCGAGTGGATGTGTTAATGTGTTGTCTGAAATTGATTTTGTCCTCAACAATAAGGAGGACTTCCGCCGAGTAATGAGAACCATTTGTTTTGGTTTCACTTTCACAGATAAATATACAGATAATGCTCTTTAGGGGCCGGATACCTAATTAACTTATTGTCATTGTATCTACTGACTGCACATTAAATTAGCACACAAAGTAAAAAGTTAAGCTCACATTTTCTGAACTGAACCAAGACTTGATGTAAAAAGTAAGTTAATTTAGACGGTATCAGTATCACAAGCGCTCAGCTCCGTTTTTATTGTTCCAGATGCTGAATCGGACGTTAAACCATCTTAAGTTAGACGTAACATAGCTTCTGCAGCTCAATTATTTAAGCTTCTCCTTAAAAATAGTACAAAAGCATCGAACTTAACATAGCTCACATTATTTATATAAGGCGCACTGCCAGAGAGAGCGATTCAGGAAATGGTCGGTATTTTATATAATGTATTAGTGCGATAGCTCTATCGGTTAGTTTTATAGGGGAAAACAATGGTAAAGGGTGTCGTAAAGCATCGATATCTGGGTTGTGAGTCGGTGCGGGCCGTGTGAGCGAGTAGGTGCGGATAATGTGCGAAGATAAGGAGGAGGCGCGCAGCGAGGCGGCGGCGGCGGCCAGCCCGCGGCGCCTGTGCTGGGGCCGCCGCGCGCCCGCGCCGCTGCCCGACACGCGCGGCCTCTGCTGCGCCAAGCTGCTGCGCAAGAACTCCAGGCCTAAGAAGGTTAGTCACCCATAACACACATAACACACACAATGCTACAATCAATAATAGACATCCATCACGCCGCAAACACAAAGGATCGAACACACGAACATTAAATAACGTATATATTATTTCTTCTTATGAGAGTTAAAATTCAAACCATCTGACTAATTTTTCAACTATAGGATTTCTTCCCTTGAAGAAAAGGGTTCAATGAAATGGTAAAGATACCAACACTTTACGCCACTAAACGATAAATACGTCTACAAATAACGTTAGTAATAAAGTAAAGCCCCGGGTACTGAAGGTATCACGGTATTATCATATGATGCAAAGCTCGACCCTGAATGTACAGGCCATATTTCAAGGTAGAGCGCGTTTAAGTCCAATATAATCGAAGTTTCCACTAACTTTTGGACATGGCGGTTGAGTCGAGCACTTACCAAATACATGGCTACATCGAGCTGCCGAGTCGCCACATCTATCCGTCATATTACACAAGTTGGAGCGAAGGAGATATAATATTATGTACATTGTGTTAAGGTTCATAACTAGTAAGACAAATAAGTTGGCCACGGAACACCGAAGTTTGGATCAAATTAGTTTCCGCTGACGTCTCGCTCGGTCGAGTTTGATTAACCCCTCCAGGGAATGAACAGCGAATACATTATATTTTAAAGACTGAAACAGACTTCAGACACTTTCACATTTTCATAATTTATATTATTTTTACGAAACTCATTCTGTATTTACTTTAAAAAATTATAACTTAACTGTGAAATGGTTTGTCCCTTTTCGACATGCGCTATTTTCCAAAGTGCAAAAGAGATAAAAAGTATTTTAGTTATAGAGCGTTTTTGAATAAGACAGATGTTTTCTAAGTACTGACTGCCTCAGAACAATATTTAATAAAACATGCTACTGTAAGCACTGCACATTCACAAAATGTAAATTACTAATTCAAATGGCTTTCTATTCAAAGTATTTTATCAAAATAAGTCGAAGAGAGATGTTTTTCTTTGAATCAAACAGCATCCGAGAGTGGCTGCAGCCACTATTTTGCAATTCTAAGTTTGCCAAAGAGGTTTCAATCTAGCTAATGTGTCTACATATCGGTTCCTATCTCTGCCTTATGTACGTCACGCTTTGTTCAAAAAGTCCATTAGAACAGATGAGAAGAAATTTAAATGCGTAGAGTTAATTAAATATGTGGAGGTATAAAACTTTTGCACACGTTACATAAGTGTTTAACCCACTTCAAACCTAAGGAAGTTCGCAGATAGAATTAAGTTATAAGTAAGAATCTTCTACTTACTTAAATTCCAACAAAACTATGTAGGTACTCGTACATGGTAACTTTGTATGAATTACGTTGCATTCTTGTTTCCTAGAATATATTCGACACCATTTATAACATGTACTGTAGGTACATTTTGAAAAACGTTGCGAATTTAATATGTATAAAGGTTCATAAAAAGTAAGTAAATAACTGTCCTTATGTAAAGTCACCTACCACGTCCCCACTTCAATGAGCCAGGTAATTATCAAAGGCACAAGATGAAATATTAACATTTCACGTAACTACGCAGAAATAAACTGTCACCCTAATTTTCATTTAGCGCTAATGAATTTACGTTCAGTTAATTAAGCTTTGCATATTAATTATGTAAAAAAATCTGATTAACTTCCTCAAAAAAGCTGAACTTTCCAAATTTTTATTAAAATTGTTTCAAGTCCTTTGTTGACATTAACTGACAAATCTGCTTAAAAATGGAATTTTGGCAATTTCTTTATTTCTCCTTTGTCCATATTTAATGAACCTTTGAATAATAGCTTATTGTTACAGTATTGTAATAGCCTTCAAAGTTCAAAGTTAATATTGTTCAAACACTGTACCAACCGGCCGTTTGATGTTAAGCAAAACTAAACCCTATTTAAATCTGATGAAAACACAATATGCTTACAGCCTAACTAATATAGGTTATCAGGGATTCAAGGTATAATTATGTAATTTCTCTTACTACAAAATATGACCGTACTTATTGACATTATTAATTTTGTTTCATATATCAGACGACGTATGACACCGAGTATGTGCGATATAGTATCTCCACTAGTTACATAAGATGTTGTAAGAAAGTAGGTGACTGAAATTGATATCCCGTAATCCAGTCTATGTACTTACTTATTTACCGTCAGTGATTTGAATACCAATGGCGCAGAGGTCCAAGATCGATATTAAGTAGTATCACATTACCATAAGCACGTGATTATCCGACTATCCTTTCCGGGCCACGAAATAGTTTCAACATTTTGTTGAGTTTTGTAACAAAGGACGTATCTTGGGATTAAATTCACATTCTTTTTTCCTTACACGCAACTTGTTATTTAAAAGAAAATAGATACCTATTTATACTGTCTCACTTTCATCCATAAATATGTACTTACCTCATTTTATAGTCGAAACATTATAATTGAAAATGTAAAATTCTTTCTTGGCTAATGAATCATTTATTTATTTATACTGTTATGTTTATTATTTCACTAAATATAATGTTATAATACAAACTTTGATTAAAGCTTGAAGTTGCCAGCTTAATATTTAAAAATAAATACCACTAAATCTATCAGTGAAATAGTAACACTCAATATTCAATGCTGCTCATTATTACCGTCCTCATTAACGCAGCGCTCGATTAGACTTGAAACTCATTAGAAGTTCCATAAAAATAGTCGTTTCGTAGCTAAGCCTGATTAATGCGCCTTCACTATTGAAGAATAGGTTTGTTAAGACCCGGTACAGCGGGTCGTAGCTCTAGATGTCCACATAGGGTTAGGTTCTAGGTAGCAGTAATAAATAGCGCTCTAGAACCCGCGCTGAGAGCGATAATTCTCGTCAGTACCCACTTGAACTTACGATCTAGATTGCACGACTTAAATTCATTGTTTCATGAATTATTTATTTTAAACTCTTCGAAATATTAAAGTATATAAATGAATAGCGAGCAATGAATAACGTTGCCGCTAAAAGTTTTAAGCATCGCGACTAAAGGCTTAGGTATGTTTTATGCTGGTTTGTTTTCAAATAATTACAGAGCTTTCACATTGCGTTGGATTCGCACCAACTTTTAGATCTATGTATACTTTTGTCTTTGAATAAATATTGAATTGCAAAGATTACGTAATCCATAAAATAGTCTTTCGAAAGCTATTTCTAAAGACATTTTGTTCCCGGCGAGGCACCTCGGTTGATTCCTCCTCTAAACAAATATTTCCATCCGTACCTGCCCCGAATTCTCGTTATATTAGGGTTCCGTCGCAGGAATCTTATTGTCTGTTATTACGTTTGTCTAACGCTGAAGGATATATTATACTGCGGAAATATTTTGTGTTGATACAAACCCAATGAGTATTTGTTGACTTGACATACCTGCAACATACGTCCTACATTTACCTCCTCATAAGGACTAGTATTATCGAAAAAATAACAGTGGAGTATTCTTATTTGGTTTGCACGGTTTCTAATGAGAAAAAATGATTCCTCAGTGAGTAGGTATGTAAAAACAATAAATATAGCATGATATCTTAAATATTGTCTATAAGTACTGTACCAATTAAACAAAGATTTTTTTCCCCATGAACATTATAATGTAATGTAATTAAAAAAATGGACGTACAGTTTAAAAACTTACTAGTGAACGTTACTCGACGCGTCGATTCACTCTTATCCATTTTATATTTTACTCGTTAGTTCTTTTATTTTGAAGTTGGGCGTTCGTCGGGAATTTTAAAACGCATCTCAGTTCGTCGATGGGCAGAGTAGACGGGAGTTCAAACACGAACTTGTCTGCGCTAACTACTTGGGAATAGTTCTTTCGGGAACCTATCGCTTCACCAGCAGATGTTCCCGGCGTGTACCCGGCCAGTAACACTCTGGCCAGACGTTCCAAATTGGAATAAAAATTGTTTAAAACAAACTTTAAAAAAAAAACACACATTCGCGTCAAATGGTGAACCATCTCCTTCGATTTTTGAATTTGGTTAAATATAAGACTGTTAATTAGAAATAGCAAAAAATGCATGTAAAGATGCAATGAAAAGACCAAATTAGATTTACTTTTAAAGCTGAATTCTCAAGTCTCTTTTTTCAAATTACCACTTCAGAACCTAATCAAATTGAAAATTTTGAATAACTCCACAAAGCTTCATTTGAAATGAATGAGAACTTTAGGAATGTCTTTTTAAACTTGTTCAATATTGTCTAGAGCCGTCGGGGAAGATTTTAAAGCGCGCAATAGTCGAGGTACCCACAGCGGAAACTTAGCCGGGTCGGGCTTTTAATATACTAGTGGAGAGGATTCCTTAGTGACACGCAACTAGAAACGTATACGGACCTTCAGCTCCATGCAATATATTGAGTACAATCTCTAACACAATGCAATATATTGAATTGACATGATGTGTATTTACCCACCCGATGTGTTTCCTATCTTCAATTCAGTTACATAATGACTTCTATTCAAAATCCTCAACATTCAGTAAAGAAACTTGTAAATTGTTACAACAACAAAGCCAAACCATTATAGCAAGAATTTCCCCAAACATTGATAGCGGAGATAAAGAAAAAATCACTTACAAGTTTGAGGAGCGGGCCTGGATCAATCCAATAAGTTTCTATAACGCGTGTATCATTTCGTACGTCTGTCCTCGGGAGGATTCGAAGGTTAGCAGACACGAACAACACCTCGGAATTGAAATCACTGACACCCGCGTACGTGACTTTAAAAAACCAGCCAGTTGTTCAGGAAATCTCAAAATAATATTTACCTTAGTTCAGGTTTCCGATTGGCTGCCTCTCGCCACAGATAGCTTTCCTTTGAGGTGGAAATTGGTATTTATTCCCCGGGCGTTTTCTTGCGCACATCGAATACATTTCGCTGTCATATTCCTTTATTTGTATTTCATTAAACACGTTATAATAATTATTCAGCGAAGGGTGAACACGGTGTCGTCTCTTCAAATTGACGTTTAGTTTGATTGCGTTATGTTTGTCTTAGCACTTTTATTGACTCGGTACCTTTATTCGAGTTATAAATAACACAGATCAATCAAACACTCGGCTTAGTTCAAATTTAAAAAATATACTTTTTATTTACATTCTGTGTATATTTCATTGTCGGACACACAAAGCTGGAGTTAGATTGAGTGTTATTCAAAAATAATCCCGTCCCTTTGTCAATTCGGTATAAAATATTGCAAGGATTAAAACAATCGTGTATTTATTCGTTCGGAATTCATTAAACGGAAAGTGAGAGACGGCTCTTCGTGTGACACTAAGAGGTCCATTATCCCATCGCCCGTCGATGGGAGCGGCAAACACTCTGTCACCCTCATATCACACTCCCACACGTACTATACGACACCTACCCATTGTGTACCTCTCTGAAATGATTCGCCGCCAGATTAGCTCGAAATAGATACATTCCAGCGACGCGTCAAACAAAAAATAAACGCTATGACACTCCAACGCTTTTATCGAACTGCAACGACTAAACTTTACTTTATTATACGCGAATATAACTAAAAGTTATTTTATGTCAATGTATTACGGTGCAGTGTGGCGCGGCGTATTTATTAGATTTACTTTATTGTCCCTGTGCAGTTTTAGTGTTTGTGGAGCTGTCGTGCAACTTCTATTGCTGTACTCTTTTTTAACTTTCGTGATATGTACTTTTTAATAACTTCGGATTTTTTCGCAGTGCTAAAATTGTTTAAGCAAGTTAATTAAACCAATGATGTACTTTGTTTTCTCGGCGTTTCGAGTGGATTGCACCACTCGTGGTCGCGGGTAGACTGAAGATATGGAGTTACCGCTCTGATACGGGGGTAGGCATTCCAAGTTGAATTAAAACTACCCTCTGATGATAAATAATATAATTATGTGATTTCAAATTACGCTGACACACAACACTAACTGTATCCTGGCTATTATGGTATTTTGGGCACGCCCTTACACGTATCACTGGATTCTAAGCCACAGAGTTTAGAACCGTATTCACGATGGAAGTTGGGATAATTCTTTCTTCAATCGCTTCCCGAATGATTCTGTTGTAGTAGTGCTCATTAGCTAACACCTTAGGTTGATGTAGCTGTATCCAATGATTGACTTGAATCGGCCAAGTGTTCGACTATTGCGTATTTGTTGATTTGCCGGTTCTACACAGTCACTATGTGCTCCTTCGCGAGTTCGGCAATCGTCCTTTTAGTTTGTCCTAGGACTACAGCTACAGTTAATTTTAAAATCATCTGGCATCTGACATCCTTTGGTGTTTGCAGCTACTTGGTCATACCTTTGAGGGGGGTGTAGATCAACTTGTCCGTCGCCCAAGTCACGGAAGGTAAAAACGCCGGTTATCGGAACGCCATTTATTTATTTAATAGTTTAGTAGCCGTTCATTATAAATACCTTCTGGAGTTCAATAGCTCGTTCGAATATGTTTTAAGTCACACAGGTCATGAACACAACGCACGCTCTTTTGTGCCGCGAATATTTACTTGCATTGCACTTTGGTTTCTGGATCAACTCTGGTAACTAAAGAAACCCATATGACGTGGTATGCCGTTGTAGACGTTGTAGTACTGTATCGTTTGGTTACACCATCCAGTTAGAATACCATTGGAAATTGTCTCACATTATCAAGTAAATGGGTCGATAAAGGAACTAAAGTTTAATAACTAATGCGAAAAGTTATCAAGATACCATTCCGTATAATTTAAACATAGCACAAGTTAGGTGTGACATTCCAAGTTGTGCTGTCATCTGGCTCCATGATTTGTGATTTCGTACCTTGCCATTTTCCATCACTCCGAGTTACAAACTATTCGTTGACGGTAAATTAACTAACTTCAAATTGGGGAATAGTTACAACGACTTACCTCCGTCTATCTACCTAAAGATATTTAACGACACAGATGTTTGGATAGGTATAAACTTATGCCTGCTCATGGAATTTAATTAGAGCAAGTACTGCGCTATAAACAAGAATTTTAAGTATTCTGCCTCCGATTAACAATACCGAAGCCATTATAAAAACAAATTGAAATTGTTATAATAAATGTTCCCGCGCTAAATAAGCCATTACGTTAAACAGTTATACATCTTTATAAAATTTTAAAACCAATTTGCCTCGGCTTTACTCCGAACTTTTCTTGTTTAAGTATTCTTTTATGAATGAACAAAGAGAAAATAGTTTTATAAAACACGGATACTCATTTTGTATAAGAAACATGAAAGAAATAAGTACCTTTTTAAAAGCTTTGGTTCGGAATGAATTTCAAGCGGTTTTTAACCGAGTTTAATTTATATGGGTCCTGGAGGAAGTAATTAATGCGATTGGGAGGGCCTCAATAGAAATAATTGCTGATTTCCATTTATTCTGGTAGAGAGTAAAGAAAACGATCGTTTCCTCTTGTATCAAGTAGTCAAGCTGCCGCTTATAGCAAAATGATTTAAAAGACTTCAATTATATTAACGTTATATCAATCAAGTTTACATGTGGGTAACCAAAGTATCTGAGTATTACATATATTGATGTACAGCTATTAAATAATTATGATAGCTGTGCGTGGCTCACCGCGCGCGGGCTCGTCTCACGCGAGTAAATAAACATCCCGGCGCACGTCTCCGCAGCGATAACACAATCAGATTTACGACGTCTCTATACGAGAGGAAATCAGCGCGATTTGCCTGAATATCTCCAAGTTGGCAATAAAAGTTTTCGGCTTTGTCCCTTATCGATGCGTTTCACTCAGCAACATTGCCTTTCTGTTTCGTTTGCTTAAAAGCGTTTCAATAACTTTTTTATTATATTAAAAGTTTTCCGTTGATTCTACGAAATAATTCACGAAATGTATTGTGTTTATTTTACTGATTTGTTGCGGTGAATGATAAAAGGTTCAGATAGAAGTGATTATTTTTGAACAAGGGCCAGTTTTAATAACTTAATTAAATAAAGTACATACAAAAGTGACAAGGAGATATGTGAAATCATCAATCTTATATTTCAAGCTATGTAACGTCTCGTAACATATGATAATGTGTTCTAAGCAACTTAGAATATATTCTCTGTTTATTAATTCATTCAGATCAATTCATAAAAGTCTCAGTAAACATAACCCACGCGAGTATTTATAGAGTGAATACCAGCGAGAGCCCGACCGGGCGGCGCGGCGGCGACGGCGACGGGTAGTCACGGTTACCCTATTTGCATCCGCGCTCAGTGAAAGTGTTTTTCATTGTCCTCGCCTCCCCATGACAGACGTAGGCTTTTTGTAACCACTGCCGACCCCCAACATGCTCACTGAACCTTCCCCGCAACTCTGCCCTTTCACAAGAAACTATTATGTCTTTTTCAAGCAATAATGTAACTAATATTAAATGTTCTTTTGAACTGGATTGGAATGTTGCACGGTTCACTGACGCTTGACTTAGCATCGGGTTATCGTATTATATTCCCATCCGTTTCACAACTTACAAAATATTGCTTGGATAATCTGACATGAACAAAAGCAAAGGGCTTACAAAGCTTGTAACAACGTGAAATATGTATATTGGACGAGAGAGACTTAGAGTCAAGAAGTCAATAATCATACATTTATGATTGTTATGTACGTGGGGTATCTCGATTGCACTATTTACATTCATATCGGGTCAGCGTACACCGGCCGACGGCCATTAGGGATGTTATTGTTATTATATGGACACTCACCCTTAATAATATCACAATAAAAGCCAGCTTTCTATGAAATAATGTTATTGGTTACCTTTGATGTAAATTATTAGGACATTGGGACGTCAATTTGTATTCGAAAGCGAGAGTGGGAAGGGGTTTTGTTTCTCTTTTGAAAGATCATCGTCGTTGATATTTCACGAGCGTTCGGTCCGCGGTTTATAATGCAGATCACGCGAGCCCGCTAATGAGAGCCTTACTTAACCGAGTGCGCCTCAGACTTGAATTAGCAAGTTTCAAATACAATTCACTTTTTAAATAAACTTGGTTTGACGTCGGTAAAGTGGAAAACTTCAGCCATTTTCCTTTTTTGAGGAAGAAAAATTTCAAAGTTTATGCCTTTTACGAGATACCTCGCCTTTTAAATGAATACGGGTGAGTGGCTTATACTTCGGAGGTGGAGTACGTCTGTAATAGCTGTCTATTAGTTGTCCGGAGGCAAGTTGGAGTTTTTCTCGTTAATTTTGAGGAAAGTATAGGTAGGTGTGCTGCCCTCTTAATGATAATATTAATTATGGTTTGTAATGGAACAGAATGATAGTAATTTGAGGGGCAGGGACGAGGAGTGTTATGCACTTTATCTGCGGACAATTATGAAAATCCTCGCGTTTTTTTCGCCGAGAGCGGAGCCGAGGCTGCCTGATTGCTAATTCTACGACAAAGAACGCTATTACGCGGCCGCAGCTATGGAACAAATGAAAATATTTCCTCTTTACTTTCTGTAATGCAGGTCTCTTTGTTGCGGACAAAAATAAATATACTTTATATAGCCAGCGTATAACAGCGTTGTTAACTATTTTCTGTAGTAAACAACTTGCACTACAATTCAATTTCAAGGTATTTCAAAATAAAGTTATCCTTAAGACTGCTAGAATATGGATGGTATCGCTTATTACATAAAATAATGAATATTTAGCATCTATCAAATAAAATGGTAATTATTATTGTATTTTATTCTACAGCGTAGCCCGTAGCACCGTAGCTGAGTATCGTAGCCCGTAGCATCATGCTCGTAGTCCGTAGCGTTACCGATCTTAGTTCAAAGAAAATGAATAAGCTATAATGAGCACCAGATGTATAAAAAAACATCCTCAATTCTGTATTATTTCAATTTTATCAAACGAACGTCTTGTAAACATGTTTTTCTGTTCGGTGCCGGGTATGCGACATGAAAACAAATAGAAGAGGGTATTGAACATGTCCGTTTGATGTTTTTTGTTATTTAAATATTACAGATAGGACTAGTCTCGGAATGAGAGTATAAAAGGCAATATCTGCAGGTTTATAATATTTATCCAGATTCTACAATTTCGCAATAACAGTGCTATAATTACAGCCATCTTGAGCCACAATATAACGGTAATTTGAGTATTATTATAGGCATGATTGCGAGACGCGACTCTTCTAATTACTACAATGGCGGTGGAGCGCCAATCAACAGTTAATTAATCGATGTTCTATAATCTTCAAGTCGAGGAGATTATAGAGCCGGGCTGAGACGCCGCGGTGACAGCCCAGTTAGACTCGGGTGACGCTGCTGTGCCAGACACAATAGGTAATTAGAGCCAGTAATTGCCTACTTAATAATATAATACAACTATCTAGACCACATCTTACAACCTCGCCGTATAATCGTATTGTTTGAACATCGAGCAGTTCACGGGTTTTAAACGTTTTGCTCAATGAAAGTAATTTCAGTCAGTGTTCGATTCAGTTGAAATGAAAAATTCACAGATCGTAATACAGTGCCAATTTTACTATAATTTAAAAATGTTTTGGGGAAAATTTAGTGGAACACGAATTTACCCTCGATTTACATTCAGGAAGGACGTTGGGCGCGAAGGGTCCAAATCGAATTCCTATCGTTTCTTTATCACGCGGCGGGTCACGAGTCGACACGATGCTGCGCCGGAACCTCCTCGCCGCCGGAATTACTTTAAGCCTCCGAGACTATTCCACCAACCCGACTTATAACCTTTACCAACTATCTGCTCCTGAGGTACATCATAACACAGCGGCCACACTCTTTGATTAAATCAGGAAATGACGCAACCTTGACGTGGCCTTCCAAGATTGGAAAAGTTACCCGAGTAGCATTCTTAAATACACTGACCTAAAAAGTTTTATCAAAATCCTCCCGAGAATCACCTAGTTATTACTTCTCTGGTGAAAAAGTTCCCCGATAATAATTTCAAATATGAATCCAATACTTCCCTGACGGAGACGAAATGACTTTGTTCTTTTTGTGAGAATTCTCTCGCAGCCATCTGGAATCTATCTCCTCGGCGTATTACAATTTCTTTCACTCATATTTACCTTAAAATTCGTTCGCTAAGTTCTGTTTTCTTTTCACAAGTTCGTTTCTGCTTATTTACAGAAACGAGGCGTAACGAAATTTTCTGAACTCAATTTAGGCACGTTGAACGTCTGGAGAATAAAATGAGCTCTAATGAGAGACTGTTGACATTACATCATGAATGACGAACAATTGTATAAGTACTCGCGCATCGATTGAAACGGATCCTCTGGAGGCGAATGAGATTTGAATTCTATTGAAAGAATAGGATTTGGATTTTCCTTACAATGCAATGTGTAGGGTAATTCAACCGATGAAAACGGTAGGTTGTGTTCGAGTCACAAAGGGTTGGATAAATCGTATTACTGGCACGCGTGAATTGTAAATTGGACATTAGCCGGCGCAGCTCGCCCTCGCACGCGCGTCGTTAGCTCGCCGCCCGGGATGCACCGCCGCCGCCCGGTCCCAGGACGACTGAATGCTCAATGTATTCACCACACACGGTACACCGATCATGCATGTACCTTCGCGTAATTATCATGCTTCGAATCACACATTACTACACTGTTAATTGTTTTAGAACAACAACAACAGAAATGATATCTGTGCAAAAAGTAGATACAAAAACCGGCATTGAAATAGCTTTGCGAAATTACCAATTTGAAAATAGGAAGACGGGAATCCATGATGTAAATCAACAGATACCCCGGAGTTATTTTCCGTGCAGTCGTGCGGATCTGTGATTGGCGCCCAGCCGCGCACTAACGAGCGGGATTGTCCGCTGAGGCCGCAATACGCACAGACTGCTGTCTTGTCATGTTTATCCTGTTAAACTACCCTCTTGAGTTCATAACTCATTGATAACTAGACATTCACTTAAAAACGTATACAAAAAAATACGTAGTATGCAGTATCTAAGGTATATTTTATTAATAATGTAAAATTCTGAATGAAATCGAAGAAAAAAGTATTACCATCTTTGCTTTTTTCTTATACATATTTACATTTTATTCAACTCGTTCTGCTTAATCATAATGTTTAGATTCTGTTACTCGTTTATTTATAACCATATTAATAAGGAAAACAAAACAAGACATCTTCATATATCCTCATGCAAAACAAATATTATTATGTATCGTATCGACGTACACAACGTACATAGTTTATATATTCCTGTAAGAATGTTTGGTCGTTTGGCAAGACATTATATTGGTAATAACAGGGAATGAGCGTTATTTGTCCACCAGCGGGCGACCACCAATATGTTGACACCGAGCTGCGTGATGCTCATACATTGCCAATTCTGTTTTGATCACTACTATAACGATAATGTATCTACGTGCCGCAATCATTTATATTGCATTTCACCAATTTATTTAGAATAATAACTTTAATTATTATTGGTAAATTATCAGTTTGATCAGCATATTGCTGGAAGTACTTATTAGTAAATTATTCTTGTATTTTCCAACCGTTCACAAATGCTACACTAAATATGGTGATTCAAAATTCAGGAGCTAAAATACACATTACAGTGTACCACTTTACCTCTTAGCTAGTTTTCAATATTCAATGTTCTGGTTTGCGCTGACTACGCGTTTTATATAATTACATATGCTCACAAACAATACGATATTAAAATTATTATGTATTTAAAGTAAAGTATAATTACGTTATACTCGTAACATGAGAAGAATTAATAATTCCTCTTTATGCTATCATAAAACGAGTAATATGAGAAGAATGTGTAATTATCTCCGTTGAGTATATCAATGAGAGGTTCAGAATGAAGGCAACAAATAAAACAGAACGAGAGTGCGGTTCATGACGCAAAAGGAATGTAGTTTCACAGGCCGGCAGTCCGGAACAATTGAATTATGTCCAGCTATTAAATCGCTCGGCCGGCCCAGCCCGCGCCGAGAGTACTTTATGCCCGCGGTAATCGGCCCGTTACTACATGCAATCATTCCTATATAAACCGAGCTTAAACGATTTCATTTAACTTGTATCACTACAGTTTAGATTGTTAACTGTTGTAATTGAAATTTTAATTCATAATGGCCTTAAGAGTGTAGCAAACACTGATAATTAAGTATTCTATTAGACGTGTGTTTTAGGTATCAATCAATACTATCTTAAAAAGGCCATACTTACTAATGGAGAGCGTTATTTTTTGTTTACTTGTATCTATTTTCCTGGTGCGAGCGGCGTCGTTTGTTACGGAGCAGGCGGTGTCGGCGGATCCCTTTGTTTCATCGATGAGGCCGGGCCACTTAGCGCCCTTTGTGCATTACGCGCGCCGCCGCGGGCTCGCGCCGGCAACTACTTCCCCTGCAAATGAACATGGAATTCACGTTACTGGTAATTGTGGTACATTCCCTACTCAAACACACATCATATAAAATAAATACATTTCAAATGTAGATTGTGAAATTTTGAACAGTACTGCGGTAACGCAGCCGATGTATGTTACTCGACGGTGCCACTTATTTCCAATATATCGAATAGACAGACAATACCGGATAATACTGAACTGCTCCGAAGAGAAATAAAAATCACAAGTCCTCCGAGACGCCCAGAGCGCTCTCACCCAACACAGGAATTGTTGCATTCCTGCTTTTATTTCAAGATTTAACAATAAAAGAACAGTCTTGATACTAACGTTAGTTGCGGAATTTCGAGGGAAATAGCTGCTTTTGATTACCTGCTAAAAATTCTTATACATTAGAAGCGAAAACTCATATTGAAACCTATTTTGTAAATCCCAAGAGCGCATTACAGCACGCATCAGTGTGTGCCGGCGCGATGCAAACTCCATGCATCTCCGATGAGCGTTCGCACCTCGCTTCCCACCGCCGCGCCGCTCGTTATTATAATGCCCTCTGATGTACGCTGATCGGAATCGTCGCATAAGTTTTAATACGAATATTATCGAATCCAACGGCTCTGGTTCAATATACTGCACAATCCTGCGACTGACATCCGCAGATGCAACTTTGTATGTTCGAGTATTTTAATAAGGATAGGGTATCGGATTATCGATTAAACTTAAAAATGAAAATACAGGATTATTTAAGTAAGCTTTTAGAATAAAACTCAATACGAAGTACGTTAAATAAAACAATATAACATCGTAAATTTTATCCTATCATAAAAAGTATTTCAGACTGAAAGGAAACTGAACAAGTTGCCAGACTGAGCCGGGTCGAGCGCCAACTACAAGATTTATTTATTTGCAAAACATTTTTTCATCAAACATTTACTTTGCTCCAATCCTTTCTAAATAGTTGGAAAATTTAGAGGCAATTTATATCTGTATCAGGATTAACTTTATAAGTCTCATTTTTGTAAATGGAGATGAATACATAGCATTAGTGGTAAAGTGAATTTACCCACGAGGCTAGTTGATATTCCATGTGCCTGAATAATGTATTCGGTTTGGAGGGCAAACATCAACAGCAGCGAGTTAGTATGCGCGCCGCGGCGGCGTGCAGCGAAGAAGGGCGCGCGATGCAAGGCCTCCATCAATTCCGGCCACGTCACCAATACTGCACTCAATTATCTGATAAGAATATATCCGACATCCAACTCTTGCCTCCAGCATCCCTCTCCGATCAACCCCCAAATGCAATTATTTCAACCAATTTATTTTCTTTATATCTCCAATTAAAAGTCTCGGTTGTCTAAAATTGATTTGTTGGTAGAATCGACCGTTCATAATACAATTGTCTGGGGGACGTCTGGGGAATGTTTCCTTGTGTAAAGCTTGAAAAATTAACGGATATTGGAAGCTTTATGAGATTGTATATGGAAGCTTTTTTCCCAAAATTATTTCAACCATTCAAGTGATGCAATTTAGATTATCCCGTATAGTTTGTAAGTAGCTAGACGTTGATTCTTTGTTCGTAAACAAACCCGCTAGTAATCTCTCGTCTCTTTGTTTGCGGCGCCCGCATCGAGCAGCACATATCCTGAAATATACGCTCTCAAAAGAGGCAATAGTGTGAGATCTCTGTGACCAAATTGCGACCACGAAATTGAGTTAGAGCAGTATCGCGACCGCCCAGTGTGCGACCCTTTGTCGCGTCATCAAACTGCAAATTGGCAGTTTCTACCGCCGGCGGGGCGCGCTGCAGTTACGATGCTGTAAAGGTAAAGGAAACGCTGTTCAGGTACACGCCGGCTGCACTTCGATATAGCTTGCTTTGTTGTACCTCTCCTTTTTATTATAGTTTACGTAACACAGATAAGTGGTTCGAGCAAGGAGGCTATTCAAAAACTTATCTAATCTTCGTATCCAATTAATATAATCTCGTTATCAGCGCGAACCTATGTTTGCTGAGGGAGGAAACTATAGTTCGGAAAGTACTCCGTAGAAAATTGTTGGCTAAAGTAAATATTGAACATACTTGGATTATTTCGAATTATGGCAGTCGTGAATTGAGCAAATAGTTATTAGTGAAGTCCCAAACGTACGGCACGGCACGGGGTGCACAAATGAAACGCAATGAAGCGCAGCGCACGCTCCGCCATCATCCCGTATTTATACTCGAGCAGGTTAATTAAATTTTGACGCCCGAGTCCGATATACAGCGACGTCAACCTGATCCACCCTGTATTTACTGAATATTCCAATGAATGTTGGTTGTGCGCTATCGCTGAATATTTTACTCAATTGAGCAATGTCTATCAATTATTTGGAGGTTTGTTTGTCGAATGAATCTATCTCGTTTAGGATGATCACTCGCTATTAATTGTTTATTTGTGTTCGTTGTTTGTATGTTTATTTAATTGCCTTTTACAAATAGTGCTCCGCTCTGTAACAGTTTTAGAAATGGTGACCTGAATACAGTTTGCATAAAACTCTACCGTGAAATTCAGACCGAGTTTAATCCAATCAGTATCACTATACCTAGGAACCTATGTAGGAATATTATATATGTGTATTATCGGTGTAAATCAATTTGATGCGAACACAGGCCCTAAGCAAACGCATTACATCGTGTAAACACGGCGCCGGGTCCGCGAATCATAATATCCTGAACATTTTTGTCGGCCCCTCAGACGATCGAGATTAAAATGGACCTTTATCATATTATGCGCTTATATAGACGACGCGTTTATCGATATCATTTGTTATGATTTGCTCGAAGCTATGGCCAACCTTTACAAAACCTCGAGTAATAGTGAGCCAATTTAAATAAGAGTTCTCGCATTCAGTTATCAACAAAAGTAAAACAGTCGTAAAGCGGAATTGGGTCATGAGTCAGTTGTGTAATAGGTATTAATTGAAGAATTTAGTTGTGTATAAGTTTGGCAAGGGGTTAAAATTGTAGCATTAGTGAAATCCCTTAAAGCGGTAATCCTCACGTCGTATTCGTAGTAGTCCAGACTAAATCCAATTACGGCAGAGCTCCGCGCCGACTCGCACCGACACCAATTATATTATACACATTACTGGAAACGACCCGCCATTTATTATATAAATATTAACAAATATCCCAACTGATATGGACTTAATTATAACTTACTCATGTATTTCCGAAAAAAATATAACATATTATTGTTAGTTATTTAAGTGTGAATGAACAGGTCATATGTCATACATAATCGATATCAATCAATTTCATACACACATTAATCGTTCGCGTAAAACATAATGAAACGATAACACAGAAACAAAGATCTCAACAAAAAAAAACATATGTTATTAACTCTCAGTCTTCTTTAAATAAGTAGCATTTTTATTAATGAGCCCCAAATATAATATATCTAAGAAGATTTATCCAAATAAAGTAAAATAATCGTAATAGATCCCACTGCAGGTCTAAAAATCGCCTTACCGTATGGTGTCGACCTTTGATGAATGAGCTTTGATTGATCTAATGATTGTTGATCTTACGTACCAATCACATACTGAAGAATTATAGTTATAAACCACTTTTATTATTTAAAATGTCGAGTAGATCCAGCAGGCTATATGTTGGCAAGGACTTGACGTTAAATGCAGTGGCTGGAGCGGTGAGAGCCGTCGAGTGGCGCGACGTGACTCCGGCTCGCCGCCTGCCGCCAATCAAAAACATACCTAAAGAAATCTGGATTATTGATATTTATTCTACATTTTTTGGTAAAAATAATCACTGAGAAATTGTTTTTTACGCAATGAATAGTTTGGTCAAAATACATCGGTGAATTGTATGATTTAACCTCAAACATGAGGCAAAATCTATCAGTAATCTTTTGATGAATCAATAAAATAAATCGTTGAATCAATAAATTATTAATGTTCGCCTTAAAGTTTTAAGTAGTTGTAGTCCCATGAGTTAAACTGATATCAGAAATAGTAAACCCAAGGATGGTACATTGATGCTCAAGATCAAATCTTAAATCTTGTTATTGATTCCATTATAATATGCTAGTTTTTATATTTAAAATCGTTATTGTTTCGGATACTTATTTAAGTTATTTACGGGTTTAGATTCTATTTAACATACCTAGTGGTATTTTTGTACTTACCAAAACAATAAAAGCTGAACTGCAGGTACTTGAATGCGAATACATTTAAGAGTGTACGGAAGGCACTTTCCCGCCTTCATCAGCAGCGCTAAATGCTTGCCACTGTTACCTTAAATAAAGTACAGTTGAGGGAATAATTAATAAACCGTTTTGAGTTGCGTCTTAATTGGATGTCACTGGAGTGCCGTTGAAAATGATTGTGTCACGTACAGCGAAGAGAAACAAATCATTACATACTTCCACAACCCTATTAGCGAAGTCATACGGTCGAAAGTTTCCGCGCTCCGCCGGGGCCTGATTGGACCTCAAGGACCTTTGAATATTAATAGCCGGTATTGAGGTGGTTAAACGGTGGGAATTGGCAAACGACAGTGTGGATTTATGATCGGTGCCGTAGTGTTAATAAACCTTTTTGATTTAGCTCGTGCCACTTGAATGTTAAGTGATCGTTACTTACATTGATTGAATGTGATATACCAGTCTTTAAAAGTAGGTAATAGAGGTTCAATTTGTAAATAATAGCAATAAGCCCTCTGCAAAGCGAAGGCCTCTCTCTGGATTAAGTCTTCAGTGATTCAATTACCTTTAAAATAATAAATGTCTCAGAGCCGAAATCAAAGTAATGAAAGCATCACTACAACACAAACAGCGCGCACGGTCCCCGCGCGCGGTGGCCGCCGGCCGCCCCGCGCCCGAAATGATTCATTACTCTTATTTTAATGTATGTACGTGACCTCCACCCCGCCACTAAGGAATTAATTAAACTTGCTTTTAATTCTCCAGCGTTTATTGTGTCTCTGCAGTAAATATGTTAGCCGGCAAACTTTGTACACAGCTATGAGTATTAACTTGTTTGAAATGTTTAACTTTGCCTGAATAATATACATACCTAATATGTTTAAGCTCTAGAATTAGGTCCGGGATTTCCATGTTATGAAAGTTAAACATAAAGTACCTGAAACTGAATGTACTCGAATGTAATACTAAGAGGGAGTATAAAGTTATTTCAACATTACAAAGCAAATTTATCTCGAAATAGGTATTATGACAACAATGGCTTTATAGAGAGCTCTTGTTCAAAGAGACGGCGGGCGGGTGCAGGTAGGGCAGCGCAGCCGAGCCGTCCTGCAGGAACTCAATCATTAGTGTGCTCACTCGATGTGAAAGCGATTTCATCCTCCACGACTCTGCGCTTTGAGACTCCTGCAATATTGTCGAAAGCAGGAAAACACTTTAGGAGACAAAAAGTAAAGTCGGTAGACGTGGGGATTGAGGTTGGAATATCTGGAGTCGATCGAGCGAATTGTGCAGCGGCAATACGCTGCGGGCACGCCGGGGCCGCGGCGCGCGCTGAGCCGGTGGCACGCGCCGCTATACGCCGAGCCCGCGGCATCACCCGCGCCCCAAACAACTTCGTTACAACTCCGCACTTTTGTTTCAGGCCCGCAATATTAGTTTTACTCAAAAAGCTATTTTTCAAGCGGGCGCGTCGAAAGGCTTGTAAACTTTTCTAATTTAGTTAATTCGTTGTTACTTCATCGCTTTAGGGTGTCTGACAGATCCTTGTTAGATTGAAGATAGCTGTTTTGTATAAATAATGGGTGTATTTTTGGGAGATAAGTAACGGGCGGTTAAATAAGTCGCCTCGAGCGGGAAGTTGCTTATTTAAGGACCATCGCAGACTTGAACAGTCTTAACAATGACTTGTTCGACGCAGACAATACTGTCTTAAGTCAGTCCAATAAATTGCAATTTATCTTTATTCTAACCATCTAGCTAGACCAAAAGTGTTTTATTCTATCTATGATAGTCGAAAAGTTTGTTAGACATCGCTAATGTTTTTCTTCATAGTTTTTCATAGATTCGAAACCATTGTAAAGACTGACTGAATTAGCGTCTGCAAAGGCTCTAAGTATCGAGTGGAACTTCGAGTAGTATTAAATTAATGGATTGATTTTTCGAAGGCGCTTCATAGACCATAAGACAGTCTAAAGTGTACTGGTACTAAAGCCTTCACAGGTCCTCAGTGTGGAAGATAAAGAGCTAGTGTTGACTCCGTGGTTTGTGTGCAGGTGCTGATGTTCCCGGAGGAGGGCTGGGCCCGCAGCGCCTCCTCCTCCTACTGGACGCTGCAGCCCTGCTGGTGGCGTCGCTCGCGCTGCAAGGTCGTCGAGGTCGCCGGCACCAGGCGGTAACTACTACTTCGACTCTCTCCTCCTAGTTTTAAGGACTATAGTAGATCCATATTCCATACGGAGATAGGTACTTAGGTTTCTTAGGATAAGAATCTGGTTTAAAAACGAATGTTCACCCGTAGAGTGCCGTCATCGAATCAAACTGTAATTCACAAGTTCGTAAGGGTACCTACTTGATGCTGGATTACAGCATAGCTCTGGAGAAATGACACCCTTAAGTGTATATAATAACTTACTTATATAAAAACAGATACATACTTTGGTCAAGTTTAATACTTACATGCGAATATTAAATTCTAGTATGTTCTAGATACCGCCTTGTCTAACTTGTGCGCATATTATCTAAATCGACAAAGTTCCAGCGCAAAGTATACTTACTTAGGGAGCAGACAGTTGTAAACAGGTACACGTAGTGAACACGCCCGCACTGCACGCGCCGGTGCATACTTCAAGTGGTGGCTATAAGTTGCGAGTGAAGTTGAGAACAACACCCGACTCGATATTGCGAAACTTAACAACTGTGACCGAGTTTACTCGCCAGTTTGTTTCATTGTTATTTGATTGATCCCAGTTTCTCAGTGTTTGCTTGTAGAAATCTATAACAATAAAACGAAGGATTCGATTCAAGTTTACAGATGTACTGAAATAAAACCTTCATTGCCTAGATTCCGATTAGATTTTGGATTGGATGAAATTCTTTACTGGAAATAGGGAAGGTAATGTCATCGGTCTAAAATCATTCTACAGATTATATCTGGCTAGTAAGGGTTAGAAACGAAATCTGTGAACGAGTTTATAATCAAGCAAAACAGTATCATTAAGGAAATTGCTTCGTACAAGTGAAATGAGGTGAAAAATTAAATAAAAACGAATCGTTTATGTGGAGGAAGCAGTTTATCATGTTTGTTGCACATTAGCGTTGCTTTTCGCAATTAACCGCGGCTCTGGCGCGGCTCGCCAGGTGAGTGCTAAGCCGTTTGACAAACGGCCGGAAGTGCCCGGGGGCGCCACTATCGCGACTACCCGCCGACACGTGCTGCAAATAAATACAGCCGACACCGAGCGGCTTCCCGTCACTATTAAATATTCCGAGCCCGGACATAACTTCATGAGACACTTGTAATTAATCGTTTGATATGCACATGAGTTCGAAAGTAAACTTGTCCCTGCATCTAACTTGGCTTGTTCCATTGTTTACAAGAAGGCAAATAATATGGACAGCATAATGTTGCAATATCATGTATAAACATACACTAATATGTTCGTAGGAAAAGTATACATTCCTCTTGATAAGGTTAAATCCCACACATGTCATATCCATATATCTGCTAATCTGATTCCAAAACGAGGTCATTTCCTCGTCGCCAGCGACATGTGAGCGGAGCGCGTCGCGAAACTGTTAAAAACTAATTTTCCGCGGGAAGCGGCTAGGAGCGGAGTCGCAGGCTAACGGCGCCGTTACTGCCGTTACCGTTAACGATTATTGCCCCCAGCCCTAGTATTTTACCTAAACGACTCGTACGTCATGGGCCCGAGTCTTATCAGGATGTACATCTGATTAATATTACGTTGGCTATCTTCTCCACTACACTAATGCAAATGATAATATCAGAAGTGAACACTGCAGGATAGTGCTGCACATGTTAAAGTTATTTCCAGGTAAAAGCCAAAGTTCTTGCTCCACTCATTTAATTATATTCGACTTACCTAAACAAAAACCGCAAACCAATAAGTTCAATAACTAAAAAGGTTTGAAACGAAGTTTGTTTTGAGTACTCGCCAAAACCTTGCTTTTAAAAAGTTTTCCCAAAAGGCGCAGTTACCTTGCGGTTCATCAGTTACCTCTATTTAAATTTGGAAGCTTTTCAGTTATTTGCCGTAGCGCTGAGCTTTCAGTCGATGATTACGCGGAATGGGCGATGGGATGAGGCGGCGTATGGAGGTTTTTAATTTGTTGGAGCCGTCATGGGGTGCGGAGTTGTCGGAGCTATTAGAGGCCGCTATTACACCACTGTTAGGGCCGGCGAGGTACGTGTCGGATCCGCGCCCTACTAACTGCTATACGTGACCGGCGTCTCAATACACCGACAGATAACACCGACATGTTCTCCACGACTCTACCTTTTTTATGCTGAACACTTGTTAATAGGATTTCAATCTAGATTACATCCAGTATCGGATAGCCTTCACACTTAACTGGATGTACTTATTCGTTTATTGATAACGATAATGGTTTTCTGTTAACGATTTCGTTCGATGTAAACGGTTGGTAAAGAAAGAATAATGGCAATGTAACAAATAATATTCTGCCTCAATTGTCAAGTAATCAATACACACGAGTATAATACTTCTCGAACTACAAACAGTTTTCCACGAAATGAACTGACAATTTCCGGCAGATAATGCAAGTCATAGCCAACCGATCTTTGCGGAAAATGAAAATGGTGGAAGTATGGCAAAAACCGAGAATACAAGCCTATATACATATTATTGTATGGTGTACTGCTTACCTAAATGATTTATCGTTGCGAGAATGTAACATATAAATGTAATAAGATGTGATTTATTACTAACCTGTATTATTGCTGCAGGTTCTGTGACAAGGAAAACTTTATTTATTAATATTAGATATTTAAGATACCTATTATAAAGGCGCCTAGTATAGACCTGTCAATTTCAATTGAAAGTCAATTTCGCAACCAAAAACATTTCTCCCTTAATAGAAGCAAAACGTTTAGTGATGGGGCAAGATTTAAAAATCGAATGGAATAACAAAATTTTGTTTTTCTACAAAAGGAAATTTAGATTCGATTTTAACTCTACAAGGGGAATATAAATTATAGTACTACATACTGGGCGGTTATTCGAGAAGCAATCAACGAATGAGGATGTTTGTTTTAGACACAGCACGCACGCCCGGATGGTGGTCAGTGGTGCGAACGCAGTCTACATCGTGGGGACATTCAAACATCTCGGCACTGACGCTGATTTCAAGGTTAACACATGCTTCCAACTGTAGCTAATTACTCGATATACTTAAATTCGTATAGCGTTTAAAAATCATAACTGTTCAAATATCTTTGAGGTACCTTCCACCCTCAATTTTAAATACACATAATATAAAATCAAGTATTTATTTCTGACATAATCTGTCTTTGAATTTTAAATGTAATGTTATGAATCTGAATCTATTCCTGAAATTGTAAGGTCAAGTTGATTCATTAGACTCCTGTTTGAATTGATGCATCCATTGGGGATGTAAGCGTTATATAATCGTATTTGTGGAGGTGAATGGGTTAAAATAACTTTTAGTGGATAAACAGATCGGAAAACCTACTTATATACAATGATAATGTATAGGTTTTGATCCCTATGTAACTTTAGAAATAGGAACCTCATAAAGCTCACTGCTAGACTGTTAATTTCAGGAACGTAGGTATGTTATGACACGCAGCGCGCTAGTATGATAATTATATTATACTATCTTGTACTATGATTATCATCTCAAACTATGGTTACAGTCGCATACAGTCTCATGCTTGATTGATCATGATTTTCAATCTCATGCGTATCTCATACATATGCTATGATTATTATCTCAATCCCTCTTACAATATGATTATCACCACAAACATCTTACACTATGATTATCTCACATTTCGATTATTTCTGCAGTTGTATCTGACGTCGAACGTGACGCAGGCGGACTTTAACATGGGGTACACGATGACGGGCACCTTGGAGCGCGGCTGCCGCTCCTCGAATACGTTCCAGGTGACTCACTTCGCGGTGCTCCGCCGCTGCGACCACGACGCGCACCACCTCAAGAACTCATAGCTTCGCGTGCAGATACCGGAAAGTAACCTATTGGAAAACAGATTTCGAGTAATCATTTGAAAAACGCAGTTATCAATTGGAAATATTTTATTTATATTTACGCTTTTATTTGTATCACACGCCAGTATTTGTAAATGAGTTCAAAGTGGAAAAAGGTTTTAATTATGTTGGTATGTTTAGTTGTCATATAGCATTTATATGGATCTCACAAAATATGTTAATTTTTTATTGGATATTGAAATTGGAATAATATGAAAGCCTTCACACCTTCAATGCACAGTGTTACATGTTTAAAACAAACTGATAAGTATTATCAAAAGTTAAAAACACTACAATGTATCATGTAAGGTACCTACATTGTATTTATAGAGATCGGATTGGCAGTGAAGGTGTTAAAGGCTTACTGGCTCGACCCGAGCGCGGTCCGAAAACGCAGCACTGTTTGATTAGAGAAACGGACAGGCGGACGGGGAATGGAGAAAGAGCTGTTTTATGTCCAAGTCGAATGTAGCAATGCAATACCAACGTATGTTATAATATATAACATTCTCGTATCACAATGTAAGTTACCATACTCCTCCGAAACGGCTCGACCGATTTTCATTAAATTTTGTGTGCATATTGGGTAAGTCTGAGAATCGGTCAGCATCTATTTTTCATACCCTTAAATGTTAAGGGTGGAATTTATATTGCCGGGTCAGCTAGTATATTTATATAACCGAGATATATATTCTAACAGCTTTTGTACTTTAGTTTATTGAAAAAAACCCGTTAAGAAATATTTTTTCGATAAAGTTTGTTAGTGATTAAATGGATCTCATGCGTTCTAGTCAGTAATGTGTAAAATGGTCTTATTGCTAAGCGATATTCATTGTGATCTTGTGATTAAAAGATT
This sequence comes from Cyclophora punctaria, assembly GCA_951394245.1. Taxonomy (NCBI): domain Eukaryota; kingdom Metazoa; phylum Arthropoda; class Insecta; order Lepidoptera; family Geometridae; genus Cyclophora; species Cyclophora punctaria. Next base: position 4,547,658 of record OX596182.1, on the reverse strand, counting down.
TAATTTTTTATAAATGCATAATTTTACATTTTAATTTTTTGAATTGTAAATATATTTGAAGCATTGTGTTACTGTACAGTTTATTTTTATTATTCTAAGAGCGTAGCGTAGATTAAACGTAGAAATAATATTTTTATAATTATTCAATTCAATTTTATAAGTAGATCATTCGGTCCGTTATTCAATGTGACTAGTTTAAGATTTTTATGTCATTTTAGAAATGTAGGAAAAGGCTTAAAATTGTAAAATATCTGAAACGTATAACTTAGAAAGGCCTTTTTGATAAGCGAGGAGTCACAGGTACCTGCTTCATCTAACTAATATCACATCAGTAGGTCGGGGTAGCGATGTAGAATGGTTGCTCGTCATATAGAATCGAGATTCATTTTAAAATGGCTGTGAGCGATGTTCTGGTAGTTGGTTCACGGTCGGATGGACAAAATAATAATGTATTGGACCGCATCGCAGGCTCCGTGCTCGCACTACACCTACCGATCGATCCAGTGACCGAGCTTTTTGCCCTAAATGTTCAAAAAATAGCTGCAAGCTATTGGCCGCCCTTCACTCGTATATCAAAAGGCATTTTATGATTTTCTATATTCGACGGAAGAAAGCACGTTCCGGGCATTACATATTTTTCATGTTCGGAATAAGTAAATACTTTCGATTGTTCGTCATGATATTTGATTACGTACTGACGTCAAAATATTAATAAATTGTAACTATCAGTAATTCTTCAAATAACGTAGTCCAGTTTTGTCCTCTTACAAATTCGGTTGAAGTACGTAACTAACTCCTGAATCAGATCGATTTCCAAGAATATTATTTGTGATGAACATGAATAGTTTGCTTGTTTGTATCGCCACTGATCTGTTCTCGTCACTATTTATAACATTAGTCGGATAAGTGCTTAAAGTAACTTCTATTCTCACGTTTCCTAAAATGTGTTTATTTTCGCTAAATATAATATGTAACTTGTATAAAGAGAAGCGGATGTACTACGTAATGCTAACTAATAAGTAGGCATTGGGTTGTAATGTAGTAACGTTATAACTGAATGTAAGTAGATCGGTATTGTTAAGGAGTTAATGTAAAAATGGTGGATAAATCAAACGTCCAGTATCGCACTCCCTCCAGTGTTTATACACATCATTTTTGTACAAAGTTGTGTGTATTTTATGGCTCCTATTTGGCTGTATTACTTTAGAATTATATACTAATTATACAATTTTACATACCGGCTTTTCAGCGTAGTGTGTTCTAATTGAAATATCGTAACTGAACTATGGATTCATTGCAAATATTAACAACTTTATTATGTATGTAACTATATATATCATAGCAATCATTTTCATAACGAGAGAGCTTTGGTAGATCTAAGCTTTTTGTAGGCGAGTAGATTTTTGATATCCTATCTACTTTTAAATGTATCACACCATAGTGTAATCTACCACTATATTTTGAATGCAAACAGGAATTCATTGAGATCTTAAGACGTGTTTATCTTTAACATGAAGCTAGTAATCAAAGTAGTGATTCGATAAAGTAGTAGGAGGTGGAAAACCTTGTGTGAACGGTGCACAGTCGCGCGTTACATACTAATGCGATGTATAAATAAACATGCAAATAGCGGAGTCCCCCGGGACGGGCCGGTCCTATGGCGTAACGACCCCTCTCTAAGGCCGCGTCCACCTTCAAAGATCACAAAACCATCTTTGAAACACAAAACGTTGATTGGATTTACAATTTGAAACTTGCCTTTTGTAATGATATGCAAACAAATCAAGTTTTATGACGAGACCCGAATAACTTGATTTTAATTTTGTAATTTCAGTTTGAGGACTTCTGACTTATGAATATTTTGTTAGTCCAGATTATTAACGGTCTGGAGTAAACAACACATAATTTTCCGGTAAATATTTATACAATAACATAATTGCATATTTTCTACCTACTTCTAAAATCAATTTATATTTTATTAATCTTACTAATACCCGTACTTAGTCTAACTTATCTGTACTTAGTTTATTTATGAAATGATGTAACGTAAAGCAAGTGCCAAAGACAATTAGGGAGCTTTTACTCTAAGTGTATGTTAAGTGGAACTATGTAAATAATATTTCGCTTCAAATCTACATGTTGTCTCTCGTACAAGTATCAAGATGACTCAATAAATAGATTAAAATATCACCTGGGTTTTATTTTATTACAAAGAACCATCTCTACCAATCTTGCTAATATAGGAAGTAGATATAGCAGAGCATACTATTAAAATAAATGATGGAGATAAAAGAAAGGTATAAAGGTAAGTTCGATCTTAAGTCGTCATGCTCGTTCAGTGCAAGTATAATGCCCCGCCGGGCCCTTTCAATGGATTACGAGCTGCGTCATTCCTCCTTCTTGACGACGACATTTAAGACTTTACGCCAACTTTCTCTCATACCCACTCGACCTGAACTACCTCACTGTAGAGTTCATTCAAAACTACATTTTTTATAAGAAGATATAAGTAGAAAATATTTTTGTACAATTTGAATTAAAAACGTCGCAAAAGTATGTTTGTGTAATGTAATATGTAGGAAGCGAATCCAACGGGTTGTATTGAATGACATCAGCTTAGTTTCCATGTGGTTACACACGCGGAAGTGAGTTCAGCGGCGGCAGGCAGCGTATAATGAGCCTCCGGAGCCATTGTGACGCAGTCGCACTCCGGCCCACACGAAATGCACTTCAAGGATAAAGTTGTTGTTGTAACAGGCGCCAGCTCTGGAATAGGAGCAGCTTGTGCACTCAAGTTTGCAGAATCATCAGCATTACTCGCATTAGTGGGACGGAATTATAATAATTTGGCAACAGTTGCCAATCAATGTGAAGAGTTCGGTGGGTTGAAACCGCTCACTATTATTGCCGATATCAGTTCGGATGGAGACATTAAAAGGATAGTAACGGAGACGGTGAATCATTATGGTAGACTGGACGTCCTCGTCAATAATGCCGGCGTGTCTTCGCTAGAGGAGGCTCGCGACAGGACGTCCTGCTACGACCACGTGATGGGCACCAACATGCGCGGCACGTATCTACTCACATACGAAGCTGTGCCTCATCTCATAGAGACGAGGGGCAACATCATCAATATATCTAGCATATTATCCAGCAAACCTTTACCAATGATTACAACGTATTGCATGTCGAAAGCGGCATTAGATATGTTTACTAAGTGTGCTGCGCTGGAGCTGGGGGTGCAAGGAGTGCGGGTGAACGGCGTGAACCCGGGCCCGGTCAAGACGGAGTTCTTCAAGAGAAGCGGCATGAGCGACGTGGACGCGGACCGCATGTTCGCCAGCATCGAGATCAACTCCCCGCTCAAGAAGCTGACGAGAGCCGAGGACGTCGCCGAGCTCGTCCTGTTCCTGGCGAGCGATAAAGCGAACAGTGTAACCGGCAGCTCCTTTGTTATCGATTGCGGAGTAACGCTGGGTGACGCCAGTAATTGTTAAGCAAAACTTTCCCTAAACATTTCCGAAGAATCATCGCATAAATAAAACCAAACTTGTTAAATTAACGCAACACATTATGTCTTGTACACGACAAATATTATGGCTTCGATAACTTTGTTCGGGAGAGCTAATATCTCGGTGACACTCGCTCGAACAAAGGCTTTGGAAGATTAAAATATGTTTGGAGAGCGCGGAGCGGCAACAAACCTCGTCACAAACAAAGGCTCCTCGACTTAGAACTGATAACGCTGCGATACTCGGCGAGCTTCGACGAAGTCGTTAAGATATCTCAAACAAATCCGACAATTACCTTCTAGTATTTTCTAGGGCGGGTGTTCTTTCCTGGTGGTAATAGCAGTAATATATTCAGTTATCTGGCGCGGCTAATCCTTCCCCAGGTGGATCGCTAATGCCGTGTTATCTTGCGTTAATTTCCCGCGCATAATCGCCCTGCAAATTGATTGTTCTTCCCACAGCGTCAAGGCAAATTAAATTAAAAATCCCTCGTTCCATTTTCAGTAGGAATTTATCGCTACATTTTAATGTTAAGTACTGCAATATATTACAACATAATGAAGTACGTTGTGTATCCTTGGTAAGTAATAGAGTTATTATTAATTTGGCTACGGAGCGAACTATAAACACAAATCAATGTTATTGTGAGTAATCATAGCTGCCAATTAATGTGAGTGGTATGATTAAAGAGGACGTTAGTAACTCGGTATCTAAATTACACGTTGGAGGCGAAGTAATTAAATGTGGTGGAGTGGCGGCAGTGTGTCTGTGTATCAATTGGATGGCACGCGGTGTACACTGTACACGGAGGAGCAGTCTCGTTAGTCGTCTGCGATATCCTCGATTAATATAATTCCCTAATTTATACGCGGCGAGCGTTTCCCGGCTCACTCCTATTGTTATTGAGCCAAACCGCGGATTTCAATTACGAAACGCCACTCAAACAGACATTGCTTTTACTCTCTCACTTAATGCTTGTAACTTTGTCAACGACAAAGCTCTAATTATTAGATTATTCTTTTGGTGTTTCTTCGTATTTTATGTGTTATTAGGTCTTATTACTATACTAAGATCCGAGGGGTATTACGAGTAAACTTGAAATAGTACTGTTAATAGTTTATTATTGAACTTTATTTTATATGTGTTGATACAGTAGGAGCACGTAACAGATATAAGTCCATTAGTGGGTGGTTCTCACCTTAGTTTACGGGCGGCGGTATCGAGCCAGCACGTGTACACAAGTACACCGAACACTTGGACTGCAGTTCTTGAACCAACTACGTGCTCCAGGTTTGTTTATTAAACCTTTCAGGTTAATCATGGTTTGGCTCGTTTGAGCACTAATGGAGACATAATAATGTCTTTATTAGTTCCTTCCAGTTTTCCTTGAGTGCCTATGTAGGGTTGATAACTTGATGTTAATTAATATTAAGATTGTTAATAATAAATGTTAAATAGATGACTTTTACAAAATTATTGTTAGTTTTATTTCTATAAACCTACGGACAAGTCACATATTCTATTCAATTGTTTTATTTGAAACTTGCTTACGTGGGCGCCGTGTTGAGTGAAGAGATCCAGTAGCCGATAGTGCAGTGGGTCACATTCACATTACGGGGCATCCGGGCCCCGGACACGTCCCCGGCTGCTGACAGTAATGTGGAGCCGGCTCCAGGCTCAACACCTCGGCCCTAGAGACCATCACTTCCTATTTGTCTCTACCAAACACAAAAACCAACCCTAACGCAACACAGAAAGACACACTTTGCAGTACCCTTACACCGTGTTTTGATAGGAACACGGTGGCAATCGAAAGACGTCTATTTAGGGAACAGCGGATCACTTGGCCCGTAATTTGTATCACACGTGCCAGGAATATGAAATATTATATTAACACGTATTGTTATGTTATCAATCGAGCGGTCAGAGTTAATTATTAAATAAATATTCTTAGACTTAAGGAATATCGGGATAAAATGACTGTATGTAATTCCCGAGATTAGCGAATATACAAACAAACTTACAAATTTTACCTCTTTATAATATTAGTATAGATGACGAGAAGCAATTTCGAGACATAAAAAAGTGTGTGAGTTGCCGAGTTTAATGAACACGTGAGCATCGCACACCACAAATAAACTTGGTATTGTCTAAACACAAAGTCTGCACAAATTATTTAGTAATCCGCAATTGAGGCTTTACAAATAGCAACAGAGAACAAAAAGGCTTTATTTTTATTGTAAATATGTAATTAATTATTAGTATGCTCAACTATTTAGGATGTAAGGTACCTATTCATTAATCGAAGTACCAAATGAATTTACTAAGTTAAAAGGTAAATAAGAAAATAGGGTTTCCTTGGAAAAGGCGCAGCAGTTTTTCCTAACAACACAATTTGTAGCTATGTTGTGTTATTTACGCCGAACCGTTTATTTACAAGCCAGGACCTTCGGACCTTCAAACCATGGCGCCCTCGAAAACGAAATAGGTAATAAAAAAGATCGCAAGCAATCATATTTTATCGGGAAGGCTGTATTTTGTAAGGGTAGCCCGCTGTTTATTTCAAATATTCTGTTTCCTTTTGGTTGCAAAAAGTTGTTAACAATCATTTCGACCCGTGTTTTCTATGATTTATTTATGTAAGTATGTTAATAATTCTATAAGTTGGACATAATATTATTAATAATAAATTAGATGGGGATATCTTATCCCAAGAGACTATAGTAACAGATCTGTTTTTAATCCTAGAATCCTAAAAGCTCTGTTCCTTCAGATACAACCTCTGAATCTGAATATTCATTAGAAATTAAAATATCTAGGACGTACCAGTGAAACTGAATTGAACCCTAAAATAAATCCTTTTATTGAAAGCCCATTGTGTAAGCCACGTCGGTACACTCGCTACGCACTACATACGCACTACAACTGTTGCTAATATTGTTTATCCTTCATAAAATACACTATTTTATTGGTACCCTACCTAGTTACTGGCGCAGAAAATATTATTTTAAGACAAAGGAAATGGTATTGTGCACATTTTACCCGTATTTTCTATGTAGTACTTATATATAAAGCTGAAGAGTTAGACATTTGGTTTCTTAAACGTTTTATTAGGAACTACCGGGCCGATTTGAATAATTATTTTTGAATTGGATAGCCACATTCGAGGAGAAAGTTATTGTTGTCCAATAATTTTCATGAGAAGGGGCACAACGTGGGTCAACAGCGGGGCGCTGCTATTGTAAAACAGTTACGAGCAAACATGATCCCAGGGTCAGCAGAACTACAAATATGTTTAAATGTAGCTGTCAACACATGGGCATGCAGCGGTCGGCCTAGTTGCACCCTTCAGTTTGTAATATAATTTTTTTGAACGCTCAAGCTTTTAATATTGCCATGTGTTTTAATATTGTTATGTGTAAAAATCTAGCACTTATGTATAAGTTTTCCAATATTCACTCGGGTAAAGGCGCGAGTAACAACTAGTCGGTACGTGTTAAAGCGCCTGTGTTCCCGCACTCTAGACGGATAATCGTTTTATCTTTACGAGCCACTTGTGTTCCTTATTAATAAAACATTAAATGAGCGAGTCGTTATCTCTAATCAATTTGTTGTTAATACTGTATGTTTGTAATTCCTTACAGAATACGTTATACTTACCAACCTATGTACAATACTTATATAAAACGGAAATGTTTCTTATGTCTGTTTAGTATTAGGACAACATTTGGAGCATACTTGATTATATATTAAATTTAGCAATATACCATAATAAAGTGCTGAGCCAATAAATGTTTATGGTAAACAATTTCCCTTTGACTTATAAGATTTCAGTTGTGAGTGGTGCGAGTAATATTTCAGCAGTGATCGTCCCCGGTCCCCGAGCGTATCTCGATCGACAGGGAGACGCTGCGGGAAGGAGCTCGTTTATCAAACAGGTATTGTGGAAAATCTACGGAAAATGTTCATGTCGAGGTAACATGTTCACAATATCATGGGACGTGACCCGGCGCGGGCTTGCCTTCGAAATTACAGAGCTAGTAATAACTCAATCAGAGAGGGCTTAACCGGCTCCCGTTTGTTTACTAACCCCGCCGCCGCCGTCCCCTTATCGTCCTATCACCGATCTTCACACACACCACCCAATCACACACCTTACACGAGTACACGTAATCCTTCCGAAATTGTGTCCACGAAACATGTATAAATATTTTTGTTTTAAAATTAACCTCTGTGGTGTTTATCTTTCACCTCTCTAACTCGTTATTATTATTCTCCTCTCAAAAGCAGTTACTATGTATCTCACACAGAGTATGATTGTACGATGCAGTCAAGGCATGATGATTTTCTAATCTTTTGAAAGCACTTCAACTGCAGTCAAGCATGCCATAAGGATTCAAGCCATGCCACAGAACAGGAAGTAAGAAAAAACAAAGTTTAATAACAAATGCGATAGTCTGAATTAAATCCTAGTTGAGTACAGTAGTGTTGTAAAATGGCGGTAACCAATCAATTGTATGCTTTCTTAATTGTCACATTTTATGGTGCTTATTACGGGGTATGCAGAGATGAAGAAAAAATCGTAAAAGGTAAATAGAGGTATACTTTGTATACGAATTTTGAGGTAAACTTTGTATACAAATTAATACATATGTAATGGAGGAAAACTGTAGGTACGGATAATTTTATTTGGTGAAAACACGCTTTTATGAGTAACTCCGGGGATACTTACTCCTTGGGTACCTCCTTAATGTGTTGACCACCGAATACCCAGGGGAGACGTAATGGACCTGCGGAGAGGACTACAAAACGAATGAAAGTGTAGTGCCCGCACGGTGCCCGCCACTAGATTTACCGTCCTCAGATACTCGATAATGGTCCTATACGATCTAATGTTCCTTTCAAGAGTTTTAAATGTGGAAAATTTATTTTATTTCTCTAAGAATTTTATGTAAGTACAGATATAAATGTCCTTTGAGTGTATGTGTTCTGGCTTATCGTACAGCTTCAGAGGAATTGAGAATTGAGGTAGAATTTCATTTCATGTTTTTAGTAATTCAGAACTGTTTTGTCCTTCGCAGCTTGCTACTGGCCCAATGAGATCTATGAGCCCTGTTTCGGGGGGTGCGCGGAGGTGTCGTGCGATAACCCCCGCAACCACCTGCGGCCGTGCTACCCCTACTGCGAGCCCGGCTGCGTCTGCGAGGACCCCTACGTGCGGGACGACCGGACGCACCAGTGCGTCCTGCCGCCAGACTGCTCACCGTACGTACATTGATTTCACTTATTAAAAACTTAATAATAACTACCATCCATAACCATTTAATAACCATACCGGTTTCTTTGTCTACGTCGTATCGTCCATAACATACAAATACTTAATATAAAATGTTTGTTTTAGGACACAAATGGGTATCCCAGTGCCGAGCAAGCGCGGCGACCGATCCCCGCCGTCGTCCAACCCCAAGTTCAACCAGCGCGCGTCGCGGCCGCACATGAAGGCCCGCGAGGAGCCTCCCCAAGAGTTCAGCGAGCCCGACATGCAGCCCCCCCACAACCAGAAACCAGAAGAGTTCAAACGGCCCTCGGAAGTGTCGCGCATGGGCAACTACTTCAACATAGTGATCGCCCCACCCCCCATCAAAGCTCTTCAGCCAAGGAAAATGATCCCCAACAGCGGCTTCTCCTCACCGATGAAAAGGAACTCTTAGTAATTGATTTCAATAAATGGTTACCCTATACTAATAAACCCTATTTTATTAATCGAATACCCGATTTATTTATTGTTATAATGTTATATAACGTAGGCTATTAGTTATAACTAATGAATAGGAACAATAAAATAATAGAACATAAGTAGTATAAGCAGGAAGTTGTATTACCAAACAAAAAATTAGGAAGTCATGTTTTTTTGGTGTAAATAACTGAAAAGAAAAAAGTAAAACCGACAAGTCATTAAGTTTGTAGAACACTACATAAACAGTAGCAATCACATCCGGCGTCGCGGACGTCGTTTTTGCGAAACAAAGTTTAATTTCACTGATTAGAGGAACGTGGTCGATGTGAAACAACACGATAAACACCACACCTTCGAGAACAATGTACTGACGCACCGACTCGCGATGAGAACAATATTGGTCCTAGCATTCTTACTCTGTAAGTGTTTAGCAATTAAGGATTATGTAGTGGAGAGCAGTTCACATCATCAACTCCGACATGGTTACGTTGCAGATGACATTGTGGCGATCGCGACGAGGTCCAACAACTATGACTACGAGGACGCAGACAGCTCCAAGAGGCACCCAGCGGTGGACGAGCGCCGGAACTGGCGCAAGAAGCCGACGGGCAAGGGCGAGGAGCAGCGCGAGCGCGACTGGGACCGCGGCAAGCGGTACGACTACGAGGCGCCGAGGTACGACGATGTCGACTCCAAGAGCTTCAACGGCATCGACCGCCAGCGCGACGTGGACGTGTCCACTGGCTACCGCCACCGCTACGAGGACTCCGACAAGATGCCGCAGGGGATGAAGAGCGCCGAGATGCAACACTCCGCGCCCTTCATGTAAGTCACACATTTGCACGAAGCTTCCAAGAGAAATCTTCATCTTAAACAGGCATTAGCAATTCACATTATTGTGATCTTTTTTACAGAGAGAAGGAACAAGAAAAGAAGCCGACTTTAAACTGCGATAGGCCTCATGAAAGGTATAGATTTATATTATCTATAGAACTCAATGTAATCAATCAGTAAATCTGGACATGTAGTATTTTCTTAAATATACAATCTGTTGACGTGTCGTTTCCGTCGGTCGCAGGTATGAGGCTTGTTTCGCGGGGTGTGCGTCCGTGACGTGCGACAACCCCCGGGACCGGATGATGCCGTGCTACCCCTTCTGCGAAGCGGGGTGTATCTGCGTGCACCCCTACGTGCGAGACGACAGGACGCACAAGTGTGTCCTCCCCGAAGATTGTACTAAGTACGCAACACGCGATCTTTTTACACCAAAAAAATCAGAATTCGTGTATTTTTGTTAGAACAAAGTTTAGGCGTAGTAACTTTTTCATTGATTATTAATTTAAAATATATCCTACTTTTCATACTAATATTATAAATGCGAAAGTTTATGTATGGATGGATTTATGGATGTATGTTTGTTGCTCTTTCACGCAAAAACCACTGAACGGATTTGAATGAAACTGTAAAGTAATGTAGGTTATATATCAGATTAACACATGGAATACATGTTATCCCGAAATTCCCACGGGAACGGGTACAGTGCGGGTAACACCGCGGGGCGCGGCTAGTATTAAATAAAGTAATGAAAAAATCAAAATATTTTTTAAAGTATATTAACTTACAAAATATGAATACCACTGTTATTTTTCAGGGGGCTGAAAGGAATACCTGACTTAGGAGAAGAAATATAATACTATTAATAATTTATTATATTATTTTTCAAGATTTAAATAAATTATTAAACTTAATAATTTGTATTTTATTCTTGTATTGGATAGCTACTTAAATAATTATTTTATTTTATGGTCAAGGAACCGTAGGATTAGAGAGAAAATAACAAAAAGATGAGATTGTTTTTCCAACTTAGCAGATGTTGTTATCTTTTGAATCAAATCACTTTTTATTCTTCATTTACTTCTTTTGTGAGTATGAGTCCCATTTTCATTTTTATCATTTCAATGCAATCATTGTTTGAGTTACGAGCAAAACGTCACCGCGAACTCGGGCATTGTTTAACAACCGGCGAGAAGGTTGTAGTGGCTCATTGAAACTTTCAGTAATACCAAACATCTGCCTAGTTTACATAAATGGAAATGTAATAAGCTGAAACCCAAATTATTTTTACTTAAGATGTTATAGCAATATCAAAATTATGTTTAGTGGTTTATCCGTTATTTTATTGTTGTCGTTAGTCAAGGCTTCGAGATCAAATTATGGTAAATATGTTAATGTATAGCTGGGAATCCATAATCGGGTCGAGCAACTTGGACTTGAGGCAAACAGCCTACAATAAGTACAAAATATACATCGTGGCGCGGCGCGCCTCAGGTTGAGGCAGCGCCTCCACTTGCGCGGCCTCGGGGCGAGGCAGTCCGTAACTCGAGGCTGCCTAAAGTGGATAATCGGGTTTTAGTTTTTGTTCTGGAGTGAAACAATTTGAATGTTGATTTGATTGTGGTAAGTAAATGGTTGTTTTGTGAATGTGTCAGAATGCGGCGCGCACGGGGCGTTCGAGTACTGCGCGGACGGCATCCCAGGGTGCGTGGTGGGCTGCCACTGCCACCCCGGGTACTACTTCGACACCGACTCCAAGATATGTGAGCCCAAGTAAGTACCGTCAAGTGCGAATTGATAATCATTGATTAATAATAATCAATTGAAATATTGAACAATTTTATCACTAGGCTTTTCAACTATTCTTTATCTTTATAGTTAACTTGTTATATTATAAGATATTTGCAATTACTCGTTAAAAGAGAAAAGTGCTTTTTTCTAAAACCTGAATATTATTTGCAGTACAAAGTTAAACCAAAATTACCGCAGGCATTATATGGCCGAACCAACGCGCGTCACAGCTTACACAACCGAATCAGACGTAAGCCTGACTGAAGCCAACAAGGCGGTAGACAAAAAGGTGGATGAGATGACCAAAGACGCGGACGAACTCGGCGACTGGCTCTACAATCAATTCTTCAAGACGATAGAAAACCAAGTGATGAACAGGACTACTGACGATGCTTTGATTACGAGGAGATCAGGCAGTGTCAAGGTTCCGAAACTGACGAGACGCTCGGGCAAAAATCGACGGAAAAAGAAGAGCAAAAACAAGATGAAGAGCATTCGACGAATCAAGAAGAAGTTCGCTCGCATCCACGAGGACGACAGCGTGTTCGACGACTCGAGCTCCGGCGACTCGGACTCCGACAGCAGCTCCGACGACTCCAGCGACAGCGAGACCTGCGACAACGATACCGATAAACGTGACAAAAATGACAACGACGACAAAACTACTTATAAACATTCCGACGATCACGGCCATAAGAAAATTCTTATCTACAATAAAAGGCCCAAGCCTCCTTTGCCATCGTTAGTATTTTTACCGAACATGGAAACACCTTTCTACCCCCCCATAGCGCTGCAACCACCCCCGATAATGCCGATGTACCCCATGGTGCCAGTCCCGCCAGTTCTAAGTCCTGCATACCCAGTGCCAGGTATGTAAGATTATCGCACATTATTTTCATAATTTAATGTAGTTTAAACTTGTGGTTTAATTAAACATTACTCATCTTTTTAATTGTTAAATATCGCAATTGCAGGTCAAATGCCAAACAACAATAACGGGGGAAACAATAATAACAACAACGGGTGTAACAATAATAACGATAACGGGGGTAACAATAATAACGGGGGTAATAATAATAACGGGGGTAATAATAATAACGGGAGTAATAATAACAACGGGGGAAATAATAATGGTGGCAATAATAATAATAACGGAGGTAATAACAATAATGGAGGAGATAACAACAACAATAACGGGGATAATAACAACAAAGGAGGCAATAATGACAACAACGATAACAACAATGGAGGTAACAATAATGATGGCGATGACACTCCCGCTACAAGTGCGCCCGACGCCGGAGTGCCGGAGTCCACGGCGCCCGAGGACCCGGCCGCCAACACGGACGCCCCCGACGCCGCGTCGACGGCCGCCGGCGACGCAGAGGATGGCACCAAGGGTGACGAGCCATTGCGCATGGCCAGGAAATGGAGGACCAAGATACCACCACTGTAAGCTCTATTACTCTATTACACTGGACAAGCTGCTGCTGTCATAATAATTTTGTGCCTATTTGAGTGTCGCCATTTTGGCGCTGTAGGCCACTGTAGGCAGATACGAATGTCCATGGAACTAAAATTAGTCGTTGACTGTGACTAAAATTTATTTTGACGTTCACTGTAAGCAAATAGGGGTACTATTCACTCGCAGGGGCGCTTCAAATTGCCACACAAAATTAGCTGTCATTCGTATGGTAACAGCCAGTCCAGTATGTAAATAATAGAGGTCAGTCATTGTAAGTTATATAATTTTTACAAAAGTAAATTAATGTCCCACTGGTGGCAAAGACCTCTCATCTCACTGATGATAGCAGTACAGCGGAGGATTAGATGTGAAACCCAAGAAATTAGTTGATTGATTTAATTACCATGTATATTTATATTTAATTTAATATGTCAATTAATATATTGCATATGGGTTGTCTACCCAATTTCAATCCAGGATATGATAAATTAATAATTAGAAACAACAGCCTCCGTGGTCTAGTGGTTTGAGCGCTCGGCTCACGATCCGGAGGTTCCGGGTTCGATTCCCGGTGGGGATATCTCGGTGAAGGTATTTCATTGTATAAAGGGATCCTATACTATAATGGATGGAGTTTGATTTCATTCATATATTTTTTATGTTTAAGAAGACATCGTCCTGCACTCAGAGGCGCGCGACAAAGACTGGTAAGTTGTGTATTTTACCTGTACCTATTAACTATCAAAAATGTTCAGAAACTAAAGTAAGTAGTCTAATGGTAGTACAATCACTTGTATATCTTAAATTTCAGCTTCAAAAGCTAAAAGCAAAAATGAAGAGAAAGCAACAACCAATATTTAAACACAGGGATGAGCCAGACGAGACCGAGTCTCTCAGAAAGGAATTCCTAGGTCTAGGCCCAGCCACCCCGGCGATTGTGGACAAACCACTGCATCAAGACGTCGACTTTAAATACCTCACAGAACTCATACACAAACGACAACTTAACGAATCACCATATCGTCCGAGGCATTTCAAATCATTTAACGCATATGATAGCGATGGAATTGAGAATCCCTATGAATACCCGCGGAGAAATAATCCGTTGGATCTTAGGCCTCGCCAGAGGGAGAGGCAGTACGACAACACAGAACACATAGAGCGCCCCAGAGACAACTTAAAGAAAATGAGCGATACATATTACAATAACCTGGGACGACAGATAGCTTCAGTCATCAAACAAATTGATTCAAATATTGACAAAGAAGTAAACTTACAAATAGAGAGACCTCGTCAGAAACCTCCCGACTATTCCCATGATAATGATTACAACTCCAAACCGTACTGGGAGAGGTCTGTGAGGTCACCCTTAAAATCTTCTGAATCGATGCACAATGAAATACAACAACTAAAAGATAGTAATGAGGATCTCTTTAAACTTGAAAATGAAGTGGAGATCATAGCTACAACAAAGTCAATGTTAAGCTTGCTCGATTTAGAGACAATTATAAAAAAAATTAATGTATCTAGACTTGTTTACGGTCCCAAACAACAAAAAAAGAAGATATTAGATGCTAACAATATACCACGTTCAAAAATAAACCTCAATATTAATTTGCTGACTAAAGACAATAAGCCACTCAGCAATAGAATTAAGTTACGCAATGATGAAAGTAAATTAATCAACGATGAAGTCAAGACACAGAATACTGAAGTACAGCCACATGCAGCTAGTTACAACCGCAAGTCAACCAATGATGCAGATAAGTCAGTTTACGCGGACGATAAGCCAATCAATCACGAAGTTAGGCAACTTAATAATAAACTTAAATCACTGACTAACGAAGTAAAGCCACTCACTGGTGACTTTAAGTCCGCCCCAAGTCCTTATCAACAAAAACATTTGGAGCCCATCAGTGTACAAGATAGTGAATTTTTATTGCAGGATAATGTCCAACCTAATAGTATTCCGCAGTTGAACAACTTACCTTTTCATTTGAACGAATTAATCCAACATATTATTAAAAAAAACCTTAACCAAAGTGGTACTGAACAGGAATCAATTCGCGAGTCGAACCAAGCGGAAATCTTGAGGCCAGCACCCTTAGCTAGATACGCCCCCGGTTTAAACAAACCCTACATTGATATGCTAAAATTATATACAAACAATGTAATGATGGATTCTAATCCACTACCCAACATGCCCAACATGAACCCACATAAACAAAACATAGTTCCAGCAAACAAGCATAGCGCAGCAAACGTAAACGGTGTGTATTATAATGTTCTACAGCCTCCCAATTTGAATCCAGAAAATAACAAGATGTACAACCAGGAGGCAAAAAAAGATACCAGAAATATTAACTTTTACTCTCCGGTGCGATACAATACTGGCACCAACAATCAGTTCGCGATACCAAGAAGAAATCCTACTGTTCAAAGACAAACTAACCGTAATCCGTCATATTTTCGTAACGACGAGGGTTTTGATATTTGGAACTCATAGTTTGTTGTTACTCGATGTAAAAATTAAATTAATAAAGAAACTAACAAATAAAGAGCTTTACTTTTTCATCTAACTATGAATTAACAGTTTACAGTATTTCCGGACTAGCGCCTGTTATTGGCAAAGGTAGGTATGTAAACTGGCACAGTTTTAATATAGGTATTTTAATTTTGTTAATACACACTTAGCAAGATATGCAATTGATTTGATCGTAAAAATCAGAATAATGTCATACTACAACAAATAGAAACACATAGTAAAGCATTAGGCCGATATTTCGGGGCACACGTCCAATAAGCTGAATATACTGTACCAATAACCATTTCTGCGGTAAAGCTAGACACATTTTGTTACTGCGATCTAGTTTAATAACTTCAATTCAGATTTTATTCCAACTTTACAAAAATGGTTTAATTTTATAGTTAATATTGAGTAGATGATAGCCCACAGGCGACAGTAATATCAGTATTGAGTAGGTATGCAAGTGTTCATAAGAACTTAAAAAGCAGATACAAAAACATACTTCAGATAATTCTAACCTACCTAACCTTAACTAACTATTTTTGACAGTTGGATAACTGTATGTATTTTTTTAACTATTGAAATATGTATATACTGTAGAACCTATTTTTAGCTACATTCAAAACAATATGGCCGGTTAATGTCTTCAACACATCGCAAGGGTTGTAAAAAATCTGCACCTATACTAAAAATTTTAATTAGATTCCATTATTGACAATTTCAGTGTTGCAACATTATGACAAATACTAAATAGTGACGTTGCGAAATTATTCGATATGCAAATGGAATATTTCCGAATCGATTCTTCTCGTTTATAATTTTACTCTCGTAAACTAAGTATATCAGGAAATTAAATATTTCTGAACCGATAATTTAGTTTTGACGATTAATTAACGATCTGAGACTTTTCTTTTATAATTTGTGTGTGAAATAAATAAAAAAATGTGATCATGAAGGAACATGACAAATAAAACAGAAAAAAAACGTTGTTTGTTTTGGTTAATGTGCTAGACTGTTAATTCCAAGTAATTATATATTGGTGTCAAAAAAAGCTTATATAATCTAGTTTAATAATAAGTAAAAACAATGAGAAAATACATCGGATACATCTCGGATACAAAATATCGATTCGCAATGAAATAAGATATTCGTATCACTACACTACACTATTATATGTGGTATCATTATTTCACAAAATGACAGTAGCTAATGTCAAATCTGGAATCTAATAATAAAAATTCCGAGTATAGATGCATTCCGTAGTACTGTGAAGGTACTTCACCGTAAGTCTGCCAAGTCCCGCCTAGTCCTCTGAGCACGTGTAGTAAACGTCGCCACACTTTTATTTACTGTCTACACGGAAGAGTCTAGTTATGTGAGCACTTGTTTGTGGTTACCAGTTACCGACACCACACAACACACTTACACAGATATGTTTACTATCCAGAAATAAAACTAACATTAAGATGGTCATTGTCAGAGTTTGAATTTCAAAATAAGAACGAAATACAGTGAGATCAAACAAAACAATCGCAATTAGAATCTCAACGGAACAAAGCGGAATAAAAAACCAAATAGATTGTAATTAGTTGAGTTTCATTGGGACCAATTCGGGAGGGATAGAAACGCATTAAAGTGTGATGAGTACGTACCCTAACATGGGGTCAGCGGCGGCTGCCGCTTGCCGCAACACGCCGCTCGACGCTCGCCACAACGACGCAACGGTCCTTACTCCACAAAACCTTTTATTTCGGCTCAAAATAGAAAAGCCTTCACTGTCACACCATGTAAAAATAGACATAACAGATCCGACTAAATAACAACCAAATAAAAATATGGGTCCGCCAATAAAAAACAAATATTTGGCTACCCATTCTTCGTATCATTTGTAGTCTCAATCATACATTGCCTTCAATTTGTAAAGTGGAGAATACAAGTGTTCCAGAGGTTGAGGATTGCTTACAAATAGGGATAAAATTTATTCGCTACGGTATCTATATGGGCATGTATTTCCAATTTTCATATTTCCACGTTGGGCCGAGCGGCGAAACCGGCGCGGAATCTACTACATCACATTTTCTGATAGTTTTATGAAACTTGTCTGATTTATCTTCTTATTCAACTTAGAAAACATTTATCTTTAAAATACTAAAAATATTCAACGCATGCACCTATTAGATTTTTATATCACAATAGGAACCCTCAGCCAAATTACGGTTATGAATCTCCAGATTGCTTGAAAGATGAGAAAGTTAAACTTACCTACTTGAAAGTAACGTAAAATGTGGGTGGCTGAACAACTGTCACAAAACTCGTGGAATTACCCAGTGGAAGCGAGGCGCGGTCAGGCTCGTCAGGTATGTCCCCGAGGCGTGTTTATGACGCGCCCTGAGAAGCCCAATCTTCACTTTACAATGCTGAACACCTGCCAAATTATTCACGGCAATTGGTAAAACTGAAGGATTTCCCTCAAAAAGTTTTCATCATGTTCCGAGCTGTCGACGTTCCATTCACATCGAATACTTACTTTAGGTTTTCAGGTGAATGAAATGAATATTATATAGATACTGTGTTTACACACAGGCCACCTATTTACCTATTCGGGTATATTTTCAAAGACTATAATACCTACCTAATATATATGAATATTCATCAAACATTGTTTATTAGGTATAAAACACAATTAAATGTACTGAACAGATCGCAATAAATATCTTTAAGAAACTACAAACACAAACAGTTTAAACTATTAAATACAATTCTGTATATACTCTTATATACATACATCCTACTTCCTGTAGTATATATGTGATAGGTATATGTTACGCAAGCAAAGCTAATTCCTATATAGTATTCACTTGGGGCTTGGGCGGACTCGATTTTCT
Source organism: Cyclophora punctaria (assembly GCA_951394245.1). Taxonomy (NCBI): domain Eukaryota; kingdom Metazoa; phylum Arthropoda; class Insecta; order Lepidoptera; family Geometridae; genus Cyclophora; species Cyclophora punctaria. Next base: position 4,528,907 of record OX596182.1, on the reverse strand, counting down.
CCAAGCGGAAGTTGCCAGTAGAATACGAAGAGACAAGATAAAACGTTGAATCGGAAAAACTGCTTATTTTATTACCGCATGAAGTTGTAAGGCGGCGGGCGAGGGCCTCGGGCGAAATAGGCGCAACCCCAATTAGGGACTCCAGTCTTTACATAAGGTATATCTAGGATTCAACCAATGTCTTATGTCTATTCTACTCACACACATAAGCACACTTCAAACAAAAAACTAACAAAGTAAAAATCGGGCCCTAGACAACGTTTTAGGCATTTTACAAGGAAAATGAGATACATGATATTTTATTAAAAGTGGAAGCGATTAAACCAAGTTTGAGTAAAGCACCGGGTGTCTGGCTGCAGAGGTTGTTATTGCAGTGCGGTGCGATGCAGCCCGCAAACGTTATAGGATGTTGGTGCCTCTCCCGACAAAAATTTGAATATTTTACCGCTTTACCTGCGGTACTAAATCAAGAGGAAAGTCATCATAAGCTCTCCTTGAGTTTCCTGACAGTTGCTTTAATTTATTAACCAAATACACAGATGTAAGTAGGTATAGAAAATAACATACCATACCATCGTTTTGTCACTGAAGGTTTTGGAATTTTCCAAAAAATCCAGACGCGCAGTTCTTATACAGGGGGTGCCCAGACCATAACACATCGTCATTTAGCTACGGAAGCTTAATTTTGTGATTAAAACTAAGTACTCACCCAGACTAATTAATCAATCCTCTTAAAGTACAGATAACAGATTAATTTCCCACTTACTAAATAAAATTCACACATGAGTTAATAATCAAAACATAATAACAACTTCAAATCTCATCTAGAAATCTATACCTACTAATATAATAAGCTGAAGAGCTTGTTTTTTTTTGGTAGGTATTGTAAGTATGTGTTTAAACGCAGAGTACAAATCCAATTCAAATAATTATTTTTGTGTTAAATAGCACATTCAAGAGGAAGGTTTTAGGCCATTTTGTATCCTTTAATTCTCATGGGAACGACTACAACGCGGGTAAAACCGCGTCTCGTCTAGTCTCTTTGAAAATCACGAAGTATAATGTATGATGTACATTATTTAAAATGTAATGAAAATAAAGGAAAGCTAGTTTACATTACATCAGTCAGATACATAGGTATATTGGCTCTACTATGGGGCCACTCTACTCTACCTATTAAACTAGAACAGCTCTACTTTAAAACTCTATAATCTAGCATAAGTATAGATCGTATCTGAGTAGGTATACTAACATAGAATGCATGTAGTGGTGTGTTATTTGATTCTTTAACTTTAACAACAATTTATGTGTGTGTATTGTAAGAAAAAGTCCCATAAAAGCGGCATCTATGTTAAAATGTCACTTTCACAAACTTCTCATAAATTATGTGATAACGCCATTGTAGGAAACGCGAAACCACCATGACGGAATGGTGCAAGGAAAAACTTGCTTTCACGAAGTTTACGAAAAATTTAACAGATGGCGCCAGTGAGCTAGCACTTCCACAACCAACCACACAACTAAATGTTGGCGTTATATTTTACGAATTGGTACAATTTTGCCCGATGTTATTTAAGTATTTTTAAACCATTAATTTTTAATACATTAAAAGAATATATATGTAAATATGTCTTTCACTTTCATTTAATTAAAACTACCGCCTTTGTGGATTTTATTAAGGTACAATCTCAAGAAAATCATCACCGATAAAAATGTTTATTTAGGAGATTCATCCACAGATAAATAAATATCATGAAGCGTCGCAAAAGAGCGTTGCGCAGTTGGGCGGCGCAGAGTGTCACAGATCGTTTGTAGGGCGGTCCTAATCTTGGTATTGGTAAACTAGGTAGGTCACCGAGATACCAGCTAACGCATACCCGTGCCCGATAAGTGAATAAAACACAATACGCCTACGTCTTCCAAACACAAAACAGGTAAGTCAACGTTACATTTTTACATTATATTAAAAAGTTCTGTACATTGAGTTTGCGCCTATCTATGAATACAGTTTTATGCCAAAATAGGGCAATAACTATACTTATGTTTGTGTTACACACAAATACCCTGTAATGAAAGTTAGTGGGTTGACAAACATTGTGTAGCCAACGCAACGCTAAAATAGAGAGTAAGCTCCAGTTTTTTGTGGTGTTGTGGTGTCACTAGTGTAATTGTGGAGCATAATAGGTTAAATGTAGACAGATTAACAAGTTCTTGTGATAGGCATGGGTGTTTTAAGATTAGTCTGCTAAACATTTGAAAATTGAAACGAAGGTACCAATGAGTATAATGAGAAATGTTTATTAATATTTTATCCTGGGTTAAATTTTCTCGTGTAATATGTAATAGGAGGTAAAAAATGGAGCACTAAAACCTCGTTAATTTTTAATGCGTCAGTTTTAGTAGAGGTCAGTGGTCAGTTTGAAAATGTTATGTCAACTACAGATTTCATTGACAGTTGAGTACATGCATTATTAATGGTGTAAATGTGTAAATATTTATTTATTTTCTATTGTAAGGCGTCGAGGTGTTGTTATTGTTTCAGAATCCTTTTATTTAATAGGTCGGTCACAATGTAAAAAATTTTTTCGTTAGTTTATTTTGTCTCATCTAGCATTAATCTTTTGTTTTGATTTTGATTTGAAAGGAGTAAGAACTTAAACTAAGGTTTTCTTTAGTTTAGTTTATAATACACTACTAGCGCCCCGCGGTTTTACCCCGTTCCCGTTGAATGTGGCATCCATTTTAAAAATAATTATTCAAATGGGATTGGCAGTTGCAGCCCCTACAAACAAATCATCTTTTATATACCTATATATTTAATGACACTTCGTTAAATATGAACTAAGACACTATAAGTACCTCATAAATCAAAATTTTTAATAATGATTATTTTTTATAAAGGATGACTTCACCAGCCATTAACAAGTCCCCTGAAAATCAGAAGGGTGAGAAGAAATCTCCGTCTCACACGGGAGAGGGCGACAATGGCGCGGCAGCCGAGGCTGTGGCCAACGGGGCAGGAGCGCCCGAAGTCCCGCCGGAACAACCAGACTCCTTCAGCTGGCTCCGCGTCTTCAAACTCGCAGACCTCATGATGAAGCAAGGTTGCTAAGTGAAACACTAGTTTCATTAGTTTAATTTCCGGAATCGCTCAGATTCACGTGACATGTAGCAATAAATAAATATCATACCTAGTAATTTAACACTTAATAATAATTATGTTAATATTTAACATTTTACAGATATGTACCAATGTGTTGTTATTGTTGTTGTAACCCTACTATTAATTTACCTATTTATCTAAATGTGAGTGCCATGTATGTATACCGTTATGTTGTTAATTTAATAAAATATCAACAAAGTACCGAATTGTATTATTAACTACAAATCCGCGCGTGTAAACAATTCTAGGATGTTTGACAATATTACAACGTCCAATTAAATTTAAACGTTCATTCAAACTAGTGCGTTACATAAACATCCGAAAAAGGTCTCGTTTAGAAGATTTTTTTAATCGAAGGATTTACACAATTCAGAGACGAGAAATTTATAATTTTTTGCTTTTTTATTATTAAACATATTTTGTCAAATAGCCTTATAATCTTAAATTAGTCTAATATAAATACGAATAGCTAATAGAATGTATGGCTGATAATGGTTGTGTTTGTATTAAATAAAACTCTAGAATAATGTAATATTTTTTTAATAGTATTGGTAGGTAGGAGGTACATAACACACAGGAGTCTGGGTTGCTTGGATAAGGGATAAAGTTACAATACTATGTTCAATATGTACAAAATATACAATTATGTCGTTATTCTACTTAAAAAGAACTATTTATTTATTAATAATGATCACATTTTAGTCGGTACGTTCAAGTGAATGGAAACGAACGCCGAGTACACTGGTAAGGGATCGCGTCTAGCAGAGGCTGATGCGTTATATACTTATATAATATACTTCTCGCATCATTTTTGCTGCACACTTGAGATCACATGTTATTTTACAATTCAAATCAACTATATCATCTGTCACGCCGGCATCAGCCTCGGCTCGAGGAGACCCTTCGCTCCCTGCTCACAAACCGCCCGATATATAACATCATGTGGTCTACAATATAATCAAATGGGATATTACCAAATCTTATGGAAGTTAACAAAAACATATGTATTTAAAGGGAAGTAAGACTGTTACCTTAATTTAAAATTGTTCCTTTCAATAAATATTAATAGAAATATGTAATAATTTGAAATGACTCCTCACAAATCAACTGTTCACGTTGAGAGCGCGAGCGCGCCTCGCCAGTTGCCCATTAGCCCGACACCTGCGGGCCCGCGAGCCAGCTCGCGGGAGGCCCTCACGCGTGGGACTAATGTCCAATTTTATATACAATTACTTAGGGAAAAACAAAACTATATTATACTTCTCACCGACGAACAAAACTGTATCTACGTAACAATTTGATGGTTCTAGTTGTCTATGATAACAGGTATCATCTATTATTAATAATTGACATTTAAAACACGCTGTACAATCACCTGAAAACGTGTTTATTTAAGTATTAAGATTAAGATTTTTAAGAAATCATAAGTGATTAAAAAAATTCATTTTGAATTTTAAAAAAGATAGCTTTTAAATTACATACCGACAATGAATAGCAATTACTTGACACAACGGTTATAGTCGGATATTATTTACGTGTTTTAGTGATACCTCCTTATTTCTTATGCATGGAATTCCGAAGATTTTTTTCTACAGCGCCATGTCAATATAACTAGTCTGAGCATAGATTTAGGCCGATGAATGGATGGCTGCATTATTGCATCAAAACTTAATCACATATCTGGCGACTTCTACCGATTATTTTTATAGAAAATAATATGACAATCAAAATTTTAGAAAATAGCTAGTGTTATTATAAACCTTTAGATAGTGCAAGGAGTTTCATGATAAAGACTGTTTTGTTAGAATTTATAAATTTTGTTTGGGAAATGGATTAAATAAAAATATTAATTGTTGATGAACAGTCAATTACATACACTTAACTATCAGCTATGTTTATCTTTTGTTTTATAATGTGTTAATAAATAAAGTTAAATTCGTATTTATAGTGCTAATTTTGATTATTGTATTATTAACAGTATTCAAGTTTCTCCAAAGTCAGCAAATAACTTACTCTATACCTGAATCAAATTCTGAATAATGGATTGTATGAATAAAATATTATCGGATAATTATTATATCATTACATAAATAATTATTATTTACATATCTCCTTCAAAAGGAAATCAAGTAAGAATAAATATATATTGATACATCATTGGGCATTATGTCCACTAGAGTAAATTGTTTTAAAATTAATGGACGAAATGACGAGTTCGTTACTGTTCTTCTTAGACGAGTTGAGAACTATTTGCGACGGAAACATGAAAATCAAAATACTCTATATAAAGTCCTAAAAGAATATTCGTAATACCCGCGAGCTATAATTATATTACACATAACGTACATTATAAAGTTAAAACACATATAATATTTTGTACTTTGTTTTACGTACGACGTACGACGAGCACAGTCGCACCATTTCCTAACTATAAGACAAATCAGAGGATGCGTAAAATGAGAAGTGATCCACACATGACATGAGAAGTACAATATGGTTAGTTTTATCCTTTTCATAATATATCTTATCATTCGTAGGTAAGATGTAAAAACGAAAACACGATATAAATAAAATTATTATAATATCAAGTAGGTAATCGACAATAAAATTTTAAAATGCATACCATAATATATTTAAAAATTAATGTTGCTTATGAAAAAAGATCAAAAATGTAATGTGAGGAAAAAAATGACCTTTATGCCATCTTGTCCGGTCATCATCTACTATGTATGATTTATATGGCAACCCATAAAACTGCAAAGCATAATTTTATCGATGTACCCATCACTCCGTTAAAGCTTAGTTGTCATTTCGTAAGTAATTTATAACCAATACTATGTTCCAATGAATGAATGTGCGAGTGTATGATCGAACGAATAGTCGACTACATCAAATATTCACAATTCACATAACATCACACGTCACTCATACAATCCTCAGTCATAGGGCAGTTGCTCCAACATTTAAATTAAATATGCGAATGTAATGAAAATGCAAAGATCAAACGAATAAACGAGAAAATATATCAAAATTCTCAGGCGTCTAATATTAAAGCAGCAATTGAGATCCAAATGCATAGACACATAAGGCAGGCGGAAACTACGACAGGTGGGTAAACACGGCGCCACTTTAGCAAAAAGGAACAATTTACTGATTTTAACTTTGAATATAATACCACGGGTAATACGTATACGAAAAATAGGAAACCATTTAATTAATGTATTTTAATAAGTTTTCATGTAGGAGCAACAAATTAAGAAGGGTTGCACGGAATCATGGTAATCAAGATACTGTTAATTTTATGGTCTGCCATATACTAGTTAATGTATGTATCGATTAATCTATGTAGGTATGTAAATGTAAAGGAATGTTGCGCAGGTCCAATACTCTCAAAACACGTGGCATTCTAAACTGCAGTTCGAAATGTTTCCGTGCAATGTCCCGTAAACCTCTTTACATTAGGTATTCAACATAAAATCCAACAATGGCGAGGCCGAACGCGCGCGCCTTCATTACGATAGATTTCCGCACACTGATTTTATGCTCCCTAAGGCTACCTACGGTCTATGTTAAAAGTCAGAATCACAGTTTATTTTCAACGTGTATATCCCTTATTATAAACCTTAACTAATTATGATAATTTTTACAAAAAAGTAATCATTCGACCTAGATAATATTCATGAGTTTTTCCATTACCTACCGTAATGATCTAAGCTATTCAAATTTACATTTTATTATTACAAATAGTTTGATATTTACACATTTTAAATTACTTTAGACCTACTTGCTTAAAACAAAATAACAATTTACACTAACAATAAAAATGCTCGATAGTGCAGCTTCATCGTAACTGAACCCAAAATTAAATATATAATTTTTATCAACTGACTTTGCCATTAATTATTCTTATATATTTTTTTATAAATTTAAACTCCAAAATATCGTCGAACATAGTCGACCATAACAAAATCATTTTTTTTACAAAAAAGCTTATTCATACCATAACTTGTAACATAAATGTGACGGGTCGTATGTGTGAATTCAAAAGTGGTGATAACCTGGAGCATTCACTTGATTTACAAAGTTGACATGAAGTAAACATGAGTGCCCAAGCGAACAATTAAGCCACACTTTCCCTAGAGAACAAGACCTCGCTCGCTTGAGCACTCAATAGAGTGACAATGGAAATATTCGAATAAATAGACTCATTGTTCATTGTGTCAAAACAAAAACATTCGTAGTTACTTGAACTATGAATTTTGATGTTTTCCAACAAAAGAATGCTCAAGTTTATCAGCAGGTTCGACCGGTGTCCGTGATACCCAGTCAATAATAACGGAACAGCAACCGTCCCGCGCACTGGTTGTGGATGAGACAGTTGGGCTATTCCGTTCCGTAAAAAAACACATCTCTGATGGTGTTTATCGCGAAGAGTGTCGCGGTGTTTTAAAACTCAATTCCTATATATTAAGTCAATCCATTGCAATACATTATTAGGTACTGGAATAGCTATCGATCCAAAACACATTCTGAGCGATGCTATTTACATTTTTAAAAATTTCACAACCTGTACTTATTTACAATGCATCTTAAAGTAACAACCAAGTCACGTCCAGTGGTCCAGTGGTGGTCACACGGTGGCGATGACGATGAGCAGGTGCGCGATGTCGGCCACGCGGTGCATGAGGTCGGGCGCGATGCGCGTCAGGTTCTCGTTGGCGAAGTCGCACGACGGGAAGATGTGCACCGTGTACATGGCCTGCACAGATTCACTAGTTATCTACCTGCGACTGTTGCTCACCAAAATCTTACTTCGAAAACTAACTATTTCAATGATTTTCAATCCTTCTTTAGATGTTTTTAATCAAGGATTTAAAAAATCATCCCAAATTGTCGTGTCGAACAAACATATTAGCATCCGAATTGAGACTAACCTATTCCGAGTTCGGTTAAGAAATGCAACTGAAAAGAGATGAATGTAACGTAAAATAGTCGGCCCATTTAAAAAAGTTGTTTCATGTCAATGAGCAGCGCTGTTGAGCATTAACTGTGAATAACGGCGTACCTCAAAGCAGTGTTCTAGGGCCCATTTTATTCCTATTTTACATGAATGACCTTCACTATCTCACCCTACTATACGATCGGTGATATAGTAAGTATTGGATTACTGTTACCGGAAGGAACTGAGCTGAATCTCAGATCCTTATGCTAGGTTATGAAGTGGTTGCTTATCACAGTTTTTACCAATACCCAATTTAAAATCAAATTCATCATCCTATATAAGATCAAGTTTTCAAGTTATCATTAAAATAACTGCCAAAATAGGAATATCTCCTACCCAGCAAAAGAAGTTATCCGCGAAGATACATAAAAAAAATCATATAAACGGTTGAATTGAGAAACCTCCTCCTTTTTTAAGTCGGTTAAAAATAGTATTCAATGACGCAACACAGCTCATGAGCTGTGTTGCGTCATTGAATACTATTTTTTGGCTATGGCATGCCATAGCGTAATAATATAATCGAATATGAATTTTGTAAAGTTTACCATCATAACCTATTTAAATTTTGAATGCATGTATTGAGTGATAATGATAGTGATAACGCCTAATGTAGTAGTAGTATTGTATGAGTGAGCGACCTGGTGGTGGCCAGGCGGCGCGATGTTGACGATGCCGGCGGCCTGCTTGCGCTGCAGGTACGTGATGAAGCCGGCCGTCAGGTTGGTGGACTGCTGCAGCACGTCCATGTGGTCGCGTCCGCACGGCAGCGCCAGCAGGATGCAGTGCTCGTTCTCCATCTGGAATACCATCACGTCAAGTCATCGCGTCCTCATCAACTACAGAATTTCACTAATGTTTCTAAATCGATTTAGAGGCCACCTCTTTAAGAGGTGGCCTCTAAATAATATAAAAGAAGGATAATCGCTTCTAACTGTGTAGGAATATAAAGTGATTACATATTGACCAATCACTACATAGTATAAAACAAAGTCGCGTCTGTTTGTCTGTATGCTTAAATCTTTAAAATTACGCAACGGATTTTGATGCGGTTTTTTGTAATAGGTAGAGTGATTCAAGAGGAAGGTTTTTATGTAAAAAAAATTCCCTAAATTCCCACGGAAACGGGCACAACGCGGGTAAAACCGCGGGGCGCTGCTAGTTTAGATCTATACTAATATTATAAAGCTAAAGAGTTTGTTTTGTTTGTTTGTTTGTTTGTTTAAACGCGCTAATCTCAGAAACTACTGAACCGATTTGAATAATTCTTTCACTGTTAGATAGTCTATTTATCGAGGAAGGCTATAGGCTACATTTTATCCCGAAATTCCCACGGGAACGGGCACAACGCGGGTAAAACCGCGGGGCGCTGCTAGTATAAAATAAAAGGCAAACAAAAAAGAGAAAACAGGCAGTAGTGTGTCGTGTGATCGTGTGAGGCGGGCGCACCTTCATCTTGCGGTGCACCTGGTCGAGCTGCGCGGGCTCGAGGCGCATCCTCTGCGCGATGCGCAGCAGCGGCGGCGCCAGCTCGCAGCGCCGCGCCAGCGTGTCGCCCGCCACGCCCGGGTTGCCGCCCACGAAGTGCATCTGCACCGCCGCCGAGTCGTTCTTCAGCGCCAGCAGCCCCTGCCACATCACCGGGTACCGCTGCGGACCAACACGATACGTCAGTTACCGATACTCGTCATCACACCGGCGCGCCGGGAGTCGTCCCGTACGTACCCGGAGCAGCATCTGCAGCGAGTCGGCCTCGCGCGGCACCTGCGACGCGTGCGGCGGCCCGTGCGGCGCGGGCGGCGGCCGCGCCGCGCCGTGCGCCGGCGGCGGCGAGCGCGCGCACCCCACGGCGTACACTGCGCACCACACCACATATACGTTATTATCCATATTATATTCCCTTTCGGAGCTACTAAAGGGGTCGGTGTCCAATCTGGTATTTATAAAGAAAAAGTTCACACGATCGAGGAGTGGTCGAAGAGGAGCGTTTATTCTCGGTAAATCCTAAACTCGGGAGAAAAAAAAAAGGTAAACGAAAAACATATCTCAATTTTGGAGGGGTGTAATAGTTCTCCCAAGTGGTTTTGTTTGGATGATGGATGGGGTATGAATGGAAGTGAAATAGTATCGCTAGGCAAGTTGGATATGTTATATTAGAGTACGTACTGATGTGGGTGTCGGCGTGCGAGGGCGAGTGCGCGGGGCGCGGCACGCGCGCGCCGGGCGGCCGCCGCAGCTCCAGCGGCGGCGCCTCCGAGCCCTCCGCCTCCAGGCTCCTGCGGGTCACAACGGAATTCGTTCCTAAACCTCACCACATGTTTTCTAAGCGGGACTAACATGCACGCCAAGAACAAAAAGATTTCTCTTCGCTTCTCTAAAGACTATGGCTATATGAAGAAAAGGTATAGAAAATAGGAGTGATATTGTCTTTGGCGTACATCTTAACCCTGCAGAATATTGTCAATGGAAAAATTAAAATTGTGGAACTCTTAAATTCGTTGAATAATATCAGTTAGTTATTGGACGACCCCTTAATACTCGTATATATACATAATAATATTGTTTTACTACTAGTTATAGCAGGTGCCGCTGAACTGATGTGGTCGGGACATGTTGTACTGATGTGGTCGGGAATGTTTTAATACATTTCATTAAACATCTCCAAAGGGCCTCTACGAATTGGATGTGTATCCCCTCGCATGCCTCTCAAAAAGACCGGGCTTGTCCCTTAACTCCGACGAGAAACCCTTTAATAATATCATAAGATTTTTAAAAAGATCCTGTGGTTTTACACGTGTTGACTTATCCTCGAAGTAAGCGAAATATGTAGTAATATGTAGGCAGTAGTGAAGACCGCGGCACAGGCTTTGTTAACTCTCATGAAATTATTTTAAATGACTTACCGAGTAAATGGCGATGGTGTTGTCCTTGATTCGTGCTGGGTGGCACGGAAATGTTGTTGGTACATTTGGTAATGTTGATGAGAAAAGTGGGGATACATCCCGTCGCCCTGAAAACAAATCATTAAATGTTGTACAGACAGTGTAATATGATGTGAATGAATATTTATTTTTAAGATTTAAATGAGAGTATAAAATGTTTTATATACCGATGTAACGGGAGACGTCTGTTGATGCGCTGGTGGTGGACTTCTTACCAAGTCTGCAGACTGTTCCAGACAGCACAAACAGAACGAATTCGTTTACAATCATATCGCATAATAATGTATTTTACCTACTACTTAGTCGGAAATAAAAGGTACCTCTTATTAGTATTATTTTCTATATACAATATTGTGCGCTTTAGATGAAGATATGTAAGTAAGTAGTATAAGATAGTAGTAAGTAAATAAATAAAACGTGAAAAAAATCATAACTCACAATAGATATTTGGTTTTGGGGACTGCCGGCCGGGACGGTCGTAATTCTTGATGCCGCTCCTGCAATATATTTAAAACAAATATTATTTTAACGATAAGGCGAAAAACAAAATAAAGCTGACACACGGCGACACTTGACACTCAATGTATACATCGAATGTCTGTGTGTGTCCACTGCCGCGACACTTAGTTGCAGTTGTTGTGGCAATGTCGGTCAGTGTCTGTGTTGCAGCCGTGGAGACAGGTCGTGCGCAGTGTCCGACGCAAGTGTCGCGAATTTCGAACCTGCGCGAAATTTTTAGCTAGACCGGCGTCACGTGCATGGTCTGCAGAGGACATAAAATTATTGATTTTATATTATGAAGGCTTGCCAGAACTATGTCAAATATCAAATAGCGATTATAAAAATCGAATTAAAAAGACAGCGGCAATAGAATGTTTGGCGGAACGATTTAATACTACTGCTGTAGAAATAAATAGAAAACTGCACAATTTGCGGACTCAATTTAATAATGAATTAAGAAAACTAAAGAAAAAGAAGAGCGGACAGGGCACAGATGAAAATTATGTAAGCAAGTGGGAGTATTTCTCAAGTTTAATGTTTTTAACCCCGAACGTCGAACCAGCAACCACACTGAATTGCAGTGTAGCATCGATCCGTGTAGACAGCTAACCACACGTAACCGGGACATTAAAATGTTTACACCGATGTCGACACAAAAAATTGCTTACCATGAGGACGCAATCTACACTAGTGTCGACATTTGTGATGAGTGTCAGTGTCACCGTGTGTCCTCAGCTTAAGAATACATTATAATATAATTGATATAAAAATGTATACGAGTATATCTGTGTGTAATGTAAGTAGTGTGACATGTGTGGTTGTACTTGCCCGCATGCGAGTGGTGCACGTCGTGCGGCGGCGCGGGCGCGGGCGCGGGCGCGGGCGCGGGCAGGTGCGCGCCGCGCGGCAGCGACGCGCCGCCCGCGCGCCAGCGGGCCGCGCCGCTCTCGCTCTCCACACCCCTGCGACAGACAACATTCAATATACTACCGCGACCGAAATTACGACGTAATTTAAATCATGCTCAATTTCCGATTCGGGAGGTACCCAATCCTAACAAATACTGTCTGTCTGTCTGTTACGCTTTCACGCCAAAACTACTGAACCGATTGGTACACAGTTAGTCCAGAGCCTGAGAAAGGACAAAGACTACTTTTTATCCCGAAATTCCCACGGGAACGGGTCCAACGCGCGTGAAACCGCGGGGTGCGGCTAGTTAGCGAATAAGGCACCGACAAAACGGCGTACACACTGTACCTGTAGAGAGTGGGCGTGTTGTGGGAGGCGGGCGGCGTGGGCGGCGCGCGGTGCGGCAGCGCGGGCTCGTGGCGCGCGTCGGGCGCCGCCGCCTCGCCCACGGGCAGCGTGGGGCAGTCGGCCGCGCGCCGCCCCGCCGCCGAGCCCGTGGCGCCCGCCGCGCCGCCCGCCGCGCCCGCGCCGCCCTCCAGCACGCCCGCCAGTTTGGCGCTGATCTCCGAGATCATCTTCTTGGGCGGTTTCGTGATCGGTGTCGACGTCACAACGGGCGGCGCGGAGGGCGCGGTGGGCGCGGTGGGCGCGGTGGGCGCGAGCCCGGCCGCGGCGCTGGATACGATCGTGTGACACGTTGGCGGGAGCGCGCTGGGCGGAGCGGCGGGGCGCGCGGCCGGGGCGGGCTCGCTGTTCTCGGCCGCGCCGGGCTGCTCCTCGAGGCGCGCGACCTTCGGTTCCCGGCCGAGCTCGTCCCGTCTGTTGTCTCCGTCCCCGCTGTCGATGGAGGCGTCGGAGAGGCTTCTGTCTCTCGATCTTTTACTACCCCGCGGAGATTTCCTGGTTTCCCCGGATGGCTGTTTGTCGACAGGGATGACTACCTTCCCTGGGCCCTGACGGGCCGGCCTTCGTTTTCCACCCCGAGAACCGACCCCTTCTTCGTCGTCGGCCGTCCCTCCGCGACTTACGTCCTTCTCGAGAAGTCGACGAGACTTTCTGGTGTTCGCTAAAGGTGATACGAAGTCTTCCACTTTTTCGTCTTTATTAATTTTATCCACAGACGTTTTACATTGATCCTTTTGGGTTATACTTAGAGTGGAGGTTGCTGTGACACCAGCATGTCCCGAAAGAGGGCTTTTGATCGTTAATATTAATCTTGGTCGGGATTCCGTTTTGCTTGAAGATGTTTCATCGCCAGAATCTTCATGAAAATCATAAACATCGCCTGGTAAACTTGCACTACAATTAACAATATTCTTTGGATTTTTATCTGCCTTCGCTCTACCACCTCTCCCTCGTTTAATTTGTAATGAACCTCTGGATGGTTTAGAAATCTGTCGTGTTTGAACTCTATCGATGGTTTTCTGTGTTTTTCTTCCCCGAACACTTCGTCCTCCTCTCCGAGAGGTCATATTCTTCTCAGTTGTTGTGTTTTCACTTTTCTCCATATTAGTATCAAACTCCTCGATTTCTTTGACAGTCCCTGGAGAAACTGTCTTGTTTAGGGGAGGACCTTCGGAAATGTTGTCTAAAAAATTTTCAGAATCTTGAACATCTGGTAAATCATTAACATTTTTAGCAATATGGTGTATTTCCTTACTGAGTGAATAGGTTTTCTTGATTACTGATTCTGTATTAAGATCATTCAAAATTTGATCGTGTTTAACCGCATGTATAATTTTATCAGAGTTAGCAAATGATTTGGTCTCATTTAATGTTTCACTGGTTTTATTGACATCGTTACATATTGGCAAATTGGCCATGTCTTCCTTAAAAACAAAAGTATTCTCAGATTTAATCTCCATCATATTTTCTTCAACATTTTTGGTGTTTATTTTAACGGGATTGTTAGTGACAGAATCCTGATTTGATGATGGAGCAGTAATTTTAAAGTTTTGAGACGGGCCCTCTTGGAATAAGTTAAGTTTAGTATCTTCTTTTTTTAAATGATCTTCATTGATTTGATCCAAATTTTCTTTTTCATTATCTTCAGCGGGTTTACATACTTCAATAGGATCCTTTTTTACATGGTTATATTCAATATATTGATTACTTTTGTCACTTATTGTTACTACAGGTTTTATTAAAGTGACAGTTTTTCCAACATTGATTTCTAATTTCTTTTCAGGATTATTGGTGACTTTTATTTCATTTGTATTGTCTTTAAGCAATTCTTCAAAATCAGTTTCACACTTATTAATATTCGACTCTAGATCGTTAGCAGTCTCCAGTACGTTTGATCCCTTATTATTATCATCAGACTCAATATTAGGTGAGCTGAATTCAGAGTCTTTTCTTTCTTTCGAGTTGTTTCGTACAAGGTCCGTCGTAATCTTGAGTGATGTAGGTGACACATCCGTTTTAACAATTGAAGACTCCAACTTAAAATAGGAACTTTGTGCATCTGATACTTTAACAGCATTTAATGAGACTGGGGTAATTATTCTTTGTGCGTTCAAAGTGTGTATAATATTTGAACTCTGACCTTTACAGATATTTGATTCTTGAGTGCTGCAGATAGCAGTTTTAGTGGCACTTTGAATAATGGATGTAGGAGGGTTGTTCACTCCAGCAACATGTATAATAGGCGTAGAAAATGAAGTTTGGTTTATTTGTTCAAGGGATTTCGGAGTCTGATGATCCCGTTTTTCTATTATTGGAGAGAGTTTATTATTTATAACAAGTTTGTTTCCAATACCGTGTAAGCCAGAATTCATGTTTTGTATAGCATTCTGCATAGTTATTAGTCGATTCTGTGCCATTACTGTAGGATTAGTGCTTTGTAGGCTTGAAGGTGATAAAATAATTTTAGCATTGTCAGGTTTACTTTCAGTCAAGACTTTGTGGTCATTTTTTCTTATATCACTAGTAATAACTTTTTGCTGCACAATTAAAGATGATGTGTTGACCGCAATTGCCTTTGTTTGTTGCATGTTGGCGTTAACGTTCATTTGTTTTGTTATTGGAGTTAGCACTGGGGTTACCGGCAGTCGATTAAAGTGCAGTGGGGTTCCTTGAACTAGAACTGAATTTGGTCTATTAGGGGAGACCATAGTTCTAGCGCCGTGAGGCATGTGTAATGTCTGGATTGGGCTCAACGGAGGTTGCTGCATTCTAACAACTGTCACTTGCGCTGGTGATCTTTGATGCATTGAATTAGGTGAAAGTACAGTAGGTGAGTTTATATTTTGTGGCGTTGAGGTAAGAATAGCCATATTGGGTAAACGAGGAGATGTCAGTGTTTCACCCTGAGGACTCTGCTTGGGACTGTGCATTCGTGAATCGTTTATCCTCGGTGATATAACGATACCTGATGGTTTTTGATATAAGATGTGAGATTCAGGTATCTTTATCGTTGGAGGTTGTAAGTTGGAATTATGAGGTCGCACCACATGATTAATAACTTGATAAGGAGTACTAACTCTTGTCGGCGTCAAAACAGGTTTAACTATATTGCCTACTTGAACATTCTGCGCTATAGGTGTCTTTAACTGTAGCACGTTAGCAGCTATAGTTGTAGCTTTATTTTCATTTTGAACTCTATTGGGAGTATTGGGCTGTAGATTTATAACATGTGGTTCAATAATCTTATTACCAGTTAATGTCCAAGAAGTAATCACCGGTGTTGCGGTAGATGTTATCACTTGAACGTTCTCTCGTCTTGCTAGTTGTATCTTTACATCAGTTTCTTTTGCTTTAACTCCTACATCAGACTCGTGTAATACAAATTCTTCCGATTTTGTGGTAGTTTCTACAGTTGGTTTCAGAGTAGATGCTTCAGAAGTTTTAACTTGGATAGTGTTGCTATTGATTACTTCGTTGGTATTTCTTATTATGTTAAGGGATATTTTATCAGTGGATTCTTGCGGTGTTTCATCAACTTCTTCAGTATCAGTGTCGATTAATAAAATATCGTTATCAGAAACGGGAGTCTCAGGTTTCATTTCCATTTCACAAGCGTTAAGGTTCTGTACAGCTTGTCTCATTTCTTCGGCATCTTCCTCGGGAATGTTTTCGGTGCTCAAAATTGTACTTTCGATATCATTTTGATGCAAAGGGCTGCTCTCAGTTTCTTCATAGACAGAAAACGTATCGGATTTGCCACCAAAACTTTCACCTAATAAAGCCGCAACAGCATCTGCGGTTTCTTCTTGCGATATTATTGCTCTAGGTTTCTCATCTACTTTTTTATCCAACTTAGTTGTAGGAATATTATCAACGACCTCCATATCTTTTACGTCTTTTTCTGAATCTTCTTCAAATTTCTGTTCCTTAAAGTTTTGCTCTTCAATAAATGGTTCGATTACATCTGTTTTTACATTGTCCATTATTGTAGGCTCGGGGTCTGCAGGTAATGGTATTTCACTTATATCTGGGACAATGCTTTCGTACGGTGGTGGCATTGGTATTTGTTCTATTTCTATATCCTTACTCTCAACTACATATTCATTTTTATCATTGAAACTGAATATATTTTTATTAATACTCAATTCATTAATCTTGTCCTCGGTCTCTTGAACAGGGGGAACAGTGTCGGGAGGACTGTCCGTTAATCTTGGTAGACTAGGTGACATTACCAAAGATTTACAATCGTCTTCTTTGTCTTCAATGTTAGCGTCATTAGGTAAAGGTATATCAAGTAACATAGGAATTGAGTTTGTTTCCAAAATTGGTGGTTCCAAGCTATCTGGGTCTGATTTATCAAACAAATCGATTTGGTAAGAATCGTGTTCTTTCTTACTTGATCTTTCTTCGCGACTTCTTTTCTTTTTCTTCTTTTTCTCCTTAGATTCCTTTCGTAATTTATCCTGCTTGTTAGAATATCGGTGTACTTCCACATTTTCTTCTCCGATTTTACTATCATTTGAATCATTTTTAATATTGCTTTCCGGTTTAATCCGATTGTCTTCATCTGTAAGAGTTTCTGCAAAAAGTCGTTCTTCAATAGCTTTGCTGACCGCATCAACATCCAAGCTATTTTCATCTTCCCTGAGCCATCGTTTAAATTTCCGCCTTTTATCTTTTTTACGACGAATATCAATATTTTCTCTATTCTTCGAATCAGTGTTTAGTAAAGAACTATTCATACACACTGATGAATTATAATCAGGGCAAGAAAATTCTGTTTTTTGAATATCCCTTGAATCTCTAGAGTCATCGGAAAGAGGTCCAAAAATATCTTCCATTTTACCTTCCCTTCTAGCGTTATTCGGAATTATGTCAGTGGTGTATTCGCTATTTTCTTCTGAAGTCTTTTTATCCGAGCCTATCTTCAATTTTTCACTTTCATCGGTGTCATTACTTTCCCGTATTTTATCCCTTCTCTTATCTTTCTTACTTCCATGTCGACGTTGTTTTTCTGCATTTTTGTACTTATTTTCACTATCCATTATACCCGAATCACTGTTTTCCATTTTTTTATCATCTTCCGAATATGTTCTATACTTCTTCTGTTTTTTCCTATGTTTTTTACGTATCTCTGTATTTCTGTTTAATGAAGTAGATTCATTTTCTGACGATAAATCATTACAAAGTGATTTTATTAGATTTGATTTGTATGTATCATTGTCAAGACTTGATTTTAACTTATTATCATCGCTATCACTTTTACCAAACAGATTTATCAAGTTAGGTTTTTTCATATTTTCCCCATAAATTTTAGATTCTTCTTTAGTTTTATTATCCATTGAAGATGAAGATTCCATGTCGGCATTAGTATCTCTCGATTTACACATTATTGAAGTCTTTTTATGTGAAATATCATCATCTGAGGAGTCCGATATTATTCTTGTTCTTGAATTTTTCCTCATTAATTTGTTGCGTTGTTCTTCGTCATTAGGCGTACTGAAGTATACCTCACTTTTATTATCATCAAAGTCAACGTTATCACGTTTCCGACTATGAATAATACTGTCATCCTCAGAAGAAGATTCCAAGGATGACTTATGAGGCTTTCTTCTAACATCGTGCTCAGAATCACTATCTTCATCCCAACTGGACCGTTTCTTTTCCTCTCTTTTAGCTCTGCTTTGTTTTAATTGGCTAAATTTGGCCTTGATTTTTTCTTGACGTTTCTCTTCTTCTTGTTTCTGCATGTTTTTACAAGATCGGGCTTTAACTTTATCGTACATGGATATGTATGTTGGTCCATCATCAATTATATCAAATATTGAATGTTTTTTCGGCTCATCAGAATCAGAAGTGTCAGTACTTTGTACTTGTTTACGATTTTTACGTTTGATTTCAAGTTTCTCATCTCTACTTTTGCGGTCTGTGGAAAATCGTTTTTCACGGCTGATTTCCCTTTTCTTATCATCCAGTTTCGGCTTTTTGTCATCTTTTAACTTACCCATGAGTTCAATTTGTTGCATAGCATCTTGTTGCATTTGGAGTTCTTGAATTTGTTGCAACTGTTGTAAACGTTTTTTCTCTTTCATTTCTTTTCTCAACGCTTTTTGCCTTTCGTCTTCCTCACTAGACCGCAATTCTAATAAAGCAAGGAAATCCAAATTACTTTGTGTCTCTTCAATTGGTTCATGTACACTTGGTGGCAGTGAAGGTTCCGTTTCCTCCTTGGAGCTTTTTCTGGATACTTTCAAATTTGTATTTTTTGTATCTTTCCCATTCAAACTATCATCGGGTGGTTTAACTTGGTTTTTCTTATCATCTTTGGTTTTACTTTCAATGATTTTAGCAAAGTGCCCTTTATTGAATTTAGTTGTTTTATGTCTATCTCCACGTGCCTCCTTGGAATCTCTTCTTTCAGGAATTTTATTATCATTTTTAGTTTTTTTAATATCTTCGTTGAATGCATCAAAGCTATCTTGGGAAGATATTCTTCGTTTGTAACCAATGTTCGATGGTAGACTGGAACATGAATTTAGTCGCTCTTTTCTTTTCGATTCACTAGGAGAATCAAGAGAATAATGCCTTTGCTTTTCAACAACTTCTTGTTTGGGTTTTATATTCATATCAGACATGTTATCAGAATTAGAAATTATTTTTTCTTCTTTAATTTCGGACTTTATTCGGGTAATAGATTCAGATTTAAAATCCTTAACATTTTGTGGTTCCTTCTTCAATTCTACTTTAACAAACATATCTGTAAGTTTAACCCGAGGTTTCAAATCCTCTTTAGTGTCATTTTCAATATCTTTACACTTTGACGAATCGTGAGATGCTCGGGATGTTGACGAGTCTGTGGAATCCTTTCTAGAAATTTCTCTAGAAGATTCATCACGTGATGATTTCCGAGATTTAACATCGGATTCTTTCTTTACATCACGTTTTGCATCAAAATCTTTTTTGGTCTTATCGGATTTATTTTTATCATCCTTTTTCTGTTTACTTGTATCAACTTCTACATCCCTTTTTCTGTCTTTCCGGTGGTGTTCATTTCTAAACTTGTCATCAAATGAACGAGTTTTATCATTTTCACGCTCATTTTTATCGCGGTGATTCTTTTCTCCGTGTTTATCGGTTTTTACAAAATCAATAAAAAAGTTATCAGTACTACTATTTTCTTCTTTTGATTTTTTGTCCTTATCAGAGTTCTTCTCAATTCTACAATTTTTATTTTTCTCAGAATCATATCTATCTTTAGTACATCTTTCTTTGTTATGTTTTATTCTATCAGAATCTTTGCGACGATCTTCAGTGCTTTTCTCTTCAATTTGCAGGTTACTGCGATGTTCGTTCTCAAGATTTGATTTATCTATTTGAATATTTTCTTTTTCGAGTTTAATACTTGGAAGAATACTAGATGTCGATTCTTCATATTTTGAGTTAATGGAGTGCATATCGAGCTTCTCTTTATCACATTTCACTGGATTTAATGTGTTATGACTTTGTGCTTCGTCCTTCTCTTTTAAAGTGCAATCTGCTGCAACCTTATTTTTATTGGTGTCATGTTTTTTGTCATCGGAATTTGTTTCACTATCAGGAACAGGTCTATAATCTTCTACACTGTGTGAATGGTGGTTTTTGTTAATTTTGGTTTTATTTTCAATTAATGATTCTATTCTTTGAGAATGTTCAACTTTTTTCAATAACATCTCCATAACTTCTCGGGCGCATTTACTATCATCCGAATATCGCTTAGAAAATTCAAATTTTTGATCATCATTTGCAGGTTTTTTTGCGTAATGTATTGGCGGCGTTTTATCACAATTGACGAGATGATTTGTGTTTGTTGCTGGTACACATTTTTCTTGGTTTCCGGCTTTGTAGCCTTCCTTTTCATCTAAATCAATGGATAATTTTCTTTCTATCTTGAAAGCAGTACACGGTGAACTTTTACTCTTCGAGTCGCTGTCCAAGTCCGGTAAAGGTGGCGATGTGCGACCCAAATCTAACGGTCGATCCGTTGACGGTGTTCTCGGGCGCGGCCGCGATATAGCATAGTCACTTTCACTAATTTTACACAATTTCTCAATTCTACATGGCCTTTCGATCCTGTTAAGGCGTGGATCTGCGGGCCGATCTGTCGTATCCATATCCGCAATAGAAGACATCAACAACGCCGGAGGAGGAGGGGGAGGTTGCGCGGTGAACGAGTACCGTAACGAGCGCTGGCACATGACCGGCACGCGACTTCTGCTGGTGTCCGTAGGGCTCGGGGCGCGCACCGCCCCTTCCAGTCTCTCGGAGTCCTCGTCGAACACCGACCTCTTCGCGAGCAGCGAGCGCACCACCTCCGAGGGCTTCACCTCGTTGATGTCGACCTCGAGCAGGCGGTGGCGCAGGCGCGCGCGGTCAGGCGCGTCGGACAGCGCGCGCGAGCCGCTCCACTTCTCGTATTTCTCATCCAGCGAGCGAATGCGCTCCTCCAGCGAGGGCGAGTGCGGCGCCTCGCCCGCGCTGGACGACGAGGCGGAGGGCGGGCGCGGCGGAGACGCGGGCGCCGGCGCGGGCGGCGGCCGCGGCGCCGGCCCAGCCGCGCGCAGTAACTGCGCCGCGAACTTGGGCAGCGGCAGGCACATGGGAAGCGGCGGGCGGTCGCGAGGCGGCCGGCGCGGCTCGGCGGGCGGCGCGTCGGGCTCGTCGCGCAGCGGCGTGCCGGCGCGCGAGCGCGAGCCCGAGCCGTCCCGCCGCCGCCGGTGGCGCCGCCGCGCGCCGTGCACACGCGTGCCCGACCCCGACCGCGACCGACGGACTCCTACTCCCCCTCCGCTACTTCTCCGACGTTCCTAGGTAATAATAACGAATATTTAATATTTTTTACATTGAGCCTTTCCTTTTAGTTATGTATACCGATGATTAACACATTTAGTTGCATTTGACATAAATTAATGAATTGTTTACCTTTGAGTGTTTGCGGTCTTCGGGGCTGGAGTCGCGGCGGTGGCGGCGCGCGCGGTGCGGCGACACCACGACGGACTGCAGCCGCTCTTCGAAGGGCACGTCGTCGGGCGGTGGACTAGAACCCTGCTCCTCATAAACCCTATAAACAATTACGAGTTAGTTATTACTGTAACTTCTAAACCTATTCAATAAAAATATAGATTTTACAAAGAATCCATCTAAAAAATAATTTCCAACACGAAATATCTAAATTAAAAAAAAATAGATATGTTGTCATAATCAAGACTAGAAATTTGAACCAACATTATGCTATCCGAATCATTGCCGCCCTTATTTTTTCCTTCTTAAGAAAAACATGTAAAAAATAGCTTAGTGGTAAAAGCAGGTAAAAAAGAAGACTGATAAAAGATAATAATATAATAATCATCGCTAGGTATGAATAGGTAAACATATTATATTGTTTATCTACACTAATGTTGTAACATTCTACTTATGTTTCCAATACTTGACTTATAATTACTACTGTTATAGCGCAGACAACAAAACAATCAATTTAAGCAATTTCACATGATGGTATAATATCCTAAAACATCGATATCGATATCGTAAAATCTCATTATAACATCAATAAAACGCGACCAATTAACCTGGCGAGCCTTATGTCAAAATCCTCATACAAGTTGTATCAAATTTTGATATTAGGCTGGCTTTTGAAAACAGTTGGGTTATACGTGAAAACTTCGTCGAAACTACATACACAAAACTCTTTGGTAAGATCTCGCTCGCTCCTGATTGGCCCTACGCGCAGCTACGCTCTCATTGGTGGATTTTAATGGCGGCAAGTTCACTGTGACAATACACGTACGCGTGAAAAACTATTGTCAGCTTTTACTCTTGTTGTTTGATTAATTGCATTAGTGAAGATAAAGTAGTGTATGCAACTGCATATAACACGGGTATTAAAACACTCGTTACTATTATGAAACTCGCTGCGCTCGTTTCATAAACTCACACTCGTGTTTTAATACCCTTCCTTATATGACAGTTGCATAAACTACTATAACAATTTTAACACAATTTAAATTACTTTTAAGTTAATTATGTAGGAACGTATAACCATATGCAGTTAAGATACCCTAAACAGGATGGAAATGGTAGCATAAAGTTATAGGATTACTCGTTTTGCCTGTCTATCTGTCTACCGATTTAAAAAAAAAACAATGTGCAGTCATCGAATGTTATATTCATAAAAATATTTAACAATATTTTTCAATTATATTTTGAATCAACGAATTAGCGAGTTATTTGACAACTTGTCATGTTTTTACCTGTATCGTCGATCAGCTGCATAATCTACGGGGTCATAGTGTTCGAGAGTAGAATAGCGAGGAGTTCGTGAAGTAGACCGGCCGTAACTAGATGCACGCGACCGCGAGCCACACCCATCAAATCTGGAAGGCAACACAAGTTCTGTTTCCAAAAAGTTCTCAAACCTACTAAATTAATGGCATACAATAAATCATGAAAAGTATCTTGAAATTAAAAATATAAATCACATCAAACGTTACGAAATTTAAAAAACCTAATATTATTTTGCTCGGTCGCCTTTTAATAATGACGCATTTTTTAATTCTGAAACAAGCTGTATACTTCAAATGAACTATTTTAGTAACAGAACTAGCGGCGCCACACATTTGCTCACAACTCAATAATTAAATTAACGCAACGACGATAGCTTACAAAATTGTGATCATAATAAATCAATCTCGAAAGTCCTTCGATCAACAATACACAACTAGATTTCGGGTCGACGCAAATAATACGTCTAGGTGAATAACGCCTAATTTGAAAAGAGAGCCGCTATATTATTTAGTTCCCTCGAACCACAGCCAATGCAAACACGTGTCACAATGCCGCAATGTTTATTCAAAAGTTGCAAAAATAATGGCCGGAAAAACAATTTTAATGCCGGGGTGTCTTACTTTAGATAAGTACATGTTGAATAAGTTATGAAATATTTTAAGCTTGAAACTAATACATAATATCAAATTTTGGAAAAATTACTGATTTGAAGTCACCGCTACAAATGTTTGGCCAACGTTGGCGCAAAATTTTGTGAAACAGAACAGCAGAAACATGGAGTAGATTTGTTTTGTAGTAATAATTTATTTGTTACCAGAACGTTAAAATTGGTTACTACTACTTTTGAGTCTATCGTCCAGTCGGGGCAGACATAAAACTAGACTGTAATAGAAAAAAATCCGGGGGGCGTTTTTTTTTAACGTCGTGGGGTTGTCATGGGGTGGTTGAACTAATAAATCTCGATTTTCTAACTATTCCCGGTAGAGGATTCGCCACCATCTTGTTTTAAGTTCATTTTTTAGTTTTTCTGAAATAACTCGTTAATTTTCAACTTTAGAGCAAAAATTACAGTATCCAAAGTTGTTGGAAATTTAATTTCTCACAAGTTTGGTCATTATCATTTATACGCTAGGATCAATATTTGCAGAGTTATATATCAAGTTTATCAAAAACATCGTAATGAAAACAAGTATGTACACTATCAAACATAGATAACCCAAAACATAAATAATTTTAAGTAATCTTTTACGTGCATATTACAAATTATCTAAGTGTTCAACACGACTCCATTCCATCTGTAGTTCTTCAAAAAGAAACGAAAAGAAATGAAGGTAAACACGGGAATAAAATACTTTATTTGTAGGTTGTTAAGGTTGATTTCACACTAAGGGCGGCTGTACACGGACTGCTCGAGCAGTTAGCGGCTGAGCGACGTACACGGACCGCTCGAGCGGTCGGCGTCGACTGCTCGAGCGGTCGGTTGTTGGCTGCTCGAGCTACGCTACCAACCGCTCGAGCAGTTGATTTTATACCACAGTCGAGTCATGGATTCTGACGAGGAAGACCTGCTTTTGCTGCTTCTGCTCAAGCGGAGACGACGACGGGCGGCGACGTCAATAGAGAAAATTTTGGGTTCATCCAATTTTCGAATTAAGAGAACAACATGGACAATTCCATCATTTGTTTATGGAACTTAGAAGTGATGAAGAAAAATTTTTCAACTATTTTAGAATGTCAATCACTTCGTTTGATGAATTGAATAATATACTAAAATGGGGGGGGGGAGATCGGAAAGCTGTCGACTGCTCTAGCGCAGTCAACGGCTCGAGCAGTCGGTGTATGCCTCGCGACCGCTCGCGCGCGGTTGACGGCACGATGGAATTTCGTCATGCAGTTGACGGCTTGAAGCGGTCGCGACTGCTCGAGCAGTCGTGTGTACGGCAGCGAATGAATAACTATAGTTCACCGCGCGGTCGCGGCTTTAAGCAGCCGGTCTCAACTGCTTGAAGCAGTCCGTGTACGGCCGCTCTAAATGTTTTCTTTTCGTTTCTAAGTGTTGTAATTAGGTTGAACATCGAACTGTTTTAAAACTTTTTTGTCAGCTCGGTAGTAAACAAAATAAGCTGTCACGCGTCATTCACGCGGACAGTATTTAGCTTTGATTTTGTACGTGACCCGATATCTAATTGTGTATTGTTGATCGAAGCGCAAGTCTCACAATATACACAGGGATGCCCAAATAGTTACGTACGGCCACGACTAAGGAACGGGTGCGGTACGATAGCTGTCATGTTATTTACCATCTCTACGTTAGTTACGAGCATAGTATTTGATGTAACAATTTTATTAACACTCTTAAATTAAAGGTTTAGTTGACTTTGTGAAAATTAGCCACTATATAATAAGTTTATTATTTTGAGCTGATAAAATAAAACCCTAAGAACAAATAAAAACTTTATTTATAGTCTTACTTAAACAGCATTTTTTATGTAAGTTCCCTTTCATACTTACGTCTTACCAACTTTAAGAATAAAGCCTTCATTTCAGTTCTTAACTTGCACTTGCTTTTATAAATCCACGAGTAAATAGTTATATCGAAAACCTTAATATATAATTTTATCAGTTATCCTTACAGTTAAAATACAGTAGAGATCAATTATTAGCTTTTATCATTTTCTTTATTCACCCTGTTGTAACATTGATGACATATTAATTTAATACCTGCTGTGATCACATTAGGCATTACCGTACCTTATAGTGTCGTGTCGCGTGGACGGAATATATCGCGCAGATAGCTCCCCGCTTAATCTCTCAGAGCCCGCTAACGCTGCAGAGCCACCGTGCTTTTCCAACTGTTCGTAGAATGCGTCCTGTAATTAATAATAATTTGTGAAAATATTATATAGTTCTCACAATGTTTAGTTTTAATCACAGCAACAAAATGGGAAACTTAAAGGGGAGCATAGTCTCCCGAGCGTACCTGACACTCCCTGGAAGCGTAGTCGACGCAGAGGCGCGGGTGGTCGGGCTCGGCGGCGGAGGCGGCGGCGGCGACGCGGCGCAGCTCGCGCACGGCGGCGCCGGCGGCCGCGGCCTGCTCGAAGTGCACGAGCGCGGCGCCGGCGGCGCGGTCCACGCACACCGACGTGGCGGCGCCGCAGCGCGACACGGCGCCTAGGACCTGCTTCTCCGTGTGCTCCGTCAGCCCATCCACCCACACACAAGCGGTTGCCACTGGTTTGCCAAACCCAAGCTTTACTCTGGATCCACCAACGTACTCGCCATCCATAGCTCGTATCGCTTCGACGACGCTAGATATTGACGCGTACTGGCAGAATGCGTACCCGGCGCCTCCTCCGCTCCCCTTTTTTATATCAATCTCTATAATGCGGCCAAAGTGCTTAAACTTATCACGAAGCTGTTGTTGGGTTACTTCTTTTTCCAAATTGCCGATAAAGAGCGTCCTGGTTGCCTGAAAATAATAAAAATAATTATAATATTTTTCGAAGATGGTTTGATTGGTTTGCAGACAACCACTTAGTTCACAGCTTTATCATATTCTTCAACCTAAGTTTATTAAAATTAACGAGTCCCTGTTTTGCTCTATTTGGATTGAATTTTGGATAAAAAATTGTATTCAGGTAACGGCCCAAGATCTAAATTTATAATAGGATTTCTAAGGAAATACTTTGAATAAATTGATACTATTTTCTCTACAGGAACAGGTTTAATGAGTCCACGGCATAACACGGCATAACATGGTCATTTAGATAAAGCGTATTATTTTTGTTACCTTTGGATGATATTCGTCAATATCAGTTTCATAGGGTTTCGCTGATTCTGCATCATCATCACAACTTTGATGTGGAGCAACGGATATTTTGCATCCAAAAAAAAGTTTGTCTTGAGATACCTCTAAAGCTTTTTCTACATCGGACGGCTTTTTAAAACGAACCACTGCGTATCTATCGGCATTCTGTCCAACTACTTTGACCCACACAACTTTTCCGTGCTTTTTATATTCATGATATAACCCATCTTTCAGAGAGCTGTCAGTTGATCTTGTGGGGAGATTTCGTACACATATTGCTAAAGGTCTTCCGCTGGCTGTAGAGGCCCACTGAAACAAAGCACAAGAAACATAAAGTAAGAACAACATATACCTTATAAGGAAGACAGTTTTAAAAAAATGAATATTAGAAAGTTTATATACCCTCCGCAGTCCAGACCAACCGTTTTCATAACGTGGTTTGATAACAATTTCATCAATCCAATGAAATAAGTATTTGTGCGAATTGTGCGATAGTTAGATACACATTTACTAACAACAAATTATACCTGATGCGCTGTTGGTAGTGCACGATGGTTATTGTGAATGGATAGCGGCGTCTGTGTGGCGGGGGTGGAAGCACGAGAGGTGTCGCTGGGCTCAGGGGAACTTGAATCTGATCGGGATGATGCTGATCCAGAATGCCGTCTTCTTCGACCGCTTTCAGTCCCTCCGCCTGGAGTACTAGGTGTGCTTTCCCCACCAGTGGCACCCGTTCTTTCACTACTTGCATACCATCGATGATGTGGAGTAGTCCTGAAATAACCACATTATGACAGATGATACATTTATCACAACATTATGATAATAAATACGTGCACCTCATTTCGAAAAGAAAGCCCATAGCGACACTAAATAGACAATAATAACGGCATGATTGCGTTAAGTTTATAAATGTCCGTTATTACGAAAATAATTCAGCCAGGATAAAGTTATACGTTTTAAACTTCTGTAGTGTTGCTTGCTTACAACTCAAATCGATAATCGACTCTACTAAAACATATCATTTTTTTTTAATTTGAGAGGTGTTAAGGGACACCCGGATGGAACGAAGTTTATTTATTATCAACAAAAATAATCGTCGCGACACCACACTGTTCAATGCGAAATAGAAAGACGAAACGAAAATATCTAGCTTGCTTTCTATAAGGGAGAGAGACAGACAGAGAAACATACGCACGCCAGAAAGAGACAGACAGAGAAACAGTCGCGCATGTTTCTCTGCCTGTCTCTCTCTGGCGTGCACATGTTTCTCTGTCTATCTCTCTCGCGCATTTTCTCTGTCTGTCTCTCTCATGTCGTTCGTTACCATTTTCCGTCTAGCCCCCTTTCGCAACCCGCGATAAGGAACTTCGTTCCAAAATGATCGTTATATTATAACTTATAATAGCTGGAGAGCTAGTGAACCCTGGGAGTAACGGTCTCCCTGTAAGGTTAGAAATTTGTATACTTACGATTTATGACATGCTAAGAGCAATAGCCATGACCTGGCAGGCGTCAGCCCTGCACGTCATCAGCCCCTTTATTTTTTGGACTGTTAAGTAAATTGAGTTTCAAAACTTGTTTCTGTAAATTTGAAAATTTTATAGGATAAAGTTTATTTATTGTACATCTTAAAAAAAAAATTACAGGCGATTACAATAAGCAGAAGTATATGACAGATCAATTAGAAAACGTACAGTTGATGAGGTAAAATAAACTTTATCCTGTATACTTAAAATTTGTATATGTTTTCAAGTAAACGTCTCAGAGTAAATATGTACAATGCCAGGCGGTTTTGCACAGCATAAGACCTTGACAGGCGAGGGGACAGCTGCTAAGGGCGTACGTACCTTTTCAAGAAGAGGTAAAAAAAAAACATTCCAAATATTGCAGAAATCGAGTGTATATCAGAAGGCATTCAAAGAATTAGGAAACGCAGAAATAGTACAGAAGAAAGAAAAAAAAATCCCGATACTAGATAAATTTGTAAGCCAAATGTATGGTTTGAAATGTTCAAAGTTAAATAATGCACGTTATGAAAAGTTCCGTGCTACGTACAACACAAATAATCCTAAAGTGTTTATGAAAAAAGCGGCCAAGTGCGAGTCGGACTCGCCCATGAAGGGTTCCGTAGCAGCGAGTAACATAATAAAGAAGTTCTTGAAATAAATGTTTTTTTATTTACATTTGAGTTATTGAATGAATAATCAGTATTTTTTTGCGGTTTACGATTTATGTCGTAAAAAAAAAACTACTAACTAGACCTCGTTCAAACCAATTTTCGGTGTTAGATTACATTGTTATGTACATCATATATTTTTTTTAGTTTTATCATTCTCTTATTTTAGAAGTTACAGGGGGGGGGACACACATTTTACCACTTTGGAAGAGTCTCTCGCGCAAACTATTCAGTTTAGAAAAAAATGATATTAGAAACCTCAATACCATTTTTGAAGACCTATCCATAGATACCCCACACATATGGGTTTGATGAAAAAAAAAAATATTTTTTTCATTTCTAAGTATGGGAGACCCCCCTAAAATTTTATTTTTTTTCTATTTTAGTGTGAAAATATTAATGCGGTTCACAGAATACATCTACACACTAAGTTTCAACAACATAGCTCTTATAGTTTCGGAGAAAAAAGGCTGTGACATACGGACAGACAGACGGACAGACGGACAGACGGACAGACGGACAGACAGACAGACATGACGAATCTATAAGGGTTCCGTTTTTGCCATTTGGCTACGGAACCCTAAAAAGTAGTAAGCTATGATTCATCGAATTTACCACCCTGCAAACGTGAACTACATCAACAATTATTGAGAACTGCCTACATTACAAATATATGGCAAAATTGTAATTTAAAAGAACCAACAATTCTTACACCTGAAAATAACGGTTGGAACTTAATTGATAGTCGTTACGAATTTAATTGGTTTGAGGGGAATACGGTTCCATCTTCTATATACGACATACATTTACAAGGATCTGCTGATACTGCCACAGCACAATCGACTGAAACATTTCAGGTAGGAATAGTGAGGAATGCATTTCAGGTAACATACAACTATTTTATTCCGTAACATTTAATACGCAGTCCTATGTAATTGAGCTTGATATTTAATTCTTAACAACCTTATTGATTCATTAAAATATTTTTAAGCTATTGCATAGCTTCTATCGCGGGCCTTGAGCGCGGGGACCGAATCCAAAAATTCCGTAACGAAAAAACCTCACGCTCCCCACTCCGACGGGCAAGGAGGTGTGGCTTGAAGGCCGTGCATCGTCTAACGTCGTTTCAGTTCGGCAGTCTTCGACACGGCGTTGTGTGCGATTGTGCGTTGGGGGTGAGAGAGAGAGATGAGACGGGGGGTGAGAGAGAGGTGTGAGAGAGAGGGGTGAGAGAGATGGGTGAGAGAGAGAGGTGAGAGAGAGGGGTGAGAGAGAGGGGTGAGAGAGATGGGTGAGAGAGTGGTGAGAGAGAGAGAGAGAGAGATGAGGCGGGAGGGTTGAGAGAGAGAGAGAGGTGGCGGGAGGGGTGAGAGAGAGAGAGAAGGCGGGAGGTGTGAGAGAGAAGAGGCGGGAGCGGTGAGAGAGAAGAGGTGGGAGCGGTGAGAGAGGAGGCGGGAGGGGAGAGAGGAGGCGGGAGGGGTGAAAGAGAGAGGAGGCGGGAGGGGTGGGAGAGACAGAGAGAGGAGTCGAGAGGGGTGAGTGAGAGAGAGAGGAGTCGGAAGGGGTGAGAGAGAGAGGAGGCGGGAGGGGTGAGAGAGAGGAGGAGGGAGGGGTGAGAGAGAGGAGGCGGGTGGGGTGAGAGAGAAGAGATATCAAATATATCAAATATAATTGCATAAGTTGATACAAAATGCTATGCAATAGCTTCACCGCGACAGTCCCCGAGTGCCACACGTCTTTTTTTTTACTATTTTCAGATGAGGGAAACATTGTTGAAGAATCAGATGATGATGAAAACAGTGATAGCGAAATTTCGGATGATGCTGAAGAAAATGAATGTTAAAAATAATGTAGATTGCATAAAACCCAATAAAATACATTGCATTTACTGTATGCGTTCATGTAACATTTCTTATTTGCACGCCCTTAGCAGCTGTCCCCTCGCCTGTCAAGGTCTTATGCTGTTCAAAACCGCCTGGCATTGTACATATTTACTCTGAGACGTTTACTTGAAAACATATACAAATTTTAAGTATACAGGATAAAGTTTATTTTACCTCATCAACTGTACGTTTTCTAATTGATCTGTCATATACTTCTGCTTATTGTAATCGCCTGTAATTTTTTTTTTAAGATGTACAATAAATAAACTTTATCCTATAAAATTTTCAAATTTACAGAAACAAGTTTTGAAACTCAATTTACTTAACAGTCCAAAAAATAAAGGGGCTGATGACGTGCAGGGCTGACGCCTGCCAGGTCATGGCTATTGCTCTTAGCATGTCATAAATCGTAAGTATAAAAATTTCTAACCTTACAGGGAGACCGTTACTCCCAGGGTTCACTAGCTCTTGGACTATAACTGAATTTATCTATTGGCATAATAAAAATACAGGGTGTTATTTGTTTAATCTCATCGTTTCAGATTTGCCCATACTGACAGTTTTAAAAAAGCCACCTTGTATGTAGAAGTTACAATGATTTATATCGCCATCTCAGGTAGTTACAGGCATAGATAAGTGTATTCATATTCTATAGAATAATTTATTAAGTTAAACAAAACTTGTTTCCTACTTTTCAAACATGGCTCGAGTTTGAAATCACTAACCCGCATTTGGCAAGCGTGGTGTTTTGATTATACCTAATTCTCCTCACTGTACTGATATCTTCGGTGAGATGAAACGCCTTTGTCCAGCAGTGGGACAATTACCTGTAATGCCCCTGCTGGGCAAAGGCCTAATAATAATTTACTACAGTGTTTTTTTTTAATTGGTGATTTAAAACAAAGACTCTTTTATTTATTATTTTCATAAATATTGTTAC
This sequence comes from Cyclophora punctaria, assembly GCA_951394245.1. NCBI lineage: Eukaryota > Metazoa > Arthropoda > Insecta > Lepidoptera > Geometridae > Cyclophora > Cyclophora punctaria. The sequence continues at coordinate 4,496,855 of OX596182.1, read as the reverse complement.
AGATCCGGTGCGTTTATGATTTAGAACTATAACATAACTTACTACATTTATAATAGCAATGCTAACCAAATAACGTAACACGTTATTCAGGCAGCATGACGAAAAGTGGATGTTCAACATCATCGGAACATATATGCGATGGTGAAATATACCAAGTCCTAAAACTACGTAAACGCTAATTAAAACATATCAATACAGAGAGGAGTGAAATATGGAACATAGATTTACCTTTCAACATTAGAAGGTGGTGTTGAATAAGGCGCGTTTGTATTGTTTCGCTGGTACCGGCCGTAAGCAGCAGGGGTGTTGCCACGACGACAGAACTCGGTTGCGCTGTCGTTGGTACCGCGCCACGTAGCTGGGGCTGCCGCTGATGCTGCGATAGGACACGTTGTAGCACCAGAACTATCTTCACCGCCACTGTAACAAAAACAAAACCATTTAATTACATTTTTATCTTCCTACAAACTTATTCTTATCCATTAATAAGTTGTAACAATGCCTGATACATGATATGATTCGGGAAAGATTTATTTTAATATTTCAAGGATAATAAATAATACAATAACTATAACATATTCGGTTTAAATTGTATGAGTAACATTTGGATTCAACGTCGTATTAACTTTAGTATAATTATAAACCGCAGAAACTCCTTTAAAAACATAACAAACTTTTACTTTATCTTCTGAAAAACTAGATGTTATTATCTCAGAATACAGAAAGTACCAGAAACGGCATTCAAATGTATTTACAAGCTACACGCTGTGTCCAAAAACAGAACAAAGTCCCTCGCGTAGTGTTGTTAGCTCTCGCATTATTTGCCCATTTTTGGGGTAAATTTTGGGAGTTTCGGAGGTAATATGATAATAGAATAAAAATTTTCCTTTTCTATATAACTATGTACCTACCTGATTATCTCAAGAAATAGATAAAACATATATAGGTATAACATATTAAATAAAACACGGTGTTACGGTGGATGTTTGCACACTTTTAAGTGGTGATGGAAAAATTATATACCTATTTTTATTTTATTTTATTTTAAAGTATTCGGAAAACTTACAGCTAGGTACAAGAGTTACATAAAAAAGAATAATAAATTAAGTCAAAATGCATCGAGCAAATTACGCTTCGCTTCGATGGTTTCCAGAACTGTTCCAGCCGTGCTCTTTCTATAATTTTTGTCCACACCGCTTTCATCAGCAGGGAAGCTAAAATTTAAGATGGCTAATATAGAAACATAATTTAATACCCGCCCTCCCTCTCCCCTTCTCCCACAGGCACACCAAAAATTTGTTTAGAAATCCTATAGACTAACATACTTACTATTTAATAGGATTGTTAGGTTAGGTACATACGAGCCACACTAAGAGCGTTTGTCCACCGCCGCCGGCACCGGACCGTCACCGGGAAAGAGATGACGGCGCCGAAGTAGCGGTAGATACATTTAGAGCGTTTTGCTTTAGCCGCGTGTCCACCGCACATCCGTCACGTCATAATAAACTCGGGCCGAAATAATCTCGTTCCCGGTGACGGTCCGGTGCCGGCGGCGGTGGACAAACGCTCTAAACGCGTACACCGAATCCGTCATCGGCCGAAGTATGCTGCTTACGGTACGCGTACACCGAATCCGTCATCGGCCGAAGTATGATCGGGCGTCATCGGCCGAACTCGGCCGATCTAATCAAACGTAAGTAAATGGAAGAGAGCGCATACACTGCTACTACCGACGTCGTCCGATTGGCAGTGTATGCGCTCTCTTCCATTTACTACGCGTACCGTAACGGTACGCGTACACCGAATCCGTCATCGGCCGAAGTATGCTCGGGCGTCATCGGCCGAACTCGGCCGATCAAATCAAACGTAAGTAAATGGAAGAGAGCGCATACACTGCTAGACGGACGACGTCGGTAGTAGCAGTGTATGCGCTCTCTTCCATTTACTTACGTTTGATTTGATCGGCCGAGTTCGGCCGATGACGCCCGAGCATACTTCGACCGATGACGGATTCGGTGTACGCGTACCGATACACTTGTCATCGGACGACGTCGGTAGTAGCAGTGTATCGGTACGCGTACACCGAATCCGTCATCGGCCGAAGTATGCTCGGGCGTCATCGGCCGAACTCGGCCGATCAAATCAAACGTAAGTAAATGGAAGAGAGCGCATACACTGCTACTACCGACGTCGTCCGATTAGCAGTGTAGCGGTACGCGTACACCGAATCCGTCATCGGCCGAAGTATGATCGGGCGTCATCGGCCGAACTCGGCCGATCTAATCAAACGTAAGTAAATGGAAGAGAGCGCATACACTGCTACTACCGACGTCGTCCGATTGGCAGTGTATGCGCTCTCTTCCATTTACTACGCGTACCGTAACGGTACGCGTACACCGAATCCGTCATCGGCCGAAGTATGCTCGGGCGTCATCGGCCGAACTCGGCCGATCAAATCAAACGTAAGTAAATGGAAGAGAGCGCATACACTGCTAGACGGACGACGTCGGTAGTAGCAGTGTATGCGCTCTCTTCCATTTACTTACGTTTGATTTGATCGGCCGAGTTCGGCCGATGACGCCCGAGCATACTTCGACCGATGACGGATTCGGTGTACGCGTACCGATACACTTGTCATCGGACGACGTCGGTAGTAGCAGTGTATCGGTACGCGTACACCGAATCCGTCATCGGCCGAAGTATGCTCGGGCGTCATCGGCCGAACTCGGCCGATCAAATCAAACGTAAGTAAATGGAAGAGAGCGCATACACTGCTACTACCGACGTCGTCCGATTAGCAGTGTAGCGGTACGCGTACACCGAATCCGTCATCGGCCGAAGTATGCTCGGGCGTCATCGGCCGAACTCGGCCGATCAAATCAAACGTAAGTAAATGGAAGAGAGCGCATACACTGCTAATCGGACGACGTCGGTAGTAGCAATGTATGCGCTCTCTTCCATTTACTTACGTTTGATTTGATCGGCCGAGTTCGGCCGATGACGCCCGAGCATACTTCGGCCGATGACGGATTCGGTGTACGCGTACCGTATGCGCTCTCTTCCATTTACTTACGTTTGATTTGATCGGCCGAGTTCGGCCGATGACGCCCGAGCATACTTCGGCCGATGACGGATTCGGTGTACGCGTACCGTATGCGCTCTCTTCCATTTACTTACATTTGATTTGATCGGCCGAGTTCGGCCGATGACGCCCGAGCATACTTCGGCCGATGACGGATTCGGTGTACGCGTACCGTTACGCTTTATACTTTCTTTTTTCAAGTTGGTTGATTTTTATTATATTACTTATAATATTCTACAACGAATTAAAGCCCTCAAAAGGTAATAAAAAGAAGGGTAAATCAAAACTCTTATATTGTCAACACTAACATAAATTGACGCATCACTCTCTATGACAATTGAAATCTGAGAAAATAATTAAATATTTAAATAAGACGATACCTAAATGCGATACTTACACGTGAAATGTGATCCCATCCTGTTTCTTTTTCAGACCCACTGCATTTTTACAGGTAGGAACGACACAAGACGGCATAGTTTCGTGAAATTGGTCACGGGTAAAACACGTTAGCGCGTTCCGACGGTCACAAAGTGACTGATCGGTTGCGCGTCAAACTACACTATTTAAGGCTAGTTTGAGTACCTTCAGTATTAGGCGCGCTCACGGGTTCTGGTACTTTCTGTATTCTGAGGTTATTATAAAAAAATTCGCTATATATGGTAGAGGTGAGCTACTAGAGCACATGAGTAAATAAACGGAACAGAGACAAAGCTTCATACAACCGCGCGAATCGATTGACTGACAAGCACGCGGGCCAGGTTACCTTAGGCCCAGAACACACGGTGAAATGAAACTGCAACGAAAGCCATTTGAAATTATTGATTTGAAACCAGTTTCAACCATTATTCACACACGCTGCAACCACAATCATTTCGGTTTTCTTTGAGAACAGACGTCTGCAAAATGAGTTCTTCGAGTGACGAAGGAATTGTGGTTATGTATTTGTATCTTCGACAAAGCAGAAGGCGCAAAAGGAGAACTATGTGGTTACATCCCTACATCGAGAAGAATATCAACTGTCGTATGTTTGTGGCTGCCAAAGAATTACAAGAAACTGATAGAACATTTTTGGATTGTTATCGTATGAGCAAAACTATATATCTTTATATCATAAAAAGAGACCTCAGAGCATACGAAGACAAAACAGTTCAAATAGCGCTAGAAAATAACAGATCTTTAAAAATAGCCAAAAATGAGATTTCTCGAGGAAAGTCCTGGATAACCAGTCTTAAGGACAGAACCGGAACAAAACACCAGAGCCGAGAGAAAATCCTTGAAATCTGCACTGAGTTCTACCGTCAACTTTATTCCGACCCAGAAAAAACTGACACAACCACAAATTACCACCGTGCCGATGATATCCCTCCGATCACTAGCCACGAAATACACTGTGCACTCCTAAAAATGAAGTATAGCAGAACACCGGGAGAAGATGGCATTAGCACAGAAGCCTTAAAACTTGGCACACCCACCATACTTCCACATCTAACGAAACTTTTCAACAGCATTTTAGATTCAGGAAAATTTCCGACCCAGTTTTGCCACTCCAACATCATTCTTCTACATAAAAAATTATAGTTTAAAAAAACTAAAAAACACGCTTTTATTGCAAATTGAACTAAAAACTAGAAAATAATTTTTCACCTCAAATCAAAATTATAATAAAATTTAAGTTATTAACACAATGATTCAATTCAGAGTAAAAAGCGTGGGGTGCTTAATATTTTTTTTTAAATATTACAATCATCATTGGTATCTATGAGAGGATAGTTATGAACTACAGTAAAATGCACCCCACGCTTTTTTTTACTCTGAATTGAATCATTGTGTTAATAACTTAAATTTTATTATAATTTTGATTTGAGGTGAAAAATTATTTTCTAGTTTTTAGTTCAATTTGCAATAAAAGCGTGTTTTTTAGTTTTTTTAAACTATAATTTTATTTTTTATTTTTTAGTAAATCTGGAAATTCCCACGTAATTCCCGTAATTCCTACGGGAACGGGCCCATCACGGGAAAACCACGGGACGCTGTTAGCGTCTAATACCATTTAGTAAAATAAAACAGAACTCCCGTTCCGTACCACAGCGAGCGCCCGTTGATGTCTTTTATATGAAGTAATATTTTTTTTTGTAAATCTGGCAAATCCATTAAGGATAATGGAAAACTGTTATTAAATTATTGCATTGTCATCGGTCTTTGATACGTATGCAAAGTTTCAAATTAATCAGACTTCTGGAAGTTGGTGAAAATGATGTTCAAAGATTCCATTACATACGTTCGTACGTACGTACGAACATACAGGCCAAGCTAATAAAAGCGAGTTAATAATGGGAAACTGTTATTAAATTATTGCATTGTCATCGGTCCTTGATACGTATGCAAAGTTTCATATTAATCAGACTTCTGGAAGTTGGTGAAAATGATGTTCAAAGATTTCATTACATACGTACATACATACATACATACATACATACAGGCCAAGCTAATAAAAGCGTGTTAAAAAAGGCCATAAGTCTGACATCAATAATTATAGGCCCATCAGTCTTGTCTCTCATGTCTATAAGGGTTTCATCAAAGTGATCGAAACTCGGATTGCACGCCAACTAGACTCCGAACAGCCTCCCGAACAGGCAGGATTCCGCCCCGGACTCTCCACCACGGACCACCTCCACACCATTAACCAATTAATAGAAAAGCACCACGAATACAACATACCACTGTATATGGCATTCGTGGACTTTAGCAAGGCGTTCGACAGCATTTTTCACAAATTCATATTTCTCGCTCTTCAACAACAAAACATTCATCCAACCTACATTGACCTTCTCAAACTTATATATTTAAACAGCACGGCATCCATCAAATTACAATCTTCCGGTAAACCATTTCCAATAGAAAAGGGGGTCAAACAAGGTGACCCTCTATCTCCTAAACTTTTTACGGCCACACTAGAAGAGGTGTTCAGAAAGTTAGCGGCGGGCTGGCGAAATAGAGGCATTGTTGTCGGCGGAGTGAGGCAGAGAAACCTTCGCTTCGCCGACGACATTGTCCTCTTCGCTAACACAGCCCAAGAATTACAGGCCATGCTCGAAGAACTGAGCAACGCAATCCTTGAGGTTGGATTACAGATGAACATGTCAAAGACCAAAGTCATGACAAACAGCTCAGCCTACCGTATCACGGTAAACGGCGAAGTGATGCACTATGTCCATGAATACATCTATCTCGGCCAATTAGTTTCCCTCCAGGCAGGCAGGCAAAATAAAGAAGTCGCGAGACGCACTGAGAGCGCCTGGAGGAGCTATTGGTCGATGAAAGAGATGATGAAGGGCAACCTCCCTATCGCGCTTAAGCGCAAGCTCATGGACATGTGCATCCTTCCCGTTCTCACTTATGGCTCACAGACTTGGTCTTTGACAAACATCCAGAAATCCAAACTCAAGGTTTGCCAGAGGGCGATGGAGCGCAGTATTCTTGGAGTCAAACGAATTGACCGCATCCGCAACACAATACTGCGCTCCCGAACAAAAATCGCTGATGCAGGTGAAAAGGCCGCTAAACTAAAATGGGATTGGGCTGGTCACGTCTGCCGCATGCCGGACACGCTGTGGGCCAAAATTTCCACTGTGTGGCGCCCGGAGACAGCGAGGCGAAGTCGCGGCAGACCGCGCAGGCGGTGGCGGGACGAGCTGGACGCCTACAAAAGGGACTGGCAACTGGTGGCCCAAAATCGAGAAGAGTGGCGGGAATGGGGGGAGGCCTTTGCCCAGCAGTGGGACATTACGGGCTAACAGTAACAGTAATATGTTTTTTGTTCGTCGTCAGACATTTTGTACAAAAGAAGCCAAACTCGATGAATGAAACGCAACGCGAGTTTCCTGCACGACGGTTTCAATGCGACTGATTTGCAACGCGTTTCAAACCGGTTTCAGACTGGTCGCGTCATGTGTGGTCTCTCTACGGAATCTATGGCAGAAACTTAGATGCAACTCAAAAGTAACTGGAAGTTGCAGTTTCGTTGCAGTTGCGTTTCACTGTGTGTTCTGGGCCTTAACCTTATTTTACTGCTTATGTTAACTTGAAGTCTATTTTTGTGCAGAGCAGCCTTTTTTCATGCAAAAAGGATTAAGTATGGTGGTCGTCACAATACAGTGCTGGACGGATTATAGGTACCATTCCGAATCACACAATCAAAGGAAACGTGGATAAGCCCATTTAGTTATGCTATACGTGTATATTGTATAATCTATACTTATAATAAAACTGTAGAGGTCAATTCTGTACTTTGAAAATATGTTCAAAATTAATATTGGAGGACGAATGGTGATCGATACTGATGCCAAAAATGCAATCAGTAAATTTTTTGTCTGTCTGTCCGTCTGTATGTAACGCGAGTAACATCGCGGGGCGCGGCTATCTATACTAATATTATAAAGCTACAAAGTTTGCTTGTTTGTTTGTTTGTTTGAACACGCTAATCTCAGGAACTAGTGGTCCGATTTTAAAAATTATTTTTGTAATGGATAGCCACATTCAACGGGAAAGTTATAGGCTACTTTTCATACCGAAATTTCCACAGGAACGGGCACAACGCGGGTAAAACCGCAGGGCGCTGCTAGTACATTTAATAAAATAGACGAAAAAAAAAACCACTTAGTTATGAATGCTCAGCTCAGTATAGTTTTTTAATTGGGCGGTTTCGTCCTGTGTGTCACGGTACGCGTACACCGAATCCGTCATCGGCCGAAGTATGCTCGGGCGTCATCGGCCGAACTCGGCCGATCAAATCAAACGTAAGTAAATGGAAGAGAGCGCATACACTGCTACAAAAAAGAAGCAGTCCGTGTACGGCCGCTCTAAGTTGAACAGTGTAAATTTAAGTTGATGTAATTAATATGTATCCTACTAGTAATATTATAAATGCGAAAGTTTGTGAGAATGGATGTAATGGGTACCCGTCCTTTTTGAAATCGGTTAAAAACGAAAACATTTTTGATGCTTTCTTTGGAAACCGTACAAATAAATTTGAATTTTTGACATAATATGTCTGAATAATACCTGAATATTATTCAGCCTCGGTTGTTCTAGTGGTATGTGCACTCGCCTGCCAAGACTGAGGTCCCGGGTTCAATTCCCAGGTCGAGCGAATACATGTTTCCTACTTTTCAAACATGGCTCGGGTTTGAGATCACCAACCCGCATTGGGCAAGCGTGGTGATTACGCCTAATCCTCCTCACTGTACTGATATCTTCAGTGAGATGAGTGGTCTTTGCCCAGCAGGCTAATTTTTTTATTTTATTCGGCGAATAGTATGCCAAATTTCCAATCCTTCTTTTCTTCCTTTTCTTATTTGAAACGGGCTATATATTATGGACCTTAGGGTGGTTTTCCACCAGAGATGTGCTATGCTACGATGACGATGCAATGGATGCGTTTGATATCCACCAATCATATTCATTGGTGCACATAGCTTAGCACAGGTGGAAACGGATTCAACTAAGATATGTTTTTATATAGAAGCATGTGTGCTATGGATGTGTGCGATGGATGCGTGCTATGGATGCATATGCTATGGATACGTGCTATAGATGCCTGCTATGTGCAGAGCAGAGAACCAGTATGCCGGCGTTTTTTGCTGAAAGTAGACATGCTATCGTGGAAGCAAAGTTATTTTATATCTCGCAATGTGCGAAGAACTCATGGAGGAAAATGAATTGTTGTTCAGTTTTTTACTTTTTACCCGCCGTTTCCCTACTAACGATATATAGCATAGCTTGATATGCGCATCTTTCTCGCACAGCTAGTATTGTCAGCTAGTATTGGAGGAAACGGTCACATATTTTCGTAGCGTAGATTTCACATCTTCACAGCATAGCTGCATAGCACATCTCTAGTGGAAAAGCACTCTTATTCATAAACTGGTTTGTAGCAAGAGAAAAAACACTATTTAACAGTGTTTTAGTTAAAATTGTTTCCTAAACCGGGGATGTACAAATGCATTCCCCATCTATAAAAAACTAGCACCGCCTCGCGGCTTTACCCGCGTTGTATCCGTTCCTGTAAGTATTTCGGGACGAAAAATAGCCTATATCCTTCCCGTTGAATGTAGCTATCCATTACAAAAAGAATCATTCAAAGTAGTTTCTGAGATTAGCGCGTTCAAACAAACAAATTCTTCAGCTTTATTATATTAGTATAGATGGGGTCGAATTTCGCAAAATCTCTTCTTAGCGACCACTTACGTCCTAAAAGGAACCTAATGTAAAATTTGAGGCTCTTTAAGTTTTCGAGATTTCGTGATGCGAGAGTCCTTTCGCTTTTATAAATGACGAGGCCATATCGTGGATTGGCCCAAATCATAAAATGCCGAATAATTTCATAAAATAGTCGCATTTCATGATATGGCCCCCTTCATTCGACCAGATGATCAACTTGGTTGTTTCTCGATTTTTTTCAGCCACGATTGGCCGAATCGTAAACATAGGGTTAATACCGAAAATCAAAATAAACTACCTAACCTATCATGACAGCAAAATTATGAAAATTCTACGTTATGAGAGGACTGTCATATTTTTAATACTCACAAGTTTCGTTAAATCCGCAACCAGACGAAGCTATTGCTCCTGAGTAGTACTGTAGGAACAGTAGCTAACAGTAGGATTAAGTGACTAACGGTTTGATTTATCGAAAAAATGGTTTAGTATATGTATCGGGCTATTTGTACAGAAAATGTCTCTAACAACACAACAAATGCGAAAAAATAAAACTGAGCTATTTGAACAACCTATAAATATGGGTAAAGATTCTCTTTTCAGCCATTACAAGGATTTAAATGATGGTAACGTAGAAACGGGTTTTTTGGTTATACCTCCTGATAATTGTATCGTATTTATTGAATTGCTCGAGCTAAAGTTTGACGAATATTTCGATCTTGAAAAAAAATAATATTGTTAATGTTGGCAACGAAATACTTAGGCTCGGTTGCATCAAATCAGTTGTTAAAGTAAAGGTTACTGTCTAATTTGACAAATACAATAACGTTAACTTTAGCAGTGACGGGATGGTGCGTTGCATCAGCGTATTACGGCGCCTTGTTAAAGTTAACAGGGTTGCAAGTCAAATGAGATCTTATTATTTGGAGGTTAGGGTTGTTTGACGGTTTGACAGATAATTACGCTAACAATAACACTAACTGCCGAACAGCGAGCGGTTAAGATTAACGGTTAAGTTATGACGTAATTTAACAAATGTTAAATGATGCAACTCATTTTTTGGCTAACCGGTACTTTAACAAGTTTGTAATTGTTAAAGTATGTTGATGCAACCGAGCCTTAAAGTATTTTTTTTAACCTATATTGTACCACTGCTTAACGAAATACTTGAAAGTATTTAAGAATGTAAATTTGGCATGCCATGTGAATGTTTCCCGTTAGATGTGACAATCCTACCAAATTAGGTAACAATTTTGCACTTTCTTAATATAAGAAGCTTTGCCTCTGTTGCGTTTAATTACTCTGTGGCTGTACCTTTTATTTCACTGTTCATGCAATCAGTATTGTTTCAAATGATTCTATTAAAGTCGAACAAAAAAATTAAAACAAAAGAAGTAGGTAATATTTTTATAAACTTGAACTTTATCTATATATATAAAAATGAAACCCGTTTTTTGTTGTCGTCGCATCACGCGTGAATGGCTGGATCGATTTCACTAATTCTTTTTTTGTTGTATTTGTTATTATTTGGAGAAGGTTCTTACGGAAAAAAATATAAAGGAAATCTCTCAGAAATATTGTAAAATATACATTTAATTTTGCATATTTAAAAAAACACGCGTAACGAATGTCAATGTCATTCACAGCCATAGACTATATTGAAAGAGCATTGTTTGTTCGGAAAGTAGTGCATCATTGCTACGCTAAGGCGGTACGAAGTTCGCCGGGTCAGCTAGTTATAAAATAATTTAATGCGTTAATGTTACGCTTATATCGAATACGAACCAAAATGCAAATTAGTTCGACTAGTACTAAAATGAAGACGATGTTGTTTCGTTAAGATTATTTTAATTTACTGAATGACTTACAATAAAACCACATTAACGGCCCGTTCACACATGGGAGTCCGTTTTACTGGAACGTTTTTTACGGATACGTCATAAATTTATACTCTGTTCACACATAGGCACCGTATAACGTTCAACGGATCCGTCATTACTGGATGCGATGTGTGAACAGAAAACTCGCAGTATACCGCCACTATTCTACTACAAGGACGGACGCTGTCAAATCCTGTCGCACACAGTATCTATCCGTTTAAATTCTACGTATCCGTATATTTTTAATAATCCGTCGTCCAGTATTCGATGACAAAACGGAATGTAATTTTTTTACGGAACGATATTTTTTACTGTATACAGAATACTGTGCCATGTGTGAAGTCGCTCATACAACTACATACGCCATCGACGAAAAAAATACGTACACGATAAAACGGAACAGTAAAACGGAGACATGTGTGAACCGGCCGTTAGACCACATATTGTTGATTCAAAGTCTACTACTTTATTTCATTATGGATGGAAAATCTAGCATTTAATCATAAATGTTACAATTACGGCAAAGAATATGCAAAATAATTTTTCGGTACCTGTTAATCGATGCAAATGAGTTCGTCTATAGAAAATTAGTTGAACCTACTGGATATTTTTTATGCGCCTACAACACAGCTCGCGACGTTGATCAAAGTTAATCAAAGTAGTGTAGTACCATACCG